>JAPQWV010000009.1:16018750-16678333 GCA_027422505.1 Craterostigma plantagineum | reverse complement strand
AATCGACGCTAGAACTACAGTCTCAACTCTAGAGTCAGAGAGGATGATAACTTTCCAAGTAGAGAATGATCCTATTAAGTTTAATTTCCTCCCTCGAGAATCAAATCGACATCGGCATAGCTTCAGTCTCTCTACAAACTCCTTTAGCCAAATCTCAAATATCCATCCCCACCAACACTAGGAAGAAAAGAAAACTGCTTGCATCTGGCAAATCTAAGCTTACTAACTCATCCTTGCATGTGCTCACAGGCAATTCTCTAAATAAGAAAGGGAATAAGAAAGCCACAGGAGACAGTCTACCAAAGAACGATGTCGCTTACTCCTCTAGAAAGAAGGAGCCCGTTGATTTTGAAGCGTCTAGTTCTAATTTTTGTAATAGGCGTCAGGTGTGTGCTAATAATTATCCTGTTGAACCTCCGTCTATTATTCTTAAGCCTGTAATGAGCATCGTAACTTCTATTCCAGCTATAATGATGCTCTTATCTTGAATGCTCAACATCAACTAGCAAATGCCAAAATGACTAAGGGAACATCATCACCTTCTACCAAGTCAGGATTCAAACTTGACAAAAGAAAAGAACACGTTAACAAAACGAAGACCCATAAAACTGAAACGAAAGCCAAAGCTATAGGAATGCGAAGCATATGGGGTTACAAAACAAGAACTTAGAGCATGGGCATATTTATGTCATCCTCTAGGAGTTAGGAAGATCTGGGTCCCTAAGAAACTATCTGGAGTCGTAAAATGTAGCGCTGACCTTAGAAATAGACCTGTCAGGAGGCCATACGTAGACTATAAAACTAATAAGGGAGGACCCGTCCTTAAATGGGTACCTAAATCCCATTAATTCATTTTGCAGATCCATCATGTGTGGATACTTGATTCTGGTTGCTCTACACACATGACTGGAAGAAAAGAGCTATTGAGCGACTACACCGAACGCTTCGGTGGAAATGTGTGGTTTGGGAACAATCACGTGGCCCCTATCTTAGGACATGGGGATCTAATACATGACAACCTAACGATCAAGGAGGTTTCATATGTCGAGGGCCTTAGTCACAATCTCTTCAGCATAGGTCAATTTTGCGACAGACGACTAAAAGTTCACTTCCATGCTGATGGGTGCAGCATTACTGATGAGGGAGGTAGAGAACTTCTCACTGGAACAAGGAAGACGAATCTCTACACCATTAATTTGAAGACTACTCGGCCTTCATCAAAACTCTGTCTCATGACAAAGAGCTCAATTCAACAAAGTGATCTTTGGCATCAAAGACTTTCAAAACGCTGAATAAACTACATACTAACAAACTAGTTAATGGACTACCAGCCTTGAAGTATCACAAGGAACACCTTTGCAGTGCTTGTGAGTTGGGAAATGAAAAGAGCATCACACGAGACAAAGCTAGTAGCTTCAACTTCTCGACCACTAGAACTATTACACATGGATCTATGTGGACCCATGAGAATACAAAGCATCAACGGACGAAAATACATTCTAGTGATCGTGGATGATTTCTCTAGATATACATGGACAAGATTCCTTAGGACGAAAGACGAGACTCCAGAATTGATCATAGACTTTGTGAAGAAAACTCGGAACTCACTAGAATGCATGATTAGAACTGACAACGGTACCGAGTTCAAGAATCAACTGCTTGACAACTTCTACTCATCACTTGTAATCTCTCAGCAATTCTCAACAGCTAGGACACCCCAACAGAATGGAGTCGTGGAAAGGAGGAATCGCAGTCTGGTTGAAGCAGCTCGCACAATGCTAATCCAGTCAAAACTCCTTCATTTTCTCTGGGCCGAAGCAGTAAATACAACATGTTTCACCCAAAACAGAACAAACATTCACAAACGATTCGAGAAAACTCCATACGACCTCATCAACAAAAGAATACCCAATATCGGTTTTCTTCGGGTATTTGGCTGCAAATGCTTCGTTCTAAATGATAGAGAAGATCGAGGAAATTTTTATCCTAAAGCAGTCAAAGGGATATTCATTGGTGATTTTGCTGAGTCCAAGGCATACAGAGTTTACTTGCCACAAAAGCGAACTGTCATGGAAAGTGCAAATGTTACGTTCGAAGAAGCGCCATCTATTGCTGCTGAACAGATAAGTCCAGAACCTGGATTCTTAAGAGTGTTGACAAAAGATCAACATAACTCTGCAACCGAGGAAAGATCATCAACTTCTCAGATAATTGATGAAGACGAACTGAATCTCCTGTTTGATCAATTATATATTTGCCCTCGCCCACAATTAAATGATACAACAGTTCCATCTATACACACTTCAACAGAGGCCGATGAGATGACTTCATGTATCCAATTTCATGCTCCAACTAATCCTCAGCAAATCCACAATGAAGATGTAGGGAATGCTCCATCGGATAATTCAGGAAACGAAGATCAAACCCCCATTGAGATCTCTAGTGCCGATGAAACTGAAAGTAGTGAGGAACTTGACAATGAGGAATCGAGTCAACCACTTCCTCACTCAAGGAAATGGACTGGAGCTCACCCAACGTCTCAAATAATCGGAGATCCAAATCAAGGAATAAGCACACGCTCCTCAACAATAAACGAGAACCTATATGCCTGCTTTCTAAGTCAAAGCGAACCAAGTAAGATCGAGGATGCATTAGCTGATCCAGACTGGATACAAGCCATGCAGGAAGAAATCAATCAATTTGAGCGACTTCAAGTGTGGAGATTAGTCCCAAGACCACCGGGCAAAGCAATTATAGGAATGGAATCGTCATTCGGAACAAAGCCCGATTGGTGGCAAAGGGCTACAATCAACAAGAAGGAATTGACTACACGAAACCTTTGCTCCAGTTGCTCGAATTGAGGCCATCCGACTCTTTCTTGCGTATGCTGCTCACAAAAACTTCACTGTTTACCAGATGGACGTCAAGACAGCCTTTCTAAACAGAGTCTTGAAAGAAGAAGTCTACGTACCACAACCTGCAGGCTTTGTGAGCGAAACTCATCTTGACCATGTGTATTTTCTAGAGAAGGCTATATATGGACTTTAACAAGCCTCACGCGCTTGGTACGAGGCACTCTCAGTCTTTTTGATTAAATCAGGGTTCACAAAAGGAAAGATAGACACAACCCTCTTCATCAAAAGAAGTAAATCAGGAATTCTCCTCGTTCAGATATATGTTGATGATATTATCTTTGGGTCCCCAAATCCAAGATTGTGCAAAGAATTGGCGATTTAATAAAGACGAAGTTCGAAATGAGCATGATGGGAGAACTCAACTTCTTTCTTGGACTTCAAGTTAAGCAACTTCCAGAAGGCATCTTCATTAACCAATCAAAGTACATCCACGACATACTCAAGAAGTACAACTTGGATAATTCTACTACGAAGAACACCCCAATGTCCGCTCCCTGTAAGCTAGACTCGGACCCAGATGGAAAGCCGGTCAATCCAACCACATATCGGGGAATCATCGGACCGCTCATGTATCTCACCGCCAGTAGACCTGACATTGTGTTCTCCACATGCCTATGTTCTTGTTTTCAAGCCAATCCAAAGGAGTGACACATGCTAGCGATGAAGAGAATAATGAAGTATCTCAAAGGAACCCCGACACTTGGACTATGGTATCCTAAGAACTCAAATTTTCAATTACTTGGTTATACTGACGCAGACTTTGCAGGATGTAAGATGGACAGAAAAAGTACATCTGAAGGCCTGCAATTCTTAGGTGACAAACTAGTAAGTTGGGCATCTAAGAAGCAAAACTGTGTTTCCACCTTCACTGCCGAAGCGGAGTATGTTGCTGTGCCATATGCTGCTCTCAAATCCTGTGGTTGCGAACACAACTACAGGATTACGGGTTTGATTTCAATAATATTCCTATAGCGACTCAAAGAGCGCCATTGCCATTACTTGTAACCCTGTTCATCATTCTCGCACAAAGTACATAGATCTTAGGTATCACTTTATAAAAGACCTTGTGGAGAAGGGCACAATTGCCATGTACTTCGTAAATACCGAGGTTCAGTTGGCTGACTTATTTACCAAGGCCTTGGATGAAACACGATTCCATTTCCTTGTATCTGATTTAGGCATGTTGAATCGCGAACCGTAGGAAATCTCTCTCCACGAAGCCTTTTGTAAAATGTACATATTTAGTGTCTTATTTTTTTTGGGGGGGGGGGAGCTTCTTTAACAAAATTAAGGGGGAGCTTCATTTTTTATATGCTTAAGTTAAGGGGGAGTGTCTAGTAAGTCTTACTCTAATCTAGGGGAGCTTCATAACGATATGCATAAGTTAAGGGGGAGTAGTTGTTCTTCGCAAACTAATCTTTAAATGACTCGTACATTATTCCAAATGCGAAAAACACTCTTACAACTACAATACGCAAACATATTCAAAATACCAAATCACTTCAACAGCGAAAATCATGAAATTACTTAAAAATACATAACACATTCTCAAAAGCCAGTACGGCTTGTAAAAACCCAAAACAGAACTGCCATTAAAACGACGAACAAGCACATAAAAAGTGAAATCTCCAGGACTAACAAATTCAAGTTGCGATTAAAACGACGAATTAACTCTGAGTGTTCCTTGCTCTCTTCTTGGCCTTGCTGCTGATTCCAGTTCATCTTTGGGTACTCGATTTGTTTGATTGAACGATTTACGGTCTTACCATGTTCTTCCAATCGCGTCTATTTATAGGCCCGAATCCGACCACGAAATCGTTAGTCCAGAAAAACAAAAATTAATGATACAGACGAATTTTTGACTTAAGGGTTCAGCGCCGCTAACGAAAGCGATGCTCTCTTTGTCGCGGGATTCTGTCTCACAGAAATCGATCTAGGAAAACTCGTTGATTTGATATTAAGATTTGGAGCCTAGAATCATAGATTAATTGAACATTACAGCCTTGACCGATTCACTTCAATTTTTCTAATCAATTTTGGGGTACAAATTCTAAAGTTAGAAATCGTTTAAATGATTTCAAAGCTAATTAATCCGATTTTAACTTCTTCTCAACGACCTCAAGAACACAATGACTTAATTTCAAATATTTCTCGGCGATTCTGCATATCGTCCGATTTCCAAATTGATCGATACAACAGCTTATTTTAATTACCAGATTCTTCAGAATCGCTCGATTCTTCAATTCGATTCCACGGCTCAAATATATCTCTCGGCGATTTGTAATTCACCCGATTTCTAAATCGTCTGTTTAGCTACAGTAAACCTCCTTCGTATAAATAAGAAATAGCTCGATTTCTCATCACTTTCCCCAACTTTACGAGATTATCATTCAAAACACTCTCTGCACCTAAAAACGACCTTCATCATTTCCCTCTATTTCTGCGTCAATCCGGCTCCTTATCAGCTTCTCTGCACATCACAACTCAATTTCTGTAAGGAAAATCCCTAAATTTACAAGTATTCATTGGTGTATTACTCGCTTTGTAGGAGTTGCTAGTTAGGGTTCATGCGGTTTCTTAATCGCAGATATTTCGTTGATTTGCACTAGATTGTAGAAATTTCCCTTCGCAGCTTAGGATTCTTGTGTTTATTTCCAATGTCGAGAACTCCATTTGCAAATTTGTACTGATTCGACTTAAAACCCTAATCTCCATCGCTCGTTTGACTTTTGGGTTGGAGTTTTTGAATTTTAATCGCGCGTTTAGTCCTACTGTTTCAAATCGCCCGATTATACACTGTTTTCAAATCGCCCGATTATACACTGCATCTCAATCGATCGATTTAATCGACTATTGCCAAATGTTAACTTTCAATCGCCCGATTTGGCCTTATGCTGAAATCGCTCGATTCCATCGATGTTGCTAAAAGCTGTGAAATAATCGCCCGATTTCACTAGATTAATTAAATGCTCCAACTCAATCGCCCGATTACACATAATATGTTAATCGTCCGACGAAATCGACTATAACTGAATGTTCATTTCTGAATCACCCGATTCTACTTTCTAAAATTAAATCGATCGATTTCGTCCACTTTACTCACAGTCAACGCCCGATTTTGACTTCTGCTTCAATCGGCCGATTTCATCAATCTCATATTCTCTTAGTCTATCGCCCGATTCCGCCTTTATATACTTATGATTGAATTTGCCCGATCTTCATTTTGTAATTCACTTTTCCAATCGCCCGATTAGGCAAACTCGCCCGATTCTTACTTATTGAAAATCCCATTTCATCGCCCGATTTTCATCCAAATCACACTCTTGTTAAAATTCTCTAAGTCTCGTAAACATACAATTGTGTGATTTTTCGATTAAAGTTACCCGAATTGAACTTCATTGCCTGATTCTCAACCAACCTACTGTGAGCAAACTATCTTATTCTCATGGCCAGCAAATCATGCGATTTATCCCCAACGACACCATCTAAGTCGCCTCAAATTATCTAAGTCCCATCGCACGTAAATTAACTGTGGTTAATGACTTTGCTGACTTTACAAATTTTAATTTCTAAATATCGTGATCATTGGATTAATCAGCTAATGCTTACTGATATTTTAATCTCATTTTATAGATTGATCACTATGGTGCGAGCAATTGACGATGTTTTCCCGTCTAAAGACTGGGTTCAGAGACTCCCAAATAACGTCCAGTTAGACTTTGAAAACACCCAATGTCCCGACCCTATCATCCTCAAAATCCTTCAAAACCACCCTCTAAAAATTGCCTTTTCTATAACCGAGCGTGTCCCCGAAGTATACGTACAACAATTTTGGGGCCACGCTCCAGAACCTAACTGACAACCCAAAAACAACCCGCCTCTCCGCTCAAATTGGAAACACCATTGTTGTTCCGACCCCAGCCATCATACGTTCCCGACTAAACCTACCAACCTCACTAAACTACGACAAACATCCTAGTTCCGATAATCTGATTGCAGACTTCCTCTTCATGGGATACAAACAAAACGCCCAGAAATCCATTCATCTCCCCGACTTTTGCGCCAAAGGCATACCTCGACCGTGGCGGATGATGTTCTTAATTGTCAACAAGTGCATATCACCTAAGCACTGGGTCAGACCGCTGCAACAGACAAGTCATGTTGATCTTCCACGACATCGTATTCAACAAAAATTACGATGTCGACCAACTAATATGGTCTGACCTTGTTGATCTCATCCTTGTTCAACACTTCATCGACCTCCACCAGAGATCGAACGCCGTCCCCAGGCCTAAGGTTACGAAATCCCCAAGCTTGGCGAAATTCAATCAACCAAGACCAAGTCAAAATTCGATGAAGAGGGCATGTTTTTGGGGGAACATCTTCTACAACTCCTGGACAAAACAGATTCCACCCTTCAAGCCTACCTACGAGTGAATAACCTCGAAGACATCCCCACGATTCAACCCAACCAAATTGAACCTAACCTCGGGATCAGCCAACCCCACCAGCCAAGTCTAGGTCTAGGACAACCCTCATCCCCACAACAAAAACAAAAGAGAAAATCAAAAGGGGATAGCGGACGCAGCAAACAGGAACGTCGTACAAAACAAAAACACGGCCGTATTCCTCGGCCATCTAGTCCACAAATAAGCCGGACCGAGCCCATAGGTGCTGGGGACTACTTTGTCTTCCCCCGAGTAGAAGTCGCGACATCGGGTCCAATCGCGCAAATTACCCCACCTAGCCACTCAATCATCTCCCAACAGATGGTTGTTTTCACATATACATGAGGAGCCACGTCAACCATCACCACCTCGCTCGGAGGAGGTCGATGTTGCATCATACAGTCCTCAGCCTCAGACTGCACTTTCCTTGATCACGACAGGTCTAGTGTCCGCACCAACCACAATTTTTCCCATTTCTAGGACACAAACACCAATTTCTGCACCGACAGGTCTTGGTGATCTGCCGAGAATGCTCTTCGATGTCTCAGTACTAACTGCTAGTTCGGGACTGAGCGGAAGACCCACAGTAGTCAACACCACAACAGCTACTGACTTGGGCCATCGATATGAGTCTGTCTCAGCATCGATGTCAACGGTGCGCCTGAGTGGCCCCGGTTCCTCAAGTCCTGTGCAAATAGGCGACACATCAGGGTCACTTTTCTCTGATGTTGTGACGACGGAACATCTTTGTGACTCCGTTCAGTTATTTTCCCGGTTCGTGACGGTGGCTACTCTCAATGCCACACTTGACGCAAGACTCGCTGAGTTCGCGAAAGGTCTCGAAGACTCAATCATGACCCGGGTCTACGAAGTCATCGGAACATCCACTCGCGACAAAGGCAAAGCCCCTGTCGCAGAAGAAGCGCCTCTCCCTCCTCAGTCCACTGATTCCGACGGTGGCCCCTGGAATGTTCCTGTAACGGAACTCATCGACGTCGCCATTGCCAGACTCCGCAGTGCACCAAAGCTCACCGAGTACGAAGCGGAGGTCCTTAGATGTCTTGAGATTCTGTTCACCTGCCGCGGCGAGGCCCAACCATCCGGTCAGCCACGTGACGACCCTAACGGTGAGGGTCGTCCCGAGGGGGAGAAGACACATGAGCCTCAGCCTCAAAGACAGCAGACAACCCGAACCACAACACCTACACAAACAAAAAAATCCACCCGAACTACTACCAAAACAACCGAACGGGCCTCCTCACCAGCTACATCTTCCACTGACCATGACTTAGCCACTATAAGCCTCACCACTGCTCATGATTAGCCACTATAAGCCTCTCTCCTCCTAGTCCCACGAATCTACGAAGCCCTTTAAATCCTCCATCATCTCCAATATTATCCCCTCAGACAGATGAACCCATCGTATCTCTCGAAGAGCTCTATAATCCTCACACTGTCGTTGAGAAGTACATCTTCAATGATGATTGGATAACAAAGCCCATGGATCCAGCTATAGCCAGAGGCCTAATGGAGAATGCAAGATATTTCCTAATGAAGGCAAACATAAATCTGGTTCTTATCGACGACGATAAACTCAATGAAGGAGAAGATTATGAAGCTGAGATCCCAGAACTCCCCGAGCTTCTCAAACACACCGTTGTCGATGAGGAGTGCCCCCCTCTGAAGTCGTAGATAAGAGAACAACTGAAGCTGCCATGGGAAAATGCCAAAGTGGTGGCTCCATATCAAGAAGAGATACGAAGGAGAATTTGGAGGAAAGAAGATAGGATCAAGAAGCTAAACGAGCTTGAACTCAGAGGCCTAACCCATCTCCCAAGACCAACCGCGGTTCGATATCTTCTCTCTCCGTCGAGGACTTATACTCAAAGGAAAAGAAGCTGATGTTGATACTCTTCGAAGAGAAGAAGGAAAAAGCCAGAGTCGGCGCAGTCATGGGAGTACGACGGGCTCGTCTTGACTTCTACGAAATCCCTATTTACAAGGTGCGGCGAGAAGATGGAACGATTGAAGAACTGACTGAAGGCGATCTCTCCTACATCAGAAGTGAGGACATTGATCAGATGGTGGGAAGCTACATGCTACTTGGAACACTTCAGAATCCAGACCTGAAGGCTGGATACGTCGCCTTGAAGCGATTTATGATTCGCCAAGTCAAATTCAACGCAACCGACGACCTCCAGATAGCAGTGGAAAGTAACATGAAGAGAGTAAATCTCACAAGGCCATCCTTCGAAGTTCCAGACTTAAGCTTTGGTGAAGGCCACAAAATCAATGAAGACAACGATCCGTCAGTGGTCTACATTAACTACAAGGGAGAGAAGAGACTGATGAAAACGTCAGAGATTCACAAGTTCAGCGGCGGAACCATCCTAATCATTCGAAACAAACTCAGAAGCATCCTCGAGCAGCTAAGCCACGAAGAACATGAAGTCCAAGCAAAGTACACGAAGCTGATCGATACCATCTCTAAGAAGATATCCTTTCGAAGACATTTGAGATCGTATGAACATTTCTTAGGACTCAGAGAGTCTCCCTACGTGCTAGTGAGCCCCAAGAAAGGGAGACCCAGAAGACACCAACAAGAAGAAGAGGACACTAAGGGGGGAGATTGTTAGGAATTATTTGTAGTGTTCTCTAATTATTTAAATTTTGGGTTTATATTTCTATGTTTATGGGTTGTAGTAGTTTGGGGAGACAATTAGTATTATGTAGAAGTTAGATACTTCGGCTTTAACATACCAAAGAGTTGTGGTATATAAAGCCCATAATTTCCCTTGTTAGGGTTTATCAAAAGAATTAATCTTTGAAGCCGCTCCCGCTAAACACACACACGAACACACACTAAAGGTGCTTCACACGGTTTAATCTTTCTAATAATCTTTTGATCCTTGTTTGGTAACAAGTGGACCAACATGCTGGGTTTAGTAAGTCTGTTTTGGGTTCGAGGTTGATCGTTTGAGATGGTTATTCACTTTGATGGGCGGTGCCCCTTTTCTGCCCCATTTTTGCCATGTGTGATGTTGATTGCTTTCAGTTGTAATAGGTCGGTCGGGGTTGGGTTGGGCATGGACTGTTCGGGGTTGGGTGTGGGGTTCTAGTTTGGCCTGTCACGGGCAACGTGTGGGTAGGGATGTATATGTTCGTGAGGCTGGGCTCGGCCAGCGAGCTCGGAATACACTTTATAGATATTATTGTTGATTTGTTTCAGCAAAATGAGAAGAGGTTCTGAATCATGCGGTTCTCCACCTTCTACAAATGTTGAAAGAGAAAGTCAAGAATCGCCTCCGTCAACCAAAGTCGCCATCGACAAACGACAAATGGATGACTTAGTTTTTCGTATTTTTCTTTTTTAATATGAGTATTGTGAGATTACTTTTGTAACTTTTCTATTTGAGGTAGGAATGGCGGGAATCGGGATGGAAGGCGTAGTTCATAAAATCATCATACGTAACTTCGATGGTCCGTACCATAAAGGCCGTGCCTAAGTCGACTCTCGAACAATGGTGGGGACAGTTTTGTGTAAGTATTATTATAAGGCTTTTAGAAATTTTTAAGATCATAGAAATAGTCTACAACATATTTTTTTGTTTCAGCATGCATATTCATTTCCGCTCCACGAATACAATGATATTCGGGATCGCTTTGAGAAGCGTGTGGCCAAATATTTTCAATATAATTTCTACAATTTACGGAAGACGAAAGAAAAGCCAGGGTTCATCGCCGACGAACATTGGGCTCAAATGATTGAGAATTGGTGAGATGAGGACTACAAGAAAACTTGCCAACAGAACAAGCGCAATCGAACAGAAGCGGATCAAAATCTCGTGTGCAGCCAATGGCGAGGCGGGTCCATGGGTCAGTGTGTACGACAAAAACGTTTGGTGCGTCTTAGATTAGAAATTGAAATTTCTATGGCATTTTTTCTAATATAATTTAAACTTTTGTAGAGAGCTAAGTTAGGTCGAGAACTGAATGTGTTGGAGGCGTTCGTCGATGGTTACAGCCATGATGGGATTTTTAAGGGCGAAAGAGCACAAGGAATAGCGGGTGCGCAATTCCATCCCTATAATATTATTACTTAACTTCAATTTAATGGTGTTATATTATTGTAATTTTATTGTAGGAGGAGATGACGGAAAAAATTGAAAGAGTTTAATCAGAAGGAAGCAAATGAGTAACGAGCAAATGATTGATGTTTTCAAGATGGTCGCTGGAGGATCCAAAAAACGGGTTTTGGGGTTACAGAGATAGTAAAACACCATCAGTCCTTAGTTCCCGAATATCAGCCAAGCTGTCAATCCGGTAAGTAATTCGTTTACGCCGAAAATTTTGATATTTGATTTAAAATTTGCCACTCCATGCATAAAGATACTATATTATACGCGACAGATTGGTTTATCAAGCTTGTGGTTCTTTAATCCTTTCTTGACTCTAGATTTAAAGAATTATTAGGTTTCTCTCTTCAAAGGAATAGCTATAATTCTTGTTTCGTATTATAATGAAGATTCTGTTACTCAGAGAGAGATGTCGGTTTTGAAGACTGAAAATGAGAATCTTAAAGAGCAATGTTGTGCGATGAAACGAGATGTGGAAGCGCTTCGAGAGCAGATGGCACGCATACAAGCTGTAGTTACTGGTGAAGGTAGCGAGGCTGGACATTCTCAGCCTGTCGTTCCTCAATTTTATGGTTTCACGCCCAATCGATCTTTTACGTCATTGAATATGGGTTTAGGACAGCCTTCGTCGGCTAGTCAGTTTATGGGTAATTCGTCTTTTCCATTTCCAGCTTCATTTCCGTTGGCTCCTTCTACGTTCTCGCCAAATCTAGATAGCTCGGGCAGATTAGACTAGTTTTTATTTTATTTGTAAAAATCATAGTGTGAATATTATTATGGATTTTAATATTATAAATTATTATTTTATTCTTATTTTTTATTTAGTTACAGTTTTTTAAAATAAAAAACGATAAAAGGAAATAGTGGGAAAAAATAAATTGCAATTAAAAATATGAGCCACGACGGACTGCTGAGGAAAATGTCGACGCATTGCCCAGGGATATTTGACAGATTGGGCGACGAAAAATACCGTCCGATTTAAATTGGTGGACGAGCCGTCGATAATTAGCGACAGAAATGGCGTTGAAATATATCAATGGTTAATCCGTCGAAATGTGCTCGCCATGTCTCGACAATAAGTCAATAACAGAGCCATTGAAGTTATCGACGGAATTCCCGTGGTTTAGTGATCGCATTTATCAACGGATTATCGACCAAAAGCAGTCGAATGTATCTTTCGACGGACGCTCAACGGCTTCTTTTTTTTCAACGACAGTAAACTCCACCGAATATATCCACGGGTTATCGGTCGAGAAGATAATTTCCCACGGGTTTTCAACGGTTTGAGCCGTCGATATTTATGAAATATTTTGTAGTGTATGATTATGTTGAAGACTCAAATATGGATCAATGTATTATTATAATAAAAAGGAACTCAAAATTGTCTTAAACGTTAGTACATATTTGTAGTTAGTACTAATGAAGATTGGAGTGGCAAAAGTAGTCAGACGATGAAGAATTATTAGATAGCGATATTATTGATGATCCAACATTACGTAAATGGATTATACTAGCTTTCTCATTGAAGTTAGAGATGACTTGAGAAAATAGTATTTTGCGAAACATATAAACCAACCGTTTGGTCGGGTATTCCTGTTTGTGTTTGTGTAAACTAACAGAGATAATATTGTAACGGAGCCCCTCGTGCTATGAAATCTTGGCCCGCCTCTGAATCAAGGTACATTGAACGAGTAACGTCCATATACACTTTGGTTTGTGAAAATAATATATACTTAAATATATACACATCGATAAACCCTTGTTGTAAATATTCCAATTATATCGTCTAAAGTTAGTTTTTTATATACTCATGATATATTTATGTACGCATACATGCATACATAAATACTAGTCCTATGTAAGGCGTGGTGTTATAAACTGAATCTTTGATATACCATAATAGGACAAAATGCTTGTAATTTTCGTATCTAACATTAAGCAATAGAAGGCCCGTAATCAACAACCAAATGGTACCACGTCACGAAACTGATGAGTGAGCCCAATGAAAAGCCTTAATTAAATTAATTTTGAATATTCAGAAGCTAAATTTCGAAATTAGATTTATCGCCTTTACCCCTTTTTTAGGGGTGTTCATCGGTCGGTTCGGTTCGGTTTTTTTCAAATTTCGATTTGGTTTTTCGGTTTTCGGTTTTACGTATGCTTAATCCGATATCCGAACCGTTTTAATTATGTTCGGTTCGATTTTTATAATACGGTTCGGTTTTTGGGTTAGGAATTTAATATCAACAAAAAAAATATTATGAGCTGAAAATATATAAAACAATTTATGGTTTTTAAAAAACAAGGAAGATTTGTGGAACGTGACATGTAGCAAAATAATTCAAAGGTCCGAAAAAAAACAACATGAAAATGGAACAAAATCTAACCAAAATATAAAAACATTCATCTGAAGATACTATAAATTATTTCGGAAAAAAATAGTATTTGATTGGTGAGGAAAACATTCACCTCAAAATGGAAAAAAGTATACCAATGAAATTATATTTACTGTATTGTTTGCGTTATGGGAGAAAAAAATGATTTTTGATATTTTGTAGTATGATAATTTCAGTTCGGGTTTTCAGTTTTTCCGGTTTTACGTATGCTTAATCCAATATCCGAACCATTTTCATTTGGTTAGGTTCGGTTTTTTACAATTCGGTTCGGTTTTTTTCGGTTCCGGTCTTTTAGGTTCGGTTCTTTACGGTTCGGTCGGTTTTTTCGGTTTTTCGGTTAATTTGAACACCCCTACTTTTTTTCATTTGAATTTTCTCCGATCTGTGATCAAATCTGTTAATTCGGACTAATATAAGTAACTGTCGGATATACGCTGTTTACATCGTATGTGTACTTGAGAAAATAACAATAGTACTACTTAAGACGTTAAGGTTAGGTCAATTGATAGCTAAATATGCAAAGTCTTCTAATAACAGAATGAGCCGATATTTTCTATCAAATATTTTTTCATTCAAATTTAAAATTGGAGGCAATAATTTACCTAACACGCAAGCAAGCTTCCTTCCAATGTAAACCCTACTTATATAGTAAGAACCGTTCCTCGCTTTTTGTTTCCTCTCATTGAAAATGGAGGCTCAAAAAAACCAATGGATTATTTCTTGGCTTAAGATGGGATTTTACGAGAAAAATTCAGGAACACATTCACCAATACAAGACTGTGTTTTGCTTCACTTGCAATAACGAAACATCGTGTGAGAGATGTTGGAAGGAATCTACGAATCCTTGCACCAAAGATCATGGAGTTTTGCAGGTAAAAGTATTCATATATATTTTCTTGATGACATATACACAAGATCATCAAGATTATTATTTAATTATCTTCTTTTGACGTTAGGGTTGTCTGAATAAAGAGAAAAAAATGATTAGTTATTTTATTTTTGATCTGCAAGGTCTGCAAAGCATCCAAGAGGGCGGCGATAAAAGTAGGCGAAATTGCAATTCACTACGACGTATCTGAAATTCAAAGATACGTAATTAATCGAAACATGATAGTATTCCTCAACCACGATGGACTACACAAAGGGAAAAGTGATATTAATCGGTGCATGACTTGCAACAGAAAACTCATCGATCCAAACTACAAGTTCTGCTCCATTTCATGCAAGGTATATATACATACATATATATATATATATATATATATATGGACGAAATATATAATGTTATGGTTTTTATTATTCTTTTGCAGGTCAGCAACAATGGAAGAAGAAGGGAATGCATTAGCCCATCAGCAACAAATGCTGATGACAAGCAGCTTGAGGGTTTAATCCGCTCTGAGGATCAGACTAAGTTATTAGCAAGCGAAGAAGAAGAAGAAGAGAATAAGTGTGTTGTTGTCTCCCCAATAATCTCATCATCTCATGGAATGAAGAGAAAGAAGTGATGATGATGAAGACAATGGAGAGCTCGTTCAATGATGATGGCAAACGAAGAAGAAGGTGTTCTTATTAGGAGCAGCCATCCACTCTTCCCATTTGCTGTGCCAAGGAGAAATAGAACAAGAAGGTTCCTCGTTGGAATGATTGTAAGAGGTCGTACTGTCTATTTCTCGTAGATTTTAGTAACGTTTTATTTCATGTATATCGTTGCGTATCGACGCGATATAACGAGCCAAGGAATGTTATTATACCATAATTTCATACCTAGTAGGTTAGGTATTTGCCAAGCAACAAGGAATGAGAGAGTGAGAGAGATTTGTAATTATTTTCGCATAAGTATTCATTCCAAAACTAATATACACCAGCAAAATGTGAGGCAAGTAGTTCTTTGCCTAACCTACCATATAAAGAGACAGGTTTATCTTGTGTGACATTTTGTTTTGAATTAGTTTCGAGTTTTATTTTCTGATTTTACAATGCATTGTGTTGTGAATTGATGTGATGTTCTTTATTGTTATGGAACCGTCAACCAGTGTCAAAGATTGAGCTCTATTACATACACTAGTACTTTATACATATCATATTAAATTTATTTTAATTTAAAATGTTTAGTTGAAATTATAATTTAAATTTAATTATATAGTATATAAAAAATTATTATTACATTAAAGATATAATGACTAAAAATAGTAATTAAAGATAGTGGGTTAAAGAGAGTTGGGGTTTTTTTATATTAATTAATTTTTTTGATAAAGTTTAAAAAAAATTAGAGACCAATTCGAAGGTTTAGAGAAGTGGATTAGTTTTTTTATTAATAATTATTATTTTATAAAAGAATAAGATTACTAATTGACAGACCAAATTAATTCAATTTATGACAGGTTTTAAGGGGGTACAGCCTTTATAGAATAGATGGATAGATAGCTCGATAGAATACATATAGAGAGAAGGTATTATTAAATACGTATTCGAGTACTTCCTTTGTATAATTGGGATCATTATTACTATAATACAATGTGAAAACACCAAGGTGTGACGCTCTTGAAACTTTCACTACCGCCCGTTGATTCCATTACAAACATTATAGAAAAAATAGTAGTAATAATCCCGACATAATTCTTGTTCACATCTCACGAACAAACAACGAACATTCTCTCATCAACACATTATACAAGGAAAACTTACTCTCTCTCTCTCTCTCTCTCAAAGCATTTTACACGTTTGGCGGAGAAGGATATCATCAACAGCCCTCCTCATAACCTTCATGACATATCTACTACCCAAGACATCCATAGTTTGTCCATGAAGCAGATTCATAAAGGTGACGAACACTTGTCCGAAATTTACAGTGGGATCGAAGAAGACGAAGAAGAAGATAAGCCCACGAAGATCGAAGTCATGGCTTGGTATCTGTACGGTTTTTGCTCTTACTTCGTACACAAAGTGCTCATTCCCATCGTTTTCCCCATCATTATTACCCAAACCGTCGACGATCCTTCTCAACCTGGACGAGGTTGGTTGAAGAGCATTAACGGCGTCGTTTGCAGTCAGTTCGAGACAAAGCTGTAAGAATTTTTTTTACTTTCCTCAAAAAAACCTTTTGCAGATTTTTGTTTTTGGGCGAATGATATTCCTAGTCTCAATGTTAGGATATCACTTTTAGCCTACGATGTTAGCAAATTTTCGGTCGTTCGATCTCTCGGTTAATTTAATCGTTATTAGTTTAGACGTAATGTAATAATATTCAGAGAAGAGCACATGATCTCCTTTTGATCGACTTAAAATATCATAAGTCATCTTATTCGACGTATACGCATCTAGTCTAGCGTTATTATGCGTCGCATTTAGACAATGAAGTGATTGACAACCTTGGAGTTAAGTTAAATGTGATGCGAAATGATGCTCATGTACGTTTAGTACGAAGAAGAAAACGAGTTATGGAAGGTTAGGTCGATAAAAAAGGAGATCACGTGATAAAAATACGTCTACTATAACGGCTAATTTGCCGAATCATCGAAACTGCCCAAAATCGCTTGAATAAAAAGTTGCATCTCGAAATATTAAGGACAAATAACGTACATCATAACCTAAGCATTGTGATTAGACTAATATCATATCATTTTGGTTTCCCCAATGGCAGTAATTAATTAGCCTCCATTTAATTAGTTAATTCCTCGATCTTCGTCATTGGCAGATACGAAGCGTTAGTCCAAAAGACGATCACAGTAAACCACAACAGGCGCTTCTCCCCACTTCAATGGACTTCCATCTCATGGGCCGCCGGCCTAACCCTCTCCGCGCCGATCCTAATCTCCGCCTCCTCCCTCCTCGACCATGGCCGGAGCCAGCGTCTCATCGCCGGCCTAGCCACGGCCGCCGGAGCCCTCTTCTGCCTCCCCGCCGGATTACTCCGTAAGCCGTGGATCTTCACGCCATACATGTCCTTCATCGTCGCCTCGAGCACCGTCGTGGTCGCCGCCCACGCCCGCCACATGGGCCTCATGACCCGCGGGTTCACGGGCTCCAAGATCCGAACCCGTCGGTTCCCCGACCGGAGATCCTTCGCCGCCTGGCTGTCACTCTGCTCCACCGTCGCCGGCGGCCTCGGAGCCGCCGCCATGGCCTTCTTCGCCCTGCAAATGCTCCTCAGATCCGATCAGTTCGACGCCTTATGGGTCGTGTCTATATTCAGCGGCTTGATTTGGGGCTTGGGAATGGTCCACGTTTTCAGCGCCGGCCGGCCGGCGGCCACGGACGGCGGATGCGGCGGTGGTTCGCCGGCGTCAGAGAACCCTTCTATTTCGCATGTTATGACGATATTTAGGTATCCCCACGCTTTGGGGAGTTTGGTGGGGGTTTTTCTGTCTGCGTTTGTTACGATGGGACTCTACGGTGGAGGACTGCTTTACGCGATGGGATGCCTTTGCTTGGATAGAGTGAACGTATTGTTGTTGCTTTTGGTCTATTTCTTGTTCCCTTTGGTTTCTCTGCCTTCGGCTCATCCCATGCAGCAGTTGATGAAGTTGGACGCCGAAAAAATGCAGCTACTCGGGTTTTTTCTGTCGTGTTTTACTTCGGGGTTCGGGTTTTATTACCGAGGCGGAATTTGGATCAAGTTTCATATGTTCCTCTTCGCCGCCGTTCAGGGCACTTCTGCAGGTTCGTTGCGACGACGATGCTTTTGGCCTTTCTTTTTATTAGGTTTAAATAGTTTTTTGGGTAATTATTTTTCTGGACGTTTAACTAATTAGGGGTTCCATTATACGGACTATAACTTTTAAAATTAAACAATGAAGAGAATCCAACAACCCCTTAATCAAAATCAAAGAACTATTCAACGTTGTTGAATAGAATTACAGGATCCCAGTCATTCATCATTTTTGTCTTAATTCAATTATACTTCAAAATCTATTATTTTCGACGTATACTATAAGATTCCAACGAATTTAGGAGGTAACAGTATACGGACAATAGCTTTCGGAATAAGCAATCTTTCGACAAATATAGGGAGATATAGTGTCCCAAAATTGATTAATTTTGAAAGTTATTATTCTTATAATTCTTTGTCCGTAGATGACACCTCCTAATTACAGGACTAAAAGAATAATCCGTCCTAGTTTGGTCCTACATATAAGGATTATAAGTTTAAAAAATGAAGCAATTTTGTGGACACTTAAATAAAATTTTGTTATTTTAGTGTCGTTAGTTAAAATAATTTGAGGACATGTGTGGTGCCCTAACGGTCTGAACTGTAAATGTCCTTCAAATACTACTCCCTAAAATACACATGATTAAAAAAATAATTAAACCCTTTCCATATACTTGCCATTATTTTCTAACAATTCCTCCCCAAACGAACCATGTGCAGGTCTGGTGCACGCTTATGGCCGAGTTCTGTGGCTCGACTGTTCCCCGCATGGAAAAGAAGGCGCATTCTCGGTGTGGTTTTCGTGGGCTCGAGCGCTCGGTGCTTGCCTGGGGTTCGCTCTGTCGTCGTCGATGCATAGGAATGTGGGAAGAGTTTTCGGGATTTCGTTTTGGGCTGCTGTTATCGCGATGGCGGTTGTGATCTTCGGTAACATAAGCAGCTTTAAAGGGGCTAAAGACGCCGGACACGTTGTGAGAAGCGATGAGTCTTCTCCTGCGCATGAGTTGGACATGGTTGCCGATGTCCTGAAATCAGGGGAAGTTTGATTTATGTTGAAGCTTCAATGATATTTTTCGAATTTTTTTTTTTGCTTGATATTTTTTTCCTGGTTTTTTTTTTCATTTCGAAGTTATTTATTGGGTCAAATAAGCTTTTTGGTTCTTGAGATGGTCTTTTTGAATATGATCGTGACTATATCATGTCCATTCCTTTTTTTTCTTTCTTACAGAGAGACATATTAACCGAAATGTTCGATCAAGTAGAAACACTAGTGTCCTCCCTTGAAACCTTTTTAAGGAAGCAATGATTACACGAGCAACTATTTTCATGGTTCGGTGTTGAATACGAAACAAAAGGGCGAACGCTACTTTTTACTTCCCAATGTTTAGAGTGGGTGTTTTTTGTCCCTCATGTTTCGATATGATGTCGATTTTGAGCCGTTTTGTTCTCGTGATTAAATTAATCGCTAATTTAGCGAAACTTAACACGTCAGCACACATAATCTTCTTTTACTTGACTTAAAACGTCATAACTCGTCTTCTTTTTCGACTTCAATGCAAGTGGCCATTATTACGCATCACACTTTTCGAACGACTGGTGAGTTTGAAGCCGAGTTAAATTTGATGTGCAATGATTCCCGAGTGCGTTTATGACTTAAGTCAAAGAAGAGGACTTGTTATGAGATGTCAAGTCGAGAAAAAGAAAATCACGTAATCTCACTTGTTAAATTCCGTATAAATTTGCCATTAAGTTTAGTGAAGGACCAAAATAAAATAACCCACAATCAACATCATTGGGACTAAAAGTTGCATCTTGGAACATTGTCAGCGGAAATACTCTCCCTGGCATTGGAGACTAAAATTGTTATTCTCCCAAAAGATTACATAAAAAGAAGAAATTAAATTTACCAACTAATTGCTATTCGTAGGGCTAATGAAAGATAGATTTGGCGGAACTCCTAACTCGCACCAACTCTGTCTTACACTATTATTGCTTTTATTTGTATACACCTCAAGAAGAAAACTTTTTTGGAAAGGTCAACAAAACGTGACAAACATAAAGCCTTTCTTTCGTCCCACCCAACACAATCATATTATACTCTGGACCCAGCAACAATGCGTCTTCCATGTAAATAAAATAAGGTTCATCACATTTTCATAAACAATGATGTATACATTGTATGCTGCAAAGTCAATCCGATATATTATTTTACACATACAAATAACATATCATATATATAAATATAATGTATACGTATCATATATCTAACCTCGTACTAACCTCCCTACTACAAAAATTTGCACTACCACCAACCCAACACAGCAACCCTACCCCCCCCCCCCCCCCCCCCCCCCCCCCCCAAAAAAAAAAAAAAAGAGAGCGAGCTATTCTTAGTTCTTACCTATCCACTTGGATTGTAACCCAACTTCGTGATTAACCATTTGAGTAGATTAAGACAAAACCGAACAAAAAAAAGGAAAAATAGTCTGTCACACCACATAATGCTGCTACCTGGGTCCCGAAAGGCGAACGGCCGAGATATAAGCATCGCTATTGCAATCCGACGGCCCAGATGACGTCGTGGTCCCACCTTCCTCCTCGCTCATCGACTTCAAGAACGTCGCATAGATCCTCGACCCGAGCGGCGACCCCACGGGCGGGACCGGCACCGAGCACACCCCCTCGAGCATCTGAACCACCTTAGCCATCGACGGCCGTAGGTGCACGTCGTCCTGCACGCACCACAAGGCAACCCGAACCGCCAAATCGACCCGCGGGTCGGCCCGCCCGTCGGCCCTCAGCCTCTCGTCGAGCACGTCCCTAACCCTCCCTTCCTCCATCATTTTAAATGCGTAGGAGGGGAAGTGCGACTTCTCCGAGCCCTCCCTCGGGTCGTAGTTCTTGCGCCCGCCGATCAGCTCGAGCAGCACCATCCCGTAGCTGTACACGTCGCTCTTCTCCGATATAGCATAGTTCGTGATCCACTCGGGAGCAAGGTACCCGCGGGTCCCCCTCATGGTCGTGAACACGTGGCTCTGCTCGCGGGTCATGAGCTTGGCCAAGCCGAAGTCCGACACCTTCGCCATGAAGCGATCGTCCAGTAACACGTTCTCGGGCTTTATGTCGCAGTGGACGATCTTCACGTCGCAATCTTCGTGAAGGTACGCCAGACCCTTGGCCGTGCCTATGGCGATCTCGTACCTGGCGTCCCAGTCCAGCACGAAACCGCCGCCGTCCTTCTTCTTAAAGAGCCACTTGTCGAGTGAGCCGTTCGCCATGTACTCGTACGCAAGTAGCCGATGGCTTCCCTCCGCGCAGAAGCCCTTTAGGCGCACGAGGTGGACGTGGTGGATGCTTCCTATGATGCTCACCTCCGCCCGAAACTCCTTCTTTCCCTGGCCGATGCCCTCGAGCTTCTTCACCGCGATGCGGGTCCCGTCGGGCAGGCTGCCCTGGTACACCGACCCGAACCCGCCCTGCCCGAGCTTCACCGAGAAATTGTTCGTCGCGTCTTGCAGATCCTTGTACGAGAATCGTAGGGGCATTCCCGATAATCCTTCCAGGAAGTTGTCCTCCTCCGAGCTCTCCTTTGCGCTCTCGGGTGGCGCCGGGCCCTTCCTGTAGGCACGAAGCCCGAGATAGACCATTCCCGAGATCACCACGAGCGTTGCGATGACGATGGCCGCGATGATTGCCCCCGGCATCTGACCGCCGCCGTCGCCGCCCTTTTTCGCGGCGGCGGACGAAATCTTGACGAAGGACGAGTAGTTATTCGCGCCGGCGCCGGCGTTGTTTGCGGTGGGCCCCACCAAGCTACCTATCTGATTAAATAGGAAGCAATTCCCGGAATTTCCGTCGAGGAACATCGCCGCGCAAGAACAGTTCTTAAGACAGGCGCCCTTGCAAACGTCCAGACTGACGTTGGACGAAAAGGGTCGGGCGAATTTCAACGCGGGGTAGCTAATCCCGTCCCCTACGCCGGCTAGCTCGACGGGTACCGCGCTGCAGAAGCCGAGGCTCGCGGCGGTTCGGCAGGAAGGGACCGAAGGGGGGCACTGGCACTGAGTCCCCGGGCTGGTGCAGACGAGGTACGGGTCGCAGGCCGAGGGTCGGCTGCAGTCGTCTTGGGGTATCTTCGTGGGCGAAGGAACAGCCGACCCGCCGGGTTGCAGGATGCTGAACCCGACCGACCCGTCCTGACCCGCTACGGCGACCCAGGTGGCGTTCGGGTCGGTGTTGCCAGAGAAGATGAACTGAAAGAGCAAGGCGTCGTCTGGGCCGTAGAAATTCCAGGAATTGGAGATTAGGACGGCGTGGGCTAGGGCGTCGCCGCCCTTGTTTAGGGTTGTGCGGCGGTCGGAGCGAACCGACCAGTAGGGCTGAGGTGGTCGGAAGTTCGCTGAGAGGAGGAGGTCGCCGGAATCGACGAGCTGAAGGGTGTAGTTCAGATTGTTGGGGCCCAAATCGCTGACGAGCTTCATCCCCTTTTTGAATATCTGATTGGAGAGGAGGGTATCGGTGGGATAGGCGAAGCTTTCCCAAATTGGGGTTCGATCTTTTCCGACGAGGACGAGGTTGCCGGAATCCCAGAGCTCCATGGCGGCTACGGACTTATCGCCGGTGTCTGAGGACCAGATCGTGGCGGCGCCGCTCTGTAGAAAGGCGTTTCCCTTGACGTCGAAGGTGAAGGAGTCCTTGTTGGTGACGGGCGACGCTCTGTTGGCAGACCAGACGACGGTGGTGCTGCTGACGTGGACCACGGAGAGGAGGAAGAGGGTGGGGTTCTCCGTCGGGGCGAAGCCGAAGCCGAAGGCGGAGCTGTTGGATAATAAGAAGATGCCGCCGTTGTCTATCCAATTCATTTGTGTACCGCTGAATCCGAGATCTAATTTGCCCGTACGCTGAACGCTGCCGCGGCATCTCTTCGCCGGAAAAAGCAACGCCGTGAATAAGAAGATAAGGCACTTGTTGTAACGATTAAGGTTGCCCATGGCTGAAAAGTCTTTATAACTATTCTGACATGAAAAAAGGGCTATGGAGATTTCCTTTCCCTCACACAAGAAACTAAATTACTACACTACTCACATAAAGACAAGGAGTAATCTCAAAGGGCTACTGTGATCCCACTTGGAAGTAGAGTTTAGACCGAGAGAGAGAGAGAGAGAGAGAGAGAGAGAGTTAAATAAACCTGCTGTAAGAGAATAATTGTAAAGCAATTAATGGAGAAGAGAGACGAGTGGTTGGGTAGTTGTTCATAAACATGCAAACCTGTCAACGAGTGGTACCTATCTCGCCTTATGGCTAAGAACGAGAGAGAGAGAGAGAGAGAGAGAGAGAGAGAGAGAAATGAAAGATTTGGAGTTGGGGAATTAGATGCATCTGTTTAATTGAGGTCGGTAATGTTTTCTTTTCAACTTTTTTCTTTATTTCGGATGATCCAAGGATGCACTAAAGTCAACAAGTCTATTAGTTTAATATATTTTAGGGTTCTCATGAGACTCATGACAACAGTATTTCTGGGTGTGAAATAATAAAGTAAGTGATTAGGACTAATACGTTTGATATCGTTTCGTGATTCTAGTGATTTGTCTCATCATATCATGATGACCGATGGTATAATTGTTGCGATTTGGTTTACTTAGTAATTATCGAAGTCCTCTTGAGTTATTTACATGGTGTTACGGATGAAATCGTCTGTCCCACTTTGTCTGTCCCACTCTATCTAATACTAAACTTAAAAATTAATGATTCTTAGTAATACAGAAAAATATAAGATATGGATATCATTTTGATCATCATAAAATAACGAATAAATTAGTGACGTTTATATGTATTCATAGTATATATCACATAAAATAATAGTGATATGAGGCTCTCCCAATCAACGAAATTTATACGTGTGGGTAAATTTATATAGCGGTAGATCGAATATTATGAAGTTTTTAAGGGCATAAGGTGCTGTTTTTACGGGGGGACATAAAGTGGACGTAACGAAAAGGACACGAAGATTTACGTGGTTCGAACCCTTTCGGGTTCTACGTCCACGGGGCGCTGCGGAACTTCCTTTCACTATACTGTTAAGAATTACACGCTCAAATAACCTCTCACTCATAAAAGACATAAAAAAACTGTTCTAAAGGTTGAGAAAGAAAATATAGAATGCCTTTCGTATGTGGAAAATGATTCCCTTCGTGAAAATAACTAAGTCCCTCCTTTTATAGCAGCTCCCGGCAGCTTCTTCCATGTAGAATTCCAGAAATTCGGGGACGTGACCCCTAGGGTACTGTGAACAGTAAAAAAGCTGCCAGTGAATGACTTCTCTGCAATAGTCACAGTTTGGAGTAGTGATGCTGCCCTACCAGAGCTCGAAACGCGTCTTTCTTGCAACAGTCTTCTTTCTTTGAGGGTCTTTTCATATGAGGCGTATTGAAGAAGATTTCCTCTGTATGAGGGCTACCCATCGTTCTCTGAGGTCTCTGTGGGTCTTTTCACTAGGAAGTGTGCTGAGGAAGTTTCATTTATTCTTTATTATTCTTTATTAAGTATTAAACCATTTCTTTAACGGGCCTAACGGGCTTCTTTTATTTATTTTTCGGCCCATCGAATCTTAGTCCGTATCAACCACTCCCCTACTCTAATTTGTCTTTTGGTACAAAAATGAATTAGAGTAAAGTAATAGGATGGGCCTTACCTCCATATTGGGGACCTATCGTAATTACCTCTTGTAGGGACGTATCTTAAATGTTCGGTTAGCGCCTTGGTCCCTTCGAGGCAGGTATGACGAGTTCTGGGCATGGTCTGTTGGCTGATGTGGAGGAAGGAGCTACTTCGTTGGTCCCCCGGGTTGAATCGTCCACTGCAGTTCCTGTAATACCCGTAAGTTTAATACGGGATTTTTATATAAGTTACGGTGTAAATTTGTGAGTTAGGATTTTTGGTAAAACAATTCTAGCTCTTGGAACAAAAGCAACCATTTTAACAATTTCGAAATTATTAAAAATTAGCTTAAGAACATTCAAAAGCCATACGTTATGGGGATTTATTGAATAATATTTAATATTCAAATATGGTATAAAGAATTAATGGGCTATACTTAATACCTAAACAAAGCCCAATAAATTACCAAGGCATGGATAAGCTCAATGTGAGAAATACGTTACTTAGACAAAAGGGTAAAACTTTTCCATACATGATTGTCAATTCACACGCTATTCTAGGTGTTGGTATATATCCATTTCCTTAAACCCTTATAAGTTAACAAAAAGAAAACCTTTAGCAAACAAGTAAGACGTCGAGCTGAAGGTGTGGAAGCCAAAATAGGAATTCAACAACTTAGAAGAATTAGTGGGTCAAGGAACTGAAGCTTCGAAGAGAGGTATAAGAATAAACTTTCATGTTAATATGCTTAATTTACTTTTGATAACTCAGTATATTGCTGCGTGAGGCATATGATAATACTAGGGAACTGTCGAAGATTAACATGTTAGAGAAACCCTAGTTAATAAATTCGAGTAGGTCAAGGAGTGTTCGAAGCTTATTAATTCGAAGGAAGCTAAAATCTACAATATTCTGCCTGCTGTTTTTAGGGTTTTGAGGAGAAGTACTGTGTTAGAAGTTTTTTTTTTGGTAGAATGAAATTTTCATTTACCACCAACTCGGCCAAAACCTTACATCCTTCCACCTCTATTTAAACACAAATTTGTCATAAAGAACATACACGTATAAAAATCTCTGATCTATGAGCATTCTTCACGTGACAAAAGTTGCTAATCCTCCACCTCATCTCTCGCTTTATCAACTGGAAAATCTGCTCTGCAGTCTTCAGCTCCAAAGCATGTCTTCTTCTATTTCTTTCATTCCACAGGTGATACAGCATTGCTGATATAACAGCCACCTTAATGCCACATTGTACATTTCGTTTACCTCCCATTCTCCTCATCCATTCACCCAGCTCTCCAAAAGTCTGCATGGGTTCGTCATCTTCCAGCCATGTCCTAATTCGCTGAGCCACATTTTGACTGAAATCACAACTCAGGAACATATGTTCTACTGATTCCTCAGCTGCATCACATAGTTTGCAGCTTTTATCAGTGATCCCCATCCCCCATTGTAACAGTCTATCTACAGTTAACAATCTTTTTTGGAGGAGTAACCACAGTATAAAAGAATGTTTAGGAATAGAATATCTATTCCAGACAGCCTTGTGGTAAGGGAACTGGGGGCTGTCTCCTTTGAGCCATTCATATCCCAACTTGACAGAATATTTTCCATCCGCAGCTGGTACCCATTGCTTACCGCTATATCCCTCTTTAAAGCTGTCTTTGAGCCTATGAATCTTCTTCCAATGCCAGCAAGAATCATTGGCAGGTGTGAAGTCCCAGAAATCAGTCCCCTTCAAGTAAATTGCATTTATCCACTTTATCCATAGTGATTCACTATCCATTGTTATGTCCCATAACTGCTTCCCTGCAAGTGCTTTGTTCCAAGTTTCACAATCTCGTATGTTTAGGCCACCATGCTTCTTAGATCTGCAGATCTGTTTCCAGCTAATGAGTGATAGGCTCTTTCCGTGCTCTGTTTTTCCCCATAGGAATTCCCTGCACAGGTGATCCACCTCCTTTGATACGGATTTTGGCAGCAAGAAAATTGATCCCCAGTAGCCATGCGTAGCCAATAGTACTGAATTGATTAAGCATAACCTCCCAGCATATGAGAGGTTTCTGGTAGCCCAACAATGCAGCCTAGCAGTGATTTTTTCTACCAAGATTTGACAGGATTGCCTACTCCATTTAGTTGGTGAAATAGGTATGCCCAAATACCTCATAGGATAGACTCCCCACTGGAAACCAGTAATCTGTTTGATCTCCTCCTTTTCTGCCGCTGGAGTACCAGCTAGATACAGACTGGATTTCTGCTGATTTGGCTCAAGTCCTGAAATTAACTTGAACTGATCCAAAGATTCTTTCACTACCTTCACTGCTCCTCTTCTTCCCTTGCAGAAAATCATTAGATCATCTGCAAAACAGAGGTTAACCAGCTTAACCTGCTTGCACATGGGATGATGTCTGAACCTCGGATCTCTGGCAGATAGCTGCAATTGCCTAGTTAGGTACTCCATTGCAATGACAAACATTAAAGGGGATATGGGATCTCCCTGTCTCAATCCTCTACCACCCTTAAAACTACCCGTTTGTGATCCATTGAGGGATATGGTATATGAAGCAGTAGTTATACATTCCATAATCCACTTGATAAATTTCACAGGAAACTTTAGCAGGCACATCCATTCCTTTAGAAAGTTCCAATCTAGTGTATCATAAGCTTTCCTTATGTCCACTTTCATAAGGGCCCTAGCTGATGCGTTTTTCCAATTATGCAGTCGGATTAGGTCCTGACAAAGCAGAATGTTATGTACGATTGATCTTCCTTCAACAAAAGCACTTTGGTTGGGGTGAATCAGTTTGGGTAGAAGAGGTTTTAGCCTGGAACATAGCAACTTGGATATGCATTTATATACCGTGTTGCAGCAAGAGATCGGTCTGAATTCCTGGGCTGTAGTTGGGTTAGCCGTCTTGGAATAAGACACAAAACAATCCCATTTAGCCGAGGCATCATTTTCCCTGATTCAAAGAATTCCAGAATGGAATCTGTGACTTGGCCTCCCACAACCTTCCAAGCCTGCTTGAAGAAACCACTTCCATAACCATCAGGTCCCGGGGCAGCATCCTCATGTATAGATTTCATAGACTCGAAGATGTCCTTTCTATCAAATGGCTGGGTGAGTCTGATTTGGTCTAGCAGCGTGAGTGTATAACCTTCCTCAACCACTTCTTTGTCAGGTCTTAGCTTGATTGATTTATCTTTGCCCAGCATGCCTTGAAAATAATCCAGAAAATGCTTCTGAATGTCCCCACTATCAGTTAAGGAGGTCCCATCCTGTTTGGATATAGTCATGACTCTATTTGTGTAGGTCCTCTTTCTGATAGTAGCATGAAAATAGGCTGTGTTTTGATCACGTTTGTCCAGCCACCTCGCTTTTGCTTTTTGCCTTAGAAACCTATCATTTGCCCTGCTTAGAAAGCTGTATTCCATTCTAATTACCTCCTCTTTTGTTTGCAATTCAACATTCATAGGATCCTTGTGCAAGGTCAATTGGCACTCATCTAGGAGCCTCTTCGTGACTTCTGTCTTCATAACAATGTCAGCAAATAAGGTTCTGTTTAATTCCTTGAGGGGTCCTCTAAGGTGAAACAGATTGTGGTATAAGCCCCCTATTGCTGTGCCTTGAGAAGAAGTCCAGCAAGCTTCCACTGTTCTCAAGTACTGTGTTAGAAGTTCTCGACATCTATTATAGAAGAATTTCGAGAGGCAATATACAAAGATGTCGAGGTGTTTTAATAGTAGTAGGGTCTCGACATTTTATAAGGACTTCAACATTTTCAAGGAATAAATCTCGACAAGATCAGTAAAGAACTCGATATTGCTGTTCTCATCTTACATAGATGTCGATATATATATATATATATATTATATATATATATATATATACTATAGGAAGACTTCGAGAGTGAGTTAACAATAATGAGATCTCGACATTACTAGATGACTTCGACATTTATAAGTTCGACATTATGAAAGATCTCGGTAGCTTCTTTTGATGATCTCGATATTTATTTTAACAAGGAACTCGACATTTTCATTTTCAACCAAAGATCTCGATACCTTCTACAATACTATGTTCTCGACATTTATATTAGAAGGTCTCGACATTTCTTTCTCGAGACATATTTTTATACAAGGATGTCTCGACATTTTTATCCAAGGATGTCTCGACATTTTGATACAAGGAGGTCTCGACATTTATAAGACTAGATATTAATTGTTAAGTTCGACATTTAATTTCCTTATCAAATCTCGATATCTATGTCTCGACATTTCATCTTCAACCAAGGTATCGACATTATCTATTAAAGATCTCGATATCATAATAAAAGTCGAATTGATGAGCTCGACATTTTCTTTAAGTATGATTGTAGAAGCTCGACATTTGTTAGGTACAGATCACGACATTTTTAAGATTAACATCTCGACATTTTTCAAGGGGTTCGACTTTTTCAAATGATGGTCTCGACATTTGTATAATTCGACATCTTTATGTGTCTCGACATGTTGAGGGATAAGATGTCGACATTTGTGAGATTTCGACATTGTGTTTTAATTAATAAATTTTAGTATTCTAGGGTTTTCAGTATTTTAGGGTTTATTTATTTTAGGAATATCATTATTTTTAGGTTTTCATAAATTTTAGGGTTTTCTATAATTAGGGTTTGGGAACTTGAAAACTTATACAGTTTAGCAAATATACTGATATGATAATATTTATTTATTCAGAGGATCGACTTATAGGGATTCCATCAGACCTCTTATTTAGCAATAGCGGGAGGACAGGTAGGTGGATCATCCATCTACAATGCGTAAACACATATGTGATTTATGTGCTTTATGTGATTCGATGATTTCTGTGACTTACGTGATTTACATGATTTATATATGTTTTATGTGAAACCACGTTTTTATGTACCATTATATATGCATCGCACGTGCATATCACGTGAGGGCGAGAGATGGTTTCCACCGTATTGAGACGGCGATGATTTGAGGTATTGTTAAGTGGGGTAGACTGAGATTATTATGACGACTTGTTAGGCTCACAGATTACCTGACCGAGACAGACGTGATCGATCTGTCTACTCGGATGTGGTCGGTTCGAGGTGCAAAATGCCAGATGATTATATATATATATGGATACGGGCTTTATCGCCCATGATTTATTGTGGAAGAGACGACCTGGTAGGTGGCCATTGACGTGATCGATCAGTGCACTACCGGGGTAGCTTACCGCTGATTACGGGTGGAATCACGTGACCACCCATGATATTTATTGCGCGCGTGAGCCTAACCATGGGCCCCATATTGTGATGTGAGATAGGAATGTGCGAAAAGAAAAGAGTGTGCGTGGCATGTGAGATATTGGGATTGGGATTGAGCGCACACTTGCATACATGCATTTTATTCACCTACTGGGCGAATTGCTCAGTGTTTACGTGTTGTAGGTACTGAGTCTGACGCTGATACGCGTCGAGACTGAGGCGGCTGGTGGCGGTGCTCCACGGACTTTTGAGGGCGGTGCGGTACATGGATGCGACCTGTGGAGCGCGTTAGGGTTTTTGCTATTTTGTTATTTTGGGGCTACGGCCTTTGTATTGACTGACTAGGTGGACGACATTTTGTCGTAATGTATATTATTTTAGGAAAAAGTTTTAATTAAACGGGCCTTCCGCGGCTTACGTTGCGGAAATCCGCCACTAATCTTAGTTAGAGAAGTCGGGTCGCCACAGTTCCCACGCTTCCTACGGTTCTTGTAGCTAGAGATGTCTGTGAGGAGGTGCCTCCGGGTTCATCTAAGGATCAAGGGATCTCGGTAGCTCCGAAAGTTGCCTCTGTCTCACGAGCCAAGAGAAAGACTGGCACTTCGTCAAAACCAAGTAAAGGAGCCAATGGGAAGTTGCCTATGTCAGTAAGTGATAGTGGGGAGACCCAGGCGGATGTTTCGCAAGGGAAATCTTCGCAAGAGGACCTTCCATTCTCTATGGACTAGCTGAAGAAGGAGGAATGGGTGGAGGTATTGAGCCGCCTGGTTCTTCCTGAGGACAAGGAGATGATATCCGACGGATGTGCCGTAGAACATGAGGTGGAATTAACCCACTATCTTCTTAAGGTATATTTTTTGTCTTATCTTCTTGGGAGGTTCTTTCTTTGTTGCTTTGTTCCGGGATTTCCTTGGTCGTGTTGTAGCTGCGCGGTCATCCATGGGTCCGTTGGCGCGAGGTGTGGAAGAAGCTAATCGGGCCCTTCAGGGACTATTAGAGAAATTTCAGGCCGGTTTGACAGCCCAAGAAGAAGCAGCTAAGGAGGCTGCAGCTAAGTTTGAATTGGAGAAAGAAGAGATGGAGAAAGAAATATCAGCGTTGGCGAAGCAGCATGAGAGGGGATTATGGAGCTCAGAGGAGCAGGCAGCGCTTCTGAAGCGACGTGAAGAGGAGCTCCAAAGCTCATTCGCTAAAGAGAGAACGTGAGGGGATGCGGACTTCGTCCGCATGTTGGAGGTCCATACGACAGCTGAGCTAGCGCGCGTGAAGATTGAAGGTGCTAAGGTCTGCCAACAGCACCCTCTGTCTATAGCAGCCAGGAGGAAGTTCCTGGAGGACCTGGCAAAAGATTGGTGCCAGGCTTATCTGAAGGACCTGCTTTTTCTGAGGGACTTCATCCCCCCTCATTCAGCATTATTTCATGGGTGGTCATAGTGTTGTCTGTTGGACCTGAAGATGCGACGGCTTTTTGGGATCTTCCTTTTCTTGCATTCTTCAAGGCAGATCCGTTGGCCCCTGAAATTCCTTTCTTTTAGCGCCCTGCTGCGGAGAGGCATTCAGAGGTCCTGGCTCACGCTGATATTCCACCTCCCCGGAGGATTCTTATGCTTTATCATCGCTGTTATCTCTGTCGTCCTTAATCTAGAAGGGACCTGGTGGGGACCTGATGGTGGAGCTCCTCTTTGAGCCTTGCACATTGAAGGAGATTCCCAGGTCCTGCTGCACGTTGCTCCTATCTCCCTGGGACATCCTATTTGTACAGACAGTCCTTTTTTCGTCATGGTGATATCCTGTAAAAAATACTTTGTCATTTCTTTCGAGACATAATGGTGTGGGGAGCTTAACTCCCCATGTTCGCACGTTTCATCGGAGTTCCCTTTCTTTTGTATTATTTGTCCTTTTTATGCTTCGATTAGCCCTTTTAGATCTGATAGATGTTTCTGGGAACGTCGTTATCGTGGCATGGCTATAGCGCCAGTTTGCTTAGTAATTCGTAAGCCAAGTACGAATTCACGCCCTCGGTTGCAATGACCGTCTCATTGTCCTCAGGTGTCGCTTTGCGCTAGGCTATCTTTGTCCTTAGCGAGTTCAGTATCTGGGTAGACACTTAGGTCTACAAAATTATAACCCCGGGGATCCCCTCATCAATTTACCCTGGTTATAGCGCCAGCTTCGCTTTAGGTACCGTTTTCACGTCGCAGGCTTACTGAGAGCCTTTGATGTCCTGTACACCGCAGCCCGTCAGCGGCGGCATCTTGTACACCCTTATGGGCATCATCACATCGCAGATTTATTATCTTTTATGTCGGGTATGCCGCCGGCCCGTCGGCTTTTGGTATCATCACACGTCGGATACTATCAGTCTTTGATGTCCTGTACACCGCAGGTCCGTCGACCTTTGGCATCATATCACGTCGCTGACCCGAAGGTCGTTGATGTCAAAGGTCATTCATGCCAGTACAAAGCAAGGCCTGAAGATCCTGAGGGAAAAGGGACCTTATGAATACCAACACGAGGATGGACTTAGAGGTCCTAAACAAGTGGATTGGTCTTTTGAATGCCAGCGCGGAGCTAGACCTATAGATCTTGAACATATGAATCCGTTCTTTGTGTGTCCGCGCGGAAATGCCCGCAGATCCATGAAGCGAGATCGTGATGTGTTGCGTGGGACTGCCTTACACGTCCTGGAAAATTAGATCAGGTCGTCAGCCAATTTATACTTATTGAATATTAGGACCTTCTTAGGGGATCATGTCCCGGATGTTGGCGGAGCTCGTGCCGTCATGTGGGGTTGTGACCCCTTCGATATCTCCCGTGGTTCACCATTAGATTTTCTCCCAGAACCACCCTTGGGATTTGAATTCGAGGTTCGTGATTATGGTAGGCTAGGGACTCGTCAAGGACTAATATCCCACATGTTAACCTGCGCATCCCTTCTTGTCTTTCAGTCGCACGCCCTTCAGGACCTACGGGACAGAGGTCCTCCAATTGTCGTCTCCTTCCATGCTTCCCACAACTTCCTTACCTCCTTCTCTTCTACCGTGAAATTGGTGATGCCATTCTCTCTGATGGTTGCACCCAAGCTCGCCATTTTGGCCAAGTATTCAACTCTGCGGTTTTCTTTTCTCGGGACCTACATGATTTCATAATAATCAAACTTGACTGTTAGTCCCTTTACCGTATTTTTTCCTATTCCATCGTCTTTACGTCCTTCATTTTGTAATTCCACTTCACTTGTTGTACCACCAGTTGTGGATCTGGAAGGTGATGGCGAAACGAGGCTCCTTTCCTCTTGGGCCAATGATAAGGACTTCTGCTCCAAATCTCCACGAAGTCGCAGATCCGTATGTGTGCATCTCTCCTTGCTGCTTTTGTGGTCCTTTGGTGGTCTCAAGCGTAAAGTCGAAGAGGGGCTGAGCTTTTGACGGCCGTTCGTTGTCTGAATCCCACGTCGCACTCCCCTTGTGTAATATCAAATAAGGTCGTAGCTCCCTGGTCGTCGTTATCACGCCAAAGATGGCTTTCTTTTAGGATTTCGCCTTAGCTCCCGACAGTACCTTGTTCTCACTGTATGTCAGCCTCAGAAAGGTTCTTTCTTCTTTTATTAAGACGGCATTGGTCGCTCGTTTGCCGAGGGAGAAATACAGTATCATTTCTTCTTCTACCAATGATTTCATTGGAAACGGCGTCGAGTGGAGATAACATTTTAACTTCTCAAAGGCGAATTAGCATTCTTCCATTTACTCGAGCTATTTATCTCCTTCCTACTATTTTGACAAAACAGAGATTCCTATGAGGAGATGGATCGATGGAGAGCCGACAGCCGTCTTGTCAATCTCCACACTTTCTTGCATACTTTGTCGAGCATCCCTGGATCTAAGCTGGTATGGTGACATCCCTAATACACATTCTTCATTCTGAGATCTTGCTCGCAAAGGTAGAATCACCAGCTGGTGCGTAGTAATCCTTAGGGCAAGTCTCGTTGAGGTCCAGAGCCAATTTACATCCTCCACTTCCCGTTTCCCTCTTTATTCAGGATCTGGGCTCTTACAGTCCCGCATGATTGAAGCTTATGTTCGATGGGTTGACCTCCTGGTAGAACATTCGAATGATGTGTGGCGACATCCAGGAGAATTCCAATCATATCTTTTAGAGAAAATACGGATCGATCCGCATTTCTCTGGAGACATCCATAGGCTCCTTCGTGGCTTTGACTCCTAAGTATGTCCCTATCTTGGTGGTTCTCCTAGTCACGTCAGATTCCTTGTCTAATGGCCTCCTTTTATTTTGACACCGCCCTTACTTTGTTGACATAACATCGGGAACTCTGTTGGTCTCCTGAGATCCCGCCACTTGCTCTCCTATGGGGAACTTGATCTTCAGTGATAAGTAGATGGAACGGCTCTGAATTCGATGATGGCGGGTCGTCCCAGACATTATGGGAGAAAGTGATGTCGACCTCCCGAATTTTGACCATCCAAGCCGGCTCTTCCCCCATTTCGACAGAAAACATAATCTCTGCCATAGGCCCTATTCCCGGGCCTCCAAAACTATATAAGGCTGTAGAGGCTTCTGAATCCGCCTTCTGGAAAAAATCTAAGCATATTATATCCGCGGGCTCCTTCAATTAACGAAAATTCAGTTGAACTTAGTTAGTGGATCTCTGTACATCCCACAGATCCCCCAGGACTCCAACATCATTTTTTGGAGGAAGTGGGGGTTGTCTGGCTTTATATGGCACATATCCCCCTACTTTTTTTGGACTTGTAGCTCGTACTATGACAGTGATGTGAGCCTTAAGTGGAGCTGCTCTTATCTAGAGGAGGTAGGGATGTCTGTCTTTAATCGGCACAGATCCCCCAGACTCCTTCTTGGCTACCTCATGACCCTCGTCGAGGCCACGGTCAAAGAACTTCCTCAGATGCCCTGCTAGGATGAGTCCTCCAATTTCACCTTTCATATGATAGCAGTTGTTAGTATAATACATGTATTTATTAAGGTATCGATAATATAAATGAGAATAAGGTTTTAGAGGGCCTTGAAGTTTCGACTAAGAGACTTCCCATCATGAGATGTCTCATGTGTATCCATGTGTCAGCGTGGAGCTGCACCTTTAACGTATCTAAGTTCACATACCTTATTCGCTGTGTCTACAACACATAAAAACATGGGATGAGCTATAAAGCTCCGTAAGTGGAAATATGCATGTATGCACGTGCCAAAATAGCAAAGGCATCCGCGCCAATGCTTTCTAATACTCTTATCCTCACATCATACTTATTCATTTTTCATTTTTATCAGGGCCCTAGCTACTTACGAACCGCACCATCATATTACGAGCTCAAATCCTATACGGATAAAAATACGATAGTGGCCCACTCTGGCTAGGATAAAATTAGGGTTTATCTCCAATCTTATCATTCACCAGGTCGCCCCTCTATCACGTCACTTTCCTGGCACTATAGTTCATACTATGTGCCTTCCCATTACCTAAATAATTTAGGTAAATATATTCGACGGTTTACCCCCGTCATGGTGCCTATGTAGAAGTAGCTATATCCTCATCTATTTACATATATATAGCTCGCTTTCCACTCGAGTAATACAATGCACGCTCATTCCTCAAAATGCTCAATATGATTCGTGCGTGCACATATCATGCTGCATAAATAATGCGACAAATAATAAATTCCAAGCAGTCGCATATAACATATAATTCACATACCACATATTCATCGAAACAATTAGTCACGTACAATACACATATATATATCAATTTATGTGTTGTAGGTGAAATTCCCACTTACCTGGTATCCTTAGCTTATCGCACGGTTAAATCACTAACCTTCGAATCCTAATTATAGAAACATATAAAATTATAGTTCGTTAATTTAGTTACAATTTCATAAAACTGACTTAATTTAAAAAAAAAACCCTATTTTCGACTTATAATTTCGGAACCCTAAAATTCCAAATTTGACTTAAATTAAAAATACCACTTTGAAATTTACAAAAATCTCGAGTTACATAATAATTTAAATCTCGTCATAATATATTATAAAACTTCGAAATTTGAATAAAACGAAATCTCGAAATAAAATTCGGCATGGATCTCGACATGAAGTTGATAAATATCGATATGAATCTCGAGATCCTCTTCTCTTCGACATTTATAAAATCTCGACACCTAAACATTTCGACATCTTCCTCGAATTCTCTTTCAATATTCATAAAACTCGAAACAACTTCACAAGACCCATGTCGAGATCTTGTTTCAAAATTTAATTTCGACATATTGATAAATGTCGACTTCACGCAACTTATAGCGAAATCTTATGTCGAGATTCTTAAGAATTTCGAACACATGTCCTACCCATCTCGACATTCTATCTCGACATTCCCATGGATTTTGAAATGAAATTTCGAACTAAATTTCGAACTTCCTAACGATCTCGATATGAAATCTCGAATCAAACCTTGAAATTTTTATCTCGAGCTACTTAAGGATTTTGAGACACATTTCTCACTCATTCCAATATTCTATCTCGAGATTCCTAAGATTTCGATATACCATTTCAAACTCCACCAACTTCATTTCGACATTCTAACCCTATTACCATTTCGAGATTTTCCTAATTCACACTAACAACCTTTCGAAATTCTTATAAAAACACTAAATTTCAAAATTAAACAACCCTAATCTTTCGAAATCATAAACACTACTTCTACCTCAACTCTTAAAACCTTTCGATCGAAACTCATTTTCTCAAGAACACTATAAACATTATGAAAACCCTAAAACTCGAAGTCCATATAAAACACAATTTTATGCAACTTCCGGATTAACAAAACTTAAAACATAATCATAGTTAAAACATAAAGATTAAGGTAAGAAGTTTATACCTACTCCAAGCTCAATTTCGACTTCAACTTGTTCAAACTTTTCTTTCTCTCCCAATTCTAAGTTCTCGTCAACTATCAAAAGAATGTTTATCTTTCTATCTTAATTTATCAATTTGAGTGCAACAATAGATAAATGACAAAAGACATTAACTAATCCTCTTCTTTAATCATATAATAACTTCTCTTATATTTCTAAAGTTTCGACACCTCACTTAACCAAATCATAAAGTTAAAAGATTTAACAATTTGATTACCATGTTATATGATTGTCCCCATTCTTATCGTGTATTGACTTCTAAAGAATGATAATCCTTACCTAATACCATCACAAAGCAAATATAGTATTTTATTCCTTGTATTAATTATTTTTTACAATAGAATCTCGAGATCCATTTCACAAATCTTGACATCGATTTCCAACTAAATCTCGAGCTATGTTTTGAAAATTATAATAAAGATTTCGAAGCACAATCTCGAGTTTCCTAAAAATTTCGAGTCACCTCACATAAATATCTCGACATTATTTTCGAGATCATCTTTCGACATTCATTAAAAATCTTGAAATCTCCTTACACAAACATCTCGACATTCTCTTCACGCTAACATTTCGACATTCTCATTCAAATTTCGTTTCAATCCTCATTTCGACATTTTCCTAATTGTTACCAAAAAATCTTTCGAGATTCTTATAGAAACACTATAAATTTCGACATTGAACAAACCCTAAATTTCAAACTTATAATATTAGGTATTATGTAAGCACCAAATTAAATAAATACTAAATATAAAATCATATAGACACATAATATGCATGCCAATTTATTGGCCAACTTACGCACGGGACCCGGGTATTACACTCGCATGGCACATAAAAGGTACTACAAACGATCTAACTATGGTGCATACACTATGGTACTGCAACCAACCACATCTAGGTACTACAAACGTCTATGTATTGGTACGACAAATTAGATTTGACGTATTTTGAAGCCGCTCGCACGACACAGAAAAGGTACTACAAACGACCTAATTATGGTACTACGAAAGCATATACTATGGTACTACAACTGTCGTCATCTAGGTACTACAAACATGTTAGTTCAGGTACTACAAAAAAAAACTTGGAACAAAAACAAGCAAATCAGAAAACTAAGGATCAACAGCATATCAGTCCCAAAACACACATACATAACACTCAAACAGGTGGAGCATGCAACTAAGATCGTCCGTAAGTATCGTGGCAGAAATGAAGCCACGATACAATTCAACGTCGACTTCATCAAGATACCTCCCACGAGCTACCGGTCCGACGTGCATCGATCCATGGACATTGCATTATGTACCCCGCAATCCACGCCCTCCAGATTCTGCTCCCTCGTGGACTCAAACACCGTGATGTCATCTCGTAATTCTTTCTCGATTTTCTTGAGCCGGTGGGTAATTTCAACTTCGGTGCCATTTCTGCATGCGACAAAAATGAGAGAATCAAATAATGAAACCTATGTAATACGGTACCAAAAAACATATACAAGCACCAATTCAATTATCGTACGCAAAAGCAACCAATACTCATACCAATACAGTCACAAATGTACCTTTACATCTAGCAGGGAAATTAGAAGCAAACAAACCCTAATTTGAATAATACCAAGTTCCTAATTTGAAAAACAAAATAATTAAACCCTAATTTTGCCATAAACCCCAAATTCGAGCCGTAATCACAAAATTAAACATAGCCCGACATTAAATCCTTCAGGAAATGCAACTATGAAAGCTCTAATCTCTACATTAACTCAAAATGCCACAAAAAACGAAAATTAAAGTCAAAAAACGGTGTCAAGAGACCGTTTTTACAGTATACCGTTCTTACAAGTCGAATAAAGGTGTGAAGCCCTAAGAATCTCGTTCGCTGCTCGTTGTGAAGGTGAAGCTGAGAATCGGCCGACTTCTCTGTACTCGTTTTCGTTCTGCTTTTCGTCGTCTGTTGTTCGTCGTCGTTCTCTCTCTAAGTGAATTCACAAGGTTATTTTGGAATATTTATGTTTTACAGGGGTATATTTGTCCATTAGGTAGCTATGTGATATATAAGTTTGAAAGAGGGAGTTTAGTGATAAATGAATTGAAAGGGGGGAGTTAGTTGATGAACATTTTGGGGTGTAGGGATTTATGAGTAGATTTGCCTTGATTAAAACTCTAATGAATAATATATTATATACAATTGATCTCCTTTAAACTGAAGAAAAGAGTCAAACATGACTTGTAATGATATAAAACCAATATAATCTTTAGCTAATTGTTTGCTATTTTTTTGTATGTTGATAAAATATTTATGTGAATATTTTATTAAAATAAAATAAATTTTTTTATTAATAACTTAAAATTTAATCTTTTAAAGTAATATAAAATTTCAATGATTATAAGGATATATACAATGAAAAGTAAATTAAATATAATATTAACTTGTTGAATAATTCATTCAATTAATGTTGTTGAATTACATGGACAGTAAATATAATTAAATGGTTGAATTCATGTGGTTAGGTAATTAAACTTTACAAATTTCATGTGTTTACACTAAGGGGGTGTAAAATGGGTGAAAGAGGGTGCAAGGGGGTTGCCAATAGTAGGACCCTTTTTTTTTTCCTATAGAAAGTTTCATCAAATTTGTAGCGCCAATTGTTTGCATTTAATCAACCCGCAAAGGAGATGACATGTTGATGTAATAATCTTAACTCTAAATAAAATATATGACAATCATTTATCAATGACCGAACGAAGCTTAATACATGTACAAATGACAAATGTATATTGTAGTACTAGAGTAATCTTGATGAAAAATAACAATTACAAATGTATCATAATGGTATTATTGTGTGCATACAATGCCAAATCTTTGACTTACCAAAATTAAATTTGATATGTTCAGATCAGACGTAGGTAGGCCTTAAATTATGCCGCATGAGAGGGCATGTTGATTATTATTTTTTTCTGTATCATAAAATCCAATCAATTCAACTTAATACAAGTATGGTGAAGATGGTATAATTAATACTAGGTTTTTTTAGGTTGTATATTAATTTATGAAATGGTTATATTAATAACAAAACAAGTTGAACAATAATGCTTAGGCTGGCATAATTAATTTGGGAGTTGGACCATTGTGATCGAACACGTTCAAACATACCATATAGTCAAAGAAAAGACCATTTTCTTTTATTACAAGAAGTTGAAAGAGAAAACCTTTGGGGTTAGGACCTCTTTTTTGTCATTTTGGTCTTCTATTCTTGCTGTTGATGACAAATTATCAACATGAAAAATTATTCATGATAAATATAAATTTGAAGTCAACTTCTATTTTTATTAAAATAATAAACTGGCATGGATGTGAAGTGGAATGTTATATGAATATGTACCACTTGGTACGTTCCCTTTTCACTCGATTTGCAAAAATATTTACTTACCTCGTATGTCGCAACATTGAGTACTCCTATCCTAGTCATAGGTTACGGAGGTGAAAATATCAACAATGTACGACGATTTTATACGAGTCCAAATTTGGTCCGACATATAAGGTAAATGAAGCAATTATCAAATATATTGATCAATAATTGAATATCTGTATGGCTTCTAACTTAATTTTATATTTCTTCAGCTTAAAATTAACCATAAGGAAAAGAAAAGCCCAAAAGAAGCCAATGCCTCTTGCTTCACGTGCAGTGTGGGGTCCATATGTGTGATGCGTCTCATTCGATATTTGGGGATTTGCAATTTCAAGTCATAATCTCCATTAATGTTACATAGTGGTTAATGTTAATGTTTCTTCACCTACTTTCACTTCTTTAAACGTCGTCAATAGAAAAATTCAAAATTTGAGATCCAACATTCTAACAGAATTATAATTGATAGCTGGTATGATACAAATAGCTGTATATTTCATATATTATGGCATAAATTCATACACTAAAATAATTGTATATTTGTATTATACACTAAAATATACAAATACCCATTTGGATGTGTATAATATTTTTCATAAGAATTTTTTTCAAAAGAAGATATTGAAGAAGAAACTAACGAGGATATTAAAGAAGAATAGTTATAAATCTCTTTTAATATTTTGTTGTGTTTTTTTATTGTTTTGTATTTTATAGTAATATGACGAACTTGGCAAGCCTCGAATTTGTTGCACTTAATATCAACGGCAAGAACTATTTATCTTGGGCACTAGATGCCGAAATTCACCTGAAAGCCAAAGGTTTAGATGACACCATTATCGCTGCGAAAACCACAACAAACCAGGACGCAGGCGCAACCGAATCCAGTGGGACAACAATATCCACCACTCCTCAGGATAAAGCAAAAGCCTTGATATTTCTTCGCCACCACATTCATGAAAGTCTGAAAACTGAATACTTAAATGAAAAGGATCTGGCTGAGTGTGGAAAAGTTTGAAAGAAAGATACGACCACCTGACAACAATTATCCTGCCGAGAGCAAGGTACGAGTGGATAAGTATAACTCTACAGTTCATAGAATTACGTCTACATTGAAATTATGTGGAGAAGTAATCACTGATGATGATAAGCTTGAAAAATCATTCACCACTTTCTATCCGTCGAATGTAGTGTTACAACAACAATATCGTGAAAGGCAATTTAAAAGGAATGCAGAACTAATATCTGTTTTATTGTTGGCTGAACAAAACAACGAATCGCTGATGAAAACCCACGAATCCCAACCAACTGGTGCGGCTACGCTCCCTGAAGCGAATGCGATCAGAGGAAATAAGATAATAATCGAGGTAATGGTCGTGGACGTGGGCGTGACGGATATCGCGGCCGCGGACGCGGCCGTCGTCAAGGCCGAGTCGTGGCCGAGGAAACTATGGTGGTGGTTATTAGCACTTCCGTGGTGATTATCATAACAATCGTAGTGGTCATCAAAATCTTCACCATAAGAGGAAAAGTTATGATAATAAAAATGAGAAGAGGCATATTGAACAAAAGGATAATGATGAACGATGCTATCGTTGCGGTGGTCTGGGTAATTGGTCGAAAACTTGTCGCACGTCCAAGCATCTTGTTGAGTTATATCAACAAGCTCAAAAGAGAAAAAAAGATTGAGACAAATTTTGTTCAAGGTGACATTGCCTCTACTTCTGGTGTCGATATAAAATAATACGTATTTGGAGGCTGCAGATTTTATCGCAGATGGGGAATGATGTGTTATAATGTTTATATTTTCCTATTATGTGTTTATGTGTTTAAACTTTTATGTGTGCTTGTAATATATCGTTTTGTTTCTTAAATATATATTGATGATTATGATATGTTTATACGAAAAGGATATTTATCTGATGGATATGGGCATGTAGAGAATTATGTCTTTCAGACATTGCAGCGACTCATACGATTCTGAGAATAAGAAATACTTTGATCATCTCGATATGAAAGAAGCTAGTGTTATCACTATATAGCACAAATATAATTAAAGGCTCCAGAAGAGCTAGTATTTTATTACCCAGAGGAACCCAATTGGTTATTGAAAGTGCCTTATAGTCTCCTGAGTCACAAAAAATATCTGTTAAGCTTTAACGCTAGTCGACATAGCGGATATCATGTTGAGACATCGATAAAAGGAGGTGTTGAACATTTATACATCACAAAGGTGATTTCGAATGATAAAAGAATTGTGAAATATTACCTTCGTTCGAGTCTGGGTTATATTTATACATATCTGAGAACAATTGAATCGTATGCTATCGCAAACCAGAAGTTTACTGATGACAGTATATTTAATTTTTGGCATGACCATAGTTATTTGGGGCTCGCCGAGGCGGCCGCCCATCGCCTCTATGTGCTCAGAGGCGTCTTCCTTTACGATGGTGCGTCTGAGGCGCCGCCTCAATATTAGTATTTGATGCGCCTAGGCGGTGAGGCCGCCGCCTTGGTGAAGAACAGTGTATTTACAGGGGTAATAAAATGGGAAAGGGGGCTGCGTTGAAGATGATGAAGAAACCCTAAGTTGTGGGTTAAATGGGCTTCTTGATGTGCGCCTTTCTAATTTACTTTTGAAAAAATAGTTCAAATATTATAAAATCTTACAATGATCCAATGGAATTTAACATTAAATTTTATTCTATTTCAGTAAAAATTAAATACATAAATATGTTCGTAAACGCCACTTAACACCTAAAAAGTTGATTTTTTATGCAATTGATTAATTATTACTATTTTATTTAACACAATCATAAACTCACGAGAAAGCATCAATAATTATTTTCTTTGTCTCACACACAAGTTCTATAAATGTATTTACTAAGAGTGACATGTTATATATAATATTTATATTATAGAATTCGCCTCGATTTTATAAGGTGACCGCATTATTTACGCCTCACCTTTGAGGCAAGGCAGTGGCCTCTCGCCTTTTTGCGCCTCTCGCCTTTAATAACTACGGGCATGACCAGTTGGGCCATCCCGGTTCAACTATGATGCGAAGAATAATTGAAAATTCACGTGGACATTCGATAAAGAACCAGAGAATTTTTCAATCTAATGAATTAGCATGTCCTGCTTGCTCTAAAGGGAAGTTAATTATTCGGCCATCACAAATGAAGCAAAGAATGAATCTATTGTATTTTTGGAACGTATACATGGTGATATTTGTGGGCCAATACATCCATCATGTGGACTATTTAAATATTTCATGGTGTTAATTGATGCTTCAAGTAGATGGTCCCATGTATGTTTATTATCTACGAGGAACATGGCATTTGCAAGATTACTTGCTCAGTTGATTCGTTTAAGAGCACATTTTTTCCAGATTATTCGATAAGAAAATACGCCTTGATAATGCTGGTGAATTTACCTCCAAGGCATTTAATTATTATTGTATGTCTAGCGGAATTGATGTTGAGTATTCCGTACCACATGTTCATACGCAAAACGATCTTGCAGAATCATATTAAACGCATGCAGTTAATTGCAAGACCATTATTAATGAAAACGAATCCCCCCTCGTCGTGTTAGGGACATGCAACATTACATGCATCAGCACTAATTCGCATCAGGCCAACAAGTTACCATGATATCTCCCCGTTGCAAATGGTTTATGGTCAGGAACCATATATTTCCCATGTAACAATTTTTGGATGTGCAATATATGTTCCAGTTGCGCCACCACAACGCACAAAGATGGGACTCGAAGGAGGTTGGGAATATATGTCATATTTGAATCTCCATCGACAATAAAATATTTAGAACCTTTAAAGAGAGATTTATTCACAGCTAGATTTGCCGACTGTCACTTCGGCGAAACAAATTTTCTGACATTAGGGGGAGTAAAGAAACAGCTGGAAAGGAATATTAGTTGGAATGAATTATCGCTAAACTAATATGATCCTCGAAAGAAACAATGTGAACTAGAAGTTCAGAAGATAATTCATTTCCAAAGCATAGCGAACCAATTGCCAGACAGCTTTAACCCAAAGAGAGCGACTAAGCCACATATACCAGCTGTTAATGCTCCTGCAAAAATTGATATTCCTGCCGAACATAATATTGAGCCTAGGCCACAGCTAAAACTTGGTAGGCCCTCGGGGTTCTAACGATAAAAATCCTCGAAAAAGAAAATGAGCAAACAATAAGAATGGTCCAATCGATGATTTATCGACTAGAGAAGAGTTGATGGGCTTAAATGATGATAATAATGAAACTCCTGTACCTGAAGAAATTAAAAATAATGATAATGAAGAGATATCAATCAATTACACCCAGAATGGAAAGATGGAACCGGGATAAAGTCAACCTTGACAATAAATTCTCATTTAACATAGTGCTACATGAAGAATGAGATGAATGAAAATGAGGATCATGAACCAAAGTCTGTAAACGAATGCAGACAACGAAAAGATTGGCAAAAATGGAATGATGCAATCGAAGCAAAAACTTGAGACCTGGTATAAAGCACGGCTTGTCGCACAAGGTTTCTCGCGGAGACCTAGTATTGATTATGAGGAGACGTATTCTCCTGTGGTGGACGCAAGAACGTTTCGTTAAATAATTAGTCTGGCAGTACGTGAAGGACTCGATATGCGCCTAATGGATGTTGTCACCGCTTATCTATATGGCTCACTTGACAGTGACATTTATATGAAGCTTTCGGAAGGATTTCAGCTGCCTGACAATTCAGGGCCGCGAGATGAGTACTCAATGAAGCTAAATATATCGTTTTATGGATTGAAGCAATCCGAGCGTATGTGGTATAATTGCCTAAGTGAATATTTTTGAAAGAGGGCTATAAAAATGATCAAATTTGCCCCTGTATATTTATAAGGAGATGTGAAAACGAGTTTGTCATTATAGCAGTATATGTCGACGACATCAATATAGTGGGAACTCCTAGAGAGTATTGAAATCGGTTAATTATTTGAAAAATGAGTTCTAAATGAAAGATTTCGGTAAAACAGAATATTGTCTCGGACCGCAAATTGAATATTTAAAGATGATATATTTGTACATCAAGAAACTTACACGAAAAAAGGTGTTGAAAGATTTTACATGGACAAAGCTCATCCACTAGATTCTCCGATGATTGTCCGTTCTTTAGACGTGAATAAAGATCCGTTCCGACCACGTGAAAATGATGCGGAGTTACTAGCAGGGGCGGATCCAGAAATTTTTGGTTGGGGGGGCCGCAATTTAAATATGTGTATTAGCACTGGCGACGTGATCAACGTAGAAGTTAGATGTTCTTTTTCCTTCTTTTTCAAAAATTACTAAATCAATTATCATAAATATTTCGAGTACAATCAACATAAAGAATTATAATAAGGATAGAAAAATTCAGTGGTAACAAAGGCCAAGCTCGAGTGACGATGACATATAAGTCATTACACAATATGGCTTAGAATAAAGCTAACTTTGTGTTTGTATGATATAATATTAATATAATAATAATACGATAATAGAGAATATGGAGGAGTTTTTCTTTTTTCTATGATATTGGACTTTTTTAACTAGGCAAAAGATTTTTAAATTTTATTTAGCGCTACCGAATTTAAAATTTGGAGAACATATATTACAATTAATTGTTGTGTATAGGAAGTAAATAATAAAAATATTAAATAGTAACATATTTTTTAACCAATTATATTACAAGCCCACAATTAAAAACTTTAAGCGAGTTTTTTATTTTGGAGGGTAAAAAATTTATCTAAACTTAATAACCAGAAAATGTATGACGTAGTAAGTTAAGAGAAGTTCAAATAGTTCAATGATGGATGGTGAAAATAAGAATTAAAACAATTAAATATTAAAAGAATAAATAAAATCATTAAGTAAAAGAATAAAGAATACTTAAAATGAAACAAAAGAAGAATAATAATATTACCAGCGTTAGCGGCTAGTTTTTAAAGCATAAAATATGATAAATAATGTCAGCGCGAGGATCGATCTCTAGACCTCTGGAGTAAATTTCAGCTTGCCGAACCACTACGCCAAGTTACCATTTTGTTATTATTTTTCAATTACTCTTGTTATTAATCTTTATTGACGTTATAATATATACAAAGTACTAAAAGTTTCGAAAATTTTCGCGGGGGCCGTGCCCCCCCCTCCCCCCCCGGCCACACTGTAGATCCGCCCCTGGTTACTAGGTCCTGAAGTACCATATCTTAGCGCTATTGCGCTAATGTATTTTACGAGTCATACACGACCTGATATAGCCTTTGCAGTAAATTAATTGGCAAGATATAGTTCTTCGCCGACTCGTAGACATTGGAACAGAGTTAAAGGAATATTTCGATACCTTCAAGGAAAACTGATATGGGATTGTTCTACTCTAATCAGAGTAAAGCAGATTTAATTGGGTATGCGGATGCTGGATTCTTATCCAACCCACATAATACACGATCACAAAAGGGTTATTTATTTATGTATGGTGGAACTGCTATTTCATTGTGGTAAAAAAAATTTAATTGCCACTCATCTAATCACGCTGAATACTAGCAATTCATGAAGCTAGCAGAGAACGCGTTTGGTTGCGATCGATTATTCAGCATATACAACAAAGTTGTGTATTATTATCGGAAAAGTTACTTCCGACTATCTTATACGACGATAATGCGGCATGCATTGTCCAAATAAACGAGGGATATATCAAAGGTGATAGAATAAAATATATATCACCAAAAATTTTCTTTACACATGAGCTAGAGAAAAATGGTGATATTGATGTACAACAAGTGCGGTCAAATGAAAATATTGCAGATTTGTTCGCAAATGCAATTCCCCCAATAATTTTCAGAAGGTTAGTATATGAAATTGATGTTCGAAGACTTAGAGATTTAAAATGATGTCATAATCAGGGGGAGTAAATACATGTTGTACACTTTTTCCCTTAACGGTGGTTTTTCCCATGTTGTTTTTTCAGTAAGGTTTTTAATGAGGCAACAAGCTAAAGCTTTCTTTCAAAAACATCCAAGGGAGAGTACTATGAATAAATCATGATTCATCACAACGAATCATCGAAATTAAATCATGATTCATCATAATGAATCATTGTGTGATTAAATGTGGATGTTTTGGAATATTAATGACAAATAAATTTGTGATAAGATGATGTTTATAAAAAGATTGTATCTTTTATGTGTTGTATAGATGACTAAATTGTAGTTTAGTGTATAATTTTAGTATAAATAGGTATTTTGAGTTTCATTGTAAACACACCAAAAGTATAGAAATTATATTACCTCTCTCTAAATTCTCTCCTTATATTATTATCAAAATAAGCATAATATACATAAAATAATCTTAATATGATATTAATCACAATAAATATTTCATAACATATATATATTAATATATATATATATATATAGAGAGAGAGAGAGAGAGAGAGAGAGAGAGAGAGAGAGAGATTTGGGAATTAATTGATGATTATGATAACTTCTTAATCTAGACAACTTCAAGCATTTAAAATGGAAGAGTAATATACTAATATTCTCATAACTGAGAGTGAGGGCCTATCTCATATAGTTAGAATAAATCAAATACTGTATCAAATTCCATCATCTTGTAAACATCGATACTATTTATTTAACCTGATCACTATTTTTATACACCTAAGTTGAATTCAAAGTTCCTATAGCCAGTTTTTGGTCGAAATACGTATAAAAAATAATCTTTTTAAGGTAATGAAATATCCCAAGAAGATATTATAAATATATCACGACTCACGAGTCTTAAAGGTGTGGCAATTTTGTGACAAGTGAAACCAAAAGAAAGGAATAAGGGGCATTTTCATTTCAGGCCCCACATAACTATCATTTAGGATTCAGGTCTTCTTGGCAAAAATTTTAGTTTTAAGGACTCGTTTTCTGCAGTACCACTTCATTGCTTTTACATACCAGTATGTTAAAATTCTATACCACAAAACCATAATCGGTACCAGTTTATGATCATCTGATACCAGTTTATTTTCTGCAGTACCACTTCATTGCTCTGACATACCAGTATATTGAAAGTTTGTAACAGAAAATGATCATTCAATACCAGTTTATATATCTTTCATACCACTTTTTTTACACCACAAAAAATGGGTCCTTTAACCTAAAAAATTTTCAAATAAGGTCTAAATTCGAAATCAAACCCTTGATGGGGCTTGATTTCGAATTGACACAAAGAATAACTAAGCACTAAATATTACGTAAGCATGGGCATATGATGATGCTTTCTTTCTTTACCTAGTCTAAAAGAAGTCATTATCTGATTCATGGACCAACACGGTCTTAGTTGGTCAGCAAAAATGACTTAAAATATTTTAAACAAATCCCAATATGCACATTAAAAAAACATAATATATCCGAATCATAGAAATGTTTTACCACTACTCAAAAAGCTACGAATTTATAAATTGCGAAAGACAAGAGATTGAGGAATACCGAGTCAAAAGAGATCTAGAAACTGTTTGGTTGTTTTGAATTAAAGGACAGCTTTTTAATTAACTAACACCATTAAAACACTTTGGCAAAATAGCATATTACCCCTTGTGATTTTACGAAAATGCACCATACTACCCCTGCATTTTTTATTATCCGAAACACCCTTGTAGTTTTATAAACTCAGCGCGTTATCCGCCGGGCTCGACTTTGGCCCGAGATTGTGTTACACGTGCTCAAAATGCGCCTGTGACCCGCTCTTGGCACGGGTTTCATTGGTAAATGTCGAAAATAACCTCAAACACTGTCTTCTTTAACCTTCCCAACAGATCTATTGTTAAATTAGGGTTCTTAATAGCGTTCGAACTCTGTAAATCTTCGCTAGCTCGGTGGTTTTCTGAGGCTTCAAAGTGTCAACTTCGAAGCCAATTTCCTCGGCCATTTTCACCACTAAGCGTTCGTTGGTTATGGCCCTCGCCCAATCTCAACTTCGAAAAGCCAGTTTCCTCGGCCATTTTCACCATGATAGCTTGGGGAAAGCAGTGGACCCTCTTGTCGCCGTTGCACTCCACCGGCGGGAAATCGGAGAGTTGGGATAGTACGTGCCGTACTTGGTGATCCACCAATTGTGGTACTCGAGGATGAAAAAATAAGACCTTTCTGTCGAATCTTTGGGTGCTTATGTACAGCAGCAGAATCCCATCGTGAATCCCATCGTTGAACTCGTGGTAGATATTGCCCGTGTACTCGCCTGTGTTCGTGATTTGGGATTCTTATTTTCGAGTGTAAGGTCTGATCTTCTCTTCGCAGATGAAGGTTTTCTCTGTTTCGGCGGCGGTGGGTTTGTATAAGATGACAGAGTTCGAGGTCGGGTCCATTCTTACGTCGCCTTTCATTACATAAATGTCCGATCGGTGGCTGCTTCTATCACAGCATGGACTGCCTGCGATTTTTTCAATATGAGTTAATTCAAGAAACAGAGCCAAGCAAACGTAATTCATGAGAAGAGAGGAGCAGAGAGCACTAACCATTTGTTGTAGAAGAGGAGCAAGTGAAGCTGCTTTTGAACGCAAGGCCATCTCCAGCGTCCAGCGATGAAGGATTCAACAGTTGTGCGAAGGATTTCTGAGTGTGAATGTTGTGAGAATGATTTCAACGTTGCGAGAAGGATTTCTGAGTGTGAATGTTGTGAGAACGATTTCTTGAGTGATGATAGATTTCGATTTTACACATAGGATTTTCATCTGCCCTAGTCTGCAATTAACACGGGCAAAATTAGAATTTTTTATTTGACCGTTATGCTCAAAATCGCCCGATGGGGAGAGTATGCTGAGTTTACAAAACTACAAGGATGTTTCGGGTAATAAAAAATGCAGGGGATAGTATGGTGCATTTTCGTACAATCACAAGGGCGTAATATGCTATTTTGCCAAACACTTTTGAGGTACGACTTAACGTGCAACTTGATGCAAAAAACTAAGGATAACTTTTGTACTAAATAATTATAATTAGATAAACGCCACTTTTAATTCATTAGCAACGTCGTCGTTGCCTCGAAATTTAAGTGTTTGTTTGAGGTAATTCAACATTACGATTATATTCACATCTTGAAAAAAATTGTTGTTCAAGGTGACATGTCATCACTACGGTAGGGATTTTTTAGGCCCAATTCTAGCCCAAGCCCAAGCTCATATAAACTTGTGGGGTTCCTCTCTAAAACCAATTGGCAATAGAGGGAGTTAGCCCACAAGCTTATATACTTGACGAACTTTCTCGATTTATCCGATGTTTCTTGGGTTTGACACCCAACAATCCTCTCCTCCAACTCAAGACCATCCAACGGGCTTCCCTTTCGACGATTATCTGCACCAAGTGCTTGCCCGCAATCACTGCACCAAGCGTTTTTTCGTCGCAGTTCACCAATCGTCTTACAAGGGCCGGGGACACACCACCCACACCGTATCTGGGCTAGAATTATATTTTCCCATCTGAAGGTCATCCTCATGTGTTCGCTCCACGCTCACCGCGACAATATAGGGATTTTTCAGGCCCAATTCTAGCCCAAACCCATATAAGTTTGTGGGGTTCCTCTCCAAACCCAATTGGCAATAGAGGGAGTTAGCCCACAAACTTATATACTTGACGAACTTTCTCGATGTAGGGATTTTTTCGGGCCTAATTCCAGCCAAATTCAGGCCCGTATAAGCTTGTGGGGTTCCTCTCTAAAACCAATTGGCAATAGAGGGAGTGCATCCACAAGCTTATAAGCCACTCCTAATTTCTTTAACGAACCGATATGGGATGTGGGATTGGGTTTGCTTTGCACCCAACAATCCTCCTATCAAACTCAAGACCACCCAACGGGCCTCCCTTACGACGATTATCTGCGCCAAGCGCTTCCACCGCAATACTGCGAAGCTCTTTTTCATCGCAGATTCACCAATCGTCTTACAAGGGCCGAGGACACACCACTCACACCGTATCTGGGCTAGGATTTCTCCATCTGAAGGCACCCTCACGTGTTCGTCCACGCTCACCGCACCATGTAGGATTTTTTCAGGCCCAATTCCAGCCCAAACCCCGGCCCGTATAAGCTTGTGGGGTTCCTCTCTGATCGACACGTGGTGTGCTAATGTAAAGTGCAGGTGCGACAAGTGATAATATAAAACGAATACCTAATTACTTTCACCAACGTGCAATAGGCAGTTGACCTATCGTTTGTAGTGCAGTAAAGTGAGTAAACGAGTATCGAACACAAGGAATAAACTGAGTACTAGTAGTGACCTATCGACTCGATATCTAGCCTAAATAAAATACGCAGATTGTTTTATGAATTATCCTAACAGACCAAGCCTAAAGTAATAAGAGATTAAGAGAACACGACTAACTGGTACGAGAGTTTTCAGATGATAAAGATGTGCTCGGGATTCGAATCCCGCTAGGTACTGTCGACTAAGATAATAAAATCGCTCCTACGTGATCAAGACTAAATCGCAGTAATTTCCTACCCACTCACGAATTTGCTGTCGCCCTAGACGCTCGTGGGGATCTAAAACACAAAATTACTAACGGCGAGGATCGAGTATTTGCTTTCGCCCTATACTCGAATCCTATCATCTACGAACGGCCTAATCGTTGTTTAGCTATCGCCCTAAACGATTTTCCACACATTCACTTTAACACATAGACATATTAAAGCAAAGAAACACTTTCATAGATAGATAAATAGTCAGAATACACGAGTCACTATAAATATATGTCTTAAGCACGAATCGACCTAGCGTTCATCTACTCCCGAACACAGAGGGAATTTAGCTACTCATAATTGACAGAATCCCGACGAAAGAAATAGAGAACAAGGGCAGAGGACTCATAATCTTCCCTTCTGATTGATCTGGGATTGTCTCGGGGGAAGATTCTCTTCTCTTGTTCAATTCGGTGTGATCGCGTCGTTGATCTGTCTCTTACACTTCTGGGGGTGTTTCTCTGTTCTTGACGGCTCTCTTTCGTCTCTAATATGTTAGGGTTGAGTTCTGGAAAGAGTTCCCCCATTTTTGGGTCGAATTTGGGCTTTTTTAATGATTTTCGCTACTGTCACGGTCTGGGACATGGCCCGTCACGGCCGTGACACTGTCAGGCAAAAAATGGAGCTCACTGCCGTGCGTCATGGCCTCGTGCAGAGGTGTCACGGCCGTGACACTTTTCCAGCCTTGCGACAGTTTCGTATTTCTCTCAGACGGAGGGGTAAACGATGTCGGATTGAGCTGAAATTTTAACCATAGATAGAAGACTCGCCAATCTTGATTTTGACCAAAGGGATTCTCAATCCGAGATTTGGATTGAGAGATATGAATTTTCTAATGTTGATGCTGCTATGGATCACGGCCTGGTGCAATAAGTGTCACGGCCGTGACGGTCTTCATTCCAACTCTCTGCCCAACGTCACGGCCTAGTGCACTATGTGTCACGGCCGCGACCTTCACCAGTTTTCATCGCCTTCGCGCCGTTTTGCCTCGTTTTCGCTCCTTTTCGCCCGAAACTCGTCCTAGAGCCTTATAATACCAAAATAAGTAGAAATGGGGTTAATAAGTGCATAAAATGACTACGAAAACTCTATTATGAGCCAATTAATTACTACGATAAACGTACTACAATACATTTATCACTCTCTAAAATCAATTGGCAATAAAGGGAGTGAAGCCACAAGCTTATAAGTCACTCCTAATTTCTTTAATCAACCGATGTGGGATGTGGGATTGAGTTTGTTTTGCACCCAACACTCGATTTATCCGATGTGGGACTTGGGTTTGACACCCAACAACTGCGTCTGTTTCCCGGCGGTAATTCATTTCACATATCAATTGTGTTTGTTCATTCACCTTGATGTGTAGGGTGATGATGTTTAAATATGATATTTAATGTTGTGCACAGTAGTTAGATGATACAGATTAATTTTTCTCTTTGAGGTGATATACTTGATAATGATAATTTTTTTAATATTAAGACTATTACTATTCGACTCGGTTTCTGGTAACTAGTGTCTAGAAACACCGAAGAACGAAGTTAGGAGCATGGAAAAATTATTTGGCTAGGTAGAGCCGACTTCTTATGGGGGATTTATAGTTTTTTTTTGACATGTATTTTTATTATAAAAATATTATAACTAATAAGAATTATACTAGTCACGATTACATAACGTTGGAATGAATTTAGAGAAATAATAATTTCTATTCATTTAATAATTTCAATATTTCAAAATACTCCCATATTTATACAAATCTGTCAAATTACATTTACAAAATAAAATATTATGTCTTAATATTTAATTAATAAAATAACACATCCTTTCAAATCACATTGTTAATTTAATTACCAATCTTTTATCTGACCATTTTTCTAAATAATAGACAGTCCACTCCACACGTTTAACTTAATATTTTTAATTTATCAAATTTAGATTTTTTTTTCATGGGGATTTTAGAAAAAAAATACCTCATTCAATATTAAACTTATAGATCAGTCCCCATCAATTTTGTTTTGTGAATAACTATAGTCACTAGGCAAAAAATTTGTTCTTACTCCCTCATATGCTGAATTACGATTTTATCCTTCCTCTCAAAGCCGCGGGAGAGAGAGAGAGAGAGAGAGAGAGAGAGAGAGAGAGAGAGAGAGAGAGAGAGAGAGAGAGAGAGAGAGAGAGGAGAGAGAGAGAGTCACGACGATCTAACACTCAACGGAGCAGAAAAAAATCCCAGGTCACTTTTTTAGTCTCGATTGAGCTGGCTATGTCGCTCCATCACAACTTCTGCCACGAGTTAAATTCTCGTCCAACTGAGTGTTACAAAGTTCATTAAGATTCAAGAGTTTATATTTTATTTTCCCCAATTAGGGTTGGTTGAATCTCTTTAAAATATGGAACTCGTTCAGTTTGTTAGCAAATTAATTGAGAATTCATGTTGATCGAGATTGCGAGAGTTTTAAGATGGGTTTCAATATTTGGATTTAGTTTTTCCTCTATTGTTTCAAAACTGTATGTATTCAACGTTTTTTCAATATTTGCACCGAGTTGGACCACTATAATGTTGGATGGATTTGCAAAATGATGTTGGTATAATCGTGACCTCTTATTTAGAGATGCTAACTTCCATCCACGGTGAAGCTCGTTTGAAGGAACCATGGAAAAGAGCTAAAATCAAACAAATCCAGTAGGCTTATAGTTATACATACCATTAAGTTCATGGGCAGACTACATTTTTTTCCTTTCAGAAACTCGACCAAAAAGAGAGATGGCTAATGTTGTAATGTGGCGTCCGATAGGAGCGATAAGAAAGGGTCATCGAAGTTGATCATTTGGATGTTCTTTTCCAAGTAAAAGGCCTTTATGTTTTGAATATTCGATGAAGGTGTGAACCTTGATGACTTTCGGAAAAGTTCATCGCCTGCCCAACTGATTAACAAAGAGTTTGCACTCAACTCCACCGTTTTCTTAAATACTTGAATTTAGGGGATAAATACCTAAATTGGTAACAAAATGCTTAACTTTTGATAAATAATACCGATTTTTCAATTGAGAAAACATGCGAATTGGAGTGATTAATATAAGACTACAGTGGTTGCGTTCCAGCAATCTCAAGTCACATGGGGGCTAAATAGCTAAATTGCTAAGAAAGTTCTTAGCTTTTGGCAAATGATAAGGAATTTTAAGAAAAACATACATGTGAATTATGGTGATTAATATAAGACTGCAGTGGTTGCTTTTCAGTAATCTCATATGGTAATTGGTTTGAAAGGCTCATCATTAGTTGATTCATCACAACTCACATTCATACTTGCTAAAGTATTATTTGCTGAAAATTAAGTATTTTTACCTCAATTATCGCCAAATATTAGTTACCTTACAACTTGACCACCTTATTATATAAGATGTTTGCTTAAAATATATTATTATAGTCTAAAATATTCACCATAATTCACATGTATTTTTGGCATAAATATTGATATTTTGGGTCTGAAATTAAGTACGCACCTCTTGATTTTAGTTATTTTATTACTAAATTCAAGTACTCTGTTTATATGAAGGTGAAATTGCGAAGAAACTTCTTTTATGGTTCTGGTGATAACTAATGTCCTTATTATATAAGATGTTTGCTTAAAATTTTATGATTTTAGTCTAAAATGTTTCACCACAATTCACATGTATATTTTGCACAAATATTGGTATATTGGGTTTGAAATTAAGTACGCATCTCTTGATTTTAGGTATTTTGTTGCTGAATTCAAGTACTTTATTTTATATGAAGGTGAAGTTGCGAAAACCTTCTTTTGATAATGACGAATGTCCTTATTATATAAATTGTTTGCTTAAAATCTATGATTTTAGTCCAAAATGTTTGGCCACAATTCGCATGTATTTTCTGCATTAATAAAGGTATTTTGTGTGTTGAGTTAAGTACTTTTCTCTTGATATTAGGTATTTTGTTACTGAATTCGAGTACTTGAATTTATATGAAGGTGAAGTTGCGAAGAAACTTCTTTTATGGTTTTGGTGATGACCAATGCACTTATTATATAAGATGTTTGCTTAAAATTTTATGATTTTAGTCCAAAATGTTTCACCACAATTCGCATGTGTTTTTTGCATGAATATTGGTATTTTGGGTCTGAAATTAAGTACTCGTCTCTTGATTTTAGGTATTTTCTTGCTGAATTCAAGTACATTATTTATATGAAGGTGAAGTTGCGGAAACCTTATTTTATGGTTTTGATGATGACCAATATCCTTATTATATAAGTTGTTTGCTTAAAATATACGATTTTAGTCTAAAATGTTTGGTCACAATTCGCATGTATTTTCTGCATAAAAAAAGGTATTTTGTGTCTTGAGTTAAGAACGTTTCTCTAGATATTAGGTATTTTGTTGCTGAATTCGAGTACTTGAGTTTATATGAAGGTGAAGTTGCGAAGAAACTTCTTTTATGGTTTTGGTGATGACCAATGTCCTCATTATATAAGATGTTTGCTTTAAATTTTATGTTTTTGTCAAAAATGTTTCACCACAATTCGCATGTATTTTTTTAGCATGAATATTGGAATTTTGGGTCTGAAATTAAGTAGTCGTCTCTTGATTTAGGTATTTTGTTGCTGAATTCAATTACTTTATTTTATATGAAGGTGAAGTTGCGAAAACCTTCTTTTGATGATGACCAATGTCCTTATTATATAAGTTGTTTGCTTAAAACCAATGATTTTAGTCCAAAATTTTTTGCCACCATTCGCATGTATTTTCTGCATAAATAAACGTATTTTTTGTCTTGAATTAAGTACTACTCTCTTGATATTAGGTATTTTGTTGCTGAATTAGAGTACTTGAATTTATATGAAGGTGAAGTTGCGAAGAAACTTCTTTTATGGTTTTGGTGACAACGTGCTTATTTTTTAAGATGTTTGCTTAAAATTTTATGATTTTAGTCTAAAATGTTTCATCACAATTCACTTGTATTTTTGCATAAACATTGGTATTTTGGTCTAAAGTTAAGTACTCATCTCTTAATTTTAGGTATTTTGTTGGTGAATTCAAGTAATTCATTTTATATGAAGGTGAAGTTGCGAAAACCTTCTTTTATGGTTTTGATGATGACCAATGTCCTTATATACAAGTTGTTTGCTTAACATCTATGATTTTAGTTCAAAATGTTTGGCCACAATTCGCATGTATTGTCTGCATAAATAAAGGTATTTTGTGTCTTGAATTAAGTACTTTTCTCTTGATATTAGGTATTTTGTGCTGAATTCAAGTACTTTATTTTATATGAAGGTGAAGTTGTGAAAACCTTCTTTTATGGTTTTGATGATGACCAATGTCCTTATAATATAAGATGTTTGCGTAAAACCTATTATTTTAGTCCAAAATGTTCGGCCACAATTCGCATGTATTTTCTTTATAAATAAAGGTATTTCGTGTGTTGAGTTAAGTACTTTTCTCTTGATATTAGATATTTTTTTGCTGGATTCGAGTACTAGATTTTATATGAAGGTGAAGTTGCGAAGAACCTTCTTTTATGATTTCATTAATAAAGGTATTTTGTGTCTTGAGTTAAGTACTTTTCTCTTGATATCAGGTATTTTGTTACTGAATTCGAGTATTTGAATTTATATGAAGGTGAAGTTGCGAAGAAACTTCTTTTATGGTTTTGGTGATGACCAATGCCCTTATTATATAAGATGTTTGCTTAAAATTTTATGATTTTAGTCCAAAATGTTTCACCACAATTCGCATGTGTTTTTTGCATGAATATTGGTATTTTGGGTCTGAAATTAAGTACTCATCTCTTGATTTTAGGTATTTTGTTGCGGAATTCAAGTACATTATTTTACATGAAGGTGAAGTTGCGAAAACCTTATTTTATGGTTTTGATGATGGCCAATATCCTTATTATATAAGTTGTTTGCTTAAAATATACGATTTTAGTCCAAAATGTTTGGCCACAATTCGCATGTATTTTCTGCATAAAAAAAGGTATTTTGTGTCTTGAGTTAACAACTTCTCTCTTGATATTAGGTATTTCGTTGCTGAATTCGAGTACTTGAATTTATATGAAGGTGAAGTTGCGAAGAAACTTCTTTTATGGTTTTGGTGATGACCAATGTCCTTATTGTATAAGATGTTTGCTTAAAATTTTATGTTTTTGTCTAAAATGTTTCACCACAATTCGTATGTACTTTTTTTGCATGAATATGGGAATTTTGGGTCTGAAATTAAGTAGTCGTCTCTTGATTTTAGGTATTTTGTTGCTGAATTCAATTACTTTATTTTATATGACGGTGAAGTTGCGAAAACCTTCTTTTGATGATGACCAATGTCCTTATTATATAAGTTGTTTGCAAAAACCAATGAAGTCCAATATGTTGGGCCACAATTCGCATGTATTTTCTGCATAAATAAACGTATTTTGTGTCTTGAATTAAGTACTACTCTCTTGATATTAGGTTTTTTGTTGCTGAATTCGAGTACTTGAATTTTTATGAAGGTGAAGTTGCGAAGAAACTTCTTTTATGGTTTTGGTGACAACGTGCTTATTTTATAAGATGTTTGCTTAAAATTTTATGATTTTAGTCTATAATGTTTCATCACAATTAACTTGTATTTTTGCATAAATATTGGTATTTTGGTCTAAAGTTAAGTACTCATCTCTTAATTTTAGGTATTTTGTTGGTGAATTCAAGTACTTCATTTTATATGAAGGTGAAGTTGCGAAAACCTTCTTTTATGGTTTTGATGATGACCAATGTCCTTATTATATAAGTTGTTTGCTTAACATCTATGATTTTAGTTCAAAATGTTTGGCCACAATTCGCATGTATTGTCTGCATAAATAAAGGTATTTTGTGTCTTGAATTAAGTACTTTTCTCTTGATATTAGGTATTTTGTGCTGAATTCAAGTACTTTATTTTATATGAAGGTGAAGTTGCGAAAACCTTCTTTTATGGTTTTGATGATGACCAATATCCTTATTATATAAGATGTTTGCGTAAAACCTATGATTTTAGTCCAAAATGTTCGGCCACAATTCGCATGTATTTTCTTTATAAATAAAGGTATTTTGTGTGTTGAGTTAAGTACTTTTCTCTTGATATTAGGTATTTTGTTGCTGGATTCGAGTACTAGATTTTATATGAAGGTGAAGTTGCGAAAACCTTCTTTTAAGGTTTTGATGATGACCAATGTCCTTATTATATAAGATGTTTGCGTAAAACCTATGATTTTAGTCCAAAATGTTCGGCCACAATTCGCATGTATTTTCTTTATAAATAAAGGTATTTCGTGTGTTGAGTTAAGTACTTTTCTCTTGATATTAGGTATTATGTTGCTGAATTCGAGTACTATATTTTATGTGAAGGTGAAGTTGCGAAGAACCTTCTTTTATGGTTTTGGTGATGACCAATGTCCTTATTTGATGATGACCAATGTCCTTATTATATAAATTGTTTGCTTAAAATCTATGATTTTAGTCCAAAATGTTTGGCCACAATTCGCATGTATTTTCTGCATTAATAAAGGTATTTTGTGTCTTGTGTTAAGTACTTTTCTCTTGATATTAGGTATTTTGTTACTGAATTCGAGTACTTGAATTTATATGAAGGTGAAGTTGCGAAGAAACTTCTTTTATGGTTTTGGTGATGACCAATGCACTTATTATATAAGATGTTTGCTTAAAATTTTATGATTTTAGTCCAAAATGTTTCACCACAATTCGCATGTGTTTTTTGCTTGAATATTGGTATTTTGGGTCTGAAATTAAGTACTCGTCTCTTGATTTTAGGTATTTTGTTGCTGAATTCAAGTACATTATTTTATATGAAGGTGAAGTTGCGAAAACCTTATTTTATGGTTTTGATGATGGCCAATATCCTTATTATATAAGTTGTTTGCTTATAATATACGATTTTAGTCCAAAATGTTTGGCCACAATTCGCATGTATTTTCTGCATAAAAAAAGGTATTTTGTGTCTTGAGTTAACAACTTCTCTCTTGATATTAGGTATTTTGTTGCTGAATTCGAGTACTTGAATTTATATGAAGGTGAAGTTTGTTGGCCCTTATATTACCAAACAAGGATCAAAAGAAAGGTTTGAATGTGTAAAACGTGAAGAACACCTTGAGTGCGTGTTCGTGTGTGTTTTTCTAAGGAAAAGTACAAGGTGGCTTACCTTTCTAATTCTTTTGATAAAACCCTAATTAGGGTAAATGGGGCTTTATATACCACAACTATTTGGTATATTAAAGCCCAATATAAAACTATTAACTAATATCATAAGTCTCCCCAAACTACTACAATCCACTAAATAAACCCAATATTACATAAATCAAAGGATGCTACAAAAAATTCCTAACAAAGTTGCGAAGAAACTTCTTTTATGGTTTTGGTGATGACCAATGTCCTTATTATATAATATGTTTGATTAAAATTTTATGTTTTTGTCTAAAATGTTTCACCACAATTCGCATGTATTTTTTTTGCATGAATATTGGAATTTTGGGTCTGAAATTAAGTAGTCGTCTCTTGATTTTAGGTATTTTGTTGCTGAATTCAATTACTTTATTTTATATGAAGGTGAAGTTGCGAAAACCTTCTTTTGATGATGACCAATGTCCTTATTATATAAGTTGTTTGCTTAAAACCAATGATTTTAGTCCAATATGTTAGGCCACAATTCGCATGTATTTTCTGCGTAAATAAACGTATTTTGTGTCTTGAATTAAGTACTACTTTCTAGATATTAGGTATTTTGTTGCTGAATTCGAGTACTTGAATTTTTATGAAGGTGAAGTTGCGAAGAAACTTCTTTTATGGCTTTGGTGACATCGTGCTTATTTTATAAGATGTTTGCTTAAAATTTTATGATTTTAGTCTACAATATTTCATCACAATTCACTTGTATTTTTTGCATAAATATTGGTATTTTGGTCTAAAGTTAAGTACTCATCTCTTAATTTTAGGTATTTTGTTGGTGAATTCAAGTACTTCATCTTATATGAAGGTGAAGTTGCGAAAACCTTCTTTTATGGTTTTGATGATGAACAATGTCCTTATTATATAAGTTGTTTGCTTAACATCTATGATTTTAGTTCAAAATGTTTGGCCACAATTCGCATGTATTGTCTGCATAAATAAAGGTATTTTGTGTCTTGAATTAAGTACTTTTCTCTTGATATGAGGTATTTTGTGCTGAATTCAAGTACTTCATTTTATATGAAGGTGAAGTTGCGAAAACCTTCTTTTATGGTTTTGATGATGACCAATGTCCTTATTATATAAGATGTTTTGCGTAAAACCTATGATTTTAGTCCAAAATGTTCGGCCACAATTCGCATGTATTTTCTTTATAAATAAAGGTATTTCGTGTGTTGAGTTAAGTACTTTTCTCTTGATATTAGATATTTTGTTGCTGGATTCGAGTACTAGATTTTATATGAAGGTGAAGTTGCGAAGAACCTTCTTTTATGGTTTTGGTGATGACCAATGTCCTTATTATATAAGATGTTTGCGTAAAACCTATGATTTTAGTCCAAAATGTTCGGCCACAATTCGCATGTATTTTCTTTATTAATAAATGTATTTCGTGTGTTGAGTTAAGTACTTTTCTCTTGATATTAGGTATTTTGTTGCTGAATTCGAGTACTATATTTTATATGAAGGTGAAGTTGCGAAGAACCTTCTTTTATGGTTTTGGTGATGACCAATGTCCTTATTTTGATGATGACCAATGTCCTTATTATATAAATTGTTTGCTTAAAATCTATGATTTTAGTCCAAAATGTTTGGCCACAATTCGCATGTATTTTCTGCATTAATAAAGGTATTTTGTGTCTTGAGTTATGTAATACCCGTAAAATTAATACGGGATTATTTTTGTAGTATTCGAAATTAATGAAGATGGTTTTCGAACGAAATCGAATTTTCGGGAGCGAGCCGAAAATATCAGTCAGGGCCGAGGAAAAACAAGTGGGCCGAAAATGCTTAAGAAACCCCAAGAATAAAAATAGGTTGAATAATATAAGACCCCAAAATAAATTAGTAAAGGCCCAAATTAAATTATAAAAGGCCCAAACAAGTGAATTAATAGCCCAATTGAGTTAAAATAATGAGATAAGGACAAGGTTGCTTAATTTAAGGGAAACCCACGTTGAAGACCATGCCTTGAGTAGATATTTTGCATAAAATATTCATTATTTGGCTAAGGAGAAAACGTGATATTTGGGGAGAGAAAGCAAAAGAAAAACCTCCATGTACATATCTTCAAAGTGACGAGTGGAACAAAGGAAAATTTTTGCAAGCTCAAGTCAACTTTCAACCTAGGAAATATTCCAACGAGCTTAAGGTGGTAAGAATCCCCTCCATAAGCTAGTGAACTTATTATTTCACATGGTTTAAAGGATTAATTGAGGTTAGAGCAAAAATAGGTCACGGCCGAAACTAGGGGAGTGGAGTTCGACTAGCTCAATCCGATTCTCAGCTTAGGAAGTTGATCAAATTTAGCTTGGAGGATAGGTAGGTGGTTTATACCCCTACAAACCCTTTTTAAAGCGTATTACATTCCGTAAAGATGCTAAAATTCGATTGGAAGGCCAATCGAATTTTATATTTTTGAGTTTTACAATTTTTGATAATTTTCGTGGCATGCTATGAGTGTGTTTTGACGTGATTTCGAACTCAAAATATGAGTTCTTGGTTGATGATTTAAATTATGTGTTGAGCGACGAAGAACTTGTTGAATTTCTGAAAATGTGGTGTTTTGCGAGTTGAATTTGTGAATTTGGAGGTTGGCGAATCGAGTGATAATTTGTTTTGCGGGTTGGAATAGTTCGCGAATTAGGTATATAGTTTGCGGGTTGATTTTAAATTCGCGGGTCTATTTTATTTTACGAATTGGGAGAGAGAGAGAGACTATTTTGCGGGCCGTTCTTTATTTTGCGAATCGTGAGAGAGGATTTTAAAATAAAAATTGGCCGAATTGATTTTGAGTCGCGAAGTTTTGTTGCGGGCCCAGAAGTTTTGCGAACTGTGTGAGTCAGTGAAGTTTTTGCGGGTCAAAATTGGGATTTCGCGGGCTGAAGCTGTTTCGTGAGTTGTGAAATAAGTCGCGGGCCGACTTTGAGTTTCCGCGGGCCGACTTAACTTCACGGGGTGATTCTTGTGAGTGATGTCGGGCTTCGCGCGGGCTTAAAATTGGGTTTCGCGGGCTTAATCGAACGATTCGCGAATTCAGCGAAGAAATTCGCGAATTCGAACTTGACTCGAAGTCTTGCGGGTTGACCAAATTTTTAAACGGCGATTCGCGAAGCGCGAGTGATTTCGCGAAGTCGGGTGTTGACCCGATAATTTCGCGGGTTGACCAGCTTTAAAAGTGGGTTTCGGGCGATTATTGACTTGGGCTTTGACCAACGGTTTTCATTTTGGGCTTTGCCCTATTTTAGGCCCAAATACTTTAAATAAAATCACTTTAAGCCCAAATCAATTTTAAAATAAAATATTTTCGTATTATAAATTATAAATAGAGTCAACCCATATTTTAAATTATAAATATTATTTTTGGGTTTTTAAACCATCGGCCTAGTTTAAATATTATACGATTATGTGATTTCGATGTACGTGTTTCATGTGATTGATTTGTATGTGCATATCACGACATGCACGTGTGAGGGTGATGATGTACCGTATTTATACGGTGACGCCTTACGGTGTCGGATGAGTGGGGTAGAGTTACCAATGTTGGTAGTCAGGTTTAGACTCGATAGAGCACCTGGTGGGAGAGGGGGTTTGCGACACCCATCTACTCGGGATTGAGCCACCCGAGGTGTACACCACCGATATTATTTGGCTCAGGGACGGCAGACAGATGTGAGATTCCTGTCTACCCGGGTAGTGGTAGACTACTCGGGGCGTTACACCGAGGTGTAACACCGTCGGGATGAGATTGTATGCGGAGGGAGCGACCCGGCGAGGCCGGCGTGGGCTACCGCATGATTATGGCGTACCTTGCCATGCGCGCGTGGGTGCCGAGTCTAGCCTAGGGCCCTGATATGTGATGAGACGTGTGATAGGTCGAGCGTGCATATTTCATGTGTGAGGACATGGGATTGGGTTGAGTGCACGCACGCATACGCATTGCATGTTTTTACTACCACCTACTGGGCGTTTTTGCTCAGGGTTTTATTTTATAGGTGAGACTGCGCCCGACACCGATGGGTGTCAGGGTTAGCTGTAGGTGGGCTGGCGGCGGTGACTCCACGGGCTTTTGAGGGCGGAGCGGTACATGGGACGCGACCTGTGGAGAGGCGTAGTTTAGTTTAGTCGGGTTAGATTTTGGGGCTTCGGCCCGGTGTGTAGATATGACGCTTTTTGTAAAACCCGACTTTTGATATATATAATGTAAATTATCTTATTAAAAGTTTTTAATAAATCGGGTCCTCCGCGACTCCTGTTGCGGAAATCCGCCAACTAATTTAATTAGGAAGTAGGGTCGCGACAGGTGGTATCAGAGCGTTAGGTTTTAGATTCTGAAGACTGTCCATGTACCGCCGCTCAGAAGCCGGGAGAACCAGCCTCGCCTGTAAGTGTTATATGCTAATGTGATTATGTGAGTTGATATGTGTTCGTTTATGTGCGCTAGCTAGCATTCGAGAATGTCGAGAGGAAGACCTAGACGAGAGTTCGTAGGAGAAACGAGTCGACGGGACGAACCTGAGTCCCCGACTCCTGAACACGACACTATCCGACGGTTGACTGAATTAATCCAACGACAGTCAGACCAAATCAACAACCTCATAAATCATCAAAGCTCATCTGAGCACCGTTCCTCCCCGCAGCCCGATCGTGTGGAAATTATCGGGGAGAGGTTTCGCAAACTCAATCCTCCAAATTTTACCGAGGCCGCCAACCCTGCGGTGGCTGAGGACTGGATCGGCACTATTGAAGACCTGTTTGTTTATAGCCGCGTGCCGAACAATGAGAAAGTGCTGTGTGCCGTTTCCCTACTTCGGGGAAGCGCACGATTCTGGTGGAACACGGTGAAGGTGTTGGAAGATCCCGCGACTATGACGTGGGAGCGTTTTAGAGAACTCTTTTATGAAAAGTACTTCACTGCTCATGACCAAGAGCAGCGAATGTACGAGTTCATGAACCTGAAACAAGGGCGAATGCCAGTTGCTGAATACATTCGCAAGTTCGTGGAGTTATCCCGCTTCGCTCCTCATCTCGTAGCGACGAACGCTCTCAAAGTTACGAGATTCCTTCGGGGACTGAAACCCGAATTCTACCGAGACCTCAGCGTGGCAGGTGTGCGCCAGCTGGAATTTCGTCAGGCAACAGAACGGGCCTTAATTGCTGAGCAGGCAGAAGGTGTAGTAAGGGAAGCTCAGGAAGTGAACCGGAAGAGGGAGGCTCAGCAAGGCGGAAGCAGTCAGAAACGCCCATTCTTCGGCAAGGGCCCGAAGAATAGAGGAAATCGAGCGGGTCAGCAGATGTGGCGCCCGAACACTTATCAGGGACCGACCAACGTCCCTAATCGACCACCGAACCCGGCGCCCCAATGCCAACAATGCGGGCGGAACCACTTTGGCGTCTGCTACGGACCTCGGCCGGGACAGAGTCTTCAATGCTTTCGATGTGGAGAGACCGGACATATAGCATGGAACTGCACGAAGGGTCAGCCTCTACCACAGAATCAACCACAGAAACTGATTCGACCTCCACCAGTGTCTGCGAGAGTTTTCACATTGACGAATGAGGAGGCGGAGGCGAATCCAGCCGTAGTGACTGGTACGTTGAACATCTTTCACGTACCGACTTCCATTCTGATTGACTCCGGAGCCACACATTCGTTTGTGTCGGCCAGTTTTGTGACCCGGGCGGGAATATATCCTACCCATTCTTCGTGCAACTACATAGTTTCCTTACCCCACGGAGATCCAACTAGGACGAACTTAGTAGTAGGAAACTGTCCCGTGAGAATTGAGGGTCGAAAATTGAATGTAGATCTGATAGTGATTCCGATGAATGATTACGACATCATATTCGGGATGGATTGGCTCTCGAAATATGGAGCAATCATAGACTGTGCGAAGAAAGTAGTTAGGTTTCAATCGACCGAGGGAGGGGAGTTTGAATTTTCGGGAAAGATGAACAATAAAACAATCCCTAGGATCTCTGCTTTGAAAGCTCAGCGACTCGTGAATACGGGTTGCGAAGCATTTTTGATCTTTGCGGTGAAAGCCGAAGAATCTCCTCAGCCAAAGCTAGAAAAAGTTCCTATAGTAAAGGAGTATCCCGATGTGTTTCCCGAGGATCTCCCGGGATTACCGCCGGATCGGGAGATTGAATTCGTAATCGATCTTGTGCCCGGAGCTGCCCCCATTTCTAAGGCCCCGTATCGATTAGCACCGAATGAATTGCGGGAATTGAAGGAGCAATTGGAAGAATTGTTGCAGAAGGGCTTTATTCAACCCAGTTTCTCACCTTGGGGAGCCCCGGTACTTTTCGTAAAGAAGAAAGACGGGTCGATGAGATTGTGTATAGATTATCGTGAACTCAATAAAATCACGATAAAGAACAAGTACCCCTTACCGAGGATAGATGATTTATTCGATCAATTACAAGGGGCAACGGTGTTCTCAAAGATCGACCTGTGTTCCGGTTATCATCAGTTGAAAATTCGTGAAAAGGATGTCCCGAAAACTGCGTTCAGCACGAGGTACGGCCACTACGAATTCTTGGTCATGCCTTTCGGGCTAACGAATGCTCCTGCCGCTTTCATGGATCTGATGAACCGAGTATTTAAGGAGTTCCTAGACCGTTTCATTATAGTGTTTATCGATGATATCCTCGTATACTCGAAGACGAAGGAAGAACACGAAGAACATCTGAGAACGGTCCTTGGAATTCTTCGGGAGAAACAGCTGTTCGCTAAGTTTAAGAAATGCGAATTTTGGTTGGAACAAGTGGCCTTTCTGGGGCACATCATTTCGGGAGATGGAATTTCGGTGGACCCTAGCAAGATTGAGGCAATAGAAAATTGGCCACGACCGACCACTCCCACTGAAGTAAGGAGTTTTCTCGGGCTTGCTGGATATTATCGGAAGTTTATCAAAGACTTCTCCAGCATTGCCTCAACGCTCACAAACCTGACAAAGAAGAATGTCTCGTTCAAATGGACTGAACAGTGCGAGCAAAGTTTTCATGAGTTGAAGAAGAGACTGACGACTGCTCCAGTTTTAGCAATACCGTCGGGTACTGAAGGATTTTCGGTGTATAGTGACGCCTCGAAGAACGGCTTGGGGTGCGTGTTAATGCAGAACGGAAAGGTAATCGCTTACGCCTCCCGACAGTTGAAGCCGTACGAGAAGAATTACCCCACCCACGATCTTGAACTCGCCGCAGTAGTGTTTGCTCTCAAAATCTGGCGACACTATCTGTACGGAGAAAGGTGCGAGATCTTTACAGATCATAAGAGTCTGAAGTACTTCTTCACACAGAAGGAGTTAAATATGAGGCAAAGACGCTGGCTCGAACTAGTGAAGGACTACGACTGCGTGATAAATTATCACCCAGGAAAAGCTAATGTAGTCGCAGACGCGTTGAGCCGGAAAGCCGTAAGTGCTGAATTATGCCAACTCGGAGTTGAAGTAATTCACTTCGGGGAAGTCGAAGCGAGGTTGGCAGCGTTGACTCTCAAACCGACACTGTTAGATCGAATTATCGAAGCGCAAAAAGCGGACGAGCTGTATTTGAAAATTCGAGATGAACAAGATGGAGACGCCCCATCGGAGTTCGAATTCCGAGAGGACGGGAGTTTACGATTCAGAAGTCGGTTGTACGTGCCTAAGGATGAAGAAATCCGTCGAACTTTAATGAATGAGGCACACACTACGATCTACTCGGTACATCCTGGAGCAACGAAGATGTATCGAGATTTGCGGATGAATTACTGGTGGCCTGGAATGAAAAGAGATGTTGCTGCCTTCGTAAGCAGGTGTCTGACTTGTCAGCAGATCAAAGCAGAACATCAAAGGCCGGCAGGAATGCTGCAACCGTTGACGGTTCCCGAGTGGAAGTGGGACCACATAACCATGGATTTTGTCGTCGGATTTCCCAAGACGGTGAAAGGGCATGATGCAATCTGGGTAATCGTTGATAGATTAACGAAATCTGCCCACTTTCTACCGATCAACCAGACATATCCCATGGAGAAATTTGCAGAACTGTACATTCAGGAAATAGTGAGACTACATGGTATTCCAATGTCGATCGTTTCCGATCGCGATTCGAGATTTCTGTCTCAATTCTGGGGGAGCTTACAGAAGGCTTTAGGGACCAAACTATCATTTAGTTCAGCCTATCATCCCCAGACGGACGGACAATCGGAAAGGACGATCCAGACGCTCGAAGATATGTTAAGGGCGTGTGTTCTGGATTTCCGAGGAAGCTGGAGTAAGTACCTCCCATTGATTGAATTTTCGTATAACAACAGCTTTCAAGCGACGATCGGGATGGCACCTTACGAAGCCTTGTATGGGCGTAAATGCCGATCCCCAGTACATTGGGATGAAATCGGCGAGAAGGCGCTATTAGGTCCTGAAATGGTTCGTGAGATGACCGAAGCTGTTAGTAAAATTCGGGAGAGGATGCAAACGGCCCAAAGTCGTCAAAAGAGTTACGCTGATAAGAGACGAAGGCCGTTGAAATTTGAAGAAGGCGATCAAGTCTTTTTGAAAATATCACCGATGAAAGGAGTTAAGAGATTCGGACGAAAAGGAAAGTTGAGTCCGAGATACATAGGACCCTTCCATATTTTGAAAAGGGTCGGTGAAGTAGCATACCAGCTAGAACTGCCTACCTCACTAGCACAAGTCCATGACGTCTTCCATGTATCTACGTTACGGAAGTACGTTTCGGATCCAAGTCATGTGCTACGAAGTGAGACGCTTCATCAACAATTGAGACCGGACCTAAGCTTTGAAGAAAGGCTGGTAGAGATTTTAATGTATGAGGTGAAGCGACTTCGAAATAAGAACATCTCCCTAGTAAAGGTCTTGTGGCGGAACCAGACATTGGAGGAAGCCACTTGGGAGCAAGAAGATGAGATGAGAGAAAAGTACCCCGAGTTGTTTACGACGACTTAAATTTCGGGGACGAAATTTCTGTAAGGGGGGGAGGATGTAATACCCGTAAAATTAATACGGGATTATTTTTGTAGTATTCGAAATTAATGAAGATGGTTTTCGAACGAAACCGAATTTTCGGGAGCGAGCCGAAAATATCAGTCAGGGCCGAGGAAAAACAAGTGGGCCGAAAATGCTTAAGAAACCCCAAGAATAAAAATAGGTTGAATAATATAAGACCCCAAAATAAATTAGTAAATGCCCAAATTAAATTATAAAAGGCCCAAACAAGTGAATTAATAGCCCAATTGAGTTAAAATAATGAGATAAGGACAAGGTTGCTTAATTTAAGGGAAACCCACGTTGAAGACCATGCCTTGAGTAGATATTTTGCATAAAATATTCATTATTTGGCTAAGGAGAAAACGTGATATTTGGGGAGAGAAAGCAAAAGAAAAACCTCCATTTACATATCTTCAAAGTGACGAGTTGAACAAAGGAAAATTTTTGCAAGCTCAAGTCAACTTTCAACCTAGGAAATATTCCAACGAGCTTAAGGTGGTAAGAATCCCCTCCATAAGCTAGTGAACTTATTATTTCACATGGTTTAAAGGATTAATTGAGGTTAGAGCAAAAATAGGTCACGGCCGAAACTAGGGGAGTGGAGTTCGACTAGCTCAATCCGATTCTCAGCTTAGGAAGTTGATCAAATTTAGCTTGGAGGATAGGTAGGTGGTTTATACCCCTACAAACCCTTTTTAAAGCGTATTACATTCCGTAAAGATGCTAAAATTCGATTGGAAGGCCAATCGAATTTTATATTTTTGAGTTTTACAATTTTTGATAATTTTCGTGGCATGCTATGAGTGTGTTTTGACGTGATTTCGAACTCAAAATATGAGTTCTTGGTTGATGATTTAAATTATGTGTTGAGCGACGAAGAACTTGTTGAATTTCTGAAAATGTGGTGTTTTGCGAGTTGAATTTGTGAATTTGGAGGTTGGCGAATCGAGTGATAATTTGTTTTGCGGGTTGGAATAGTTCGCGAATTAGGTATATAGTTTGCGGGTTGATTTTAAATTCGCGGGTCTATTTTATTTTACGAATTGGGAGAGAGAGAGACTATTTTGCGAATCGTGAGAGAGGATTTTAAAATAAAAATTGGCCGAATTGATTTTGAGTCGCGAAGTTTTGTTGCGGGCCCAGAAGTTTTGCGAACTGTGTGAGTCAGTGAAGTTTTTGCGGGTCAAAATTGGGATTTCGCGGGCTGAAGCTGTTTCGCGAGTTGTGAAATAAGTCGCGGGCCGACTTTGAGTTTCCGCGGGCCGACTTAACTTCACGGGGTGATTCTTGTGAGTGATGTCGGGCTTCGCGCGGGCTTAAAATTGGGTTTCGCGGGCTTAATCGAACGATTCGCGAATTCAGCGAAGAAATTCGCGAATTCGAACTTGACTCGAAATCTTGCGGGTTGACCAAATTTTTAAACGGCGATTCGCGAAGCGCGAGTGATTTCGCGAAGTCGGGTGTTGACCCGATAATTTCGCGGGTTGACCAGCTTTAAAAGTGGGTTTCGGGCGATTATTGACTTGGGCTTTGACCAACGGTTTTGATTTTGGGCTTTGCCCTATTTTAGGCCCAAATACTTTAAATAAAATCATTTTAAGCCCAAATCAATTTTAAAATAAAATATTTTCGTATTATAAATTATAAATAGAGTCAACCCATATTTTAAATTATAAATATTATTTTTGGGTTTTTAAACCATCGGCCTAGTTTAAATATTATACGATTATGTGATTTCGATGTACGTGTTTCATGTGATTGATTTGTATGTGCATATCACGACATGCACGTGTGAGGGTGATGATGTACCGTATTTATACGGTGACGCCTTACGGTGTCGGATGAGTGGGGTAGAGTTACCAATGTTGGTAGTCAGGTTTAGACTCGATAGAGCACCTGGTGGGAGAGGGGGTTTGCGACACCCATCTACTCGGGATTGAGCCACCCGAGGTGTACACCACCGATATTATTTGGCTCAGGGACGGCAGACAGATGTGAGATTCCTGTCTACCCGGGTAGTGGTAGACTACTCGGGGCGTTACACCGAGGTGTAACACCGTCGGGATGAGATTGTATGCGGAGGGAGCGACCCGGCGAGGCCGGCGTGGGCTACCGCATGATTATGGCGTACCTTGCCATGCGCGCGTGGGTGCCGAGTCTAGCCTAGGGCCCTGATATGTGATGAGACGTGTGATAGGTCGAGCGTGCATATTTCATGTGTGAGGACTTGGGTTGAGTGCACGCACGCATACGCATTGCATGTTTTTACTACCACCTACTGGGCGTTTTTGCTCAGGGTTTTATTTTATAGGTGAGACTGCGTCCGACACCGATGGGTGTCAGGGTTAGCTGTAGGTGGGCTGGCGGCGGTGACTCCACGGGCTTTTGAGGGCGGAGCGGTACATGGGACGCGACCTGTGGAGAGGCGTAGTTTAGTTTAGTCGGGTTAGATTTTGGGGCTTCGGCCCGGTGTGTAGATATGACGCTTTTTGTAAAACCCGACTTTTGATATATATAATGTAAATTATCTTATTAAAAGTTTTTAATAAATGGGGTCCTCCGCGACTCCTGTTGCGGAAATCCGCCAACTAATTTAATTAGGAAGTAGGGTCGCGACAAGTTAAGTACTTTTCTCTTGATATTAGGTATATTGTTACTGAATTCGAGTACTTGAATTTATATGAAGGTGAAGTTGCGAAGAAACTTCTTTTATGGTTTTGGTGATGACCAATGCACTTATTATATAAGATGTTTGCTTAAAATTTTATGATTTTAGTCCAAAATGTTTCACCACAATTCGCATGTGTTTTTTGCATGAATATTGGTATTTTGGGTCTGAAATTAAGTACTCGTCTCTTGATTTTAGGTATTTTGTTGCTGAATTCAAGTACATTATTTTATATGAAGGTGAAGTTACGAAAACCTTATTTTATGGTTTTGATGATGGCCAATATCCTTATTATATAAGTTGTTTGCTTAAAACATACGATTTTAGTCCAAAATGTTTGGCCACAATTCGCATGTATTTTCTGCATAAAAAGAGGTATTTTGTGTCTTGAGTTAACAACTTCTCTCTTGATATTAGGTATTTTGTTGCTGAATTCGAGTACTTGAATTTATATGAAGGTGAAGTTTGTTGGCCCTTATATTACCAAACAAGGATCAGAAGAAAGGTTTGAATGTGTAAAACGTGAAGAACACCTTGAGTGCGTGTTAGTGTGTGTTTTTCTAAGGAAAAGTACAAGGTGGCTTACCTTTCTAATTCTTTTGATAAAACCCTAATTAGGGTAAATGGGGCTTTATATACCACAACTATTTGGTATATTAAAGCCCAATACAAAACTATTAACTAATATCATAAGTCTCCTCAAACTACTACAATCCACTAAATAAACCCAATATTACATAAATCAAAGGATGCTACAAAATATTCCCAACAAAGTTGCGAAGAAACTTCTTTTATGGTTTTGGTGATGACCAATGTCCTTATTATATAATATGTTTGATTAAAATTTTATGTTTTTGTCTAAAATGTTTCACCACAATTCGCATGTATTTATTTTGCATGAATATTGGAATTTTGGGTCTGAAATTAAGTAGTCGTCTCTTGATTTTAGGTATTTTGTTGCTGAATTCAATTACTTTATTTTATATGAAGGTAAAGTTGCGAAAACCTTCTCTTGATGATGACCAATGTCCTTATTATATAAGTTGTTTGCTTAAAAACCAATGATTTTAGTCCAATATGTTAGGCCACAATTCGCATGTATTTTCTGCGTAAATAAACGTATTTTGTGTCTTGAATTAAGTACTACTTTCTTGATACTAGGTATTTTGTTGCTGAATTCGAGTACTTGAATTTTTATGAAGGTGAAGTTGCGAAGAAACTTCTTTTATGGTTTTGGTGACATCGTTCTTATTTTATAAGATGTTTGCTTAAAATTTTATGATTTTAGTCTAAAATGTTTCATCACAATTCACTTGTATTTTTTGCATAAATATTGGTATTTTGGTCTAAAGTTAAGTACTCATCTCTTAATTTTAGGTATTTTGTTGGTGAATTCAAGTACTTCATCTTATATGAAGGTGAAGTTGCGAAAACCTTCTTTTATGGTTTTGATGATGACCAATGTCCTTATTATATAAGTTGTTTGCTTAACATCTATGATTTTAGTTCAAAATGTTTGGCCACAATTCGCATGTATTGTCTGCATAAATAAAAGTATTTTGTGTCTTGAATTAAGTACTTTTCTCTTGATATTAGGTATTTTGTGCTGAATTCAAGTACTTTATTTATATGAAGGTGAAGTTGCGAAAACCTTCTTTTATGGTTTTGATGATGACCAATGTCCTTATTATATAAGATGTTTGCGTAAAACCTATGATTTTAGTCCAAAATGTTCGGCCACAATTCGCATGTATTTTCTTTATAAATAAAGGTATTTCATGTGTTGAGTTAAGTACTTTTCTCTTGATATTAGATATTTTGTTGCTGGATTCGAGTACTAGATTTTATATGAAGGTGAAGTTGCGAAGAACCTTCTTTTATGGTTTTGGTGATGACCAATGTCCTTATTTTGATGATGACCAATGTCCTTATTATATAAATTGTTTGCTTAAAATCAATGATTTTGGTCCAAAATGTTTGGCCACAATTTGCATGTATTTTCTGCATTAATAAAGGTATTTTGTGTCTTGAGTTAAATACTTTTCTCTTGATATTAGGTATTTTGTTACTGAATTCGAGTATTTGAATTTATATGAAGGTGAAGTTGCGAAGAAACTTCTTTTTTATGGTTTTGGTGATGACCAATGCCCTTATTATATAAAATGTCTGCTTAAAATTTTATGGTTTTAGTCCAAAATGTTTCACCACAATTCGCATGTGTTTTTTGCATGAATATTGGTATTTTGGGTCTGAAATTAAGTACTCGTCACTTGATTTTAGGTATTTTGTTGCTGAATTCAAGTGCATTATTTTATATGAAGGTGAAGTTGCGAAAACCTTATTTATGGTTTTGATGATGACCAATATCCTTATTATATAAGTTGTTTGCTTAAAATATACGATTTTAGTCCAAAATGTTTGGCCACAATTCGCATGTATTTTCTGCATAAAAAAGGTATTTTGTGTCTTGAGTTAAGAACTTTTCTCTTGATATTAGGTATTTTGTTGCACAATTCGAGTACTTGAATTTATATGAAGGTGAAGTTGCGAAGAAACTTCTTTTATGGTTTTGGTGATGACCAATGTCCTTATTATATAAGATGTTTGCTTAAAATTTTATGTTTTTGTCTAAAATGTTTCACCACAATTCGCATGTATTTCTTTTGCATGAATATTGGAATTTTTGGTCTGAAATTAAGTAGTCGACTCTTGATTTTAGGTATTTTGTTGCTGAATTCAATTACTTTATTTTATATGAAGGTGAAGTTGCGAAAACCTTCTTTTGATGATGACCAATGTCCTTATTATATAAGTTGTTTGCATAAAACAATGATTTTAGTCCACTATGTTTGGCCACAATTCGCATGTATTTTCTGCATAAATAAACGTATCTTGTGTCTTGAATTAAGTACTACTCTCTTGATATTAGGTTTTTTGTTGCTGAATTCGAGTACTTGAGTTTATATGAAGGTGAAGTTGCGAAGAAACCTTTTTTATGGTTTTCGTGACAACGTGCTTATTTTATAAGATGTTTGCTTAAAATTTTATGATTTTGGTCTAAAATGTTTCATCACAATTCACTTGTATTTTTTGCATAAATATTGGTATATGTCTAAAGTTAAGTACTCATCTCTTAATTTTAGGTATTTTGTTGGTGAATTCAAGTACTTCATTTTATACGAAGGTGAAGTTGCGAAAACCTTCTTTTATGGTTTTGATGATGACCAATGTCCTTATTATATAAGTTGTTTGCTTAACATCTATGATTTTAGTTCAAAATATTTGGCCACAATTCGCATGTATTGTCTGCATAAATAAAGGTATTTTGTGTCTTGAATTAAATACTTTTCTCTTGATATTAGGTATTTTGTGCTGAATTCAAGTACTTCATTTTATATGAAGGTGAAGTTGCGAAAACCTTCTTTTATGGTTTTGATGATGACCAATGTCCTTATTATATAAGATGTTTGCATAAAACCTATGATTTTAGTCCAAAATGTTCGGCCACAATTCACATGTAGTTTCTTCATAAATAAAGGTATTTCGTGTGTTGAGTTAAATACTTTTCTCTTGATATTAGGTATTTTGTTGCTGGATTCGAGTACTAGATTTTATATGAAGGTGAAGTTGCGTAGAACCTTCTTTTATGGTTTTGGTGATGACCAATGTCCTTATTTTGATGATGACCAATGTCCTTGTTATATAAATTGTTTGCTTAAAATCTATGATTTTAGTCCAAAATGTTTGGCCACAATTCGCATGTATTTTCTGCATTAATAAAGGTATTTTGTGTCTTGAGTTAAGTACTTTTCTCTTGATATTAGGTGTTTTGTTACTGAATTCGAGTATTTGAATTTATATGAAGGTGAAGTTACGAAGAAATTTCTTTTATGGTTTTGGTGATGACCAATGCCCTTATTATATAAGATGTTTGCTTAAAATTTTATTATTTTAGTCCAAAATGTTTCACCACAATTCGCATGTGTTTTTTGCATGAATATTGGTATTTTGGGTCTGAAATTAAGTACTCGTCTCTTGATTTTAGGTATTTTGTTGCTGAATTCAAGTACATTTTTTTATATGAAGGTGAAGTTGCGAAAACCTTATTTATGGTTTTGATGATGACCAATATCCTTATTATATAAGTTGTTTGCTTAAAATATACGATTTTAGTTCAAAATATTTGGCCACAATTCGCATGTATTTTCTGCATAAAAAAAGGTATTTTGTGTCTTGAGTTAAGAACGTTTCTCTTGATATTAGGTATTTTGTTGCTGAAGTCGAGTACTTGAATTTATATGAAGGTGAAGTTGCGAAGAAACTTCTTTTATGGTTTTGGTGATGACCAATGTCCTTATTATATAAGATGTTTGCTTAAAATTTTATGTTTTTGTCTAAAATGTTTCACCACAATTCGTATGTACTTTTTTTGCATGAATATGGGAATTTTGGTTCTGAAATTAAGTAGTCGTCTCTTGATTTTAGGTATTTTGTTGCTGAATTCAATTACTTTATTTTATATGAAGGTGAAGTTGCGAAAACCTTCTTTTGATGATGACCGATGTCCTTATTATATAAGTTGTTTGCAAAAACCAATGATTTTAGTCCAAAATGTTTGGCCACAATTCGCATGTATTTTCTGCATAAATAAACGTATTTTGTGTCTTGAATTAAGTACTGCTCTCTTGATATTAGGTATTTTGTTGCTGAGTTTGAGTACTTGAATTTATATGAAGGTGAAGTTGCGAAGAAACTTCTTTCATGGTTTTGGTGACAACGTGCTTATTGTATAAGATGTTTGCTTAAACTTTTATGATTTTAGTCTAAAATGTTTCCCCACAATTCACTTGTATTTTTTGCATAAATATTGGTATTTTGGTCTAAAGTTAAGTACTCATCTCTTAATTTTAGGTATTTTGTTGGTGAATTCAAGTACTTCATTTTATATGAAGGTGAAGTTGCGAAAACCTTCTTTTATGGTTTTGATGATTACCAATGTCCTTATTATATAAGTTGTTTGCTTAACATCTATGATTTTAATTCAAAATGTTTGGCCACAATTCGCATGTATTGTCTGCATAAATAAAGGTATTTTGTGTCTTGAATTAAGTACTTTTCTCTTGATATTAGCTATTTTGTGCTGAATTCAAATACTTTATTTTATATGAAGGTGAAGTTGCGAAAACCTTCTTTTATGGTTTTGATGATGACCAATGTCATTATATAAGATGTTTGCGTAAAACCTATGATTTTAGTCCAAAATGTTCGGCCACAATTCGCATGTATTTTCTTTATAAATAAAGGTATTTCGTGTGTTGAGTTAAGTACTTTTCTCTTGATATTAGGTATTTTGTTGCTGGATTCGAGTTCTAGATTTTATATGAAGGTGAAGTTGCGAAGAACCTTCTTTTATGGTTTTGGTGATGACCAATGTCCTTATTATATAAGATGTTTGCTTAAAATTTTATGTTTTCGTCTAAAATGTTTCACCACAATTCGCATGTATTTTTTTTGCATTAATATTGGAATTTTTGGTCTGAAATTAAGTTGTCGTCTCTTGATTTTAGGTATTTTGTTGCTGAATTCAATTACTTTATTTTATATGAAGGTGAAGTTGCGAAAACCTTCTTTTGATGATGACCGATGTCCTTATTATATAAGTTGTTTGCTTAAAACCAATGATTTAGTCCAATATGTTTGGCCACAATTCGCATGTATTTTCTGCATAAATAAACGTATCTTGTGTCTTGAATTAAGTACTACTCTCTTAATATTAGGTATTTTGTTGCTGAATTCGAGTACTTGAGTTTATATGAAGGTGAAGTTGCGAAGAAATTTCTTTTATGGTTTTGGTGACAACGTGCTTATTTTATAAGATGTTTGCTTAAAATTTTATGATTTTAGTCTAAAATGTTTCATCACAATTCACTTGTATTTTTTGCATAAATATTGGTATTTGTCTAAAGTTAAGTACTCATCTCTTAATTTTAGGTATTTTGTTGGTGAATTCAAGTACTTCATTTTATATGAAGGTGAAGTTGCGAAAACCTTCTTTTATGGTTTTGATGATTACCAATGTCCTTATTATATAAGTTGTTTGCTTAACATCTATGATTTTAATTCAAAATGTTTGGCCACAATTCGCATGTATTGTCTGCATAAATAAAGGTATTTTGTGTCTTGAATTAAGTACTTTTCTCTTGATATTAGCTATTTTGTGCTGAATTCAAATACTTTATTTTATATGAAGGTGAAGTTGCGAAAACCTTCTTTTATGGTTTTGATGATGACCAATGTCCTTATTATATAAGATGTTTGCGTAAAACCTATGATTTTAGTCCAAAATGTTCGGCCACAATTCGCATGTATTTTCTTTATAAATAAAGGTATTTCGTGTGTTGAGTTAAGTACTTTTCTCTTGATATTAGGTATTTTGTTGCTGGATTCGAGTTCTAGATTTTATATGAAGGTGAAGTTGCGAAGAACCTTCTTTTATGGTTTTGGTGATGACCAATGTCCTTATTATATAAGATGTTTGCTTAAAATTTTATGTTTTCGTCTAAAATGTTTCACCACAATTCGCATGTATTTTTTTTGCATTAATATTGGAATTTTTGGTCTGAAATTAAGTTGTCGTCTCTTGATTTTAGGTATTTTGTTGTTGAATTCAATTACTTTATTTTATATGAAGGTGAAGTTGCGAAAACCTTCTTCTGATGATGACCAATGTCCTTATTATATAAGTTGTTTGCTTAAAACCAATGATTTAGTCCAATATGTTTGGCCACAATTCGCATGTATTTTCTAAATAAATAAACGTATCTTGTGTCTTGAATTAAGTACTACTCTCTTAATATTAGGTATTTTGTTGCTGAATTCGAGTACTTGAGTTTATATGAAGGTGAAGTTGCGAAGAAATTTCTTTTATGGTTCTGGTGACAACGTGCTTATTTTATAAGATGTTTGCTTAAAATTTTATGATTTTAGTCTAAAATGTTTCATCACAATTCACTTGTATTTTTTGCATAAATATTGGTATTTGTCTAAAGTTAAGTACTCATCTCTTAATTTTAGGTATTTTGTTGGTGAATTCAAGTACTTCATTTTATATGAAGGTGAAGTTGCGAAAACCTTCTTTTATGGTTTTGATGATTACCAATGTCCTTATTATATAAGTTGTTTGCTTAACATCTATGATTTTAATTCAAAATGTTTGGCCACAATTCGCATGTATTGTCTGCATAAATAAAGGTATTTTGTGTCTTGAATTAAGTACTTTTCTCTTGATATTAGCTATTTTGTGCTGAATTCAAATACTTTATTTTATATGAAGGTGAAGTTGCGAAAACCTTCTTTTATGGTTTTGATGATGACCAATGTCCTTATTATATAAGATGTTTGCGTAAAACCTATGATTTTAGTCCAAAATGTTCGGCCACAATTCGCATGTATTTTCTTTATAAATAAAGGTATTTCGTGTGTTGAGTTAAGTACTTTTCTCTTGATATTAGGTATTTTGTTGCTGGATTCGAGTTCTAGATTTTATATGAAGGTGAAGTTGCGAAGAACCTTCTTTTATGGTTTTGGTGATGACCAATGTCCTTATTATATAAGATGTTTGCTTAAAATTTTATGTTTTCGTCTAAAATGTTTCACCACAATTCGCATGTATTTTTTTTGCATTAATATTGGAATTTTGGTCTGAAATTAAGTTGTCGTCTCTTGATTTTAGGTATTTTGTTGTTGAATTCAATTACTTTATTTTATATGAAGGTGAAGTTGCGAAAACCTTCTTCTGATGATGACCAATGTCCTTATTATATAAGTTGTTTGCTTAAAACCAATGATTTAGTCCAATATGTTTGGCCACAATTCGCATGTATTTTCTAAATAAATAAACGTATCTTGTGTCTTGAATTAAGTACTACTCTCTTAATATTAGGTATTTTGTTGCTGAATTCGAGTACTTGAGTTTATATGAAGGTGAAGTTGCGAAGAAATTTCTTTTATGGTTCTGGTGACAACGTGCTTATTTTATAAGATGTTTGCTTAAAATTTTATGATTTTAGTCTAAAATGTTTCATCACAATTCACTTGTATTTTTTGCATAAATATTGGTATTTGTCTAAAGTTAAGTACTCATCTCTTAATTTTAGGTATTTTGTGGTGAATTCAAGTACTATGAAGGTGAAGTTGCGAAAACCTTCTTTTATGGTCTTGATGATGACCAATGTCCTTATTATATGAGTTGTTTGCTTAACATCTATGATTTTAGTTCAAAATGTTTGGCCATAATTCGCATGTATTGTCTGCATAAATAAAGGTATTTTGTGTCTTGAATTAAGTACTTTTCTCTTGATATTAGGTATTTGTGCTGAATTCAAGTACTTTATTTTATATGAAGGTGAAGTTGCGAAAACCTTCTTTTATGGTTTTGATGATGACCAATGTCCTTATTATATATGATGTTTGCGTAAAACCTATGATTTTAGTCCAAAATGTTCGGCCACAATTCGCATGTATTTTCTTTATAAATAAAGGTATTTCGTGTGTTGAGTTAAGTACTTTTCTCTTGATATTAGGTATTTTGTTGCTGGATTCGAGTTCTAGATTTTATATGAAGGTGAAGGTGCGAAGAACCTTCTTTTATGGTTTTGGTGATGACCAATGTCCTTATTATATAAGATGTTTGCTTAAAATTTTATGTTTTCGTCTAAAATGTTTCACCACAATTCGCATGTATTTTTTTTGCATTAATATTGGAATTTTTGGTCTGAAATTAAGTTGTCGTCTCTTGATTTTAGGTATTTTGTTGCTGAATTCAATTACTTTATTTTATATGAAGGTGAAGTTGCGAAAACCTTCTTTTGATGATGACCAATGTCCTTATTATATAAGTTGTTTGCTTAAAACCAATGATTTAGTCCAATATGTTTGGCAAAATTCGCATGTATTTTCTGCATAAATAAACGTATCTTGTGTCTTGAATTAAGTACTACTCTCTTAATATTAGGTATTTTGTTGCTGAATTCGAGTACTTGAGTTTATATGAAGGTGAAGTCGCGAAGAAATTTCTTTTATGGTTTTGGTGACAACGTGCTTATTTTATAAGATGTTTGCTTAAAATTTTATGATTTTAGTCTAAAATGTTTCATCATAATTCACTTGTATTTTTTGCATAAATATTGGTATTTGTCTAAAGTTAAGTACTCATCTCTTAATTTTAGGTATTTTGTTGGTGAATTCAAGTACTATGAAGGTGAAGTTGCGAAAACCTTCTTTTATGGTCTTGATGATGACCAATGTCCTTATTATATAAGTTGTTTGCTTAACATCTATGATTTTAGTTCAAAATGTTTGGTCATAATTCGCATGTATTGTCTGCATAAATAAAGGTATTTTGTGTCTTGAATTAAGTACTTTTCTCTTGATATTAGGTATTTGTGCTGAATTCAAGTACTTTATTTTATATGAAGGTGATGCGAAAACCTTCTTTTATGGTTTTGATGATGACCAATGTCCTTATTATATATGATGTTTGCGTAAAACCTATGATTTTAGTCCAAAATGTTCGGCCACAATTCGCATGTATTTTCTTTATAAATAAAGGTATTTCGTGTGTTGAGTTAAGTACTTTTCTCTTGATATTAGGTATTTTGTTGCTGGATTCGAGTTCTAGATTTTATATGAAGGTGAAGTTGCGAAGAACCTTCTTTTATGGTTTTGGTGATGACCAATGTCCTTATTATATAAGATGTTTGCTTAAAATTTTATGTTTTCGTCTAAAATGTTTCACCACAATTCGCATGTATTTTTTTTGCATTAATATTGGAATTTTTGGTCTGAAATTAAGTTGTCGTCTCTTGATTTTAGGTATTTTGTTGCTGAATTCAATTACTTTATTTTATATGAAGGTGAAGTTGCGAAAACCTTCTTTTGATGATGACCAATGTCCTTATTATATAAGTTTTTTGCTTAAAACCAATGATTTAGTCCAATATGTTTGGCCACAATTCGCATGTATTTTCTGCATAAATAAACGTATCTTGTGTCTTGAATTAAGTACTACTCTCTTAATATTAGGTATTTTGTTGCTGAATTCGAGTACTTGAGTTTATATGAAGGTGAAGTTGCGAAGAAATTTCTTTATGGTTTTGGTGACAACGTGCTTATTTTATAAGATGTTTGCTTAAAATTTTATGATTTTAGTCTAAAATGTTTCATCACAATTCACTTGTATTTTTTGCATAAATATTGGTATTTGTCTAAAGTTAAGTACTCATCTCTTAATTTTAGGTATTTTGTTGGTGAATTCAAGTACTATGAAGGTGAAGTTGCGAAAACCTTCTTTTATGGTCTTGATGATGACCAATGTCCTTATTATATAAGTTGTTTGCTTAACATCTATGATTTTAGTTCAAAATGTTTGGCCATAATTCGCATGTATTGTCTGCATAAATAAAGGTATTTTGTGTCTTGAATTAAGTACTTTTCTCTTGATATTAGGTATTTGTGCTGAATTCAAGTACTTTATTTTATATGAAGGTGAAGTTGCGAAAACCTTCTTTTATGGTTTTGATGATGACCAATATCCTTATTATATAAGTTGTTTGATTAAAATATACGATTTTAGTCCAAAATTTTTGGCCACAATTCGCATGTATTTTCTGCATAAAAAAAAGTATTTTGTGTCTTGAGTTAAGAACGTTTCTCTTGATATTAGGTATTTTGTTGCTGAAGTCGAGTACTTGAATTTATATGAAGGTGAAGTTGCGAAGAAACTTCTTTTATGGTTTTGGTGATGACCAATGTCCTTATTATATAAGATGTTTGCTTAAAATTTTATGTTTTCGTCTAAAATGTTTCACCACAATTCGCATGTATTTTTTTTGCATTAATATTGGAATTTTTGGTCTGAAATTAAGTTGTCGTCTCTTGATTTTAGGTATTTTGTTGCTGAATTCAATTACTTTATTTTATATGAAGGTGAAGTTGCGAAAACCTTCTTTTGATGATGACCAATGTCCTTATTATATAAGTTGTTTGCTTAAAACCAATGATTTAGTCCAATATGTTTGGCCACAATTCGCATGTATTTTCTGCATAAATAAACGTATCTTGTGTCTTGAATTAAGTACTACTCTCTTAATATTAGGTATTTTGTTGCTGAATTCGAGTACTTGAGTTTATATGAAGGTGAAGTTGCGAAGAAATTTCTTTTATGGTTTTGGTGACAACGTGCTTATTTTATAAGATGTTTGCTTAAAATTTTATGATTTTAGTCTAAAATGTTTCATCACAATTCACTTGTATTTTTTGCATAAATATTGGTATTTGTCTAAAGTTAAGTACTCATCTCTTAATTTTAGGTATTTTGTTGGTGAATTCAAGTACTATGAAGGTGAAGTTGCGAAAACCTTCTTTTATGGTCTTGATGATGACCAATGTCCTTATTATATAAGTTGTTTGCTTAACATCTATGATTTTAGTTCAAAATGTTTGGCCATAATTCGCATGTATTGTCTGCATAAATAAAGTTATTTTGTGTCTTGAATTAAGTACTTTTCTCTTGATATTAGGTATTTGTGCTGAACTCAAGTACTTTATTTTATATGAAGGTGAAGTTGCGAAAACCTTCTTTTATGGTTTTGATGATGACCAATGTCCTTATTATATATGATGTTTGCGTAAAACCTATGATTTTAGTCCAAAATGTTCGGCCACAATTCGCATGTATTTTCTTTATAAATAAAGGTATTTCGTGTGTTGAGTTAAGTACTTTTCTCTTGATATTAGGTATTTTGTTGCTGGATTCGAGTACTAGATTTTATATGAAGGTGAAGTTGCGTAGGACCTTCTTTTATGGTTTTGGTGATGACCAATGTCCTTATTTTGATGATGACCAATGTCCTTGTTATATAAATTGTTTGCTTAAAATCTATGATTTTAGTCCAAAATGTTTGGCCACAATTCGCATGTATTTTCTGCATTAATAAAGGTATTTTGTGTCTTGAGTTAAGTACTTTTCTCTTGATATTAGGTGTTTTGTTACTGAATTCGAGTATTTGAATTTATATGAAGGTGAAGTTACGAAGAAACTTCTTTTATGGTTTTGGTGATGACCAATGCCCTTATTATATAAGATGTTTGCTTAAAATTTTATGATTTTAGTCCAAAATGTTTCACCACAATTCGCATGTGTTTTTTGCATGAATATTGGTATTTTGGGTCTGAAATTAAGTACTCGTCTCTTGATTTTAGGTATTTTGTTGCTGAATTCAAGTACATTTTTTTATATGAAGGTGAAGTTGCGAAAACCTTATTTATGGTTTTGATGATGACCAATATCCTTATTATATAAGTTGTTTGATTAAAATATACGATTTTAGTCCAAAATATTTGGCCACAATTCGCATGTATTTTCTGCATAGAAAAAGGTATTTTGTGTCTTGAGTTAAGAACGTTTCTCTTGATATTAGGTATTTTGTTGCTGAAGTCGAGTACTTGAATTTATATGAAGGTGAAGTTGCGAAGAAACTTCTTTTATGGTTTTGGTGATGACCAATGTCCTTATTATATAAGATGTTTGCTTAAAATTTTATGTTTTTGTCTAAAATGTTTCACCACAATTCGTATGTACTTTTTTTGCATGAATATGGGAATTTTGGGTCTGAAATTAAGTAGTCGTCTCTTGATTTTAGGTATTTTGTTGCTGAATTCAATTACTTTATTTTATATGAAGGTGAAGTTGCGAAAACCTTCTTTTGATGATGACCGATGTCCTTATTATATAAGTTGTTTGCAAAAACCAATGATTTTAGTCCAAAATGTTTGGCCACAATTCGCATGTATTTTCTGCATAAATAAACGTATTTTGTGTCTTGAATTAAGTACTACTCTCTTGATATTAGGTATTTTGTTGCTGAATTTGAGTACTTGAATTTATATGAAGGTGAAGTTGCGAAGAAACTTCTTTCATGGTTTTGGTGACAACGTGCTTATTGTATAAGATGTTTGCTTAAACTTTTATGATTTTAGTCTAAAATGTTTCCCCACAATTCACTTGTATTTTTTGCATAAATATTGGTATTTTGGTCTAAAGTTAAGTACTCATCTCTTAATTTTAGGTATTTTGTTGGTGAATTCAAGTACTTCATTTTATATGAAGGTGAAGTTGCGAAAACCTTCTTTTATGGTTTTGATGATGACCAATGTCCTTATTATATAAATTGTTTGCTTAACATCTATGATTTTAGTTCAAAATGTTTGGCCACAATTCGCATGTATTGTCTGCATAAATAAAGGTATTTTGTGTCTTGAATTAAGTACTTTTCTCTTGATATTAGCTATTTTGTGCTGAATTCAAATACTTTATTTTATATGAAGGTGAAGTTGCGAAAACCTTCTTTTATGGTTTTGATGATGACCAATGTCCTTATTATATAAGATGTATGCGTAAAACCTATGATTTTAGTCCAAAATGTTCGGCCACAATTCGCATGTATTTTCTTTATAAATAAAGGTATTTCGTGTGTTGAGTTAAGTACTTTTCTCTTGATATTAGGTATTTTGTTGCTGGATTCGAGTTCTAGATTTTATATGAAGGTGAAGTTGCGAAGAACCTTCTTTTATGGTTTTGGTGATGACCAATGTCCTTATTATATAAGATGTTTGCTTAAAATTTATGTTTTCGTCTAAAATGTTTCACCACAATTCGCATGTATTTTTTTTGCATTAATATTGGAATTTTTGGTCTGAAATTAAGTTGTCGTCTCTTGATTTTAGGTATTTTGTTGCTGAATTCAATTACTTTATTTTATATGAAGGTGAAGTTGCGAAAACCTTCTTTTGATGATGACCGATGTCCTTATTATATAAGTTGTTTGCTTAAAACCAATGATTTAGTCCAATATGTTTGGCCACAATTCGCATGTATTTTCTGCATAAATAAACGTATCTTGTATCTTGAATTAAGTACTACTCTCTTAATATTAGGTATTTTGTTGCTGAATTCGAGTACTTGAGTTTATATGAAGGTGAAGTTGCGAAGAAATTTCTTTTATGGTTTTGCTGACAACGTGCTTATTTATAAGATGTTTGCTTAAAATTTTATGATTTTAGTCTAAAATGTTTAATCACAATTCACTTGTATTTTTTGCATAAATATTGGTATTTGTCTAAAGTTAAGTACTCATCTCTTAAATTTAGGTATTTTGTTGGTGAATTCAAGTACTATGAAGGTGAAGTTGCGAAAACCTTCTTTTATGGTTTTGATGATGACCAATGTCCTTATTATATAAGTTGTTTGCTTAACATCTATGATTTTAGTTCAAAATGTTTGGCCATAATTCGCATGTATTGTCTGCATAAATAAAGGTATTTTGTGTCTTGAATTAAGTACTTTTCTCTTGATATTAGGTATTTGTGCTGAATTCAAGTACTTTATTTTATATGAAGGTGAAGTTGCGAAAACCTTCTTTTATGGTTTTGATGATGACCAATGTCCTTATTATATATGATGTTTGCGTAAAACCTATGATTTTAGTCCAAAATGTTCGGCCACAATTCGCATGTATTTTCTTTATAAATAAAGGTATTTCGTGTGTTGAGTTAAGTACTTTTCTCTTGATATTAGGTATTTTGTTGCTGGATTCGAGTTCTAGATTTTATATGAAGGTGAAGTTGCGAAGAACCTTCTTTTATGGTTTTGGTGATGACCAATGTCCTTATTATATAAGATGTTTGCTTAAAATTTTATGTTTTCGTCTAAAATGTTTCACCACAATTCGCATGTATTTTTTTTGCATTAATATTGGAATTTTTGGTCTGAAATTAAGTTGTCGTCTCTTGATTTTAGGTATTTTGTTGCTGAATTCAATTACTTTATTTTATATGAAGGTGAAGTTGCGAAAACCTTCTTTTGATGATGACCGATGTCCTTATTATATAAGTTGTTTGCTTAAAACCAATGATTTAGTCCAATATGTTTGGCCACAATTCGCATGTATTTTCTGCATAAATAAACGTATCTTGTATCTTGAATTAAGTACTACTCTCTTAATATTAGGTATTTTGTTGCTGAATTCGAGTACTTGAGTTTATATGAAGGTGAAGTTGCGAAGAAATTTCTTTTATGGTTTTGGTGACAACGTGCTTATTTTATAAGATGTTTGCTTAAAATTTTATGATTTTAGTCTAAAATGTTTAATCACAATTCTCTTGTATTTTTTGCATAAATATTGGTATTTGTCTAAAGTTAAGTACTCATCTCTTAAATTTAGGTATTTTGTTGGTGAATTCAAGTACTATGAAGGTGAAGTTGCGAAAACCTTCTTTTATGGTTTTGATGATGACCAATGTCCTTATTATATAAGTTGTTTGCTTAACATCTATGATTTTAGTTCAAAATGTTTGGCCATAATTCGCATGTATTGTCTGCATAAATAAAGGTATTTTGTGTCTTGAATTAAGTACTTTTCTCTTGATATTAGGTATTTGTGCTGAATTCAAGTACTTTATTTTATATGAAGGTGAAGTTGCGAAAACCTTCTTTTATGGTTTTGATGATGACCAATGTCCTTATTATATATGATGTTTGCGTAAAACCTATGATTTTAGTCCAAAATGTTCGGCCACAATTCGCATGTATTTTCTTTATAAATAAAGGTATTTCGTGTGTTGAGTTAAGTACTTTTCTCTTGATATTAGGTATTTTGTTGCTGGATTCGAGTTCTAGATTTTATATGAAGGTGAAGTTGCGAAGAACCTTCTTTTATGGTTTTGGTGATGACCAATGTCCTTATTATATAAGATGTTTGCTTAAAATTTTATGTTTTCGTCTAAAATGTTTCACCACAATTCGCATGTATTTTTTTTGCATTAATATTGGAATTTTTGGTCTGAAATTAAGTTGTCGTCTCTTGATTTTAGGTATTTTGTTGCTGAATTCAATTACTTTATTTTATATGAAGGTGAAGTTGCGAAAACCTTCTTTTGATGATGACCAATGTCCTTATTATATAAGTTGTTTGCTTAAAACCAATGATTTAGTCCAATATGTTTGGCAAAATTCGCATGTATTTTCTGCATAAATAAACGTATCTTGTGTCTTGAATTAAGTACTACTCTCTTAATATTAGGTATTTTGTTGCTGAATTCGAGTACTTGAGTTTATATGAAGGTGAAGTTGCGAAGAAATTTCTTTTATGGTTTTGGTGACAACGTGCTTATTTTATAAGATGTTTGCTTAAAATTTTATGATTTTAGTCTAAAATGTTTCATCACAATTCACTTGTATTTTTTGCATAAATATTGGTATTTGTCTAAAGTTAAGTACTCATCTCTTAATTTTAGGTATTTTGTTGGTGAATTCAAGTACTATGAAGGTGAAGTTGCGAAAACCTTCTTTTATGGTCTTGATGATGACCAATGTCCTTATTGTATAAGTTGTTTGCTTAACATCTATGATTTTAGTTCAAAATGTTTGGCCATAATTCGCATGTATTGTCTGCATAAATAAAGTTATTTTGTGTCTTGAATTAAGTACTTATCTCTTGATATTAGGTATTTGTGCTGAATTCAAGTACTTTGTTTTATATGAAGGTGAAGTTGCGAAAACCTTCTTTTATGGTTTTGATGATGACCAATGTCCTTATTATATATGATGTTTGCGTAAAACCTATGATTTTAGTCCAAAATGTTCGGCCACAATTCGCATGTATTTTCTTTATAAATAAAGGTATTTCGTGTGTTGAGTTAAGTACTTTTCTCTTGATATTAGGTATTTTGTTGCTGGATTCGAGTTCTAGATTTTATATGAAGGTGAAGTTGCGAAGAACCTTCTTTTATGGTTTTGGTGATGACCAATGTCCTTATTATATAAGATGTTTGCTTAAAATTTTATGTTTTCGTCTAAAATGTTTCACCACAATTCGCATGTATTTTTTTGCATTAATATTGGAATTTTTGGTCTGAAATTAAGTTGTCGTCTCTTGATTTTAGGTATTTTGTTGCTGAGTTCAATTACTTTATTTTATATGAAGGTGAAGTTGCGAAAACCTTCTTTTGATGATGACCAATGTCCTTATTATATAAGTTGTTTGCTTAAAACCAATGATTTAGTCCAATATGTTTGGCCACAATTCGCATGTATTTTCTGCATAAATAAACGTATCTTGTGTCTTGAATTAAGTACTACTCTCTTAATGTTAGGTATTTTGTTGCTGAATTCGAGTACTTGAGTTTATATGAAGGTGAAGTTGCGAAGAAATTTCTTTTATGGTTTTGGTGACAACGGGCTTATTTTATAAAATGTTTGCTTAAAATTTTATGATTTTAGTCTAAAATGTTTCATCACAATTCACTTGTATTTTTTGCATAAATATTGGTATTTGTCTAAAGTTAAGTACTCATCTCTTAATTTTAGGTATTTTGTTGGTGAATTCAAGTACTATGAAGGTGAAGTTGCGAAAACCTTCTTTTATGGTTTTGATGATGACCAATGTCCTTATTATATAAGTTGTTTGCTTAACATCTATGATTTTAGTTCAAAATGTTTGGCCATAATTCGCATGTATTGTCTGCATAAATAAAGGTATTTTGTGTCTTGAATTAAGTACTTTTCTCTTGATATTAGGTATTTGTGCTGAATTCAAGTACTTTATTTTATATGAAGGTGAAGTTGCGAAAACCTTCTTTTATGGTTTTGATGATGACCAATGTCCTTATTATATATGATGTTTGCGTAAAACCTATGATTTTAGTCCAAAATGTTCGGCCACAATTCGCATGTATTTTCTTTATAAATAAAGGTATTTCGTGTGTTGAGTTAAGTACTTTTCTCTTGATATTAGGTATTTTGTTGCTGGATTCGAGTACTAGATTTTATATGAAGGTGAAGTTGCGTAGAACCTTCTTTTATGGTTTTGGTGATGACCAATGTCCTTATTTTGATGATGACCAATGTCCTTGTTATATAAATTGTTAAAATCTATGATTTTAGTCCAAAATGTTTGGCCACAATTCGCATGTATTTTCTGCATTAATAAAGGTATTTTGTGTCTTGAGTTAAGTACGTTTCTCTTGATATTAGGTGTTTTGTTACTGAATTCGAGTATTTGAATTTATATGAAGGTGAAGTTACGAAGAAACTTCTTTTATGGTTTTGGTGATGACCAATGCCCTTATTATATAAGATGTTTGCTTAAAATTTTATGATTTTAGTCCAAAATGTTTCACCACAATTCGCATGTGTTTTTTGCATGAATATTGGTATTTTGGGTCTGAAATTAAGTACTCGTCTCTTGATTTTAGGTATTTTGTTGCTGTATTCAGGTACATTTTTTTATATGAAGGTGAAGTTGCGAAAACCTTATTTATGGTTTTGATGATGACCAATATCCTTATTATATAAGTTGTTTGATTAAAATATACGATTTTATTCCAAAATATTTGGCCACAATTCGCATGTATTTTCTGCATAAAAAAAGGTATTTTGTGTCTTGAGTTAAGAACGTTTCTCTTGAAATTAGGTATTTTGTTGCTGAAGTCGAGTACTTGAATTTATATGAAGGTGAAGTTGCGAAGAAACTTCTTTTATGGTTTTGGTGATGACCAATGTCCTTATTATATAAGATGTTTGCTTAAAATTTTATGTTTTTGTCTAAAATGTTTCACCACAATTCGTATGTACTTTTTTTGCATGAATATGGGAATTTTGGGTCTGAAATTAAGTAGTCGTCTCTTGATTTTAGGTATTTTGTTGCTGAATTCAATTACTTTATTTTATATGAAGGTGAAGTTGCGAAAACCTTCTTTTGATGATGACCGATGTCCTTATTATATAAGTTGTTTGAAAAACCAATGATTTTAGTCCAAAATGTTTGGCCACAATTCGCATGTATTTTCTGCATAAATAAACGTATTTTGTGTCTTGAATTAAGTACTACTCTCTTGATATTAGGTATTTTGTTGCTGAATTTGAGTACTTGAATTTATATGAAGGTGAAGTTGCGAAGAAACTTCTTTCATGGTTTTGGTGACAACGTGCTTATTGTATAAGATGTTTGCTTAAACTTTTATGATTTTAGTCTAAAATGTTTCCCCACAATTCACTTGTATTTTTTGCATAAATATTGGTATTTTGGTCTAAAGTTAAGTGCTCATCTCTTAATTTTAGGTATTTTGTTGGTGAATTCAAGTACTTCATTTTATATGAGGGTGAAGTTGCGAAAACCTTCTTTTATGGTTTTGATGATGACCAATGTCCTTATTATATAAGTTGTTTGCTTAACATCTATGATTTTAGTTCAAAATGTTTGGCCACAATTCGCATGTATTGTCTGCATAAATAAAGGTATTTTGTGTCTTGAATTAAGTACTTTTCTCTTGATATTAGCTATTTTGTGCTGAATTCAAATACTTTATTTTATATGAAGGTGAAGTTGCGAAAACCTTCTTTTTATGGTTTTGATGATGACCAATGTCCTTATTATATAAGATGTTTGCGTAAAACCTATGATTTTAGTCCAAAATGTTCGGCCACAATTCGCATGTATTTTCTTTATAAATAAAGGTATTTCGTGTGTTGAGTTAGGTACTTTTCTCTTGATATTAGGTATTTTGTTGCTGGATTCGAGTTCTAGATTTTATATGAAGGTGAAGTTGCGAAGAACCTTCTTTTATGGTTTTGGTGATGACCAATGTCCTTATTATATAAGATGTTTGCTTAAAATTTTATGTTTTCGTCTAAAATGTTTCACCACAATTCGCATGTATTTTTTTTGCATTAATATTGGAATTTTTGGTCTGAAATTAAGTTGTCGTCTCTTGATTTTAGGTATTTTGTTGCTGAATTCAATTACTTTATTTTATATGAAGGTGAAGTTGCGAAAACCTTCTTTTGATGATGACCGATGTCCTTATTATATAAGTTGTTTGCTTAAAACCAATGATTTAGTCCAATATGTTTGGCCACAATTCGCATGTATTTTCTGCATAAATAAACGTATCTTGTATCTTGAATTAAGTACTACTCTCTTAATATTAGGTATTTTGTTGCTGAATTCGAGTACTTGAGTTTATATGAAGGTGAAGTTGCGAAGAAATTTCTTTTATGGTTTTGGTGACAACGTGCTTATTTTATAAGATGTTTGCTTAAAATTTTATGATTTTAGTCTAAAATGTTTAATCACAATTCACTTGTATTTTTTGCATAAATATTGGTATTTGTCTAAAGTTAAGAGTACTCATCTCTTAAATTTAGGTATTTTGTTGGTGAATTCAAGTACTATGAAGGTGAAGTTGCGAAAACCTTCTTTTATGGTTTTGATGATGACCAATGTCCTTATTATATAAGTTGTTTGCTTAACATCTATGATTTTAGTTCAAAATGTTTGGCCATAATTCGCATGTATTGTCTGCATAAATAAAGGTTGTTGGTCCCGAAATGCACCAAACAAGGAATCAAAGATGGCTAAATGGAATGAAAAGGGAGAGTTTCTCACCTTTGAGTGTGTGTAGTGTGTGAAAATAAGAGTAAGCCTTTTGATCTTTGATTAACCTTCAAAGTGTGTTGGTAAAACCTTATATACCACATTAACCCTAGGTATATTAAGGCCCAATCACAAATAATAAAGTAATTACAATCTAGTCCAAAGCCCAAGCTTAAGATAATTACATAATTAATCCCAAGACTTAAACTATTGACACAACTAATTAAATATCCTAACAATCTCCCCCTTTGTGTCAATTGTTGGGAGTCTTGAATCTTGGGCGTTGGGATGGTGGATTAGCGTGTGAGTGTTTCGCGAAGCCCTAGCTTGAACTCGAAGGCGCGGAGATTCCTTCGAAGAACCATTCTATCAGCAATAGCGTCAATGAGCTTCGCGAACTTGGATCGGCAGAGGGGATCTTCTTCCGAAAGAATGCGGCAAATTCTCATGAGTTTGTCTTGAATGATTGTGAGCGTCCCATCTGAGAATTTTGCCACCTCGGAGCAGCGCAGGAGCCTCATCTTTCCTTTGTAGTTCGAGTAGGCGACCGCCGGATCATCTCCGTCGATCACATCGCCCTCTCGATAGTCGTCTGCATTCTTGAAAGATGGGCGCGTCAAGTTCACCTTCTTGAGATTATGTTCCACCGCCATCTGCAGATCGTGGGTGGCGTAGAATCTGACCTGTCGGAGCATGTGGCGCTTGATAGCCACATATCCCATGGTGACCGGTTCAGCACGCACGAGGTGTCCAGAGCTTCGGAGGACAAGTCTGAACTGTTTCATGGATTCCAGCATGCTGTATAGGTCACCCAGGCGCAGAAACTTGAAGTCCGCCTCACTGACTTCGCTGTAGCTCTCATCCTGCCTTATTACTGTGAAGACTGGGTAGTGGACAGGTCCTTTCGACTCGTGGCGGAGGTCAGTGACTTTGCAGATGGGGGCCCGATTCATTTCCAGAGCTATGTTTTCCTCATCGGATAGCGTCCTCTTTGTGCATTTGTTGCAGAGAAGACTCCATCGATAGAGCTGCTTCTTTTTCTCGCTCCAATTCTGGATATTCATCAGCTCATACTCGTCGAAGGTTGTGACGATCTTCTCCTTGCGCCGCCAGATCCTCTTCCTGATCTCTTCCTGAAATGGTGCCGTGATCTTTTTGTTTTCCCACGGTGCTTCCGGTATATCCACCGTGGGCACATCCGTTTGAGCAGCAGGAGCCTCAGTTTGCTGCGCTTGGAACTGAAGGATGTTCTCGAGCTCGGCCGGTTCCGCGTCGTACTCCTCTCCGTTCTCGTCGTCTGCGGTGTTGATCAGCGTGAGCGAGGCTTCCTTTAGCAGACGTCGAGCGTTTTCCACCAACTTTCTGGCTGCTACTGCGTCGGCGGGTGTGTACAGCCATTCATCGTTGAAGATGTAGGCCTCGATCTCATTTTGTGCGCAGTAGACGTCCTCGACTGCCAGGTTGGAGTCGATGTCGAGAGGGGTGTGGCTATGTGATGGCGAGGGTGTTGCTTCGGAGGAGTTTGTGGATTGTGGGGATGGTTGTGGTGGAGATTCAGGTGGTTCGGTTGAGGTGATGGTCTTGGCGAGGATGATTTGGGTAATTGGTGGTGTAGATGTGGTGGTGGCCTCTAACGTCGATGTGACAGTTAGAGGTTCGGAGTTGGTGGGTGGAGACGGTGTGGAGGTGGTCTCTAACGTCGATGTGACGATTAGAGTTTTGGAGACGTTGGTGTGTGGTGGTGAGGGTGATTTGGTTAGTGACTCGGGGTTTATGGAATGGGATGTTTGGCTAGTGGGTTGTGAGGTTTCTGTTGCGGGTGCCGTTTCAGGTCCAGAGGAGGAGGGCGTCGTCGTTTGTACGAATCCTTGGGATTGTGCGCCAAGCTGCCTATTTATCTCCCCCTCGCGGCGATCTTGATCATCGTCTTGATCGTCGCGCCTGAACCCGCTAGTCTCGCCTTGGGTGCGGCAAGACATTGGTTGCAACATAATTTTCTTCATCTGTTGTTCCTCCTCGTCGAGTTCCGTCATTGTCTCGAATCGTGCTCTGAGGAGGTAGAAGAGCTCCTTGGCGGATATGGAGGAGAGAACAGCGTCCGCGTCTTCATTTTGCTTCGGTGGTGGCGTCTCCGGGGCCACACCTTTGCCTTTGTCGATCGAGGACGCTTCGAGACGCGCGTAGACTTTATCTAAAATCGACGCCTCAAGAGTCTTTGCAAACTCTTGAAGACGTGTCTCTAGCGCGGTCTCGGTGACGAAGTGGGGTAAATCTAACAAGTTGGAGTCACGAAGAGCTCCAACTGACACCGACTCGGTGAATATCGCCGATCGGCCGCCCGTTTGCACGGGACTGGAAAAGACGGGGTCACTCAGACTTCCCGTTAGCATTATCGATGAGACAGACTCAATCGAATGATGGCCTAGGCTCACGGTTGTTGTGATGTTGGCCGTGCTAGGTCTTCCGCTCTCAGTCACAGAGACATCACCGAGCGTTCTGACAGAGTCACGAAGACTCTGTGGTGCGGTAAGAGGTGTATGTGTCCTAGAAACGTAAGGAATTATGGGGAGTGAGGGCACTAGACTCGATGTGCATGAAGAGGATGCAGTCTGAGGCGAGGGACTGCTTGTTTCAACATCGATCACCTCCAAGTGGGGTGTCGATGGTATACGTGGCTCCTCGTGGAATGAAATATCTTCCTGTAGAGAGGAAGATAAGTGGACTAGGGGGGACGTTTGCGTGGTTGAGCCAGATGCCACGACTTCTACTCGGGAGGTGAACATATTACCTCCTGTGCCTATTGGTTCGGCTCGGCTTATTTGTGGCTGAGGAGGTCGATCGTGTTTTTGTTTCGATCGACGCTCCGTGGGACGGCTTACGTCATCCTTACGCGCCCGTTTTTTCGGAACGCGGGTGGAAGAGGATGCGGCGTGACTCGATGACCTTTTGGAGGTAGTGGTGGGGGGTTGGCTAGTCCCGAGGTTAGGAGCAGGGGGGTTGATCTGCTCCGTAGGGACAATGGATCGAGGGTGCGGGCTTTCACGGAAGGAGGCGGTTGAGGCACGGTATTCTTGGACGTGCGGGTTGGTTGGGTCGGCGTAGGCGAGCACGTCGTCCGGGATCACCATTGCGTGTCGATCCTTCGCCGGTGTGTTCTTCTTGGCGAACTTCTCGACTGTTGGGATTTGAAAGTGTTCTGCTTCCGGACGAATGCGGATGTTGGTTGAGTGTAGGCGGAAGTGCTTGATCAGAGCTGGGAGCCATCGCATGTACGGGACGAACCGGTTCGTGACTCCCTTGGCGATTTCCCGGTCGCGTCGCTGGATCATCGAGACTAGGTCCACCCAGATGATGTCGGCGTAGTTGTACTTGCGGTTGTGAGCGATGCCGGTCATGATTGTGAGGATTTGAATGTTTCCGCGATCCTGACCAGCATGCTTTCCAGACATACACTTGTTCACCAGCAGGTACAGCGTCCGCCAGGGTTGTGGTAGATTGCGGGTTGTGACTTCACTGAGGACAAGTGGGCCTTTCTTCTTCTTGGCATCTGGTTGATAGCCCAGTCTGTCTATGTCTTCAATGAGTTGGTCGTGAGTTGGTGGTGGATCGTAGGGTGAGTAGACCGGGAGTTGAAGAACTTCTTGGAGTATTCTGGGAGTGAGGACCACCGTTTCTTGATCGATTTGGGCGGATAAGATCTTGGCAAGGCGTAGCGGTCCAGCAATCTGCAGCGTGTGCCAGAATTGTTGAAGGTACACCTGTGCTTCTGGTTCGCCATGAGTGAGGGCGTGGCGAAGTGGGTGCCCTTTGAGAATCTCTATAATTACAGGGGCATCGCACCGAAAACTGTCCAAGTCCACTTTGTAGTTGTTGGGAACCAGGGCCGCCCATTGACTTAGTGAAAAGATCTCCTCCGGTGGTGGAACATAGGTACGCGCGTGGAGTTCGATGCGAGCGACTTCTCTTTGGATGGCAGCCGCCTCAAGTGCTTCAAGTGTGCTTTGGTCTTTGTCCGTCATTTCTGTGCTTGACAATAATCATAAGATGATTAGTGTGGTCTAAGTCACGAGAATGATAGAACTAGACATAAAATTGCCCAATTATATATAAGAATATTTCACAATAAAGCTAATTTAGGGTCCCTTTGATATGGTAGTTAAGATTGAAATTTATAAAATTTTCGCATTTTGTGGAAAATTTAGCAAGTATGCAAGTTAAGAGGTCTCGCACATTGTAAGAATATTTCGCATGCGTTGACAAAAAAAAGGAGTCGCAACTTATCATACATAGAAATTTTCTCAAGTTTCAAGAAATTTCGCACTCAGTCACAAAAATCTCGCACGTTAAGTAATTTTCGCATGTTCCAAAATTTCGCACTCAGCCACAAAAAAAATCTCGCACGTTAAGAAATTTTCGCATGTTCCAAAATTTCGCACTCAGCCACAAAAAAAAATCTCGCACGTTAAGAAACTTTCTCATGTTTCAAAATTTCGCACTCAGCCACAGAAATCTCGCATGTTAAGAAATTTTCTCATGTTTCAAGAAATTTCGCACTCAGCATATAATGAAAATTTCGCGGATTGAAAAATCTTTGTGGATTGAGAAAATTTTTGTTCACTGTAGATGCGAGTTTATGAAATTTTCGCGGGTTCAAACATCTCTGTGGATTGAGAAAAACTTGTTCACTGTAGATGCGATTATATGAGATTTTCGCGTGTTGAAAAATCATTGTGGATTGAGAAAATTTTGTTCACTGTAGATGCGAGTTTATGAAATTTTCGCAGGTTGAAACATCTTCGTGGATTGAGAAAATTTTTAGTTCACTGTAGATGCGAGAAAAATGAAGATGCAAAAAAAAAATCTGGATTATGAAGTGAAGTAAATGAAATTTTCGCGGGACTTCACGTGCTGTAGCAGCGAAATTTTAACATATGTGAATTCTCGTAAGAAACTTTCTCAGATGGACTTTTGCGGGACCTTATTCACTGTAACGCAAGAATTTTCTCGGGTAAAGTAAAAGTTTCGCGGGGCACATCTCACTGTAGCAGCGAAGTTTAACAATTAAAGCACTTTATCTGAGAATTTTTTTTTCTCTCGGTGATTTAAAAATTTCGCGGGGCTTATCGTACTGTAGCAGCGAAAATTTAGCGTTTAAAGCACTTTTTCTGAGAAAGTTTCGCGGTGAAGAACACAGTTAAAAAGGTACGAGACAGCGCAATCAATTTTTGTGTTAGACCTACTCAAATCTTAACCAAAATGCAAGAATATGGGCTCAATCGACTCGTAATAGGATGGGAAATGCATATTTGGGGAATTTAAACATTAAAAACCTAGCATGCATTCGATTCATAGCCGAGAAATTTTAACCCTAACCTAAGCAGATTTAAACAAAACGGGCAAAACAGGGTAAAATAGAACAGAAATTGGGTTATTTGAGGTGTATTCATACCGAAAAGCTGATTTGCGATGATTGAGTTAGCAGGAAACGAAGTTTGAAAGCAGATTTGACGAAGACGACGATGCGAGGAGTTGCGAATTTTTGACAGAAAGGGTTGCGAATTTTTTGAAGTTTCTCGGGAATTTTTGAATAGTGAAAAAAACGTTAAGGGTTTTGGGGTTTTACGATTGTAGGCACTGTACATGCGAATTTTTTGAGAAAATGGGCCGAAATTTCGCGGGCTTGGTCAAAACCTTAACTTGGCTGAATTTCGCGGATTTGGTCCCAATTTTGACCCTTTTTGACTAGAAAATTTGAAATTCAGCCCAAAGTGTTTTGATCAGTCCGATTTTGACTCAGTTTGACCAGACTTTAAAATTTCAACCCAAATTTTTTTATTATAATTTTTTATTTATTTATTTATTTATTTATTTTTTAATAATGAAAAATAAGAAAAAAACTCCCCCTTAATCGTAAAACTTCCCGTTTTAAATAATGAAATATCAGACGCTCCCCCTTAATCTAAAAACTCCCCCTCAACAGACATAATCCAGAAGACACATAGAAAATGAAGTGAAGTGAAAGTGAAATATGTACACTTTATCAAAGTTCATGTAGGGTCGATTGATCACAACTGAATATTCAACATACCCAACATAGTCACTAGGTGTTGGAATCGTTTGACATCCAACGGTTTTGTGAAAATGTCGGCCAGTTGATCTTCAGTTGTGATGTAGTGCAATTCAATCGTGCCTTGCTCGACATGTTCTTTGATGAAGTGATGACGAATATCTATGTGTTTTGTTCTTGAGTGATGTACAGGATTACTCGTCATCGCGATGGCACTTTTTGAGTCACAATAAATGGGAATTTTCTCAACATGAAAATTAAAATCTCGTAGTTGGGTTCTCATCCACAAAAGCTGTGAACAGCAACTAGCGGCGGCGACATATTCTGCCTCTGTCGACGAAGTTGAGACACAGTTTTGTTTTCGAGACGACCAACTTACGAGTTTACCGCCCAAGAAGTGTGCAGCTCCAGAGGTGCTTTTTCGGTCCATCTTGCATCCTGCATAATCCGAGTCAGAGAATCCAACCAATTTGAAGTCCGATAGAGTGGGGTACCACAAACCCAGATTGGGTGTTCCCTTGAGATAACGGAGAATCCTTTTGACAGCAGTAAGATGGGATTCCTTTGGTGTGGCCTGAAAACGAGCGCAGATTCCTGTCGAGAGGACGATATCCGGTCGACTAGCAGTAAGGTACAGAAGAGATCCTATTATCCCTCGATAAACGGTTTGATCAACGGGAACACCAGATGGGTCCGCGTCGGGTCGGCCAGAGGGTGACATAGGCGTAGCAGCAGTCTTAGCATCCTTCATTCCATACTTCTCGAGGATGTCATGGATGTATTTGGACTGATTGATGAAGATTCCGTTGGGGAGTTGCTTTACTTGAAGACCAAGAAAGAAATTCAGTTCACCCATCATACTCATTTCGAATTTCTCTTTCATCAATTCTGCGAACTCTTCGCACAGTTGAGGTTTAGTCGATCCAAAAATGATGTCATCGACATAAATCTGTACAATCATGATGTCCGGGCCACTCCGCTTTGTGAAGAGAGTTGTATCCAGAGATCCTTTCTTGAATCCAGACTGAACAAGGAAATCTGAAAGGACGTCATACCAAGCTCGGGGAGCCTGTTTTAGTCCGTAGAGGGCCTTGTAGAGTCGATAAACGTGATGAGGAAACTCTTCGCTCAAGAACCCTTCAGGTTGATCAACGTACACTTCTTCTTTGAGAAATCCATTCAGAAATGCCGTCTTTACATCCATTTGGTAGACTTTGAAGTTCTTGTGAGCAGCAAAGGCAAGGAACATTCGTATGGCTTCGATCCTGGCAACTGGGGCGAAGGTTTCATCGTAGTCGATGCCTTCTTGTTGGTTGTACCCCTTAGCCACAAGTCTTGCTTTATTGCGAATAACAACACCATCTTCATCCTTTTTGTTCTTAAAGATCCATTTTGTGCCGATAATGGATCTATTGTGAGGTCGTGGTACGAGTTCCCAAACTTGTAAACGTTCAAACTGATTTATTTCCTCCTGCATTGCAATCAGCCAATCAGGATCATTGAGAGCTTCAGCTACTCGTGATGGTTCGACTTGACTGAGATAGCAAGCAAACAAGCTTTCATTCATCGTAGCCGAACGTGTCGAAACACCGGATGTGGGATCCCCAATAATCTGATCGGTAGGGTGAGAGCGAGCCCAAAGTGGCACGTTGGTTTGTGAGGAGCTGGCCGCATTAGTGTCTACTTGAAGCTCATTAGATTGGGGCCCGGTGTCCGAAGAAGAGATCTCAATCGTATTGAATTGAGAGGGTTCTGCATCAGAATCAGCAATATTCCCCGGGTTGGGTAGTATGTCGTCTTCATTGAGATTGAGAGCATCCAGGTTTGGAGAGACGACGTTATTGCCGGTAGCTGGTGGTGTAGGCGGAGTGGGTGCAGCGGTAGGTTGAGTGGTGGCGACGGGAGTCTTGGGAACTGGGTAGAAGTATTCGAAGAGCAGATCGAGATCCAGTTCGCCACAATTGCCCTCAGATGAGGAAGTTCCCGCCGTTGAAGATTGACCTTTTGTCAACGTCTGTAGAAGACCTGGTTCTGGACTGATATGGCCAGAAGCTATGAGATCGCCTTCGCTTTCGTCAAAAGAGACATTCGTGCTTTCTATTACTGACCGTTTCTCCTTAAGATAGACTCTGTATGCCTTTGAGTTTAGTGAATATCCAACAAAGATGCCTTCAAGAGCTTTTGGATCAAGCTTCCCAAGATGTTGGCGATCATTGGCCACAAAACATCGGCAACCGAAGACCCTTAGATAAGATATATCGGGGATACGACGGTTATTCAGCATCTCGTATGGGGTGCGGTTGAATCTCTTGTGGATGGAAGCCCGGTTCTGTGTGTAGCAAGCCGTTTGAATAGCTTCGCCCCAAAGAGAATGAGGAAGTCCGGATTGGATGAGAAGAGTCCTTGCAGCTTCAACTAGTGTCCTGTTCTTGCGCTCAACGACACCATTCTGTTCCGGTGTCTTCACAGCTGAGAACTGCTGAGTGATGCCCTGAGTGGCATAGAAATCACTGAGCTTTTTGTTCTTAAACTCAGTTCCGTTGTCACTTCTGATAATCCGAACCTTCTGTTGGTGGAGTGTTTGGGATGTAACAACAAACTCGATAATTATATCAGGAACTTCATCCTTTGTACGAATGAGTTTCGTCCACGTGTAGCGTGAAAAATCGTCGACTATCACCAGAATATACCGTCTTCCTCCGAGTGTGGCCGTAGGCATTGGGCCACATAGATCCATATGTAAGAGTTCGAGGATGAGCTTAGAGGACGGTGTTTCCTTAGAGACATGAGACGATCGCTTCATCTTCCCCAATTCACAGGCAGAGCAGAGGTGTTCCTTATGATATGTCAGTTGGGGTAGACCGTTGACGAGTTTATTCTGACGCAGTTTGTTGATGGTCTTGAAATTGAGATGTGAAAGTCGCCGGTGCCATAGATCATTCAACTTGGGTGCGGCTCGAGAGAGAAGGCATATTGGTCGTGAGGTCGTAAGGTTGAGTACATAAAGGTGGGACGTGCGCGTTCCAGAAAGAAGAGATTGTCCTGAGGCATCCATAATGCTGCAGATGTCAGATTCGAAGAGAACCTTGTATCCTTTGTCGCAAAATCGACCAATGCTGAAGAGATTGTAGCTCAAACCTCGACATAGGAGATGCCCTTGATTGTCAGTTTATCGTGCACGAGATTGCCAGTTCCTAGAATTGGCGCCATTTGACCGTTTCCGAAGGAGACCCTTCCGAGATAGCGCTCGGAGAAGTTGCTCAACAGCTCCTTATTCCCTGTCATGTGTGTGGAGCAACCCGAGTCTAGATACCACACATGACAGACCTGCAAGCATTAGCAAACGTTGGGACCCCGTTTTCGAACGGGACATTCTTGTGATATATGTAAAGTTTTTACGCGCTTAATGGGAAATATGGTTTCTAAATCAGATTCTGTTGTTTCTAATTTAGCTTTCCCTTTGTCGTTTGTTTGATTAGGTGGGATTATGGTTTTTCTAACCCATATTTTCCTAACTTGTGCTTGCATGTGTGGTGCCTTATACATGAAATGGTGTGGGGAATGTGGTTGTCGTTTCCGCGCTTCGGTTTTGGTCGCCTTTGGCTTGCGAGCAGTAGGTGAGTTTGCGTTTGACGGCGAGAGGCGTTTTCGCTTGACCTTAGGTTTAGGCGAGATGGGCGAATTCAAGGATGTCGTAGATGAACTTCGCTTGCGTGGTCGGAGTGTTGCGTGTTCATGTGTTTCGTATTCATGGAAGCGTGGGAGAACAAATTCATTGCAGCAGCACATAGACATAAGCTTGGCAAAAGAAAGATGAGTTTTGGCAACATAATTGTCTACGACCTTAGGACATTAGGATTCAGTACATAGAGTGGAAGAACGAATATAGGATGGTCTTTTCTTCTTGTCATCGAAGAGTGGGTTCGCCTTTGTCTGATACGAGCTGCCTTCCAGAGACGTCGAACTCACATTCCCTGTATCCATAAGAATACTGGAGTTAGTGTTAGAACATATGTCAGCTTCAGGAGTCATTTTCGCCGTCCTCTCACATTTACATGTTTGAGAGTCGGGTACTTGACTCGATGTGGAGGGATAGTTCGTATTGGGAAATTTTTCTAGTGTGTAGATTTTGCTAAGCAGCTCATCTCGCTCTTTTGCAAAGGCCTTCCTTTCTACTTCTAGTTGTCGTTCTAGTTCTGCTATGAGTAGTAGTTTCTTGGGATGTAAGTGCGAGAGAGCACATCTTGAAAGGCATCTTCCTGTTCTTTGTTTGGGAGTAAGGTTTTGACATCCTCCGAGAGTGAGGATACCTCAGTCTTATTTCTATTGTTCAACTCTGTGTAGTCAAGCGCGATTTCTGCCCAATGGATGTTCTGTTCCCTTGTTTCTTCTGAGATGGCAGCGGAGGATGCTCTCACAAATGGCTTAAGCTGCGGGGGAGCACCATTTCTTGTTTGCAAGAATGCAGTGTTGCACATGTTATATCTTTTAACTGTTAGCGGTGTTGGATTGCAATTGCTAGACAGTCCGATCCCCCCTCGTGCGTCGTAGAATTCTGTTTCCGCTGGTTGGTTCAATAGGCATAGGATGCGAGAGTTTTCATTTCTAAGGTGAAGTTGTTCTTCAAGTTCTTTCACCTTGCGGTATAGCCTAACTCTTTCCTTTGTAAGCAGTTCATATTGGGAGGCCGTCAGGAGGCGAGAAGTTTCACATGAACTAATGGCTAGTGTAGTTTCCTTAACCTTAGTCTCACTTTGTTTGTTCTTGCTTTGCAGACGTTTGACTAAGGCTTCAGAGGCCATTAGACGTTCGTTTGCACAGGCAAGTTCTTCTACTTTTAGACTAAGTAAGGCATAGTTGTTTTCAAATTTTAGCTTAAGTTCATCATAATCCCTAGCGTCTACGGTAGGTTTCTTAATGGCATGTCGGTGAGTAAACACATCATCTAGGTGTGAGATTCGTACCTCAGATGTAGCGTTGGTAGGAGTATTAGCTGTGTTTTCACCGGTGTGACCCATCTCCTCGTCCTCGTCATGTTCGATCAGCCTTGCCATGCAGCAATCTTCATCCTTAGGCTCCTCGTCTTCTGAAGTGTCATTCACCCATTCCGCTTCTTCGGTGAGTAGAACTTTCCCACTTTCCACCTTGCGGGTCATTCTGGCCTTACGGTCGTAGTAGCCGGAGTCCTTCACGCGTGGGGCGTGGCATTCTTTGGCAAAGTGTCCTGTCTTTCCACACCGAAAGCACTTCATGGACTTTTGAGGTGCGGAGTCCTCTGCTTTCTTTGTCGGCTTAGTGTCCTCCGAGGGAGTCGTCTTTTTGGTGCCGCTATAGGTTCTTTGGCGATTTGAGGAGGATGAGGATTTTTTTCCAATCTTCTTTGAGACCAACTTGGTGAGCATTGCCAGTTGCTTGCGTATATCACGAACATCTTCATCTGATTCTGTATCGGCTTCGGATCCTGAAGAGGTGTCAGATACAACAGCTGGTAGCTTTCCTTTGTTCTGTTTGGTCTTAATGGTGGAAGATCGTTCATTGGTTTTGTTCGAGAGGAGTGCCAGTGGGTCGACTCGAGTGTTGGTGGACTGAGGTTGCACGTAAGGAGCATAGGCAGACAGACTGTCATAAAGAGCATGGATGGAAGTGTTGGAGAGGTCCTTACTCTGAATCATCATCACGATTGCATTGCCCCAATGTGGTTTGAGGCTACCAAGGAAGCGGTTGTTGATATCGAATTTGTCCCTCGAGATCCCGGCTTTCTTGAGTTCATTGATGACCTTCAAGTATCGGAGGTATGTGTCACGCAGTTCCTCTCCTTCATAGGCCTGGAAGTGTTCGTACTGTGAGAGACATGCAGATTTTCTCCCCTGAGCACTTTCAGTTGTGCCTGCCATAATTTCTGCGAGTTCATCCCATATCTCCTTAGCAGTTGTGCAGCACTCAACGTGACCGTAGACCTCGTTTCCTAAAGCTTGGAAGAGGTAACCTTTGGCAGTCTCGTCGGCCTGTACGCGAGCCAGTTCATCCTCATTGATGGGACCTCTTGGAGTGCGGCGTTCATCCATGGGAGGGTTTGCGTCTGGCTGTGCAGGGATAGTTGTCCAGAACTGTGCTGGGCCATTGAAGATGGAGTCCAGAAGATATTGAGAGAGTGGTGCGCCTTTGTTCCTGATGAACGTGAGGAAGCGGTTTGTCCATATACTGTAGTCGCCTTGTCGCAGCATCGGAGGCCTGGTGTCGGAGCCCACTATGGAGATGTCATTCGTGGTAGACATGGTTGGTGCAGTTGAGTCGTCCGTGGTTTTGATCTTGCGTAGATAAGAAAGTTAGTAGCGAACGATATGAGAAATACGAGTTTAATGAGTAGAGTTTTGAGAATAAAATTGTTTAGAGAATTTCTTAGAACTAAGTGAGCGTGTGTGATGGTCGATAATGTATGAAAGAGAAATATATCTTAAATTTAGGAGAAGTTCTAGAAATTTAAATTGAGGCTTGGAAAGCAAAACAAATTTTTTATCGCAAAAGTGGTTTAGGGAGATAGTACTAAAGTGTAAGGATCAAATCTTAAAAGTTTGAGAAAAGTTTAACCCAAGACGTTTTTATCACGAGAAAAAGACTTAACACACAAGAAAAAAATTCGTAGCTCAAGGAGACGTGATAAATGAAGTGTTATCCGAGAATTTAGATGTTGAGAAATTTCGGTGTTTGAGAGTTTTAAAGAGAAAGTCTGAAGGAAAATTCTCAAGTGAAAATTTCTCGGTTTAAAAGTTTCGCATGTGGGAATAATTCTAAGTTGAGAGTTTAAAATTTCACAAGAAAATTTCGCGGATAAAAAAAATTATGAGATAAATTTTCTCGGCTTTGAAAATTTCTCGGATTGAAAACTTTCGTGAATTTCAGAACTTTCTCAGTCAAAGGAAAAGAAATTCTCAGATGTAAAATTTCAAAAATTCTCAACTTTGAAAACTTTCTCGGATGTAAAGATTTTCGTGGCTTTCAAAAATTTCTCGGCCTTTAAAAAAAATTTCTCGGATGAAAAAATTTTCACTGAGTTCAAAAACTTTCGCGGTCTTGAGACAAATTTCTCGGATATAAAAATTTTCAGAAAATTCTTGGCTGAAAAAAAAAAATTCGCGGCTTAGAAAGATTCGCGGGATAAGCTTTCTAGGGTATGGATTTTCTGAAAAATTCTCTGTTGTTAATTTCTCGACTTAGTAAAATTTCTCAGTTTTTAAAGAGTATGAACTTGAGAAAGATTGGATCTTAGAGAAATTTTCGCGGTTTTGGAAATTCTCGGATTTTATATATAGTATGAAGTTGAGAAGACAAAATTTGGCCTAAGAAAAAATTTTCGCGGATTTAAACTTTCTCGGATTTTGGGCATAGGTCATTGAGAAAAATGTAGTGAAAGAGAAGTTTCGCGGCTTAAAAATTCTCGAGATCGACTTTCGCGGGCGTGGAAAATTCGCGGACTTGAACGATCAAGCTCAAAGTTTCGCGGTCAAGAACATGTTAGTACTGTTCCATTGCTTTTCACGCGATTTCCCAGAAAAACGTCCCGTTCTTGCTCAAATCTCAACCAAAATCACTCAAACTTGATCCTAAACTTCAGAAATCCTTCCCTAAACACATAATCGACCGATTTGTGAGCTAAAAACAACATAAAGTGGGTCAAATCGACCAAAAACAGAGAATGGCCGAGATGTCCTTTTCTGAAAAATTTCTGCTTAAATCTCGCTCAAAACTCGTTAAAACCGATCCAAAAGTGTTCTAAAAACATTTTAGGCATAGACTTGATCTGGGGGAGGGTTTTAAACATAAAAACGAAGCATCAATACCCCAAAACAAGCTCAAAATGCCGAAACCTATTTTTTGCTCAAAAACACCTTTGATCTTGCTTGGAATCGAACGAAACTGGATTCAAATCAACGAAGATCGATCCACGTTTGCTCTGATACCACTTGTTGGTCCCGAAATGCACCAAACAAGGAATCAAAGATGGCTAAATGGAATGAAAAGGGAGAGTTTCTCACCTTTGAGTGTGTGTAGTGTGTGAAAATAAGAGTAAGCCTTTTGATCTTTGATTAACCTTCAAAGTGTGTTGGTAAAACCTTATATACCACATTAACCCTAGGTATATTAAGGCCCAATCACAAATAATAAAGTAATTACAATCTAGTCCAAAGCCCAAGCTTAAGATAATTACATAATTAATCCCAAGACTTAAACTATTGACACAACTAATTAAATATCCTAACAAAGGTATTTTGTGTCTTGAATTAAGTACTTTTCTCTTGATATTAGGTATTTGTGCTGAATTCAAGTACTTTATTTTATATGAAGGTGAAGTTGCGAAAACCTTCTTTTATGGTTTTGATGATGACCAATGTCCTTATTATATATGATGTTTGCGTAAAACCTATGATTTTAGTCCAAAATGTTCGGCCACAATTCGCATGTATTTCTTTATAAATAAAGGTATTTCGTGTGTTGAGTTAAGTACTTTTCTCTTGATATTAGGTATTTTGTTGCTGGATTCGAGTTCTAGATTTTATATGAAGGTGAAGTTGCGAAGAACCTTCTTTTATGGTTTTGGTGATGACCAATGTCCTTATTATATAAGATGTTTGCTTAAAATTTTATGTTTTCGTCTAAAATATTTCACCACAATTCGCATGTATTTTTTTTGCATGAATATTGGAATTTTTGGTCTGATATTAAGTTGTCGTCTCTTGATTTTAGGTATTTTGTTGCTGAATTCAATTACTTTTATATGAAGGTGAAGTTGCGATGAACCTTCTTTTATGGTTTTGGTGATGACCAATGTCCTTATTTTGATGATGACCAATGTCCTTATTATATAAATTGTTTGCTTAAAAGCTATGATTTTAGTCCAAAATGTTTGGCGACAATTCACTTGTATTTTCTGCATTAATAAAGGTATTTTGTGTCTTGAGTTAAGTACTTTTCTCTTGATATTAGGTATTTTGTTACTGAATTCGAGTATTTGAATTTATATGAAGGTGAAGTTGCGAAGAAACTTCTTTTATGGTTTTGGTGATGACCAATGCCCTTATTATATAAGATGTTTGCTTAAAATTTTATGATTTTAGTCCAAAATGTTTCACCACAATTCGCATGTGTTTTTTGCATGAATATTGGTATTTTGGGTCTGAAATTAAGTACTCGTCTCTTGATTTCAGGTATTTTGTTGCTGAATTCATGTACATTATTTTATATGAAGGTGATGTTGCGAAAACCTTATTTATGGTTTTGATGATGACCAATATCCTTAATATATAAGTTGTTTGCTTAAAATATACGATTTTAGTCCAAAATGTTTGGCCATAATTCGCATGTATTTTCTGCATAAAAAAAAGGTATTTTGTGTCTTGAGTTAAGAACGTTTCTCTTGATATTAGGTATTTTGTTGCTGAAGTCGAGTACTTGAATTTATATGAAGGTGAAGTTGCGAAGAAACTTCTTTTATGGTTTTGGTGATGACCAATGTCCTTATTATATAAGATGTTTGCTTAAACTTTTATGATTTTAGTCTAAAATGTTTCATCACAATTCACTTGTATTTTTTGCATAAATATTGGTATTTTGGTCTAAAGTTAAGTATTCATCTCTTAATTTTAGGTATTTTGTTGGTGAATTCAAGTACTTCATTTTATATGAAGGTGAAGTTGCGAAAACCTTCTTTTATGGTTTTGATGATGACCAATGTCCTTATTATATAAGTTGTTTGCTTAACATCTATGATTTAAGTTCAAAATTTTGGCCACAATTCGCATGTATTGTCTGCATAAATAAAGGTATTTTGTGTCTTGAATTAAGTACTTTTCTCTTGATATTAGGTATTTTGTGCTGAATTCAAATACTTTATTTTATATGAAGGTGAAGTTGCGAAAACCTTCTTTTATGGTTTTGATGATGACCAATGTCCTTATTATATAAGATGTTTGCGTAAAACCTATGATTTTAGTCCAAAATGTTCGGCCACAATTCGCATGTATTTTCTTTATAAATAAAGGTATTTCGTGTGTTGAGTTAAGTACTTTTCTCTTGATATTAGGTATTTTGTTGCTGGATTCGAGTTCTAGATTTTATATGAAGGTGAAGTTGCGAAGAACCTTCTTTTATGGTTTTGGTGATGACCAATGTCCTTATTATATAAGATGTTTGCTTAAAATTTTATGTTTTCGTCTAAAATGTTTCACCACAATTCGCATGTATTTTTTTTGCATGAATATTGGAATTTTTGGTCTGATATTAAGTTGTCGTCTCTTGATTTTAGGTATTTTGTTGCTGAATTCAATTACTTCATTTTATATGAAGGTGAAGTTGCGAAAACCTTATTTTGATGATGACCAATGTCCTTATTATATAAGTTGTTTGCTTAAAACAATGATTTTAGTCCAATATGTTTTGCCACAATTCGCATGTATTTTCTGCATAAATAAACGTATCTTGTGTCTTGAATTAAGTACTACTCTCTTCATATTAGGTATTTTGTTGCTGAATTCGAGTACTTGAGTTTATATGAAGGTGAAGTTGCGAAGAAACTTCTTTTATGGTTTTGGTGATGACCAATGTCCTTATTATATAAGATGTTTGCTTAAAATTTTATGTTTTTGTCTAAAATGTTTCACCACAATTCGCATGTATTTTTTTTGCATGAATATTGGAATTTTTGGTCTGAAATTAAGTAGTAGCATCTTGATTTTAGGTATTTTGTTGCTGAATTCAATTACTTTATATTATATGAAAGTGAAGTTGCGAAAACCTTCATTTGATGATGACCAATGTCCTTATTATATAAGTTGTTTGCAAAAACCAATGATTTTAGTCCAAAATGTTTGGCCACAATTCGCATGTATTTTCTGCATAAATAAACGTATTTTGTGTCTTGAATTAAGTACTACTCTCTTGATATTATGTATTTTGTTGCTGAATTCGAGTACTTGAATTTATATGAATGTGAAGTTGCGAAGAAACTTCTTTCATGGTTTTGGTGACAACGTGCTTATTGTATAAGATGTTTGCTTAAAATTTTATGATTTTCGTCTAAAATGTTTCCCCACAATTCAATTGTATTTTTTGCATAAATATTGGTATTTTGTTCTAAAGTTAAGTACTCATCTCTTAATTTTAGGTATTTTGTTGGTGAATTCAAGTACTTCATTTTATATGAAGGTGAAGTTGCGAAAACCTTCTTTTATGGTTTTGATGATGACCAATGTCCTTATTATATAAGTTGTTTGCTTAACATCTATGATTTTAGTTCAAAATGTTGGCCACAATTCGCATGTATTGTCTGCATAAATAAAGGTATTTTGTGTCTTGAATTAAGTACTTTTCTCTTGATATTAGGTATTTTGTGCTGAATTCAAATACTTTATTTTATATGAAGGTGAAGTTGCGAAAACCTTCTTTTATGGTTTTGATGATGACCAATGTCCTTATTATATAAGATGTTTGCGTAAAACCTATGATTTTAGTCCAAAATGTTCGGCCACAATTCGCATGTATTTTCTTTATAAATAAAGGTATTTCGTGTGTTAAGTACTTTTCTCTTGATATTAGGTATTTTGTTGCTGGATTCGAGTACTAGATTTTATATGAAGGTGAAGTTGCGAAGAACCTTCTTTTATGGTTTTGGTGATGACCAATGTCCTTATTTTGATGATGCCCAATGTCCTTATTATATAAATTGTTTGCTTAAAAGCTATGATTTTAGTCCAAAATGTTTGGCCACAAATTCGCATGTATTTTCTGCATTAATAAAGGTATTTTGTGTCTTGAGTTAAGTACTTTTCTCTTGATATTAGGTATTTTGTTACTGAATTCAAGTATTTGAATTTATATGAAGGTGAAGTTGCGAAGAAACTTCTTTTATGGTTTTGGTGATGACCAATGCCCTTATTATATAAGATGTTTGCTTAAAATTTTATGATTTTAGTCCAAAATGTTTCACCACAATTCGCATGTGTTTTTTGCATGAATATTGGTATTTTGGGTCTGAAATTATGTACTCGTCTCTTGATTTTAGGTATTTTGTTGCTGAATTCGAGTACATTATTTTATATGAAGGTGAAGTTGCGAAAACCTTATTTTACGGTTTTGTTGATGACCAATATCCTTATTATATAAGTTGTTTGCTTAAAATATACGATTTTAGTCCAAAATGTTTGGCCACAATTCGCATGTATTTTCTGCATAAAAAAAGGTATTTTGTGTCTTGAGTTAACAACTTCTCTCTTGATATTAGGTATTTTGTTGCTGAATTCGAGTACTTGAATTTATATGAAGGTGAAGTTGCGAAGAAACTTCTTTTATGGTTTTGGTGATGACAAATGTCCTTATTATATAAGATGTTTGCTTAAAATTTTATGTTTTTGTCTAAAATGTTTCACCACAATTCGCATGTATTTTTTTGCATGAATATTGGAATTTTTGGTCTGAAATTAAGTAGTAGCATCTTGATTTTAGGTATTTTGTTGCTGAATTCAATTACTTTATTTTATATGAAAGTGAAGTTGCGAAAACCTTCTTTTGATGATGACCAATGTCCTTATTATATAAGTTGTTTGCAAAAACCAATGATTTTAGTCCAAAATGTTTGGCCACAATTCGCATGTATTTTCTGCATAAATAAACGTATTTTGTGTCTTGAATTAAGTACTACTCTCTTGATATTATGTATTTTGTTGCTGAATTCGAGTACTTGAATTTATATGAAGGTGAAGTTGCGAAGAAACTTCTTTCATGGTTTTGGTGACAACGTGCTTATTGTATAAGATGTTTGCTTAAAATTTTATGATTTTAGTCTAAAATGTTTTCCCACAATTCAATTGTATTTTTTGCATAAATATTGGTATTTTGTTCAAAAGTTAAGTACTCATCTCTTAATTTTAGGTATTTTGTCGGTGAATTCAAGTTCTTCATTTTATATGAAGGTGAAGTTGCGAAAACCTTCTTTTATGGTTTTGATGATGACCAATGTCCTTAATATATAAGTTGTTTGCTTAACATCTATGATTTTAGTTCAAAATGTTTGGCCACAATTCGCATGTATTGTCTGCATAAATAAAGGTATTTTGTGTCTTGAATTAAGTACTTTTCTCTTGATATTAGGTATTTTGTGCTGAATTCAAATACTTTATTTTATATGAAGGTGAAGTTGCGAAAACCTTCTTTATGGTTTTGATGATGACCAATGTCCTTATTATATAAGATGTTTGCGTAAAACCTATGATTTTAGTCCAAAATGTTCGGCCACAATTCGCATGTATTTTCTTTATAAATAAAGGTATTTCGTGTGTTGAGTTAAGTACTTTTCTCTTGATATTAGGTATTTTGTTGCTGGATTCGAGTACAAGATTTTATATGAAGGTGAAGTTGCGAAGAACCTTCTTTTATGGTTTTGGTGATGACCAATGTCCTTATTATATAAGATGTTTGCTTAAAATTTTATGTTTTCGTCTAAAATGTTTCACCACAATTCGCATGTATTTTTTTTGCATGAATATTGGAATTTTTGGTCTGATATTAAGTTGTTGTCTCTTGATTTTAGGTATTTTGTTGCTGAATTCAATTACTTCATTTTATATGAAGGTGAAGTTGCGAAAACCTTCTTTTGATGATGACCAATGTCCTTATTATATAAGTTGTTTGCTTAAAACAATGATTTTAGTCCAATATGTTTGGCCACAATTCGCATGTATTTTCTGCATAAATAAACGTATCTTGTGTCTTGAATTAAGTACTACTCTCTTGATATTAGGTATTTTGTTGTTGAATTCGAGTACTTGAGTTTATATGAAGGTGAAGTTGCGAAGAAACTTCTTTTATGGTTTTGGTGATGACCAATGTCCTTATTATATAAGATGTTTGCTTAAAATTTTATGTTTTTGTCTAAAATGTTTCACCACAATTCGCATGTATTTTTTTTGCATGAATATTGGAATTTTTGGTCTGAAATTAAGTAGTAGCATCTTGATTTTAGGTATTTTGTTGCTGAATTCAATTACTTTATTTTATATGAAAGTGAAGTTGCGAAAACCTTCATTTGATGATGACCAATGTCCTTATTATATAAGTTGTTTGCAAAAACCAATGATTTTAGTCCAAAATGTTTGGCCACAATTCGCATGTATTTTCTGCATAAATAAACGTATTTTGTGTCTTGAATTAAGTACTACTCTCTTGATATTATGTATTTTGTTGCTGAATTCGAGTACTTGAATTTATATGAATGTGAAGTTGCGAAGAAACTTCTTTCATGGTTTTGGTGACAACGTGCTTATTGTATAAGATGTTTGCTTAAAATTTTATGATTTTCGTCTAAAATGTTTCCCCACAATTCAATTGTATTTTTTGCATAAATATTGGTATTTTGTTCTAAAGTTAAGTACTCATCTCTTAATTTTAGGTATTTTGTTGGTGAATTCAAGTACTTCATTTTATATGAAGGTGAAGTTGCGAAAACCTTCTTTTATGGTTTTGATGATGACCAATGTCCTTATTATATAAGTTGTTTGCTTAACATCTATGATTTTAGTTCAAAATGTTGGCCACAATTCGCATGTATTGTCTGCATAAATAAAGGTATTTTGTGTCTTGAATTAAGTACTTTTCTCTTGATATTAGGTATTTTGTGCTGAATTCAAATACTTTATTTTATATGAAGGTGAAGTTGCGAAAACCTTCTTTTATGGTTTTGATGATGACCAATGTCCTTATTATATAAGATGTTTGCGTAAAACCTATGATTTTAGTCCAAAATGTTCGGCCACAATTCGCATGTATTTTCTTTATAAATAAAGGTATTTCGTGTGTTGAGTTAAGTATTTTTCTCTTGATATTAGGTATTTTGTTGCTGGATTCGAGTACTACATTTTATATGAAGGTGAAGTTGCGAAGAACCTTCTTTTATGGTTTTGGTGATGACCAATGTCCTTATTTTGATGATGCCCAATGTCCTTATTATATAAATTGTTTGCTTAAAAGCTATGATTTTAGTCCAAAATGTTTGGCCACAAATTCGCATGTATTTTCTGCATTAATAAAGGTATTTTGTGTCTTGAGTTAAGTACTTTTCTCTTGATATTAGGTATTTTGTTACTGAATTCGAGTATTTGAATTTATATGAAGGTGAAGTTGCGAAGAAACTTCTTTTATGGTTTTGGTGATGACCAATGCCCTTATTATATAAGATGTTTGCTTAAAATTTTATGATTTTAGTCCAAAATGTTTCACCACAATTCGCATGTGTTTTTTTGCATGAATATTGGTATTTTGGGTCTGAAATTATGTACTCGTCTCTTGATTTTAGGTATTTTGTTGCTGAATTCGAGTACATTATTTTATATGAAGGTGAAGTTGCGAAAACCTTATTTTACGGTTTTGTTGATGACCAATATCCTTATTATATAAGTTGTTTGCTTAAAATATACGATTTTAGTCCAAAATGTTTGGCCACAATTCGCATGTATTTTCTGCATAAAAAAAGGTATTTTGTGTCTTGAGTTAACAACTTCTCTCTTGATATTAGGTATTTTGTTGCTGAATTCGAGTACTTGAATTTATATGAAGGTGAAGTTGCGAAGAAACTTCTTTTATGGTTTTGGTGATGACAAATGTCCTTATTATATAAGATGTTTGCTTAAAATTTTATGTTTTTGTCTAAAATGTTTCACCACAATTCGCATGTATTTTTTTGCATGAATATTGGAATTTTTGGTCTGAAATTAAGTAGTAGCATCTTGATTTTAGGTATTTTGTTGCTAAATTCAATTACTTTATTTTATATGAAAGTGAAGTTGCGAAAACCTTCTTTTGATGATGACCAATGTCCTTATTATATAAGTTGTTTGCAAAAACCAATGATTTTAGTCCAAAATGTTTGGCCACAATTCGCATGTATTTTCTGCATAAATAAACGTATTTTGTGTCTTGAATTAAGTACTACTCTCTTGATATTATGTATTTTGTTGCTGAATTCGAGTACTTGAATTTATATGAAGGTGAAGTTGCGAAGAAACTTCTTTCATGGTTTTGGTGACAACGTGCTTATTGTATAAGATGTTTGCTTAAAATTTTATGATTTTAGTCTAAAATGTTTTCCCACAATTCAATTGTATTTTTTGCATAAATATTGGTATTTTGTTCTAAAGTTAAGTACTCATCTCTTAATTTTAGGTATTTTGTCGGTGAATTCAAGTTCTTCATTTTATATGAAGGTGAAGTTGCGAAAACCTTCTTTTATGGTTTTGATGATGACCAATGTCCTTAATATATAAGTTGTTTGCTTAACATCTATGATTTTAGTTCAAAATGTTTGGCCACAATTCGCATGTATTGTCTGCATAAATAAAGGTATTTTGTGTCTTGAATTAAGTACTTTTCTCTTGATATTAGGTATTTTGTGCTGAATTCAAATACTTTATTTTATATGAAGGTGAAGTTGCGAAAACCTTCTTTTATGGTTTTGATGATGACCAATGTCCTTATTATATAAGATGTTTGCGTAAAACCTATGATTTTAGTCCAAAATGTTCGGCCACAATTCGCATGTATTTTCTTTATAAATAAAGGTATTTCGTGTGTTGAGTTAAGTACTTTTCTCTTGATATTAGGTATTTTGTTGCTGGATTCGAGTACAAGATTTTATATGAAGGTGAAGTTGCGAAGAACCTTCTTTTATGGTTTTGGTGATGACCAATGTCCTTATTATATAAGATGTTTGCTTAAAATTTTATGTTTTCGTCTAAAATGTTTCACCACAATTCGCATGTATTTTTTTTGCATGAATATTGGAATTTTTGGTCTGATATTAAGTTGTCGTCTCTTGATTTTAGGTATTTTGTTGCTGAATTCAATTACTTCATTTTATATGAAGGTGAAGTTGCGAAAACCTTCTTTTGATGATGACCAATGTCCTTATTATATAAGTTGTTTGCTTAAAACAATGATTTTAGTCCAATATGTTTGGCCACAATTCGCATGTATTTTCTGCATAAATAAACGTATCTTGTGTCTTGAATTAAGTACTACTCTCTTGATATTAGGTATTTTGTTGTTGAATTCGAGTACTTGAGTTTATATGAAGGTGAAGTTGCGAAGAAACTTCTTTTATGGTTTTGGTGATGACCAATGTCCTTATTATATAAGATGTTTGCTTAAAATTTTATGTTTTTGTCTAAAATGTTTCACCACAATTCGCATGTATTTTTTTTGCATGAATATTGGAATTTTTGGTCTGAAATTAAGTAGTAGCATCTTGATTTTAGGTATTTTGTTGCTGAATTCAATTACTTTATTTTATATGAAAGTGAAGTTGCGAAAACCTTCATTTGATGATGACCAATGTCCTTATTATATAAGTTGTTTGCAAAAACCAATGATTTTAGTCCAAAATGTTTGGCCACAATTCGCATGTATTTTCTGCATAAATAAACGTATTTTGTGTCTTGAATTAAGTACTACTCTCTTGATATTATGTATTTTGTTGCTGAATTCGAGTACTTGAATTTATATGAATGTGAAGTTGCGAAGAAACTTCTTTCATGGTTTTGGTGACAACGTGCTTATTGTATAAGATGTTTGCTTAAAATTTTATGATTTTCGTCTAAAATGTTTCCCCACAATTCAATTGTATTTTTTGCATAAATATTGGTATTTTGTTCTAAAGTTAAGTACTCATCACTTAATTTTAGGTATTTTGTTGGTGAATTCAAGTACTTCATTTTATATGAAGGTGAAGTTGCGAAAACCTTCTTTTATGGTTTTGATGATGACCAATGTCCTTATTATATAAGTTGTTTGCTTAACATCTATGATTTTAGTTCAAAATGTTGGCCACAATTCGCATGTATTGTCTGCATAAATAAAGGTATTTTGTGTCTTGAATTAAGTACTTTTCTCTTGATATTAGGTATTTTGTGCTGAATTCAAATACTTATTTTATATGAAGGTGAAGTTGCGAAAACCTTCTTTTATGGTTTGATGATGACCAATGTCCTTATTATATAAGATGTTTGCGTAAAACCTATGATTTTAGTCCAAAATGTTCGGCCACAATTCGCATGTATTTTCTTTATAAATAAAGGTATTTCGTGTGTTAAGTACTTTTCTCTTGATATTAGGTATTTTGTTGCTGGATTCGAGTACTAGATTTTATATGAAGGTGAAGTTGCGAAGAACCTTCTTTTATGGTTTTGGTGATGACCAATGTCCTTATTTTGATGATGCCCAATGTCCTTATTATATAAATTGTTTGCTTAAAAGCTATGATTTTAGTCCAAAATGTTTGGCCACAATTCGCATGTATTTTCTGCATTAATAAAGGTATTTTGTGTCTTGAGTTAAGTACTTTTCTCTTGATATTAGGTATTTTGTTACTGAATTCGAGTATTTGAATTTATATGAAGGTGAAGTTGCGAAGAAACTTCTTTTATGGTTTTGGTGATGACCAATGCCCTTATTATATAAGATGTTTGCTTAAAATTTTATGATTTTAGTCCAAAATGTTTCACCACAATTCGCATGTGTTTTTTTGCATGAATATTGGTATTTTGGGTCTGAAATTATGTACTCGTCTCTTGATTTTAGGTATTTTGTTGCTGAATTCGAGTACATTATTTTATATGAAGGTGAAGTTGCGAAAACCTTATTTTACGGTTTTGTTGATGACCAATATCCTTATTATATAAGTTGTTTGCTTAAAATATACGATCTTAGTCCAAAATGTTTGGCCACAATTCGCATGTATTTTCTGCATAAAAAAAGGTATTTTGTGTCTTGAGTTAACAACTTCTCTCTTGATATTAGGTATTTTGTTGCTGAATTCGAGTACTTGAATTTATATGAAGGTGAAGTTGCGAAGAAACTTCTTTTATGGTTTTGGTGATGACAAATGTCCTTATTATATAAGATGTTTGCTTAAAATTTTATGTTTTTGTCTAAAATGTTTCACCACAATTCGCATGTATTTTTTTGCATGAATATTGGAATTTTGGGTCTGAAATTAAGTAGTCGTCTCTTGATTTTAGGTATTTTGTTGCTGAATTCAATTACTTTATTTTATATGAAAGTGAAGTTGCGAAAACCTTCTTTTGATGATGACCAATGTCCTTATTATATAAGTTGTTTGCAAAAACCAATGATTTTAGTCCAAAATGTTTGGCCACAATTCGCATGTATTTTCTGCATAAATAAACGTATATTGTGTCTTGAATTAAGTACTACTCTCTTGATATTATGTATTTTGTTGCTGAATTCGAGTACTTGAATTTATATGAAGGTGAAGTTGCGAAGAAACTTCTTTCATGGTTTTGGTGACAACGTGCTTATTGTATAAGATGTTTGCTTAAAATTTTATGATTTTAGTCTAAAATGTTTCCCCACAATTCACTTGTATTTTTTGCATAAATATTGGTATTTTGTTCTAAAGTTAAGTACTCATCTCTTAATTTTAGGTATTTTGTCGGTGAATTCAAGTACTTCATTTTATATGAAGGTGAAGTTGCGAAAACCTTCTTTTATGGTTTTGATGATGACCAATGTCCTTAATATATAAGTTGTTTGCTTAACATCTATGATTTTAGTTCAAAATGTTTGGCCACAATTCGCATGTATTGTCTGCATAAATAAAGGTATTTTGTGTCTTGAATTAAGTACTTTTCTCTTGATATTAGGTATTTTGTGCTGAATTCAAATACTTTATTTTATATGAAGGTGAAGTTGCGAAAACCTTCTTTTATGGTTTTGATGATGACCAATGTCCTTATTATATAAGATGTTTGCGTAAAACCTATGATTTTAGTACAAAATGTTCGGCCACAATTCGCATGTATTTTCTTTATAAATAAAGGTATTTCGTGTGTTGAGTTAAGTACTTTTCTCTTGATATTAGGTATTTTGTTGCTGGATTCGAGTACAAGATTTTATATGAAGGTGAAGTTGCGAAGAACCTTCTTTTATGGTTTTGGTGATGACCAATGTCCTTATTATATAAGATGTTTGCTTAAAATTTTATGTTTTCGTCTAAAATGTTTCACCACAATTCGCATGTATTTTTTTTGCATGAATATTGGAATTTTTGGTCTGAAATTAAGTTGTCGTCTCTTTATTTTAGGTATTTTGTTGCTGAATTCAGTTACTTTAATTTATATGAAGGTGAAGTTGCGAAAACCTTCTTTTGATGATGACCAATGTCCTTATTATATAAGTTGTTTGCTTAAAACCAATGATTTTAGTCCAATATGTTTGGCCACAATTCGCATGTATTTTCTGCATAAATAAACGTATCTTGTGTCTTGAATTAAGTACTACTCTCTTGATATTAGGTATTTTGTTGCTGAATTCGAGTACTTGAGTTTATATGAAGGTGAAGTTGCGAAGAAACTTTTTTATGGTTTTGGTGACAACGTGCTTATTTTATAAGATGTTTGCTTAAAATTTTATGATTTTAGTCTAAAATGTTTCCCCACAATTCACTTGTATTTTTTGCATAATATTGGTATTTTGTTCTAAAGTTAAGTACTCATCTCTTAATTTTAGGTATTTTGTCGGTGAATTCAAGTACTTCATTTTATATGAAGGTGAAGTTGCGAAAACCTTCTTTTATGGTTTTGATGATGACCAATGTCCTTAATATATAAGTTGTTTGCTTAACATCTATGATTTTAGTTCAAAATGTTTGGCCACAATTCGCATGTATTGTCTGCATAAATAAAGGTATTTTGTGTCTTGAATTAAGTACTTTTCTCTTGATATTAGGTATTTTGTGCTGAATTCAAATACTTTATTTTATATGAAGGTGAAGTTGCGAAAACCTTCTTTTATGGTTTTGATGATGACCAATGTCCTTATTATATAAGATGTTTGCGTAAAACCTATGATTTTAGTCCAAAATGTTCGGCCACAATTCGCATGTATTTTCTTTATAAATAAAGGTATTTCGTGTGTTGAGTTAAGTACTTTTCTCTTGATATTAGGTATTTTGTTGCTGGATTCGAGTACAAGATTTTATATGAAGGTGAAGTTGCGAAGAACCTTCTTTTATGGTTTTGGTGATGACCAATGTCCTTATTATATAAGATGTTTGCTTAAAATTTTATGTTTTCGTCTAAAATGTTTCACCACAATTCGCATGTATTTTTTTTGCATGAATATTGGAATTTTTGGTCTGAAATTAAGTTGTCGTCTCTTTATTTTAGGTATTTTGTTGCTGAATTCAGTTACTTTATTTTATATGAAGGTGAAGTTGCGAAAACCTTCTTTTGATGATGACCAATGTCCTTATTATATAAGTTGTTTGCTTAAAACCAATGATTTTAGTCCAATATGTTTGGCCACAATTCGCATGTATTTTCTGCATAAATAAACGTATCTTGTGTCTTGAATTAAGTACTACTCTCTTGATATTAGGTATTTTGTTGCTGAATTCGAGTACTTGAGTTTATATGAAGGTGAAGTTGCGAAGAAACTTTTTTTATGGTTTTGGTGACAACGTGCTTATTTTATAAGATGTTTGCTTAAAATTTTATGATTTTAGTCTAAAATGTTTCATCACAATTCACTTGTATTTTTTGCATCAATATTGGTATTTGTCTAAAGTTAAGTACTCATCTCTTAATTTTAGGTATTTTGTTGGTGAATTCAAGTACTTCATTTTATATGAAGGTGAAGTTGCGAAAACCTTCTTTTATGGTTTTGATGATGACCAATGTCCTTATTATATAAGTTGTTTGCTTAACATCTATGATTTTAGTTCAAAATGTTTGGCCACAATTCGCATGTAGTCTGCATAAATAAAGGTATTTTGTGTCTTGAATTAAGTACTTTTCTCTTGATATTAGGTATTTTGTGCTGAATTCAAGTACTTTATTTTATATGAAGGTGAAGTTGCGAAAACCTTCTTTTATGGTTTTGATGATGACCAATGTCCTTATTATATAAGATGTTTGCGTAAAACCTATGATTTTAGTCCAAAATGTTCGGCCACAATTCGCATGTATTTTCTTTATAAATAAAGGTATTTTGTGTGTTGAGTTAAGTACTTTTCTCTTGATATTAGGTATTTTGTTGCTGAATTCGAGTACTAGATTTTATATGAAGGTGAAGTTGCGAAAACCTTCTTTTATGGTTTTGATGATGACCAATGTCCTTATTATATAAGATGTTTGCGTAAAACCTATGATTTTAGTCCAAAATGTTCGGCCACAATTCGCATGTATTTTCTTTATAAATAAAGGTATTTCGTGTGTTGAGTTAAGTACTTTTATCTTGATATTAGGTATTTTGTTGCTGGATTCGAGTACTAGATTTTATATGAAGGTGAAGTTGGGAAGAAGCTTCTGTTATGGTTTTGGTGATGACCAATGTCCTTATTTTGATGATGACCAATGTCCTTATTATATAAATTGTTTGCTTAAAATCTATGATTTTAGTCCAAAATGTTTGGCCACAATTCGCATGTATTTTCTGCATTAATAAAGGTATTTTGTGTCTTGAGTTAAGTACTTTTCTCTTGATATTAGGTATTTTGTTACTGAATTCGAGTATTTGAATTATATGAAGGTGAAGTTGCGAAGAAACTTCTTTTATGGTTTTGGCGATGACCAATGCCCTTATTATATAAGATGTTTGCTTAAAATTTTATGATTTTAGTCCAAAATGTTTCACCACAATTCGCATGTGTTTTTTGCATGAATATTGGTATTTTGGGTCTGAAATTAAGTACTCGTCTCTTGATTTTAGGTATTTTGTTGCTGAATTCAAGTACATTATTTTATATGAAGGTGAAGTTGCGAAAACCTTATTTATGGTTTTGATGATGACTAATATCCTTATTATATAAGTTGTTTGCTTAAAATATACGATTTTAGTCCAAAATGTTTGGCCACAATTCGCATGTATTTTCTGCATAAAAAAGGTATATTGCGTCTTGAGTTAAGAAAGTTTCTCTTGATATTAGGTATTTTGTTGCTGAATTCGAGTACTTGAATTTATATGAAGGTGAAGTTGCGAAGAAACTTCTTTTATGGTTTTGGTGATGACCAATGTCCTTATCATATAAGATGTTTGCTTAAAATTTTATGTTTTTGTCTAAAATGTTTCACCACAATTCGATTGTACTTTTTTGCATGAATATTGGAATTTTGGGTCTGAAATTAAGTATTCGTCTCTTGATTTTAGGTATTTTATTGCTGAATTCAATTACTTTATTTTATATGAAGGTGAAGTTGCGAAAACCTTCTTTTGATGATGACCAATGTCCTTCTTATATAAGTTGTTTGAAAAAACCAATGATTTTAGTCCAAAATGTTTGGCCACAATTCGCATGTATTTTCTGCATAAATAAAGGTATTTTGTGTCTTGAATTAAGTACTTTTCTCTTGATATTAGGTATTTGCTGAATTCAAGTACTTTATTTTATATGAGGGTGAAGTTGCGAAAACCTTCTTTTATGGTTTTGGTGACAACGTGCTTATTGTATAAGATGTTTGCTTAAAATTTTATGATTTTAGTCTAAAATGTTTCCCCACAATTCACTTGTATTTTTTGCATAAATATTGGTATTTTGGTCTAAAGTTAAGTACTCATCTCTTAATTTTAGGTATTTTGTTGGTGAATACGAGTACTTCATTTTATAAGAAGGTGAAGTTGCAAAAACTTCTTTTATGGTTTTGATGATGACCAATGTCCTTATTATATAAGTTGTTTGCTTAACATCTATGATTTTAGTTCAAAATTTTGGCCACAATTCGCATGTATTGTCTACATAAATAAAGGTATTTTGTGTCTTGAATTAAGTACTTTTCTCTTGATATTAGGTATTTGTGCTGAATTCAAGTACTTTATTTTATATGAAGGTGAAGTTGCGAAAACCTTCTTTTATGGTTTTGAGGATGACCAATGTCCTTATTATATAAGATGTTTGCGTAAAACCTATGATTTTAGTCCAAAATGTTCGGCCACAATTCGCATGTATTTTCTTTATAAATAAAGGTATTTCGTGTGTTGAGTTAAGTACTTTTCTCTTGATATTAGGTATTTTGTTGCTGGATTCGAGTACTAGATTTTATATGAAGGTGAAGTTGCGAACAACCTTCTTTTATGGTTTTGCTGATGACCAATGTCCTTATTTTGATGATGACCAATGTCCTTATTATATAAATTGTTTGCTTAAAATCTATGATTTTAGTCCAAAATGTTTGCCCACAATTCGCATGTATTTTCTGCATTAATAAAGGTATTTTGTGTCTTGAGTTAAGTACTTTTCTCTTGATATTAGGTATTTTGTTACTGAATTCAAGTATTTGAATTTATATGAAGGTGAAGTTGCGAAGAAACTTCTTTTATGGTTTTGGTGATGACCAATGCCCTTATTATATAAGATGTTTGCTTAAAATTTTATGATTTTAGTCCAAAATGTTTCACCACAATTCGCATGTGTTTTTTGCATGAATATTTGTATTTTGGGTCTGAAAAGTACTCGTCTCTTGATTTTAGGTATTTTGTTGCTGAATTCGAGTACATTATTTTATATGAAGGTGAAGTTGCGAAAACCTTATTTTACGGTTTTGTTGATGACCAATATCCTTATTATATAAGTTGTTTGCTTAAAATATACGATTCTAGTCCAAAATGTTTGGCCACAATTCGCATGTATTTTCTGCATAAAAAAAGGTATTTTGTGTCTTGAGTTAACAACTTCTCTCTTGATATTAGGTATTTTGTTGCTGAATTCGAGTACTTGAATTTATATGAAGGTGAAGTTGCGAAGAAACTTCTTTTATGGTTTTGGTGATGACCAATGTCCTTATTATATAAGATGTTTGCTTAAAATTTTATGTTTTTGTCTAAAATGTTTCACCACAATTCGCATGTATTTTTTTGCATGAATATTGGAATTTTTGGTCTGAAATTAAGTAGTAGCATCTTGATTTTAGGTATTTTGTTGCTGAATTCAATTACTTAATTTTACATGAAAGTGAAGTTGCGAAAACCTTCTTTTGATGATGACCAATGTCCTTATTATATAAGTTGTCTGCAAAAACCAATGATTTTAGTCCAAAATGTTTGGCCACAATTCGCATGTATTTTCTGCATAAATAAACGTATTTTGTGTCTTGAATTAAGTACTACTCTCTTGATATTATGTATTTTGTTGCTGAATTCGAGTACTTGAATTTATATGAAGGTGAAGTTGCGAAGAAACTTCTTTCATGGTTTTGGTGACAACGTGCTTATTGTATAAGATGTTTGCTTAAAAGTTTATGATTTTAGTCTAAAATGTTTCCCCACAATTCAATTGTATTTTTTGCATAAATATTGGTATTTTGTTCTAAAGTTAAGTACTCATCTCTTAATTTTTGGTATTTTGTTGGTGAATTCAAGTACTTCATTTTATATGAAGGTGAAGTTGCGAAAACCTTCTTTTATGGTTTTGATGATGACCAATGTCCTTATTATATAAGTTGTTTGCTTAACATCTATGATTTTAGTTCAAAATGTTTGGCCACAATTCGCATGTATTGTCTGCATAAATAAAGGTATTTTGTGTCTTGAATTAAGTACTTTTCTCTTGATATTAGGTATTTTGCTGAATTCAAGTACTTTATTTTATATGAAGGTGGAAGTTGCGAAAACCTTCTTTTATGGTTTTGATGATGACCAATGTCCTTATTATATAAGATGTTTGCGTAAAACCTATGATTTTAGTCCAAAATGTTCGGCCACAATTCACATGTATTTTCTTTATAAATAAAGGTATTTCGTGTGTTGAGTTAAGTACTTTTCTCTTGATATTAGGTATTTTGTTGCTGGATTCGAGTACTAGATTTTATATGAAGGTGAAGTTGCGAAAAACCTTCTTTTATGGTTTTGGTGATGACCAATGTCCTTATTTTGATGATGACCAATGTCCTTATTATATAAATTGTTTGCTTAAAATCTATGATTTTAGTCCAAAATGTTTGGCCACAATTCGCATGTATTTTCTACATTAATAAAGGTATTTTGTGTCTTGAGTTAAGAACTTTTCTCTTTATATTAGGTATTTTGTTACTGAATTCGAGTACTTGAATTTATATGAAGGTGAATTTGCGAAGAAACTTCTTTTATGGTTTTGGTGATGACCAATGCCCTTATTATATAAGATGTTTGCTTAAAATTTTATGATTTTAGTCCAAAATGTTTCACCACAATTCGCATGTGTTTTTGCATGAATATTGGTATTTTGGGTCTGAAATTAAGTACTCGTCTCTTGATTTTAGGTATTTTGTTGTTGAATTCAAGTACATTATTTTATATGAAGGTGAAGTTGCGAAAACCTTATTTATGGTTTTGATGATGACAAATATCCTTATTATATAAGTTGCTTGCTTAAAATATACGATTTCAGTCCAAAATGTTTGGCCACAATTCGCATGTATTTTCTGCATTAATAAAGGTATTTTGTGTCTTGAGTTAAGTACTTTTCTCTTGATATTAGGTATTTTGTTACTGGATTCGAGTATTTGAATTTATATGAAGGTGAAGTTGCGAAGTAACTTCTTTTATGGTTTTGGTGATGACCAATGCCCTTATTATATAAGATGTTTGCTTAAAATTTTATGATTTTAGTCCAAAATGTTTCACCACAATTCGCATGTTTTTTTTGCATGAATATTTGTATTTTGGGTCTGAAAAGTACTCGTCTCTTGATTTTAGGTATTTTGTTGCTGAATTCGAGTACATTATTTTATATGAAGGTGAAGTTGCGAAAACCTTATTTTACGGTTTTGTTGATGACCAATATCCTTATTATATAAGTTGTTTGCTTAAAATATACGATTTTAGTCCAAAATGTTTGGCCACAATTCGCATGTATTTTCTGCATAAAAAAAAAGGTATTTTGTGTCTTGAGTTAACAACTTCTCTCTTGATATGTACTTGAATTTATATGAAGGTGAAGTTGCGAAGAAACTTCTTTTATGGTTTTGGTGATGACCAATGTCCTTATTATATAAGATGTTTGCTTAAAATTTTATGTTTTTGTCTAAAATGTTTCACCACAATTCTCATGTATTTTTTTTGCATGAATATTGGAATTTTTGGTCTGAAATTAAGTAGTAGCATCTTGATTTTAGGTATTTTGTTGCTGAATTCAATTACTTTATTTTATATGAAAGTGAAGTTGCGAAAACCTTCTTTTGATGATGACCAATGTCCTTATTATATAAGTTGTTTGCAAAAACCAATGATTTTAGTCCAAAATGTTTGGCCACAATTCGCATGTATTTTCTGCATGCATGTATTTTCTGCATAAATAAACGTATTTTGTGTCTTGAATTAAGTACTACTCTCTTGATATTATGTATTTTGTTGCTGAATTCGAGTACTTGAATTTATATAAAGGTGAAGTTGCGAAGAAACTTCTTTCATGGTTTTTGTTAGGATATTTAATTAATTGTGTCAATAGTTTAAGTCTTGGGATTAATTTTGTAATTATATTTAGCTTGGGCTTTAGACTAGATTGTAATTAATTTATATTTAGTGATTGGGCCTTAATATACCTAGGGTTAATGTGGTATATAAGGTATTACCAACTCACTTTTGAAAGTAATCAAAGATCAAAGGGCTTACTCTTATTTTCACACACTACACACACTCAAAGGTGAGAAACTCTCCCTTCTTCATTCCATTTAGCCTCTTTGATTCCTTGTTTGGTGCATTTCGGGACCAACAAGTGGTATCAGAGCAAACGTGGATCGATCTGCATTGATTTGAATCCAGTTTCGTTCGATTCCAAGCAAGATCAAAGGTGTTTTTGAGCAAAAAATTGTTTTCGGGCATTTTGAGCTTGTTTTGGGGTTTTGATGCTTCGTTTTTATGTTTAAAACCTTCCCCCAGATCGAGTCTATGCCTAAAATGTTTTTAGAACACTTTTGGATCAGTTTTAACGAGTTTTGAGCGAGATTGAAGCAAAAACTTTTCAGAAAAAGGACATCTCGGCCATTCTCTGTTTTCGGTCGATTTGACCCATTTTTTGTTGTTTTTAGTTCACAAATCGGTCGATTATGTGTTTAGGGAAGAATTTCTGAAGTTTAGGATCAAGTTTGAGCGATTTTGGTTGAGACTTGGGTGAAAACAGACGGTTTTTCTGGAAAATGTCGCGACAAAGCAATGGAACAGTACTTGATGTTCTTGCCCGCGAAATTTTGCTGAATCGTTCAAATCCGCGAAAGTTTCATCTCTGCGAAGTTGAATCCGAGAATTTTTAAACCGCGAAACTTCTCTTTCACTGAATTTTTTTTCGCAACGGTCTATGCTCACAATCCGAGAATTTTTACACCGTGAAAATTTCGCTTTCACTGCAGTTTCTCGCAACAACCTATGCTCAAAATCCGAGAAAGTTTGAAACCGCGAAAATTTCTCTAAGACCCAATTTTTCTCAAGTTCGTACTCTTTAAAATCCGAGAAACTTTATACACGAGAAAGTCAATTCCAAGAATCTTTCTAAGCCGCGAATTTTTTTTTCTCAGCCAAGAACTTGTTGAAAATTTTTATATCCGAGAATTTTTTTGACCACGAAAGTTTTGAAAGTCACGAAAATCTGTACATCCGAGAAAGTTTTCTAAGCCGAGAAAGTTTATCTCATCTGAGAAAGTTTTTCAAAACCACGTCTATTCCAAATCCGAGAAAATTTCCTAAAAATCACACTTCACCACTCGATGCGATTTTCTTTAACTTGCGAAATTTTCTTGTGAAGATTTTAAAACTCTCAACTTAGAATCATTCCCACACGCGAAACTTTTAAATCCGAGAAAATTTTCACCTGTGAATTTTTTTAATTTCTCTTTAAAATTCACAAACACCGAAATTCCTCAACACTTAATTTCTCGGATAACATTTCACTAATCACGTCTCCTTGAGCTGCGAATTTTTTTCTCTTTCGTGTTAAGTCTTTCTCGTGTTAAAATCTTCTTGGGTTAAATTTTTCTCAAACTTTTTAAGATTTGATCCTCACACTTTAGAACTATCTCCCTAGACCACTTTTGAGATAAAATTTGTTTTTGCTCCCCAAGTCTCAATTTAAATTTCTAGAACTACTCCTAATTTCAAGATATATTTCTCTTTCATACATTATCGACCATCACACACGCTCACTGAGTTCTAAGAAATTCTTTAAACAATTTTATTCTCAAAACTCTACTCATCAAACTCGTATTTCTCATATCGTTCGTTGCTAACTTTCTTATCTACGCAAGATCAAAACCACGGACGATTCGACTGCACCAACCATGTCTACCACGAATGACATCTCCACAGTGGGCTCCGACACCAGGCCTCCGATGCTGCGACAAGGCGACTACAGCATATGGACAAACCGGTTCCTCACGTTCATCAGGAACAAAGGCGCACCACTCTCTCAATACCTTCTGGACTCCATCTTCAACGGTCCAGCACAGTTCTGGACAATCATCCCTGCACAGCCAAACGCAAACCCACCCATGGATGAACGCCGCACTCCAAGAGGTCCCATCAATGAGGATGAACTGGCTCGCGAACAGGCCGACGAGACTGCCAAAGGATACCTCTTCCAGGCTATGGGCAACGAAGTCTATGCTCACATCGAGTGCTGCACAACTGCTAAAGAAATATGGGATGAACTCGTTGAAATCATGGCAAGCACAACTGAAAGTGCTCAAGGGAGGAAATCAGCCTGTCTCTCACAGTATGAACACTTCCAAGCCTACGAAGGAGAGGAGCTGCGTGACACGTACCTCAGATACCTGAAAGTCATCAATGAACTCAAGAAAGCCAGGATCTCGAGGGACAAATTCGATATCAACAACCGCTTTCTTGGAAGCCTCAAACCACAATGGGGCAATGCAATCGTGATGATGATTCAGAGTAAGGACCTCTCCAACACTTCCATCCATGCTCTTTATGACAGTCTGTCTGCCTATGCTCCATACGTACAACCTCAGTCCACCAACACTCGAGTTGACCCACTGGCCCTCCTCTCGAACAAAACCAATGAACGATCTTCCACCACTAAGACCAAACAGAACAAAGGGAAGCTACCAGCTGTTGTATCTGACACCTCTTCAGGATCCGAAGCTGATACAGAATCAGACGAAGATGTTCGTGATATACGCAAGCAACTGGCAATGCTCACTAAGTTGGTCTCAAAGAAGATCGGGAAAAAATCCTCATCCTCTTCCAATCGCCAAAGAACCTATAGCGGCATCAAAAAGACCACTCCCACAGAGGAAGCCAAGCCAACAAAGAAAGAAGAGGACTCCGCACCTCAAAAGTCCGTGAAGTGCTTTCGGTGTGGAAAGATGGGGCACTTTGCCAAAGAATGCCACGCCCCACGCGTGGAGGACTCCGGCTACTACGACCGTAAGGCCAGAATGACCCGCAAGGTGGAAAGTGGGAAAGTTCTACTCACCGAAGAAGCGGAATGGGTGAATGACACTTCAGAAGACGAGGAGCCTAAGGATGAAGATTGCTGCATGGCAAGGCTGATCGAACATGACGAGGACGAGGAGATGGGTCACACCGGTGAAAACACAGCTAATACTCCTACCAACGCTACATCTGAGGTACGAATCTCACACCTAGATGATGTGTTTACTCACCGACATGCCATTAAGAAACCTACCGTAGACGCTAGGGATTATGATGAACTTAAGCTAAAATTTGAAAACAACTATGCCTTACTTAGTCTAAAAATAGAAGAACTTGCCTGTGCACACGAACGTATAATGGCCTCTGAAGCCTTAGTCAAACGTCTGCAAAGCAAGAACAAACAAAGTGAGACTAAGGTTAAGGAAACTACACTAGCCATTAGTTCATGTGAAACTTCTCGCCTCCTGACGGCCTCCCAATATGAACTGCTTACAAAGGAAAGAGTTAGGCTATACCGCAAGGTGAAAGAACTTGAAGAACAACTTCACCTTAGAAATGAAAACTCTCGCATCCTATGCCTATTGAACCAACCAGCGGAAACAGAATTCTACGACGCACGAGGGGGGATCGGACTGTCTAGCAATTGCAATCCAACACCGCTAACAGTTAAAAGATATAACATGTGCAACACTGCATTCTTGCAAACAAGAAATGGTGCTCCCCCGCAGCTTAAGCCATTTGTGAGAGCATCCTCCGCTGCCATCTCAGAAGAAACAAGGGAACAGAACATCCATTGGGCAGAAATCGCGCTTGACTACACAGAGTTGAACAATAGAAATAAGACTGAGGTATCCTCACTCTCGGAGGATGTCGAAACCTTACTCCCAAACAAAGAACAGGAAGATGCCTTTCAAGATGTGCTCTCTCGCACTTACATCCCAAAGAAACTACTACTCATAGCAGAACTAGAACGACAACTAGACGTAGAAAGGAAGGCCTTTGCAAAAGAGCGAGATGAGCTGCTTAGCAAAATCTACACACTAGAAAAATTGCCCAATACGAACTATCCCTCCACATCGAGTCAAGTACCCGACTCTCAAACATGTAAATGTGAGAGGACGGCGAAAATGACTCCTGAAGCTGACATATGTTCTAACACTAGCTCTAGTATTCTTATGGATACAGGGAATGTGAGTTCGACGTCTCTGGAAGGCAGCTCGCATCAGACAAAGGCGAACCCACTCTTCGATGACAAGAAGAAAAAACCATCCTATATTCGTCCTTTCTCTCTATTTACTGAATCCCAATATCCTAAGGTCGTAGACAATTATGTAGCCAAAACTTATCTTTCTTTTACCAAACTTATGTCTATGTGCTGCTGCAATGATTTTGTTCTCCCACGATTTCACGAATATGAAACACATGAACACGCAACACTCCGACCTCGCAAGCGAACCTTCTCTGCGACGTCTTTGAATTCTCCTATCTCGCCGAAGCCTAAGGTCAAGCGAAAACGTCTCTCGTCGACAAACGCAAAGTCACCCACTTCTCGCAAGCCAAAGGCGACCAAAACCGAAGCACGAAAACGACAACCACATTCCCCGCGCCAATTCATGTATAAGGCACCATATATGCAAGCACAAATTAGGAAAATATGGGTTAGAAAAACCATAATCCCGCCTAATCAAACAAACGACAAAGGGAAAGCTAAATTAGAAACAACGCAATCTAATTTAGAATACACATTTCCCATTAAACGCATGAAAATTTTACTTGTTTCACAAGAATGCCCCGTCAGTAAACGGGGACCCAACATTTGCTAATGATTGCAGGTCTGTCATGTGTGGTATCTAGACTCGGGTTGCTCCACACACATGACGGGGAACAAGGAGCTGCTGAGCAACTTCTCCGAGCGCTATCTCGGAAGGGTCTCCTTCGGAAATAGTCAAATGGCGCCAATTCTCGGAACTGGTGATCTCATCCATGACAAATTGACGATCAAGGGCATCTCTTACGTTGAGGGTTTGAGCTACAATCTCTTCAGCAGTGGTCGTTTCTGCGACAAAGGATACAAGGTTCTCTTCGAATCTGATATCTGCAGCATTATAGATGACTCGGGACTGCCACTTCTTTCTGGAACGCGCACGTCTCACCTCTACGTATCAATCTCACGACCTCTCGACCAGTATGCCTCCTCTCTCGTGCTGCACCCAAGTTGAATGATCTATGGCACCGACGTCTTTCACATCTCAATTTCAAGACTATCAACAAACTGCGTCAAGATAAACTCGTCAACGGTCTACCCCAGCTACCATATCATAAGGAACACCTCTGCTCTGCCTGTGAATTGGGGAAGATGAAGCGATCGTCTCACATATCCAAGGAAACACCATCCTCTAAGCTAATCCTCGAGCTCTTACATATGGATCTATGTGGCCCAATGCCTACGGCCACACTCGGAGGAAGACGGTATATTCTTGTGATTGTCGACGATTTTTCACGCTACACGTGGACGAAACTCATTCGTACAAAGGATGAAGTTCCTGACATAATCATCGAGTTTGTTGTTACGTCCCAAACTCTTCATCAACAGAAGGTTCGGATTATCAGAACGGACAACGGAACTGAGTTTAAGAACAAGAAACTCAGTGATTTCTATGCCACTCAGGGCATCACTCAGCAGTTCTCAGCTGTGAAGACACCGGAACAGAATGGTGTCGTTGAGCGTAAGAACAGGACACTTGTTGAAGCAGCCAGGACTCTTCTCATACAATCCAGACTTCCTCATTCTCTTTGGGGCGAGGCTATTCAAACGGCCTGCTACACACAGAACCGGGCTTCCATCCACAAGAGATTCAACCGCACCCCATACGAGATGCTGAATAACCGTCGTATTCCCGATATATCCTATCTAAGGGCCTTCGGTTGCCGATGTTTTGTGGCCAATGATCGTCAACATCTTGGGAAGCTTGATCCAAAAGCTCTTGAAGGCATCTTTGTTGGATACTCACTAAACTCAAAGGCATACAGAGTCTATCTGAAGGAGAAACGGTCAGTAATAGAAAGTACGAATGTCACTTTTGACGAAAGCGAAGGCGATCTCACAGCTTCTGGCCATATCAGTCCAGAACCAGGTCTTCTACAGACGTTGACAAAAGGTCAACCTTCAACGGCGGGAACTTCCTCATCTGAGGGCAATTGTGGTGAACTAGATCTTGATCTGCTCTTCGAGTACTTCTACCCAGTTCCCAAGACTCCCGTCGCCACCACTCAACCTACCGCTGCACCCACTCCACCTACACCACCAGCTACCGGCAATAACGTCGTCCCTCCAAACTTGGATGCACTCAATCTCAACGAAGACGACATACTACCCAACCCTGGGAATATTGCTGATTCTGACACAGAACCCTCTCAATTTAATACGATTGAGATCTCTTCTTCGGACACCGGGTCCCAACCTAATGAGTTTCAAATAGACACAAATGCGGCCAGCTCCTCACAAACCAACGTACCACTTTGGGCTCGCTCTCACCCTACCGATCAGATTATTGGGGATCCCACATCCGGTGTTTCGACACGTTCGGCTACGATGAATGAAAGTTTGTTTGCTTGCTATCTCAGTCAAGTCGAACCATCACGAGTAGCAGAAGCTCTCAACGATCCTGATTGGCTGATTGCAATGCAGGAGGAAATAAATCAGTTTGAACGCTTACAAGTTTGGGAACTCGTACCACAACCTCACAATAGATCCATTATCGGCACAAAATGGATCTTTAAGAACAAAAAGGATGAAGATGGTGTTGTTATTCGCAATAAAGCAAGACTTGTGGCTAAGGGGTACAACTAACAAGAAGGCATCGACTACGATTAAACCTTCGCCCCAGTTGCCAGGATCGAAGCCATACGAATGTTCCTTGCCTTTGCTGCTCACAAGAACTTCAAAGTCTACCAAATGGATGTAAAGACTGCATTTCTGAATGGATTTCTCAAAGAAGAAGTGTACGTTGATCAACCTGAAGGGTTCTTGAGCGAAGAGTTTCCTCATCACGTTTATCGACTCTACAAGGCCCTCTACGGACTAAAACAGGCTCCCCGAGCTTGGTATGACGTCCTTTCAGATTTCCTTGTTCAGTCTGGATTCAAGAAAGGATCTTTGGATACAACTCTCTTCACAAAGCGGAGTGGCCCGGACATCATGATTGTACAGATTTATGTCGATGACATCATTTTTTGATCGACTAAACCCCAACTGTGCGAAGAGTTCGCAGAATTGATGAAAGAGAAATTCGAAATGAGTATGATGGGTGAACTGAATTTCTTTCTTGGTCTTCAAGTAAAGCAACTCCCCAACGGAATCTTCATCAATCAGTCCAAATACATCCATGACATCCTCGAGAAGTACGGAATGAAGGATGCTAAGACTGCTACTACGCCTATGTCACCCTCTGGCCGACCCGACGCGGACCCATCTGGTGTTCCCGTTGATCAAACCGTTTATCGAGGGATAATAGGATCTCTTCTGTACCTTACTGCTAGTCGACCGGATATCGTCCTCTCGACAGGAATCTGCGCTCGTTTTCAGGCCACACCAAAGGAATCCCATCTTACTGCTGTCAAAAGGATTCTCCGCTATCTCAAGGGAACACCCAATCTGGGTTTGTGGTACCCCACTCTATCGGACTTCAAATTGGTTGGATTCTCTGACTCGGATTATGCAGGATGCAAGATGGACCGAAAAAGCACCTCTGGAGCTGCACACTTCTTGGGCGGTAAACTCGTAAGTTGGTCGTCTCGAAAACAAAACTGTGTCTCAACTTCGTCGACGGAGGCAGAATATGTCGCCGCCGCTAGTTGCTGTTCACAGCTTTTGTGGATGAGAACCCAACTACGAGATTTTAATTTTCATGTTGATAAAATTCCCATTTATTGTGACTCAAAAAGTGCCATCGCGATGACGAGTAATCCTGTACATCACTCAAGAACAAAACACATAGATATTCGTCATCACTTCATCAAAGAACATGTCGAGCAAGGCACGATTGAATTGCACTACATCACAACTGAAGATCAACTGGCCGACATTTTCACAAAACCGTTGGATGTCAAACGATTCCAACACCTAGTGACTATGTTGGGTATGTTGAATATTCAGTTGTGATCAATCGACCCTACATGAACTTTGATAAAGTGTACATATTTCACTTTCACTTCACTTCATTTTCTATGTGTCTTCTGGATTATGTCTGTTGAGGGGGAGTTTTTAGATTAAGGGGGAGCGTCTGATATTTCATTATTTAAAACGGGAATGTTTCGATTAAGGGGGAGCGTCTGATATTTCATTATTTAAAACGGGAAGTTTTACGATTAAGGGGGAGTTTTTCTTATTTTTCATTATTTAAAAAAAAAAATGGGTTGAAATTTTAAAGTCTGGTCAAACTGAGTCAAAATCGGACTGATCAAAACATTTTGGGCTGAATTTCAAATTTTCTAGTCAAAAAGGGTCAAAATTGGGTCCAAGTCCGCGAAATTCAGCTACGTTAAATTTTTGACCAAGCCCGCGAAATTTCGGCCCATTTACTCAAAAATTTCGCATGTACAGTGTCTACAATCGTAAAACCCCAAAACCCTTAACACTTTTCACTATCCTAAAAATCCCGAGAAAATTCAAAAATTCGCAACCCCTCTTTCAAAAAATTCGCAACTCCCCGCATCGTCGTCATCATCAAAATCTGCATTCAAACTTCATTTCCTGCTAACTCCATCATCGCAAATCAGCTTTTCGGTATGAATACATCTTAAATAACCCAATTTCTGTTCGATTTTACCCTATTTTGCCCGTTTTGATTAAATCTGCTTGGTTAGGGTTAAAACTCTCTCGGCTCTGAATCGAACGAATGTTAGGCTTTTAATGTTTAAATCCACCAAATATGTATTTCCCATCCTATTACGAGTCGATTGAGTCCAAATTATTGCATTTTAGTTAAGATTTGAGTAGGTCTAAGGCAAAAATTGATTACGCTATCTCGCACTCTTACAACTGTGTTCTTCACCGCGAAAAATTCTCAGAAAATTGCTTTAATCGTTAAATTTCGCTGCTACAGTGAGTAACGCCCCGCGAAATTTTTAATTTACCCGAGAAAATTCCTGCACTACAGTGAGTATAGCCCCGCGAAACTTTTATTTCACCGAGAAAAATTCTCAGAAACATTCTCTGAAAAAATTGATTTAATAGTTAAATCTCGCTGCTACAGTTAGATAGGCCCCGCGAAACTTTTATTTTACCCGAGAAAATTCTTGCACTACAGTGAGTGAGGTCTCGCGAAATTTTATCTGAGAAAGTTTCATACGAGAATTTACATATGTTAAAATTTCGCTGCTACAGCACGTGAAGTCCCGCGAAAATTTCATATACTTCACTTCATAATCCAGATTTTCGCATCTTCACTTTTCTCGCATCTACAGTGAACTAAAAATTTTCTCAATCCACAAAGATTTTTCAACCCGCGAAAATTCCATATACTTCACTTCATAATCCAGATTTTCGCATATTCACTTTTCTCGCATCTACAGTGAACAAAAATTTTCAATCCGCGAAACTTCCATTTAACCTGCGAAGTTTTTCCTTATATGCTAGATGCATGCGAAAATTCACTCTGAATGAGAAAACACATCAACGTGCGAAATTTTCATTATATGCTAAGTGCGAATTTCCTTGAAACATGAGAAAATTTCTTAACGTGCGAAATTTTTGTGGCTGAGTGCGAAATTTCTTGAAACATGAGAAAATTCCTTGAAACAAAGATAAGTTGCGAATTTTTCTCATTGCGTACGAAAATTTTGACAACGTGCGAGATTTCTTAACTTACGAAAATTTTCCATACTTGCTAAATTTTACACAAAATGCGAGAAATTTTCTTGACTTAACTATGTGTTACACTTAGTGTCGAAACTCGCCATCCATGACAAATTTCAAATCTTAACAACTATGTCAAAGGGACCCTAAATTAGCTTAAATGTGAATTTTTCTTATATATAATCTTGGGGAATTCTATGTTTATTTTTATCATTTTCGTGACTTAGTCAGTACTAATCTTATTACGATTACTGTAAAGCACAGATATGACTGGCAAAGATCAAAATACACTTGAAGCACTTGAGGCGGCTGCAATCCAATGGGAGGTCGCTCGCATCGAACTCCACGCGCGTACCTATGTCCCACCACCCGAGGAGATCTTTCCACTAAGTCAATGGGCGGCCCTGATTCCCAACAACTATATGGTGGACTTGGACAGTTTTCGGTGCGATGCCCCCGTTATTATAGAAATTCTCAAAGGGCACCCACTTCGCCACGCCCTCACTCATGGCGAACCAGAAGCACAGGTGTACCTTCAACAATTCTGGCATACGCTGCAGATAGCTGGACCACTATGCCTTGCCAAGACCTTATCCGCCCATATCGATCAAGAAACGGTGGTCCTCACTCCCAAAATACTCCAAGATGTTCTTCAACTCCCGGTCTACTCACCCTACGATCCACCACCAACACACGACCAACTCATTGAAGACATCGACAGACTGGGCTATCAACCAGATACCAAGAAGAAGAAAGGCCCACTTGTCCTCAGTGAAGTCACCACCCGCAATCTACCACAACACTGGCGGACACTGTACCTGCTGGTGAACAAGTGTATGTCAGGAAAGCATGCTGGTCAGGACCGCGGAAACATTCAAATCCTCACAATCATGACCGGCATCGCTCACAACCGCAAGTACAACTACGCCGACATCATCTGGGTGGACCTAGTCTCGATGATCCAGCGACGCGATCGGGAAGTCGCCAAGGGAGTCACGAACCGCTTCGTCCCATACATGCGATGGCTCCCAGCTCTGATCAAGCACTTCCGCCTGCACTCAACCAACATCCGCATCCGTCCGGCAGCGGAACACTTTCAAATCCCAACTGTCGAGAAGTTCGCCAAGAAGAACACACCGGCGAAGGATCGACACGCAATGGTGATTCCGGACGACGTGCTCGCCTACGCCGACCCAACCAACCCGCACGTACAAGAATACCGTGCCTCAACCGCCTCCTTCCGTGAAACCCCGCACCCTCTATCCACTGTCCCTACGGAGCAGATCAACCCCCCTGCTCCTAACCTCGGGACTAGCCAACCTCCCACCACCACCTCCAAAAAGTCATCGAGTCGCGCCGCATCCTCTTCCACACGCGCTCCGAAAAAACGGTCGCGAGAGGATGACGTAAGCCGCCCCACGGAGCGCCGATCGAAACAAAAGCACGATCGACCTCCTCCGCCACAGATAAGCCGAGCCGAACCAGTAGGTACAGGAGGTGATGTGTTCACCTCCCGAGTAGAAGTCGTGGCATCTGGCTCAACCACGCAAACTACCCCACCAACCCACTTGTCTTCCTCTCTACAGGAAGACATTTCATTCCACGAGGAGCCACGTATACCATCGACATTCCACTTGGAGATAGTCGATGTGGAAACAAGCAGTCCCTCGCCTCAGACTGCATCCTCTTCATGCACATCGAGTCTAGTGCCCTCACTCCCCATAATTTCATCCGTTTCTAGGACACATACACCTTCCACTGCACCACAGAGTCTTCGTGACTCTGCCGGTGATGTCTCTGTGACTGAGAGCGGAAGACCTAGCACGGCCAACATAACAACAACCGTGAGCCTAGGCCATCATACGATTGAGTCTGTCTCATCGGTGATGCCAACGGGAAGTCTGCGTGACCCCGTCTTTTCCCGACCTGTGCAAACGGGCGGCCGATCGGCGATCTTCTCCGACTCGGTGACAGTTGGACATCTTCGTGATTCCAACTTGTTAGATTTACCCCGATTCATCACCGAGACCGCGCTAGAGTCACGTCTTCAAGAGTTTGCAAAGACTCTTGAGGCGTCGATTCTCGACAAAGTTTACGCGCGTCTCGATGCGTCCACCGCCGACAAAGGAAAAGGTGTGGCCCCGGAGACGCCACCACCGACTCAAGATGTGGACGCTGAAGCCATTCTCTCTGCCATTTCCGCGAAGGAGCTTTTCTACCTCCTACGAGCAAGATTCGAGTCGATGACGGAACTCGACGACGAGGAACGGCAGATGAAGAGAATAATGACTCAGCCCTTGACTTGCCGCACTCAGGGCGAGTCCAGCGGGATCAGGCGCGACGATCAAGACGATGATCAAGATCGCCGCGAGGGGGAGAATAGGCAGCTGGGCTCACAATCCCAAGGACTCATGCAATCGACGCTGCCCTCCTCTGTACCTGAACGAACGCCCGCAGCAGAAACAGAAACCTCACACCCCACTAGCCATAAATCCCATCCCATTAACCCCGAGTCACCAGCCAAATCACCCTCACCTCCACCTACAACAGTCTCCGAACCTCTAAATATCACACCGATGTTAGAGGCCACCACCACATCTACACCACCCGACACACAAATCATCCTCGCCAAAACCATCACCTCAACCGAACCACCAGAATCTCCACCAATTCCATCCCCACAATCCACAAACTCCTCCGACGCTACACCCTCGCCACCACATAGCCATACCCCTCTCAACATCGATTCCAACCCGGCTTCCGAGGATGTCTACTGTGCACAGAACGAGATCGAAGCCTACATCTTCAACGATGAATGGCTATACACGCCCGCCGATGCAGTAGCAGCTAGGAAGTTGGTGGAAAATGCTCGATGTCTGCTCATGGAGGCCTCGCTAACGCTGATCAACACCGCAGATGACGAGAACGGAGAGGAATACGACGCTGAACCGGCCGAGCTCGAGGACATCCTGCAATTCCAAGCGCAGCAAACTGAGGCCCCTGCTGCACAAACGGATGTACCCACGGTGGATATACCGGAAGCACCGTGGGAAAACAAAAAGATCACTGCACCGTTCCAAGAAGAGATCAGGAAGAGGATCTGGCGACGCAAGGAGCAGATCATCACCACCTTCGACGAGTATGAGCTGATGAACATCCAAAGTTGGAGCGAGAGAAAGAAGCAACTCTATCGATGGAGCCTTCTGTGCCACAAAAGCTCAAATAGCACGCTATCCGATGAAGAAAACATCGCTCAGGAAATGAGTCGGGCCCCCATTTGCAAAGTCACTGACCTTCGCCAAGAGTCCAAAGGACCTGTCCATTACCCAGTATTCACGGTAATGAGGCAGGATGAGAGCTACTGTGAAGTCAGTGAGGCGGACTTCAAGTTTCTGCGCCTGGGCGACCTATACAGCATGCTGGAATCCATGAAGCAGTTCAGACTCGTCCTCAGAAGTTCTGGACATCTCGTACGTGCTGAACCGGTCACCATGGGATATGTGGCTATCAAACGCCACATGCTCCGACAGGTCAGATTCTTCGCCACTCACGATCTGCAGATGGCGGTAGAGCACAATCTGAAGAAGGTGAACCTGACTCGCCCATCTTTCAAGAACGCGGACGACTACCGAGAAGGCGATGTGATCGACGGAGACGATCCGGCGGTCGTCTACTCGAACTATAAGGGAAAGATGAGGATGCTGCGCTGCTCTGAAGTGGCAAAGTTCTCGGATGGAACGCTCACCATCATCCAAGACAAACTAATGAAGATCTGCCGCATACTTTCAGAAGAAGATCCTCTATGCCGATCCAAGTTCGCGAAGCTCATTGACGCTATAGCCAATCGACTGGTACTTCGAAGGAACCTCCGCGCCTTCGAGTTCAAGCTAGGGCTTCGCGACACACTCACACGCTAATCCACCACCGCTATGCTCAAGATCCAAGACTCCCAACAATTGACACAAAGGAGGAGATTGTTAGGATATTTAATTAATTGTGTCAATAGTTTAAGTCTTGGGATTAATTTTGTAATTATCTTTAGCTTGGGCTTTAGACTAGATTGTAATTAATTTATATTTAGTGATTGGGCCTTAATATACCTAGGGTTAATGTGGTATATAAGGTATTACCAACTCACTTTTGAAAGTAATCAAAGATCAAAAGGCTTACTCTTATTTTCACACACTACACACACTCAAAGGTGAGAAACTCTCCCTTCTTCATTCCATTTAGCCTCTTTGATTCCTTGTTTGGTGCATTTCGGGACCAACAGTTTTGGTGACAACGTGCTTATTGTATAAGATGTTTGCTTAAAATTTTATGATTTTAGTCTAAAATGTTTCCCCACAATTCAATTGTATTTTTTGCATAAATATTGGTATTTTGTTCTAAAGTTAAGTACTCATCTCTTAATTTTAGGTATTTTGTTGGTGAATTCAAGTACTTCATTTTATATGAAGGTGAAGTTGCGAAAACCTTCTTTTATGGTTTTGATGATGACCAATGTTGAGTTAAGTACTTTTCTCTTGATATTAGGTATTTTGTTGCTGGATTCGAGTACTAGATTTTATATGAAGGTGAAGTTGCGAAGAACCTTCTTTTATGGTTTTGGTGATGACCAATGTCCTTATTTTGATGATGACCAATGTCCTTATTATATAAATTGTTTGCTTAAAATCTATGATTTTAGTCCAAAATGTTTGGCCACAATTCGCATGTATTTTCTACATTAATAAAGGTATTTTGTGTCTTGAGTTAAGAACTTTTCTCTTTATATTAGGTATTTTGTTACTGAATTCGAGTACTTGAATTTATATGAAGGTGAAGTTGCGAAGAAACTTCTTTTATGGTTTTGGTGATGACCAATGCCCTTATTATATAAGATATTTGCTTAAAATTTTATGATTTTAGTCCAAAATGTTTCACCACAATTCGCATGTGTTTTTGCATGAATATTGGTATTTTGGGTCTGAAATTAAGTACTCGTCTCTTGATTTTAGGTATTTTGTTGTTGAATTCAAGTACATTATTTTATATGAAGGTGAAGTTGCGAAAACCTTCTTTTATGGTTTTGATGATGACCCATGTCCTTATTATATAAGTTGTTTGCTTAACATCTATGATTTTAGTTCAAAATGTTTGGCCACAATTCGCATGTTTTGTCTGCATAAATAAAGGTATTTTGTGTCTTGAATTAAGTACTTTTCTCTTGATATTAGGTATTTTGCTTAATTCAAGTACTTTATTTTATATGAAGGTGAAGTTGCGAAAACCTTCTTTTATGGTTTTGATGATGACCAATGTCCTTATTATATAAGATGTTTGCGTAAAACCTATGATTTTAGTCCAAAATGTTCGGCCACAATTCACATGTATTTTCTTTAAAAATAAAGGTATTTCGTGTGTTGAGTTAAGTACTTTTCTCTTGATATTAGGTATTTTGTTGCTGGATTCGAGTACTAGATTTTATATGAAGGTGAAGTTGCGAAGAACCTTCTTTTATGGTTTTGGTGATGACCAATGTCCTTATTTTGATGATGACCAATGTCCTTATTATATAAATTGTTTGCTTAAAATCTATGATTTTAGTCCAAAATGTTTGGCCACAATTCGCATGTATTTTCTACATTAATAAAGGTATTTTGTGTCTTGAGTTAAGTACTTTTCTCTTTATATTAGGTATTTTGTTACTGAATTCGAGTACTTAAATTTATATGAAGGTGAAGTTGCGAAGAAACTTCTTTTATGGTTTTGGTGATGACCAATGCCCTTATTATATAAGATGTTTGCTTAAAATTTTATGTTTTTGTCTAAAATGTTTCACCACAATTCGGATGTATTTTTTGCATAAATATTGGTATTTTGTTCTAAAGTTAAGTACTCATCTCTTAATTTTAGGTATTTTGTTGGTGAATTCAAGTACTTCATTTTATATGAAGGTGAAGTTGCGAAAACCTTCTTTTATGGTTTTGATGATGACCAATGTCCTTATTATATAAGTTGTTTGCTTAACATCTATGATTTTAGTTAAAAATGTCTCACCGCAATTCGCATGTGTTTTTGCATGAATATTGGTATTTTGGGTCTGAAATTAAGTACTCGTCTCTTGATTTTAGGTAGTTTGTTGTTGAATTCAAGTACATTATTTTATATGAAGGTGAAGTTGCGAAAACCTTATTTATGGTTTTGATGATGACAAATATCCTTATTATATAAGTTGCTTGCTTAAAATATACGATTTCAGTCCAAAATATTTGGCCACAATTTGCATTTATTTTCTGCATTGATAAAGGTATTTTGTGTCTTGAGTTAAGTACTTTTCTCTTGATATTAGGTATTTTGTTACTAAATTCGAGTATTTGAATTTATATGAAGGTGAAGTTGCGAAGAAACTTCTTTTATGGTTTTGGTGATGACCAATGCCCTTATTATATAAGATGTTTGCTTAAAATTTTATGATTTTAGTCCAAAATGTTTCACCACAATTCGCATGTGTTTTTTGCATGAATATTTGTATTTTGGGTCTGAAAAGTACTCGTCTCTTGATTTTAGGTATTTTGTTGCTAAATTCGAGTACATTATTTTATATGAAGGTGAAGTTGCGAAAAGCTTATTTTACGGTTTTGTTGATGACCAATATCCTTATTATATAAGTTGTTTGCTTAAAATATACGATTTTAGTCCAAAATGTTTGGCCACAATTCGCATGTATTTTCTGCATAAAAAAAAAGGTATTTTGTGTCTTGAGTTAACAACTTCTCTCTTGATATTAGGTATTTTGTTGATGAATTCGAGTACTTGAATTTATATGAAGGTGAAGTTGCGAAGAAACTTCTTTTATGGTTTTGGTGATGACCAATGTCCTTATTATATAAGATGTTTGCTTAAAATTTTATGTTTTTGTCTAAAATGTTTCACCACAATTCGCATGTATTTTTTGTGCATGAATATTGGAATTTTTGGTCTGAAATTAAGTAGTAGCATCTTGATTTTAGGTATTTTGTTGCTGAATTCAATTACTTTATTTTATATGAAAGTGAAGTTGCGAAAACCTTCTTTTGATGATGACCAATGTCCTTATTATATAAGTTGTTTGCAAAAACCAATGATTTTAGTCCAAAATGTTTGGCCACAATTCGCATGTATTTTATGCATAAATAAACGTATTTTGTGTCTTGAATTAAGTACTACTCTCTTGATATTATGTATTTTGTTGCTGAATTCGAGTACTTGAATTTATATGAAGGTGAAGTTGCGAAGAAACTTCTTTCATGGTTTTGGTGACAACGTGCTTATTGTATAAGATGTTTGCTTAAAATTTTATGATTTTAGTCTAAAATGTTTCCCCACAATTCAATTGTATTTTTTGCATAAATATTGGTATTTTGTTCTAAAGTTAAGTACTCATCTCTTAATTTTAGGTATTTTGTAGGTGAATTCAAGTACTTGATTTTATATGAAGGTGAAGTTGCGAAAACCTTCTTTTATGGTTTTGATGATGACCAATGTCCTTATTATATAAGTTGTTTGCTTAACATCTATGATTTTAGTTCAAAATGTTTGGCCACAATTCGCATGTATTGTCTGCATAAATAAAGGTATTTTGTGTCTTGAATTAAGTACTTTTCTCTTGATATTAGGTATTTTGCTGAATTCAAGTACTTTATTTTATATGAAGGTGAAGTTGCGAAAACCTTCTTTTATGGTTTTGATGATGACCAATGTCCTTATTATATAAGATGTTTGCGTAAAACCTATGATTTTAGTCCAAAATGTTCGGCCACAATTCACATGTATTTTCTTTAAAAATAAAGGTATTTCGTGTGTTGAGTTAAGTACTTTTCTCTGGATATTAGTTATTTTGTTGCTGGATTCGAGTACTAGATTTTATATGAAGGTGAAGTTGCGAAGAACCTTCTTTTATGGTTTTGGTGATGACCAATGTCCTTATTTTGATGATGACCAATGTCCTTATTATATAAATTGTTTGCTTAAAATCTATGATTTTAGTCCAAAATGTTTGGCCACAATTCGCATGTATTTTCTACATTAATAAAGGTATTTTGTGTCTTGAGTTAAGTACTTTTCTCTTTATATTAGGTATTTTGTTACTGAATTCGAGTACTTAAATTTATATGAAGGTGAAGTTGCGAAGAAACTTCTTTTATGGTTTTGGTGATGACCAATGCCCTTATTATATAAGATGTTTGCTTAAAATTTTATGTTTTAGTCTAAAATGTTTCCCCACAATTCAATTGTATTTTTTGCATAAATATTGGTATTTTGTTCTAAAGTTAAGTACTCATCTCTTAATTTTAGGTATTTTGTTGGTGAATTCAAGTACTTCATTTTATATGAAGGTGAAGTTGCGAAAACCTTCTTTTATGGTTTTGATGATGACCGATGTCCTTATTATATAAGTTGTTTGCTTAACATCTATGATTTTAGTTCAAAATGTTTCACCACAATTCGCATGTGTTTTTGCATGAATATTGGTATTTTGGGTCTGAAATTAAGTACTCGTCTCCTGATTTAGGTATTTTGTTGTTGAATTCAAGTACATTATTTTATATGAAGGTGAAGTTGCGAAAACCTTCTTTTATGGTTTTGATGATGACCAATGTCCTTATTATATAAGATGTTTGCGTAAAACCTATGATTTTAGTCCAAATTGTTCGGCCACAATTCGCATGTATTTTCTTTATAAATAAAGGTATTTCGTGTGTTGAGTTAAGTACTTTTCTCTTGATATTAGGTATTTTGTTGCTGGATTCGAGTACTAGATTTTATATGAAGGTGAAGTTGCGAAGAACCTTCTTTTATGGTTTTGGTGATGACCAATGTCCTTATTTTGATGATGACCAATGTCCTTATTATATAAATTGTTTGCTTAAAATCTATGATTCTAGTCCAAAATGTTTGCCCACAATTCGCATGTATTTTCTGCATTAATAAAGGTATTTTGTGTCTTGAGTTAAGTACTTTTTCTTGATATTAGGTATTTTGTTACTGAATTCGAGTACTTAAATTTATATGAGGGTGAAGTTGCGAAGAAACTTCTTTTATGGTTTTGGTGATGACCAATGCCCTTATTATATAAGATGTTTGCTAAAAATTTTATGATTTTAGTCCAAAATGTTTCACCACAATTCGCATGTGTTTTTGCATGAATATTGGTATTTTGGGTCTGAAATTAAGTACTCGTCTCTTGATTTTAGGTATTTTGTTGTTGAATTCAAGTACATTATTTTATATGAAGGTGAAGTTGCGAAAACCTTATTTATGGTTTTGATGATGACAAATATCCTTATTATATAAGTTGCTTGCTTAAAATATACGATTTTAGTCCAAAATGTTTGGCCACAATTCGCATGTATTTTCTGCATTAATAAAGGTATTTTGTGTCTTGAGTTAAGTACTTTTCTCTTGATATTAGGTATTTTGTTACTGAATTCGAGTATTTGAATTCATATGAAGGTGAAGTTGCGAAGAAACTTCTTTTATGGTTTTGGTGATGACCAATGCCCTTATTATATAAGATGTTTGCTTAAAATTTTATGATTTTAGTCCAAAATGTTTCACCACAATTCGCATGTGTTTTTGCATGAATATTGGTATTTTGGGTCTGAAATTAAGTACTCGTCTCCTGATTTTAGGTATTTTGTTGTTGAATTCAAATACATTATTTTATATGAAGGTGAAGTTGCGAAAACCTTCTTTTATGGTTTTGATGATGACCAATGTCCTTATTATATAAGATGTTTGCGTAAAACCTATGATTTTAGTCCAAAATGTTCGGCCACAATTCGCATGTATTTTCTTTATAAATAAAGGTATTTCGTGTGTTGAGTTAAGTACTTTTCTCTTGATATTAGGTATTTTGTTGCTGGATTCGAGTACTAGATTTTATATGAAGGTGAAGTTGCGAAGAACCTTCTTTTAGGGTTTTGGTGATGACCAATGTCCTTATTTTGATGATAACCAATGTCCTTATTATATAAATTGTTTGCTTAAAATCTATGATTTTAGTCCAAAATGTTTGCCCACAATTCGCATGTATTTTCTGCATTAATAAAGGTATTTTGTGTCTTGAGTTAAGTACTTTTCTCTTGATATTAGGTATTTTGTTACTGAATTCGAGTATTTGAATTTATATGAAGGTGAAGTTGCGAAGAAACTTCTTTTATGGTTTTGGTGATGACCAATGCCCTTATTATATAAGATGTTTGCTTAAAATTTTATGATTTTAGTCCAAAATGTTTCACCACAATTCGCATGTGTTTTTTGCATGAATATTTGTATTTTGGGTCTGAAAAGTACTCGTCTCTTGATTTTAGGTATTTTGTTGCTGAATTCGAGTACATTATTTTATATGAAGGTGAAGTTGCGAAAACCTTATTTTACGGTTTTGTTGATGACCAATATCCTTATTATATAAGTTGTTTGCTTAAAATATACGATTTTAGTCCAAAATGTTTGGCCACAATTCGCATGTATTTTCTGCATAAAAAAGGTATTTTGTGTCTTGAGTTAACAACTTCTCTCTTGATATTAGGTATTTTGTTGATGAATTCGAGTACTTGAATTTATATGAAGGTGAAGTTGCGAAGAAACTTCTTTTATGGTTTTGGTGATGACCAATGTCCTTATTATATAAGATGTTTGCTTAAAATTTTATGTTTTTGTCTAAAATGTTTCACCACAATTCGCATGTATTTTTTGTGCATGAATATTGGAATTTTTGGTCTGAAATTAAGTAGTAGCATCTTGATTTTAGGTATTTTGTTGCTGAATTCAATTACTTTATTTTATATGAAAGTGAAGTTGCGAAAACCTTCTTTTGATGATGACCAATGTCCTTATTATATAAGTTGTTTGCAAAAACCAATGATTTTAGTCCAAAATGTTTGGCCACAATTCGCATGTATTTTATGCATAAATAAACGTATTTTGTGTCTTGAATTAAGTACTACTCTCTTGATATTATGTATTTTGTTGCTGAATTCGAGTACTTGAATTTATATGAAGGTGAAGTTGCGAAGAAACTTCTTTCATGGTTTTGGTGACAACGTGCTTATTGTATAAGATGTTTGCTTAAAATTTTATGATTTTAGTCTAAAATGTTTCCCCACAATTCAATTGTATTTTTTGCATAAATATTGGTATTTTGTTCTAAAGTTAAGTACTCATCTCTTAATTTTAGGTATTTTTTAGGTGAATTCAAGTACTTCATTTTATATGAAGGTGAAGTTGCGAAAACCTTCTTTTATGGTTTTGATGATGACCAATGTCCTTATTATATAAGTTGTTTGCTTAACATCTATGATTTTAGTTCAAAATGTTTGGCCACAATTCGCATGTATTGTCTGCATAAATAAAGGTATTTTGTGTCTTGAATTAAGTACTTTTCTCTTGATATTAGGTATTTTGCTGAATTCAAGTACTTTATTTTATATGAAGGTGAAGTTGCGAAAACCTTCTTTTATGGTTTTGATGATGACCAATGTCCTTATTATATAAGATGTTTGCGTAAAACCTATGATTTTAGTCCAAAATGTTCGGCCACAATTCACATGTATTTTCTTTATAAATAAAGGTATTTCGTGTGTTGAGTTAAGTACTTTTCTCTTGATATTAGGTATTTTGTTGCTGGATTCGAGTACTAGATTTTATATGAAGGTGAAGTTGCGAAGAACCTTCTTTTATGGTTTTGGTGATGACCAATGTCCTTATTTTGATGATGACCAATGTCCTTATTATATAAATTGTTTGCTTAAAATCTATGATTTTAGTCCAAAATGTTTGGCCACAATTCGCATGTATTTTCTACATTAATAAAGATATTTTGTGTCTTGAGTTAAGAACTTTTCTCTTTATATTAGGTATTTTGTTACTGAATTCGAGTACTTGAATTTATATGAAGGTGAAGTTGCGAAGAAACTTCTTTTATGGTTTTGGTGATGACCAATGCCCTTATTATATAAGATGTTTGCTTAAAAATCTATGATTTTAGTCCAAAATGTTTCACCACAATTCGCAAGTGTTTTTGCATGAATATTGGTATTTTGGGTCTGAAATTAAGTACTCGTCTCTTGATTTTAGGTATTTTGTTGTTGAATTCAAGTACATTATTTTATATGAAGGTGAAGTTGCGAAAACCTTATTTATGGTTTTGATGATGATAAATATCCTTATTATATAAGTTGCTTGCTTAAAATATACGATTTCAGTCCAAAATGTTTGGCCACAATTCGTATGTATTTTCTGCATTAATAAAGGTATTTTGTGTCTTGAGTTAAGTACTTTTCTCTTGATATTAGGTATTTTGTTACTGCATTCGAGTATTTGAATTTATATGAAGGTGAAGTTGCGAAGAAACTTCTTTTATGGTTTTGGTGATGACCAATGCCCTTATTATATAAGATGTTTGCTTAAAATTTTATGATTTTAGTCCAAAATGTTTCACCACAATTCGCATGTGTTTTTTGCATGAATATTTGTATTTTGGGTCTGAAAAGTACTCGTCTCTTGATTTTAGGTATTTTGTTGCTGAATTCGAGTACATTATTTTATATGAAGGTGAAGTCGCGAAAACCTTATTTTACGGTTTTGTTGATGACCAATATCCTTATTATATAAGTTGTTTGCTTAAAATATACGATTTTAGTCCAAAATGTTTGGCCACAATTCGCATCTGCATAAAAAAAAGGTATTTTGTGTCTTGAGTTAACAACTTCTCTCTTGATATTAGGTATTTTGTTGCTGAATTCGAGTACTTGAATTTATATGAAGGTGAAATTGCGAAGAATCTTCTTTTATGGTTTTGGTGATGACCAATGTCCTTATTATATAAGATGTTTGCTTAAAATTTTATGTTTTTGTCTAAAATGTTTCACCACAATTCGCATGTATTTTTTTTGCATGAATATTGGAATTTTTGGTCTGAAATTAAGTAGTAGCATCTTGATTTTAGGTATTTTGTTGCTGAATTCAATTACTTTATTTTATATGAAAGTGAAGTTGCGAAAACCTTCTTTTGATGATGACCAATGTCCTTATTATATAAGTTGTTTGCAAAAACCAATGATTTTAGTCCAAAATGTTTGGCCACAATTCGCATGTATTTTCTGCATAAATAAACGTATTTTGTGTCTTGAATTAAGTACTACTCTCTTGATATTATGTATTTTGTTGCTGAATTCGAGTACTTGAATTTATATGAAGGTGAAGTTGCGAAGAAACTTCTTTCATGGTTTTGGTGACAACGTGCTTATTGTATAAGATGTTTGCTTAAAATTTTATGATTTTAGTCTAAAATGTTTCCCCACAATTCAATTGTATTTTTTCCATAAATATTGGTATTTTGTTCTAAAGTTAAGTACTCATCTCTTAATTTTTGGTATTTTGTTGGTGAATTCAAGTACTTCATTTTATATGAAGGTGAAGTTGCGAAAACCTTCTTTTATGGTTTTGATGATGACCAATGTCCTTATTATATAAGTTGTTTGCTTAACATCTATGATTTTAGTTCAAAATGTTTGGCCAAAATTCGCATGTATTGTCTGCATAAATAAAGGTATTTTGTGTCTTGAATTAAGTACTTTTCTCTTGATATTAGGTATTTTGTTGGTGAATTCAAGTACTTCATTTTATATGAAGGTGAAGTTGCGAAAACCTTCTTTTATGGTTTTGATGATGACCAATGTCCTTATTATATAAGTTGTTTGCTTAACATCTATGATTTTAGTTCAAAATGTTTCACCACAATTCGCATGTATTGTCTGCATAAATAAAGATATTTTGTGTCTTGAATTAAGTACTTTTCTCTTGATATTGGGTATTTTGCTGAATTCAAGTACTTTATTTTATATGAAGGTGAAGTTGCGAAAACCTTCTTTTATGGTTTTGATGATGACCAATGTCCTTATTATATAAGATGTTTGCGTAAAACCTATGATTTTAGTCCAAAATGTTCGGCCACAATTCACATGTATTTTCTTTATAAATAAAGGTATTTCGTGTGTTGAGTTAAGTACTTTTCTCTTGATATTAGGTATTTTGTTGCTGGATTCGAGTACTAGATTTTATATGAAGGTGAAGTTGCGAAGAACCTTCTTTTATGGTTTTGGTGATGACCAATGTCCTTATTTTGATGATGACCAATGTCCTTATTATATAAATTGTTTGCTTAAAATCTATGATTTTAGTCCAAAATGTTTCACCACAATTCGCATGTGTTTTTGCATGAATATTGGTATTTTGGGTCTGAAATTAAGTACTCGTCTCTTGATTTTAGGTATTTTGTTGTTGAATTCAAGTACATTATTTTATATGAAGGTGAAGTTGCGAAAACCTTATTTATGGTTTTGATGATGACAAATATCCTTATTATATAAGTTGCTTGCTTAAAAAATACGATTTCAGTCCAAAATGTTTGGCCACAATTCGCATGTATTTTTTGCATTAATAAAGGTATTTTGTGTCTTGAGTTAAGTACTTTTCTCTTGATATTAGGTATTTTGTTACTGAATTCGAGTATTTGAATTTATATGAAGGTGAAGTTGCGAAGAAACTTCTTTTATGGTTTTGGTGATGACCAATGCCCTTATTATATAAGATGTTTGCTTAAAATTTTATGATTTTAGTCCAAAATGTTTCACCACAATTCGCATGTGTTTTTTGCATGAATATTTGTATTTTGGGTCTGAAAAGTACTCGTCTCTTGATTTTAGGTATTTTGTTGCTGAATTCGAGTACATTATTTTATATGAAGGTGAAGTCGCGAAAACCTTATTTTACGGTTTTGTTGATGACCAATATCCTTATTATATAAGTTGTTTGCTTAAAATATACGATTTTAGTCCAAAATGTTTGGCCACAATTCGCATGTATTTTCTGAATGTCTTGAGTTAACAACTTCTCTCTTGATATTAGGTATTTTGTTGCTGAATTCGAGTACTTGAATTTATATGAAGGTGAAGTTGCGAAGAAACTTCTTTTATGGTTTTGGTGATGACCAATGTCCTTATTATATAAGATGTTTGCTTAAAATTTTATGTTTTTGTCTAAAATGTTTCACCACAATTCGCATGTATTTTTTTTGCATGAATATTGGAATTTTTGGTCTGAAATTAAGTAGTAGCATCTTGATTTTAGGTATTTTGTTGCTGAATTCAATTACTTTATTTTATATGAAAGTGAAGTTGCGAAAACCTTCTTTTGATGATGACCAATGTCCTTATTATATAAGTTGTTTGCAAAAACCAATGATTTTAGTCCAAAATGTTTGGCCACAATTCGCATGTATTTTCTGCATAAATAAACGTATTTTGTGTCTTGAATTAAGTACTACTCTCTTGATATTATGTATTTTGTTGCTGAATTCGAGTACTTGAATTTATATGAAGGTGAAGTTGCGAAGAAACATCTTTCATGGTTTTGGTGACAACGTGCTTATTGTATAAGATGTTTGCTTAAAATTTTATGATTTTAGTCTAAAATGTTTCCCCACAATTCAATTGTATTTTTTGCATAAATATTGGTATTTTGTTCTAAAGTTAAGTACTCATCTCTTAATTTTAGGTATTTTGTTGGTGAATTCAAGTACTTCATTTTATATGAAGGTGAAGTTGCGAAAACCTTCTTTTATGGTTTTGATGATGACCAATGTCCTTATTATATAAATTGTTTGCTTAACATCTATGATTTTAGTTCAAAATGTTTCACCACAATTCGCATGTGTTTTTGCATGAATATTGGTATTTTGGGTCTGAAATTAAGTACTCGTCTCCTGATTTTAGGTATTTTGTTGTTGAATTCAAGTACATTATTTTATATGAAGGTGAAGTTGCGAAAACCTTCTTTTATGGTTTTGATGATGACCAATGTCCTTATTATATAAGATGTTTGCGTAAAACCTATGATTTTAGTCCAAAATGTTCGGCCACAATTCGCATGTATTTTCTTTATAAATAAAGGTATTTCGTGTGTTGAGTTAAGTACTTTTCTCTTGATATTAGGTATTTTATTGCTGGATTCGAGTACTAGATTTTATATGAAGGTGAAGTTGCGAAGAACCTTCTTTTATGGTTTTGGTGATGACCAATGTCCTTATTTTGATGATGACCAATGTCCTTATTATATAAATTGTTTGCTTAAAATCTATGATTTTAGTCCAAAATGTTTGCCCACAATTCGCATGTATTTTCTGCATTAATAAAGGTATTTTGTGTCTTGAGTTAAGTACTTTTCTCTTGATATTAGGTATTTTGTTACTGAGTTCGAGTATTTGAATTTATATGAAGGTGAAGTTGCGAAGAAACTTCTTTTATGGTTTTGGTGATGACCAATGCCCTTATTAAATAAGATGTTTGCTTAAAATTTTATGATTTTAGTCCAAAATGTTTCACCACAATTCGCATGTGTTTTTTACATGAATATTTGTATTTTGGGTCTGAAAAGTACTCGTCTCTTGATTTTAGGTATTTTGTTGCTGAATTCGAGTACATTATTTTATATGAAGGTGAAGTCGCGAAAACCTTATTTTACGGTTTTGTTGATGACCAATATCCTTATTATATAAGTTGTTTGCTTAAAATATACGATTTTAGTCCAAAATGTTTGGCCACAATTCGCATGTATTTTCTGAATGTCTTGAGTTAACAACTTCTCTCTTGATATTAGGTATTTTGTTGCTGAATTCGAGTACTTGAATTTATATGAAGGTGAAGTTGCGAAGAAACTTCTTTTATGGTTTTGGTGATGACCAATGTCCTTATTATATAAGATGTTTGCTTAAAATTTTATGTTTTTGTCTAAAATGTTTCACCACAATTCGCATGTATTTTTTTTTGCATGAATATTGGAATTTTTGGTCTGAAATTAAGTAGTAGCATTAGGTATTTTGTTGCTGAATTCAATTACTTTATTTTATATGAAAGTGAAGTTGCGAAAACCTTCTTTTGATGATGACCAATGTCCTTATTATATAAGTTGTTTGCAAAAACCAATGATTTTAGTCCAAAATGTTTGGCCACAATTCGCATGTATTTTCTGCATAAATAAACGTATTTTGTGTCTTGAATTAAGTACTACTCTCTTGATATTATGTATTTTGTTGCTGAATTCGAGTACTTGAATTTATATGAAGGTGAAGTTGCGAAGAAACATCTTTCATGGTTTTGGTGACAACGTGCTTATTGTATAAGATGTTTGCTTAAAATTTTATGATTTTAGTCTAAAATGTTTCCCCACAATTCAATTGTATTTTTTGCATAAATATTGGTATTTTGTTCTAAAGTTAAGTACTCATCTCTTAATTTTAGGTATTTTGTTGGTGAATTCAAGTACTTCATTTTATATGAAGGTGAAGTTGCGAAAACCTTCTTTTATGGTTTTGATGATGACCAATGTCCTTATTATATAAATTGTTTGCTTAACATCTATGATTTTAGTTCAAAATGTTTCACCACAATTCGCATGTGTTTTTGCATGAATATTGGTATTTTGGGTCTGAATTAAGTACTCGCCTCCTGATTTTAGGTATTTTGTTGTTGAATTCAAGTACATTATTTTATATGAAGGTGAAGTTGCGAAAACCTTCTTTTATGGTTTTGATGATGACCAATGTCCTTATTATATAAGATGTTTGCGTAAAACCTATGATTTTAGTCCAAAATGTTCGGCCACAATTCGCATGTATTTTCTTTATAAATAAAGGTATTTCGTGTGTTGAGTTAAGTACTTTTCTCTTGATATTAGGTATTTTGTTGCTGGATTCGAGTACTAGATTTTATATGAAGGTGAAGTTGCGAAGAACCTTCTTTTATGGTTTTGGTGATGACCAATGTCCTTATTTTGATGATGACCAATGTCCTTATTATATAAATTGTTTGCTTAAAATCTATGATTTTAGTCCAAAATGTTTGCCCACAATTCGCATGTATTTTCTGCATTAATAAAGGTATTTTGTGTCTTGAGTTAAGTACTTTTCTCTTGATATTAGGTATTTTGTTACTGAATTCGAGTATTTGAATTTATATGAAGGTGAAGTTGCGAAGAAACTTCTTTTATGGTTTTGGTGATGACCAATGCCCTTATTATATAAGATGTTTGCTTAAAATTTTATGATTTTAGTCCAAAATGTTTCACCACAATTCGCATGTGTTTTTTGCATGAATATTTGTATTTTGGGTCTGAAAAGTACTCGACTCTTGATTTTAGGTATTTTGTTGCTGAATTCGAGTACATTATTTTATATGAAGGTGAAGTTGCGAAAACCTTATTTTACGGTTTTGTTGATGACCAATATCCTTATTATATAAGTTGTTTGCTTAAAATATACGATTTTAGTCCAAAATGTTTGGCCACAATTCGCATGTATTTTCTGCATAAAAAAAAGGTATTTTGTGTCTTGAGTTAACAACTTCTCTCTTGATATTAGGTATTTTGTTGCTGAATTCGAGTACTTGAATTTATATGAAGGTGAAGTTGCGAAGAAACTTCTTTTATGGTTTTGGTGATGACCAATGTCATTATTATATAAGATGTTTGCTTAAAATTTTATGTTTTTGTCTAAAATGTTTCACCACAATTCGCATGTATTTTTTTTGCATGAATATTGGAATTTTTGGTCTGGAATTAAGTAGTAGCATCTTGATTTTAGGTATTTTGTTGCTGAATTCAATTACTTTATTTTATATGAAAGTGAAGTTGCGAAAACCTTCTTTTGATGATGACCAATGTCCTTATTATATAAGTTGTTTGCAAAAACCAATGATTTTAGTCCAAAATGTTTGGCCACAATTCGCATGTATTTTCTGCATAAATAAGCGTATTTTGTGTCTTGAATTAAGTACTACTCTCTTGATATTATGTATTTTGTTGCTGAATTCGAGTACTTGAATTTATATGAAGGTGAAGTTGCGAAGAAACTTCTTTCATGGTTTTGGTGACAACGTGCTTATTGTATAAGATGTTTGCTTAAAATTTTATGATTTTAGTCTAAAATGTTTCCCCACAATTCAATTGTATTTTTTGCATAAATATTGGTATTTTGTTCTAAAGTTAAGTACTCATCTCTTAATTTTTGGTATTTTGTTGGTGAATTCAAGTACTTCATTTTATATGAAGGTGAAGTTGCGAAAACCTTCTTTTATGGTTTTGATGATGACCAATGTCCTCATTATATAAGTTGTTTGCTTAACATCTATGATTTTAGTTCAAAATGTTTGGCCAAAATTCGCATGTATTGTCTGCATAAATAAAGGTATTTTGTGTCTTGAATTAAGTACTTTTCTCTTGATATTAGGTATTTTGCTAAATTCAAGTACTTTATTTTATATGAAGGTGAAGTTGCGAAAACCTTCTTTTATGGTTTTGATGATGACCAATGTTCTTATTATATAAGATGTTTGCGTAAAACCTATGATTTTAGTCCAAAATGTTCGGCCACAATTCACATGTATTTTCTTTATAAATAAAGGTATTTCGTGTGTTGAGTTAAGTACTTTTCTCTTGATATTAGATATTTTGTTGCTGGATTCGAGTACTAGATTTTATATGAAGGTGAAGTTGCGAAGAACCTTCTATTATGGTTTTGGTGATGACCAATGTCCTTATTTTGATGATGACCAATGTCCTTATTATATAAATTGTTTGCTTAAAATCTATGATTTTAGTCCAAAATGTTTGGCCACAATTCGCATGTATTTTCTACATTAATAAAGGTATTTTGTGTCTTGAGTTAAGAACTTTTCTCTTTATATTAGGTATTTTGTTACTGAATTCGAGTACTTGAATTTATATGAAGGTGAAGTTGCGAAGAAACTTCTTTTATGGTTTTGGTGATGACCAATGCCCTTATTATATAAGATGTTTGCTTAAAATTTTATGATTTTAGTCCAAAATGTTTCACCACAATTCGCATGTGTTTTTGCATGAATATTGGTATTTTGGGTCTGAAATTAAGTACTCGTCTCTTGATTTTAGGTATTTTGTTGTTGAATTCAAGTACATTATTTTATATGAAGGTGAAGTTGCGAAAACCTTATTTATGGTTTTGATGATGACAAATATCCTTATTATATAAGTTGCTTGCTTAAAATATACGATTTCAGTCCAAAATGTTTGGCCACAATTCGCATGTATTTTCTGCATTAATGAAGGTATTTTGTGTCTTGAGTTAAGTACTTTTCTCTTGATATTAGGTATTTTGTTACTAAATTCGAGTATTTGAATTTATATGAAGGTGAAGTTGCGAAGAAACTTCTTTTATGGTTTTGGTGATGACCAATGCCCTTATTAAATAAGATGTTTTCTTAAAATTTTATGATTTTAGTCCAAAATGTTTCACCACAATTCGCATGTGTTTTTTGCATGAATATTTGTATTTTGGGTCTGAAAAGTACTCAACTCTTGATTTTAGGTATTTTGTTGCTGAATTCGAGTACATTATTTTATATGAAGGTGAAGTTGCGAAAACCTTATTTTACGGTTTTGTTGATGACCAATATCCTTATTATATAAGTTGTTTGCTTAAAATATACGATTTTAGTCCAAAATGTTTGGCCACAATTCGCATGTATTTTCTGCATAAAAAAAAGGTATTTTGTGTCTTGAGTTAACAACTTCTCTCTTGATATTAGGTATTTTGTTGCTGAATTCGAGTACTTGAATTTATATGAAGGTGAAGTTGCGAAGAAACTTCTTTTATGGTTTTGGTGATGACCAATGTCCTTATTATATAAGATGTTTGCTTAAAATTTTATGTTTTTGTCTAAAATGTTTCACCACAATTCGCATGTATTTTTTTTGCATGAATATTGGAATTTTTGGTCTGGAATTAAGTAGTAGCATCTTGATTTTAGGTATTTTGTTGCTGAATTCAATTACTTTATTTTATATGAAAGTGAAGTTGCGAAAACCTTCTTTTGATGATGACCAATGTCCTTATTATATAAGTTGTTCGCAAAAACCAATGATTTTAGTCCAAAATGTTTGGCCACAATTCGCATGTATTTTCTGCATAAATAAACGTATTTTGTGTCTTGAATTAAGTACAACTCTCTTGATATTATGTATTTTGTTGCTGAATTCGAGTACTTGAATTTATATGAAGGTGAAGTTGCGAAGAAACTTCTTTCATGGTTTTGGTGACAACGTGCTTATTGTATAAGATGTTTGCTTAAAATTTTATGATTTTAGTCTAAAATGTTTCCCCACAATTCAATTGTATTTTTTGCATAAATATTGGTATTTTGTTCTAAAGTTAAGTACTCATCTCTTAATTTTTGGTATTTTGTTGGTGAATTCAAGTACTTCATTTTATATGAAGGTGAAGTTGCGAAAACCTTCTTTTATGGTTTTGATGATGACCAATGTCCTTATTATATAAGTTGTTTGCTTAACATCTATGATTTTAGTTCAAAATGTTTGGCCAAAATTCGCATGTATTGTCTGCATAAATAAAGGTATTTTGTGTCTTGAATTAAGTACTTTTCTCTTGATATTAGGTATTTTGCTAAATTCAAGTACTTTATTTTATATGAAGGTGAAGTTGCGAAAACCTTCTTTTATGGTTTTGATGATGACCAATGTTCTTATTATATAAGATGTTTGCGTAAAACCTATGATTTTAGTCCAAAATGTTCGGCCACAATTCACATGTATTTTCTTTATAAATAAAGGTATTTCGTGTGTTGAGTTAAGTACTTTTCTCTTGATATTAGATATTTTGTTGCTGGATTCGAGTACTAGATTTTATATGAAGGTGAAGTTGCGAAGAACCTTCTATTATGGTTTTGGTGATGACCAATGTCCTTATTTTGATGATGACCAATGTCCTTATTATATAAATTGTTTGCTTAAAATCTATGATTTTAGTCCAAAATGTTTGGCCACAATTCGCATGTATTTTCTACATTAATAAAGGTATTTTGTGTCTTGAGTTAAGAACTTTTCTCTTTATATTAGGTATTTTGTTACTGAATTCGAGTACTTGAATTTATATGAAGGTGAAGTTGCGAAGAAACTTCTTTTATGGTTTTGGTGATGACCAATGCCCTTATTATATAAGATGTTTGCTTAAAATTTTATGATTTTAGTCCAAAATGTTTCACCACAATTCGCATGTGTTTTTGCATGAATATTGGTATTTTGGGTCTGAAATTAAGTACTCGTCTCTTGATTTTAGGTATTTTGTTGTTGAGTTCAAGTACATTATTTTATATGAAGGTGAAGTTGCGAAAACCTTATTTATGGTTTTGATGATGACAAATATCCTTATTATATAAGTTGCTTGCTTAAAATATACGATTTCAGTCCAAAATGTTTGGCCACAATTCGCATGTATTTTCTACATTAATGAAGGTATTTTGTGTCTTGAGTTAAGTACTTTTCTCTTGATATTAGGTATTTTGTTACTGAATTCGAGTATTTGAATTTATATGAAGGTGAAGTTGCGAAGAAACTTCTTTTATGGTTTTGGTGATGACCAATGCCCATATTATATAAGATGTTTGCTTAAAATTTTATGATTTTAGTCCAAAATGTTTCACCACAATTCGCATGTGTTTTTTGCATGAATATTTGTATTTTGGGTCTGAAAAGTACTCGACTCTTGATTTTAGGTATTTTGTTGCTGAATTCGAGTACATTATTTTATATGAAGGTGAAGTTGCGAAAACCTTATTTTACGGTTTTGTTGATGACCAATATCCTTATTATATAAGTTGTTTGCTTAAAATATACGATTTTAGTCCAAAATGTTTGGCCACAATTCGCATGTATTTTCTGCATAAAAAAAAGGTATTTTGTGTCTTGAGTTAACAACTTCTCTCTTGATATTAGGTATTTTGTTGCTGAATTCGAGTACTTGAATTTATATGAAGGTGAAGTTGCGAAGAAACTTTTTTTATGGTTTTGGTGATGACCAATGTCATTATTATATAAGATGTTTGCTTAAAATTTTATGTTTTTGTCTAAAATGTTTCACCACAATTCGCATGTATTTTTTTTGCATGAATATTGGAATTTTTGGTCTGGAATTAAGTAGTAGCATCTTGATTTTAGGTATTTTGTTGCTGAATTCAATTACTTTATTTTATATGAAAGTGAAGTTGCGAAAACCTTCTTTTGATGATGACCAATGTCCTTATTATATAAGTTGTTTGCAAAAACCAATGATTTTAGTCCAAAATGTTTGGCCACAATTCGCATGTATTTTCTGCATAAATAAGCGTATTTTGTGTCTTGAATTAAGTACTACTCTCTTGATATTATGTATTTTGTTGCTGAATTCGAGTACTTGAATTTATATGAAGGTGAAGTTGCGAAGAAACTTCTTTCATGGTTTTGGTGACAACGTGCTTATTGTATAAGATGTTTGCTTAAAATTTTATGATTTTAGTCTAAAATGTTTCCCCACAATTCAATTGTATTTTTTGCATAAATATTGGTATTTTGTTCTAAAGTTAAGTACTCATCTCTTAATTTTTGGTATTTTGTTGGTGAATTCAAGTACTTCATTTTATATGAAGGTGAAGTTGCGAAAACCTTCTTTTATGGTTTTGATGATGACCAATGTCCTCATTATATAAGTTGTTTGCTTAACATCTATGATTTTAGTTCAAAATGTTTGGCCAAAATTCGCATGTATTGTCTGCATAAATAAAGGTATTTTGTGTCTTGAATTAAGTACTTTTCTCTTGATATTAGGTATTTTGCTAAATTCAAGTACTTTATTTTATATGAAGGTGAAGTTGCGAAAACCTTCTTTTATGGTTTTGATGATGACCAATGTTCTTATTATATAAGATGTTTGCGTAAAACCTATGATTTTAGTCCAAAATGTTCGGCCACAATTCACATGTATTTTCTTTATAAATAAAGGTATTTCGTGTGTTGAGTTAAGTACTTTTCTCTTGATATTAGATATTTTGTTGCTGGATTCGAGTACTAGATTTTATATGAAGGTGAAGTTGCGAAGAACCTTCTATTATGGTTTTGGTGATGACCAATGTCCTTATTTTGATGATGACCAATGTCCTTATTATATAAATTGTTTGCTTAAAATCTATGATTTTAGTCCAAAATGTTTGGCCACAATTCGCATGTATTTTCTACATTAATAAAGGTATTTTGTGTCTTGAGTTAAGAACTTTTCTCTTTATATTAGGTATTTTGTTACTGAATTCGAGTACTTGAATTTATATGAAGGTGAAGTTGCGAAGAAACTTCTTTTATGGTTTTGGTGATGACCAATGCCCTTATTATATAAGATGTTTGCTTAAAATTTTATGATTTTAGTCCAAAATGTTTCACCACAATTCGCATGTGTTTTTGCATGAATATTGGTATTTTGGGTCTGAAATTAAGTACTCGTCTCTTGATTTTAGGTATTTTGTTGTTGAATTCAAGTACATTATTTTATATGAAGGTGAAGTTGCGAAAACCTTATTTATGGTTTTGATGATGACAAATATCCTTATTATATAAGTTGCTTGCTTAAAATATACGATTTCAGTCCAAAATGTTTGGCCACAATTCGCATGTATTTTCTGCATTAATGAAGGTATTTTGTGTCTTGAGTTAAGTACTTTTCTCTTGATATTAGGTATTTTGTTACTAAATTCGAGTATTTGAATTTATATGAAGGTGAAGTTGCGAAGAAACTTCTTTTATGGTTTTGGTGATGACCAATGCCCTTATTAAATAAGATGTTTTCTTAAAATTTTATGATTTTAGTCCAAAATGTTTCACCACAATTCGCATGTGTTTTTTGCATGAATATTTGTATTTTGGGTCTGAAAAGTACTCGACTCTTGATTTTAGGTATTTTGTTGCTGAATTCGAGTACATTATTTTATATGAAGGTGAAGTTGCGAAAACCTTATTTTACGGTTTTGTTGATGACCAATATCCTTATTATATAAGTTGTTTGCTTAAAATATACGATTTTAGTCCAAAATGTTTGGCCACAATTCGCATGTATTTTCTGCATAAAAAAAAGGTATTTTGTGTCTTGAGTTAACAACTTCTCTCTTGATATTAGGTATTTTGTTGCTGAATTCGAGTACTTGAATTTATATGAAGGTGAAGTTGCGAAGAAACTTCTTTTATGGTTTTGGTGATGACCAATGTCCTTATTATATAAGATGTTTGCTTAAAATTTTATGTTTTTGTCTAAAATGTTTCACCACAATTCGCATGTATTTTTTTTGCATGAATATTGGAATTTTTGGTCTGGAATTAAGTAGTAGCATCTTGATTTTAGGTATTTTGTTGCTGAATTCAATTACTTTATTTTATATGAAAGTGAAGTTGCGAAAACCTTCTTTTGATGATGACCAATGTCCTTATTATATAAGTTGTTCGCAAAAACCAATGATTTTAGTCCAAAATGTTTGGCCACAATTCGCATGTATTTTCTGCATAAATAAACGTATTTTGTGTCTTGAATTAAGTACAACTCTCTTGATATTATGTATTTTGTTGCTGAATTCGAGTACTTGAATTTATATGAAGGTGAAGTTGCGAAGAAACTTCTTTCATGGTTTTGGTGACAACGTGCTTATTGTATAAGATGTTTGCTTAAAATTTTATGATTTTAGTCTAAAATGTTTCCCCACAATTCAATTGTATTTTTTGCATAAATATTGGTATTTTGTTCTAAAGTTAAGTACTCATCTCTTAATTTTTGGTATTTTGTTGGTGAATTCAAGTACTTCATTTTATATGAAGGTGAAGTTGCGAAAACCTTCTTTTATGGTTTTGATGATGACCAATGTCCTTATTATATAAGTTGTTTGCTTAACATCTATGATTTTAGTTCAAAATGTTTGGCCAAAATTCGCATGTATTGTCTGCATAAATAAAGGTATTTTGTGTCTTGAATTAAGTACTTTTCTCTTGATATTAGGTATTTTGCTAAATTCAAGTACTTTATTTTATATGAAGGTGAAGTTGCGAAAACCTTCTTTTATGGTTTTGATGATGACCAATGTTCTTATTATATAAGATGTTTGCGTAAAACCTATGATTTTAGTCCAAAATGTTCGGCCACAATTCACATGTATTTTCTTTATAAATAAAGGTATTTCGTGTGTTGAGTTAAGTACTTTTCTCTTGATATTAGATATTTTGTTGCTGGATTCGAGTACTAGATTTTATATGAAGGTGAAGTTGCGAAGAACCTTCTATTATGGTTTTGGTGATGACCAATGTCCTTATTTTGATGATGACCAATGTCCTTATTATATAAATTGTTTGCTTAAAATCTATGATTTTAGTCCAAAATGTTTGGCCACAATTCGCATGTATTTTCTACATTAATAAAGGTATTTTGTGTCTTGAGATAAGAACTTTTCTCTTTATATTAGGTATTTTGTTACTGAATTCGAGTACTTGAATTTATATGAAGGTGAAGTTGCGAAGAAACTTCTTTTATGGTTTTGGTGATGACCAATGCCCTTATTATATAAGATGTTTGCTTAAAATTTTATGATTTTAGTCCAAAATGTTTCACCACAATTCGCATGTGTTTTTGCATGAATATTGGTATTTTGGGTCTGAAATTAAGTACTCGTCTCTTGATTTTAGGTATTTTGTTGTTGAGTTCAAGTACATTATTTTATATGAAGGTGAAGTTGCGAAAACCTTATTTATGGTTTTGATGATGACAAATATCCTTATTATATAAGTTGCTTGCTTAAAATATACGATTTCAGTCCAAAATGTTTGGCCACAATTCGCATGTATTTTCTACATTAATGAAGGTATTTTGTGTCTTGAGTTAAGTACTTTTCTCTTGATATTAGGTATTTTGTTACTGAATTCGAGTATTTGAATTTATATGAAGGTGAAGTTGCGAAGAAATTTCTTTTATGGTTTTGGTGATGACCAATGCCCATATTATATAAGATGTTTGCTTAAAATTTTATGATTTTAGTCCAAAATGTTTCACCACAATTCGCATGTGTTTTTTGCATGAATATTTGTATTTTGGGTCTGAAAAGTACTCGACTCTTGATTTTAGGTATTTTGTTGCTGAATTCGAGTACATTATTTTATATGAAGGTGAAGTTGCGAAAACCTTATTTTACGGTTTTGTTGATGACCAATATCCTTATTATATAAGTTGTTTGCTTAAAATATACGATTTTAGTCCAAAATGTTTGGCCACAATTCGCATGTATTTTCTGCATAAAAAAAAGGTATTTTGTGTCTTGAGTTAACAACTTCTCTCTTGATATTAGGTATTTTGTTGCTGAATTCGAGTACTTGAATTTATATGAAGGTGAAGTTGCGAAGAAACTTCTTTTATGGTTTTGGTGATGACCAATGTCCTTATTATATAAGATGTTTGCTTAAAATTTTATGTTTTTGTCTAAAATGTTTCACCACAATTCGCATGTATTTGTTTTGCATGAATATTGGAATTTTTGGTCTGGAATTAAGTAGTAGCATCTTGATTTTAGGTATTTTGTTGCTGAATTCAATTACTTTATTTTAAATGAAAGTGAAGTTGCGAAAACCTTCTTTTGATGATGACCAATGTCCTTATTATATAAGTTGTTCGCAAAAACCAATGATTTTAGTCCAAAATGTTTGGCCACAATTCGCATGTATTTTCTGCATAAATAAACGTATTTTGTGTCTTGAATTAAGTACTACTCTCTTGATATTATGTATTTTGTTGCTGAATTCGAGTACTTGAATTTATATGAAGGTGAAGTTGCGAAGAAACTTCTTTCATGGTTTTGGTGACAACGTGCTTATTGTATAAGATGTTTGCTTAAAATTTTATGATTTTAGTCTAAAATGTTTCCCCACAATTCAATTGTATTTTTTGCATAAATATTGGTATTTTGTTCTAAAGTTAAGTACTCATCTCTTAATTTTTGGTATTTTGTTGGTGAATTCAAGTACTTCATTTTATATGAAGGTGAAGTTGCGAAAACCTTCTTTTATGGTTTTGATGATGACCAATGTCCTTATTATATAAGTTGTTTGCTTAACATCTATGATTTTAGTTCAAAATGTTTGGCCAAAATTCGCATGTATTGTCTGCATAAATAAAGGTATTTTGTGTCTTGAATTAAGTACTTTTCTCTTGATATTAGGTATTTTGCTAAATTCAAGTACTTTATTTTATATGAAGGTGAAGTTGCGAAAACCTTCTTTTATGGTTTTGATGATGACCAATGTTCTTATTATATAAGATGTTTGCGTAAAACCTATGATTTTAGTCCAAAATGTTCGGCCACAATTCACATGTATTTTCTTTATAAATAAAGGTATTTCGTGTGTTGAGTTAAGTACTTTTCTCTTGATATTAGATATTTTGTTGCTGGATTCGAGTACTAGATTTTATATGAAGGTGAAGTTGCGAAGAACCTTCTATTATGGTTTTGGTGATGACCAATGTCCTTATTTTGATGATGACCAATGTCCTTATTATATAAATTGTTTGCTTAAAATCTATGATTTTAGTCCAAAATGTTTGGCCACAATTCGCATGTATTTTCTACATTAATAAAGGTATTTTGTGTCTTGAGTTAAGAACTTTTCTCTTTATATTAGGTATTTTGTTACTGAATTCGAGTACTTGAATTTATATGAAGGTGAAGTTGCGAAGAAACTTCTTTATGGTTTTGGTGATGACCAATGCCCTTATTATATAAGATGTTTGCTTAAAATTTTATGATTTTAGTCCAAAATGTTTCACCACAATTCGCATGTGTTTTTGCATGAATATTGGTATTTTGGGTCTGAAATTAAGTACTCGTCTCTTGATTTTAGGTATTTTGTTGTTGAATTCAAGTACATTATTTTATATGAAGGTGAAGTTGCGAAAACCTTATTTATGGTTTTGATGATGACAAATATCCTTATTATATAAGTTGCTTGCTTAAAATATACGATTTCAGTCCAAAATGTTTGGCCACAATTTGCATGTATTTTCTGCATTAAAAAAGATATTTTGTGTCTTGAGTTAAGTACTTTTCTCTTGATATTAGGTATTTTGTTACTGAATTCGAGTATTTGAATTTATATGAAGGTGAAGTTGCGAAGAAACTTCTTTTATGGTTTTGGTGATGACCAATGCCCTTATTATATAAGATGTTTGCTTAAAATTTTATGATTTTAGTCCAAAATGTTTCACCACAATTCGCATGTGTTTTTTGCATGAATATTTGTATTTTGGGTCTGAAAAGTACTCGTCTCTTGATTTTAGGTATTTTGTTGCTGAATTCGAGTACATTATTTTATATGAAGGTGAAGTCGCGAAAACCTTATTTTACGGTTTTGTTGATGACCAATATCCTTATTATATAAGTTGTTTGCTTAAAATATACGATTTTAGTCCAAAATGTTTGGCCACAATTCGCATGTATTTTCTGCATAAAAAAAAAGGTATTTTGTGTCTTGAGTTAACAACTTCTCTCTTGATATTAGGTATTTTGTTGCTGAATTCGAGTACTTGAATTTATATGAAGGTGAATTTGCGAAGAAACTTCTTTTACGGTTTTGGTGATGACCAATGTCCTTATTATATAAGATGTTTGCTTAAAATTTTATGTTTTTGTCTATAATGTTTCACCACAATTCGCATGTATTTTTTTTTTGCATGAATATTGGAATTTTTGGTCTGAAATTAAGTAGTAGCATCTTGATTTTAGGTATTTTGTTGCTGAATTCAATTACTTTATTTTATATGAAAGTGAAGTTGCGAAAACCTTCTTTTGATGATGACCAATGTCCTTATTATATAAGTTGTTTGCAAAAACCAATGATTTTAGTCCAAAATGTTTGGCCACAATTCGCATGTATTTTCTGCATAAATAAACGTATTTTGTGTCTTGAATTAAGTACTACTCTCTTGATATTATGTATTTTGTTGCTGAATTCGAGTACTTGAATTTATATGAAGGTGAAGTTGCGAAGAAACTTCTTTCATGGTTTTGGTGACAACGTGCTTATTGTATAAGATGTTTGCTTAAAATTTTATGATTTTAGTCTAAAATGTTTCCCTACAATTCAATTGTATTTTTTGCATAAATATTGGTACTTTGTTCTAAAGTTAAGTACTCATCTCTTAATTTTAGGTATTTTGTTGGTGAATTCAAGTACTTCATTTTATATGAAGGTGAAGTTGCGAAAACCTTCTTTTATGGTTTTGATGATGACCAATGTCCTTATTATATAAGTTGTTTGCTTAACATCTATGATTTTAGTTCAAAATGTTTCACCACAATTCGCATGTGTTTTTGCATGAATATTGGTATTTTGGGTCTGAAATTAAGTACTCGTCTCCTGATTTTAGGTATTTTGTTGTTGAATTCAAGTACATTATTTTATATGAAGGTGAAGTTGCGAAAACCTTCTTTTATGGTTTTGATGATGACTAATGTCCTTATTATATAAGATGTTTGCGTAAAACCTATGATTTTAGTCCAAAATGTTCGGCAACAATTCACATGTATTTTCTTTATAAATAAAGGTATTTCGTGTGTTGAGTCAAGTACTTTTCTCTTGATATTAGGTATTTTGTTGCTGGATTCGAGTACTAGATTTTATATGAAGGTGAAGTTGCGAAGAACCTTCTTTTATGGTTTTGGTGATGAACAATGTCCTTATTTTGATGATGACCAATGTCCTTATTATATAAATTGTTTGCTTAAAATCTATGATTTTAGTCCAAAATATTTGGCCACAATTCGCATGTATTTTCTGCATTAATAAAGGTATTTTGTGTCTTGAGTTAAGTACTTTTCTCTTGATATTAGGTATTTTGTTACTGAATTCGAGTATTTGAATTTATATGAAGGTGAAGTTGCGAAGAAACTTCTTTTATGGTTTTGGTGATGACCAATGCCCTTATTATATAAGATGTTTGCTTAAAATTTTATGATTTTAGTCCAAAATGTTTCACCACAATTCGCATGTGTTTTTTGCATGAATATTTGTATTTTGGGTCTGAAAAGTACTCGACTCTTGATTTTAGGTATTTTGTTGCTGAATTCGAGTACATTATTTTATATGAAGGTGAAGTTGCGAAAACCTTATTTTACGGTTTTGTTGATGACCAATATCCTTATTATATAAGTTGTTTGCTTAAAATATACGATTTTAGTCCAAAATGTTTGGCCACAATTCGCATGTATTTTCTGCATAAAAAAAAGGTATTTTGTGTCTTGAGTTAACAACTTCTCTCTTGATATTAGGTATTTTGTTGTTGAATTCGAGTACTTGAATTTATATGAAGGTGAAGTTGCGAAGAAACTTCTTTTATGGTTTTGGTGATGACCAATGTCCTTATTATATAAGATGTTTGCTTAAAATTTTATGTTTTTGTCTAAAATGTTTCACCACAATTCGCATGTATTTGTTTTGCATGAATATTGGAATTTTTGGTCTGAAATTAAGTAGTAGCATCTTGATTTTAGGTATTTTGTTGCTGAATTCAATTACTTTATTTTATATAAAGTGAAGTTGCGAAAACCTTCTTTTGATGATGACCAATGTCCTTATTATATAAGTTGTTTGCAAAAACCAATGATTTTAGTCCAAAATGTTTGGCCACAATTCGCATGTATTTTCTGCATAAATAAACGTATTTTGTGTCTTGAATTAAGTACTACTCTCTTGATATTATGTATTTTGTTGCTGAATTCGAGTACTTGAATTTATATGAAGGTGAAGTTGCGAAGAAACTTCTTTCATGGTTTTGGTGACAACGTGCTTATTGTATAAGATGTTTGCTTAAAATTTTATGATTTTAGTCTAAAATGTTTCCCCACAATTCAATTGTATTTTTTGCATAAATATTGGTATTTTGTCCTAAAGTTAAGTGCTCATCTCTTAATTTTTGGTATTTTGTTGGTGAATTCAAGTACTTCATTTTATATGAAGGTGAAGTTGCGAAAACCTTCTTTTATGGTTTTGATGATGACCAATGTCCTTATTATATAAGTTGTTTGCTTAACATCTATGATTTTAGTTCAAAATGTTTGGCCACAATTCGCATGTATTGTCTGCATAAATAAAGGTATTTTGTGTCTTGAATTAAGTACTTTTCTCTTGATATTAGGTATTTTGCTGAATTCAAGTACTTTATTTTATATGAAGGTGAAGTTGCGAAAACCTTCTTTTATGGTTTTGATGATGACCAATGTCCTTATTATATAAGATGTTTGCGTAAAACCTATGATTTTAGTCCAAAATGTTCGGCCACAATTCACATGTATTTTCTTTATAAATAAAGGTATTTCGTGTGTTGAGTTAAGTACTTTTCTCTTGATATTAGGTATTTTGTTGCTGGATTCGAGTACTAGATTTTATATGAAGGTGAAGTTGCGAAGAACCTTCTTTTATGGTTTTGGTGATGACCAATGTCCTTATTTTGATGATGACCAATGTCCTTATTATATAAATTGTTTGCTTAAAATCTATGATTTTAGTCCAAAATGTTTGGCCACAATTCGCATGTATTTTCTACATTAATAAAGGTATTTTGTGTCTTGAGTTAAGAACTTTTCTCTTTATATTAGGTATTTTGTTACTGAATTCGAGTACTTGAATTTATATGAAGGTGAAGTTGCGAAGAAACTTCTTTTATGGTTTTGGTGATGACCAATGCCCTTATTATATAAGATGTTTGCTTAAAATTTTATGATTTTAGTCCAAAATGTTTCACCACAATTCGCATGTGTTTTTGCATGAATATTGGTATTTTGGGTCTGAAATTAAGTACTCGTCTCTTGATTTTAGGTATTTTGTTGTTGAATTCAAGTACATTATTTTATATGAAGGTGAAGTTGCGAAAACCTTATTTATGGTTTGATGATGACAAATATCCTTATTATATAAGTTGCTTGCTTAAAATATACGATTTCAGTCCAAAATGTTTGGCCACAATTCGCATGTATTTTCTGCATTAATAAAGGTATTTTGTGTCTTGAGTTAAGTACTTTTCTCTTGATATTAGGTATTTTGTTACTGCATTCGAGTATTTGAATTTATATGAAGGTGAAGTTGCGAAGAAACTTCTTTTATGGTTTTGGTGATGACCAATGCCCTTATTATATAAAATGTTTGCTTAAAATTTTATGATTTTAGTCCAAATGTTTCACCACAATTCGCATGTGTTTTTTGCATGAATATTTGTATTTTGGGTCTGAAAAGTACTCGTCTCTTGATTTTAGGTATTTTGTTGCTGAATTCGAGTACATTATTTTATATGAAGGTGAAGTTGCGAAAACCTTATTTTACGGTTTTGTTGATGACCAATATCCTTATTATATAAGTTGTTTGCTTAAAATATACGATTTTAGTCCAAAATGTTTGGCCACAATTCGCATGTATTTTCTGCATAAAAAAAAAGGTATTTTGTGTCTTGAGTTAACAACTTCTCTCTTGATATTAGGTATTTTGTTGCTGAATTCGAGTACTTGAATTTATATGAAGGTGAAGTTGCGAAGAAACTTCTTTTATGGTTTTGGTGATGACCAATGTCCTTATTATATAAGATGTTTGCTTAAAATTTTATGTTTTTGTCTAAAATGTTTCACCACAATTCGCATGTATTCTTTTTGCATGAATATTGGAATTTTTGGTCTGAAATTAAGTAGTAGCATCTTGATTTTAGGTATTTTGTTGCTGAATTCAATTACTTTATTTTAAATGAAAGTGAAGTTGCGAAAACCTTCTTTTGATGATGACCAATGTCCTTATTAGATAAGTTGTTCGCAAAAACCAATGATTTTAGTCCAAAATGTTTGGCCACAATTCGCATGTATTTTCTGCATAAATAAACGTATTTTCTGTCTTGAATTAAGTACTACTCTCTTGATATTATGTATTTTGTTGCTGAATTCGAGTACTTGAATTTATATGAAGGTGAAGTTGCGAAGAAACTTCTTTCATGGTTTTGGTGACAACGTGCTTATTGTATAAGATGTTTGCTTAAAATTTTATGATTTTAGTCTAAAATGTTTCCCCACAATTCAATTGTATTTTTTGCATAAATATTGGTATTTTGTTCTAAAGTTATGTACTCATCTCTTAATTTTAGGTATTTTGTTGGTGAATTAAAGTACTTCATTTTATATGAAGCTGAAGTTGCGAAAACCTTCTTTTATGGTTTTGATGATGACCAATGTCCTTATTATATAAGTTTGTTGGTCCCGAATGCACCAAAACAAGGAATCAAAGAGGCTTTAATGGAATGAAAAGGGAGTATTCTCACCTTTGAGTGTGTGTAGTGTGTGAAAAATTTGGATAAGCCTTTCATCTTTGATTACTTTCAAAAGTGAGTTGGTAACACCTTATATACCACATTAACCCTAGGTATATTAAGGCCCAATCACTAAATATTAAATAATTACAATCTAGTCTAAAGCCCAAGCTAAAGATAATTACAAAATTAATCCCAAGACTTAAACTATTGACACAATCAATTAAATATCCTAACAATCTCCCCCTTTGTGTCAATTGTTGGGAGTCTTGAATCTTGAGCGTAGCGGTGGTGGATTAGCGTGTGAGTGTGTCGCGAAGCCCTAGCTTGAACTCGAAGGCGCGGAGGTTCCTTCGAAGTACCAATCGATTAGCTATAGCGTCAATGAGCTTCGCGAACTTGGATCGGTAGAGAGGATCTTCTCTGAAAGTATGCGGCAGATCTTCATTAGTTTGTCTTGGATGATGGTGAGCGTTCCATCCGAGAACTTTGCCACTTCAGAGCAGCGCAGCATCCTCATCTTTCCCTTATAGTTCGAGTAGGCGACCGCCGGATCGTCTCCGTCGATCACATCGCCCTCTCGGTAGTCGTCCGCGTTCTTGAAAGATGGGCGAGTCAGATTCACCTTCTTCAGGTTGTGCTCCACCGCCATCTGCAGATCGTGGGTGGCGAAGAATCTGACCTGTCGGAGCATGTGGCGTTTGATAGCCACATATCCCATGGTGACCGGTTCAGCACGTATGAGATGTCCAGAACTTCTGAGGACGAGTCTGAACTGCTTCATGGATTCCAGCATGCTGTACAGGTCGCCCAGGCGCAGAAACTTGAAGTCCGCCTCACTGACTTCACAGTAGCTCTCATCCTGCCTCATTACCGTGAATACTGGGTAATGGACAGGTCCTTTGGACTCTTGGCGGAGGTCAGTGACTTTGCAGATGGGGGCCCGACTCATTTCCTGAGCGATGTTTTCCTCATCGGATAGCGTTCTATTTGTGCATTTGTGGCACAGAAGGCTCCATCGATAGAGTTGCTTCTTTCTTCGCTCCAACTTTGGATGTTCATCAGCTCATACTCGTCGAAGGTGGTGATGATCTGCTCCTTGCGTCGCCAGATCCTCTTCCTGATCTCTTCTTGAAACGGTGCAGTGATCTTTTTATTTTCCCACGGTGCTTCCGGTATATCCACCGTGGGTGCATCCGTTTGAGCAGCAGGGGCCTCAGTTTGCTGCGCTTGGAATTGCAGGATGTCCTCAAGCTCGGCCGGTTCAGTGTCGCACTCCTCTCCGTCCTCGTTGTCTGCTGTGTTGACAGCGTTAGTGAGGCTTCCATCAGCAGACGTCGAGCGTTTTCCACCAGCTTCCTGGCTGCTACTGCATCGACGGGTGTGTACAACCATTCATCGTTGAAGATGTAGGCTTCGATCTCGTTCTGTGCGCAGTAGACGTCCTCGGGAGCTACGTTGGGGTCGGTGTTGAGAGGAGTGTCGCTGTGTGGTGGCGAGGGTGTTGCGTCGGAAGAGTTTGTGGATTGTGGGGATGGTTGTGGTGGAGATTCTGGTGGTTCAGTTGTGGTGATGGTTTTGGCAAGGATGATTTGGGTGTCGGGTGGTGTAGGTGTGGTGGTGGCCTCTAACATCGATGTGATGGTTAGAGGTTCGGAGACTGTGGGTGGAGACGGTGTGGGGGTGGTCTCTAACGTCGATGTGACGATTAGAGTTTTGGAGACGGTAGTGGATGGTGGTGAGGGTGATTTGGCTAGTGACTCAGGGTTAATAAGGTGGGATTTTTGGCTAGTGGGGTGTGAGGTTTCTGTTACGGGCGTTGTTTCAGGCCCGGAGGAGGAGGACGGCGTCGAGTGAGTGAGTCCTTGGATCTGTTGGCCTAGCTGCCTATTCTCCCCCTCGCGGCGATCTTGATCATCGTCTTGATCGTCGCGCCTGATCCCGCTGGACTCGCCCTGAGCGCGGCAAGTCATGGGCTGAGTCATCATTCTCTTCATCTGCCGTTCCTCGTCGTCGAGTTCCGTCATCGACTCGAATCTTGCTCGGAGGAGGTAGAAGAGCTCCTTCGCGGAGATGGCAGAGAGAATGGCTTCAGCGTCCACATCTTGAGTCGGTGGTGGCGTCTCCGGGGCCACACCTTTCCCTTTGTCGGCGGTGGACGCATCGAGACGCGCGTAGACTTTATCGAGAATCGACGTCTCAAGAGTCTTTGCAAACTCTTGAAGACGTGTCTCTAGCGCGGTCTCGGTGACGAAGGTGGGTAAATCTAACAAGTTGGATTCACGGAGAATTCCAACTGACACCGAATCGGAGAAGATTGCCGATCGGCCGCCCGTTTGCACAGGACTGGAAAAGACGGGGTCACTTAGACTTCCCGTTGGCATCATCGATGAGACGAACTCAATCGAATGATGGCCTAGGCTCACGGTTGTTGTGATGTTGGCCGTGCTAGGTCTTCCGCTCTCAGTCACAGAGACATCACCGAGCGTTCTGACAGAGTCACGAAGACTCTGTGGTGCGGTGGAAGGTGTATGTGTCCTAGAAACGGATGAAACTATGGGGAGTGAGGGCACTAGACTCGAGGTGCATGAAGAGGATGCAGTCTGAGGCGAGGGACTGCTTGTTTCAACATCGACTATCTCCAAGTGGGATGTCGATGGTATACGTGGCTCCTCGTGGAATGAAATATCTTCCTGTAGAGAGGAAGATAAGTGGGTTGGTGGGGTAGTTTGCGTGGTTGAGCCAGATGCCACGACTTCTACTCGGGAGGTGAACACATCACCTCCTGTACCTACTGGTTCGGCTCGGCTTATCTGTGGCTGAGGAGGTCGATCGTGCTTTTGTTTCGATCGACGCTCCGTGGGGCGGCTTACGTCATCCTCTCCCGACCGTTTTTTCGGAGCGCGGGTGGAAGAGGATGCGGCGCGACTCGAGGACTTTTTGGAGGTGGTGGTGGGGTTTTGGCTAGTCCCGGGGTTGGGAGCAGTGGGGTTGATCTGCTCCGTAGGGACAGTACAGTAGATAGTGGTCTGGGGCTTTCTCGGAGTGAGGCGGTTGATATGCGATATTCGCGGACGTGTGGATTTGTCTGGTCGGCGTAGGCGAGAACTTCGTCCGGAATTATCATTGCGTTTCGATCCTTCGCCGGGGTGTTTTTCTTGGCGAACTTCTCAACTGTGGGGATGGGGAAGTGTTCGGCTGCCGGCCGCATGCGAATGCTGGTGGAGTGCATGCGGAAGTGTTTGATGAAGGCTGGGAGCCACCGCATGTAAGGTATGAAGCGGTTAGTGACTCCCTTTGCGACTTCCCGGTCGCGACGTTGGATCATCGCGACGAGATCCATCCAGATGATGTCCGCGTAGTTGTACTTCCGGTTGTGGGCGATGCCGGTTAGGATGGTGAGGATCTGAAGGTTTCCGCGGTCCTGACCGGCATGCTTTTCTGACATGCACTTGTTCACCAGCAGGTACAGTGTTCGCCAAGGTTGAGGTAGGTTGCGGGTGGTGACTTCACTGAGGACAAGTGGGCCCTTCTTCTTCTTGGTATCTGGTTGATAGCCCAGTCGGTCAATGTCTTCAATGAGTTGATCGTGCGTTGGTAGTGGGTCATAGGGTGAGTAGACGGGGAGTTGAAGCACTTCTTGCACTATTTTTTGATTGAGGACCACCGTTTCTTGATCAATTTGTGCGGATAGGTTTTTGGCAAGATGGAGTGGTCCCGCTATCTGCAGTGTATGCCAGAATTGTTGAAGGTACACCTGTGCTTCTGGCTCGCCATGTGTGAGGGCGTGGCGAAGTGGGTGCCCTTTGAGGATTTCTATGATGACGGGGGCATCGCATCGAAAGCTCTGCAGGTCCACCATGAAGTTGTTGGGAATCAGGGCCGCCCATTGACTCAGTGGGAAGATCTGCTCGGGTGGTGGGACATAGAGACGTGTGTTGAGTTCGATGCGAGCAATGTCCCGTTGGAGTGCAGCCGCCTCAAGTGCTTCAATTGTGCTTTGTTCTTTTTCCGTCATATCTGTGCTTGACAGTAATTGTGATATGATTAGTATGGATTAAATTGTGAGAATGTGGACATAAATAAGTCATGGGTGAAATGATGGAAGTGGCCTCAAATTGCAAATGAAACATCGACAATGTTTTTAAAGGAGATGAGAAAGTTCGCTAAGTATAACATATAGGGATGTTGAGGAAAATTTAGCATTTTGTGTCAAATTTCGCATGTAATGAGAAATTTCGCAGATTATCACACAAAGGCATGTCGAGAGAGCATTTTCGCAGATATAAAGGAAATTTCGCACTCAGTCTTATTCATGAATTGTGCATATAACAGGAAAATTTCGCATTCAAAGGGAATTTTCGCATGTAGCATGGAAATTTCGCATTCAGTGTAAAGTTTCGCATGTATTGGGAAATTTTCGCAAGTTATAACACAAAGACATGTCGTGAGAAAGTTTCGCTGTCAGAGTAAAATTTTCGCAAGTGATGGAAAATTTCGCAAGTTATATCACATAGACATGTCGTGAGAATTTTCGCAGTCAGAGTAAAATTTTCGCAAGTATGGAAAATTTCGCAAGTTATATCACATAGACATGTCGTGAGAAATTTTCACAGGTTATATGAAAGTTTCGCGGAGGTAAAGAGCGTTGTGGACTGCGAAAACTTTTGTTCACTGTAGTTGCGAAATAGTGAAGATGCGAAAATATGTAATATGAAGTGATGTGTTATTAGAATTTCGCGGGGCTAAACTCAATGTAGCAGGGAAAGTTTAGTTGTGAGGGAAAAAGATTTTCTCAGATAAACTTTCGCGGCACTTAACATACTGTAGCAGCGAAAAAAAATTTAACACATGTAAATTCTCGGGCGAAAGTTTCGCAGTTTCTTGCCAGTTCATCCTCATTGATGGGACCTCTTGGAGTGCGGCGTTCATCCATGGGAGGGTTTGCGTTTGGCTGTGCAGGGATGATTGTCCAGAACTGTGCTGGGCCGTTGAATATGGAGTCCAGAAGGTATTGAGAGAGTGGTGCGCCTTTGTTCCTGATGAACGTGAGGAACCGGTTGGTCCATATGCTGTAGTCGCCTTGTCGCAGCATCGGAGGCCTGGTGTCGGAGCCCACTGTGGTGATGTCATTCGTGGTAGACATGGTTGGTGCAGTCGAATCGTCCGTGGTTTTGATCTTGTATAGATAAGAGAGTTAGTAACGAACGATAAGAGAAATACGAGTTGAATGAGTAGAGTTTTGAGAATAAAACTGTTTAAAGAATTTCCTAGAACTAAGTGAGCGTGTGTGATGGTCGATAATGTGTGGAAGAGAAATATATCTTGAAATTAGGAGAAGTTCTAGGAATTTAAATCGAGACTTGAGGAGCAAAAACAAATTTTATGTCAAATGTGGTCTAGGGTGTTAGGACTGAAGTGTTGGGATCAAATCTTAAAAAAGTTTGAGAAAAGTTTAACCCAAGAAGATTTTAACACGAGAAAAAGGCTTAACACGTCAAGAAAAAAAAATTCGCAGTTCGAAATTTTCTCGGATTCTAAAATTTCGCATGTGAGAATGATTCTCAGTTGAGAGTTTTAAAGCTTCACAAGAGAATTTCGCACGTTAAAAAAATTTCGCATCGAGAGTTGACGTGTGGTCTTTGAAAATTTTTTCGAATTTGAAAGAGGTGTGGTATTGAAAAAAAACTTTCTCAAATTAGATAAATTTTCTCGGCTTTGAAAACTTTCACGGATGTAAAATTTTCGCAAAGTTCAAAATTTTCTCGGTCTTGAAAGAAAAATTTCGCGGCTCAGAAAGATTCGCGGAATCAGCTTTCAAGGGTATAAAGTTTCTCGGATTTTAAAGAGTACGAAGTTGAGAAAAATTGGGTCTAAGTGAAATTTTAGCGGTTTAAAAATTCTCGGCTGAAAATTTCTCGACCTGCGAAAATTTCTCAGATTTTTGGAAAGTTTCGCGGCTTAGAAAAATTCTTGAATGGACTTTCTCGCATATAAAGTTTCTCGGATTTTAAGCATAGGCCGTTGCGAAAATGCAGTGAACGTAAAATTTTCGCGGTTTTGAAAATTCTCGGATTTGAGCATAGGCCGTTGCGAAAAATGCAGTGAAAGTGAATTTTCGCGGTTTAAAAATTCTCGGATTTAAATTCGCGGATATGAAACTTTCGCGGATTTGAACGATTCAGAAAGTTTCGCGGATTTGAACGATTCAGAAAGTTTCGCGGGCAAGAACACCGAAGTACTGTTCCATTGCTTGTCGCGAATCTTTCCCAGAAAACCGTCCGTTTTCACTCAAATCTCAACCAAAATCGCTCAAACTTGATCCTAAACTTCAGAAATTCTTCCCTAAACACATAATCGACCGATTTGTGAGCTAAAAACACCAAAAATAGGTCAAATCGACCAAAAATAGAGAATGGCCGAGATGTCCTTTTCTGAAAAGTTTTTGCTTCAATCTTGCTCAAAACTCGTTAAAACTGATCCAAAAGTGTTCTAAAAACATTTTAGGCATATACTCGATCTGGGGGAAGGTTTTAAACACAAAAACGAAGCATCAAAACCCCAAAACAAGCTCGAAATGCCGAAAACAATTTTTTGCCCAAAAACACCTTTGATCTTTCTTGGAATCGAACGAAACTGGATTCAAATCAATGCAGATCGATCCACGTTTGCTCCAATACCACTTGTTGGTCCCGAATGCACCAAAACAAGGAATCAAAGAGGCTTTAGTGGAATGAAAAGGGAGTATTCTCACCTTTGAGTGTGTGTAGTGTGTGAAAAATTTGGATAAGCCTTTGATCTTTGATTACTTTCAAAAGTGAGTTGGTAACACCTTATATACCACATTAACCCTAGGTATATTAAGGCCCAATCACTAAATATTAAATAATTACAATCTAGTCTAAAGCCCAAGCTAAAGATAATTACAAAATTAATCCCAAGACTTAAACTATTGACACAATCAATTAAATATCCTAACAAAGTTGTTTGCTTAACATCTATGATTTTAGTTCAAAATGTTTGGCCACAATTCGCATGTATTGTCTGCATAAATAAAGGTATTTTGTGTCTTGAATTAAGTACTTTTCTCTTGATATTAGGTATTTTGCTGAATTCAAGTACTTTATTTCATATGAAGGTGAAGTTGCGAAAACCTTCTTTTATGGTTTTGATGATGACCAATGTCCTTATTATATAAGATGTTTGCGTAAAACCTATGATTTTAGTCCAAAATGTTCGGCCACAATTCACATGTATTTTCTTTATAAATAAAGGTATTTCGTGTGTTGAGTTAAGTACTTTTCTCTTGATATTAGGTATTTTGTTGCTGGATTCGAGTACTAGATTTTATATGAAGGTGAAGTTGCGAAGAACCTTCTTTTATGGTTTTGGTGATGACCAATGTCCTTATTTTGATGATGACCAATGTCCTTATTATATAAATTGTTTGCTTAAAATCTATGATTTTAGTCCAAAATGTTTGGCCATAATTCGCATGTATTTTCGGCATTAATAAAGGTATTTTGTGTCTTGAGTTAAGTACTTTTTTCTTGATATTAGGTATTTTGTTACTGAATTCGAGTACTTAAATTTATATGAAGGTGAAGTTGCGAAGAAACTTCTTTTATGGTTTTGGTGATGACCAATGCCCTTATTATATAAGATGTTTGCTTAAAATTTTATGATTTTAGTCCAAAATGTTTCACCACAATTCGCATGTATTTTTTTTGCATGAATATTGGAATTTTTGGTCTGAAATTAAGTAGTAGCATCTTGATTTTAGGTATTTTGTTGCTGAATTCAATTACTTTATTTTATATGAAAGTGAAGTTGCGAAAACCTTCTTTTGATGATGACCAATGTCCTTATTATATAAGTTGTTTGTAAAAACCAATGATTTTAGTCCAAAATGTTTGGCCACAATTCGCATGTATTTTCTGCATAAATAAACGTATCTTGTGTCTTGAATTAAGTACTACTCTCTTAATATTAGGTATTTTGTTGCTGAATTCGAGTACTTGAGTTTATATGAAGGTGAAGTTGCGAAGAAATTTCTTTTATGATTTTGGTGACAACGTGCTTATTTTATAAAATGTTTGCTTAAAATTTTATGATTTTAGTCTAAAATGTTTCATCACAATTCACTTGTATTTTTTGCATAAATATTGGTATTTGTCTAAAGTTAAGTACTCATCTCTTAATTTTAGGTATTTTGTTGGTGAATTCAAGTACTTCATTTTATATGAAGGTGAAGTTGCGAAAACCTTCTTTTATGGTTTTGATGATGACCAATGTCCTTATTATATAAGTTGTTTGCTTAACATCTATGATTTTAGTTCAAAATGTTTGGCCACAATTCGCATGTATTGTCTGCATAAATAAAGGTATTTTGTGTCTTGAATTAAGTACTTTTCTCTTGATATTAGGTATTTGTGCTGAATTCAAGTACTTTATTTTATATGAAGGTGAAGTTGCGAAAACCTTCTTTTATGGTTTTGATGATGACCAATGTCCTTAGTATATATGATGTTTGCGTAAAACCTATGATTTTAGTCCAAAATGTTCGGCCACAATTCGCATGTATTTTCTTTATAAATAAAGGTATTTCGTGTGTTGAGTTAAGTACTTTTCTCTTGATATTAGGTATTTTGTTGCTGGATTCGAGTACTAGATTTTATATGAAGGTGAAGTTGCGAAGAACCTTCTTTTATGGTTTTGGTGATGACCAATGTCCTTATTTTGATGATGACCAATGTCCTTATTATATAAATTGTTTGCTTAAAATCTATGATTTTAGTCCAAAATGTTTGGCCATAATTCGCATGTATTTTCGGCATTAATAAAGGTATTTTGTGTCTTGAGTTAAGTACTTTTTTCTTGATATTAGGTATTTTGTTACTGAATTCGAGTACTTAAATTTATATGAAGGTGAAGTTGCGAAGAAACTTCTTTTATGGTTTTGGTGATGACCAATGCCCTTATTATATAAGATGTTTGCTTAAAATTTTATGATTTTAGTCCAAAATGTTTCACCACAATTCGCATGTGTTTTTGCATGAATATTGGTATTTTGGGTCTGAAATTAAGTACTCGTCTCTTGATTTTAGGTATTTTGTTGTTGAATTCAAGTACATTATTTTATATGAAGGTGAAGTTGCGAAAACCTTATTTATGGTTTTGATGATGACAAATATCCTTATTATATAAGTTGCTTGCTTAAAATATACGATTTCGGTCCAAAATGTTTGGCCACAATTCGCATGTATTTTCTGCATTAATAAAGGTATTTTGTGTCTTGATTTAAGTACTTTTCTCTTGATATTAGGTATTTTGTTACTGAATTCGAGTATTTGAATTTATATGAAGGTGAAGTTGCGAAGAAACTTCTTTTATGGTTTTGGTGATGACCAATGCCCTTATTATATAAGATGTTTGCTTAAAATTTTATGATTTTAGTCCAAAATGTTTCACCACAATTCGCATGTGTTTTTTGCATGAATATTTGTATTTTGGGTCTGAAAAGTACTCGACTCTTGATTTTAGGTATTTTGTTGCTGAATTCGAGTACATTATTTTATATGAAGGTGAAGTTGCGAAAACCTTATTTTACGGTTTTGTTGATGACCAATATCCTTATTATATAAGTTGTTTGCTTAAAATATACGATTTTAGTCCAAAATGTTTGGCCACAATTCGCATGTATTTTCTGCATAAAAAAAAGGTATTTTGTGTCTTGAGTTAACAACTTCTCTCTTGATATTAGATATTTTGTTGCTGAATTCGAGTACTTGAATTTATATGAAGGTGAAGTTGCGAAGAAACTTCTTTTATGGTTTTGGTGATGACCAATGTCCTTATTATATAAGATGTTTGCTTAAAATTTTATGTTTTTGTCTAAAATGTTTCACCACAATTCGCATGTATTTTTTTTGCATGAATATTGGAATTTTTGGTCTGGAATTAAGTAGTAGCATCTTGATTTTAGGTATTTTGTTGCTGAATTCAATTACTTTATTTTATATGAAAGTGAAGTTGCGAAAACCTTCTTTTGATGATGACCAATGTCCTTATTATATAAGTTGTTTGCAAAAACCAATGATTTTAGTCCAAAATGTTTGGCCACAATTCGCATGTATTTTCTGCATAAATAAACGTATTTTGTGTCTTGAATTAAGTACTACTCTCTTGATATTATGTATTTTGTTGCTGAATTCGAGTACTTGAATTTATATGAAGGTGAAGTTGCGAAGAAACTTCTTTCATGGTTTTGGTGACAACGTGCTTATTGTATAAGATGTTTGCTTAAAATTTTATGATTTTAGTCTAAAATGTTTCCCCACAATTCAATTGTATTTTTTGCATAAATATTGGTATTTTGTTCTAAAGTTAAGTACTCATCTCTTAATTTTAGGTATTTTGTTGGTGAATTCAAGTACTTCATTTTATATGAAGGTGAAGTTGCAAAAACCTTCTTTTATGGTTTTGATGATGACCAATGTCCTTATTATATAAGTTGTTTGCTTAACATCTATGATTTTAGTTCAAAATGTTTGGCCACAATTCGCATGTATTGTCTGCATAAATAAAGGTATTTTGTGTCTTGAATTAAGTACTTTTCTCTTGATATTAGGTATTTTGCTGAATTCAAGTACTTTATTTTATATGAAGGTGAAGTTGCGAAAACCTTCTTTTATGGTGTTGATGATGACCAATGTCCGTATTATATAAGATGTTTGCGTAAAACCTATGATTTTAGTCCAAAATGTTCGGCCACAATTCACATGTATTTTCTTTAAAAATAAAGGTATTTCGTGTGTTTAGTTAAGTACTTTTCTCTTGATATTAGGTATTTTGTTGCTGGATTCGAGTACTAGATTTTATATGAAGGTGAAGTTGCGAAGAACCTTCTTTTATGGTTTTGGTGATGACCAATGTCCTTATTTTGATGATGACCAATGTCCTTATTATATAAATTGTTTGCTTAAAATCTATGATTTTAGTCCAAAATGTTTGGCCACAATTCGCATGTATTTTCTACATTAATAAAGGTATTTTGTGTCTTGAGTTAAGTACTTTTCTCTTTATATTAGGTATTTTGTTACTGAATTCGAGTACTTAAATTTATATGAAGGTGAAGTTGCGAAGAAACTTCTTTTATGGTTTTGGTGATGACCAATGCCCTTATTATATAAGATGTTTGCTTAAAATTTTATGATTTTAGTCCAAAATGTTTCACCACAATTCGCATGTGTTTTTGCATGAATATTGGTATTTTGGGTCTGAAATTAAGTACTCGTCTCCTGATTTTAGGTATTTTGTTGTTGAATTCAAGTACATTATTTTATATGAAGGTGAAGTTGCGAAAACCTTATTTATGGTTTTGATGATGACAAATATCCTTATTATATAAGTTGCTTGCTTAAAATATACGATTTCAGTCCAAAATGTTTGGCCACAATTCGCATGTATTTTCTGTATAAAAAAAGGTATTTGTCTTGAGTTAAGAACTTTCTCTTGATATTAGGTATTTTGTTGCTGAATTCGAGTACTTGAATTTATATGAAGGTGAAGTTGCGAAGAAACTTCTTATGGTTTTGGTGATGACCAATGTCCTTATTATATAAGATGTTTGCTTAAAATTTTATGATTTTTGTCTAAAATGTTTCACCACAATTCGCATGTATTTTTTTGCATGAATATTGGAATTTTAAGTCTGAAATTAAGTAGTCGTCTCTTGATTTTAGGTATTTTGTTGCTGAATTCAATTACTTTATTTTATATGAAGGTGAAGTTGCGAAAACCTTCTTTTGATGATGACCAATGTCCTTATTATATAAGTTTTTTGCAAAAACCAATGATTTTAGTCCAAAATGTTTGGCCACAATTCGCATGTATTTTCTGCATAAATAAACGTACTTTGTGTCTTGAATTAAGTACTACTCTCTCGATATTTTGTATTTTGTTGCTGAATTCGAGTACTTGAATTTATATGAAGGTGAAGTTGCGAAGAAACTTCTTTCATGGTTTTGGTGACAACGTGCTTATTGTATAAGATGTTTGCTTAACATTTTATGATTAATGTTTCCCCACAATTAATTTGTATTTTTTGCATAAATATTTGTATTTTGTTCTAAAGTTAAGTACTCATCTCGTAATTTTAGGTATTTTGTTGGTGAATTCAAGTACTTCATTTTATATGAAGGTGAAGTTGCGAAAACCTTTTTTTATGGTTTTGATGATGACCAATGTCCTTATTATATTAGTTGTTTGCTTAACATCTATGATTTTAGTTCAAAATGTTTGGCCACAATTCGCATGTATTGTCTGCATAAATATAGGTATTTTGTGTCTTGAATTAAGTACTTTTCTCTTGATATTAGGTATTTTGTGCTGAATTCAAGTACTTTATTTTATATGAGGGTGAAGTTGCGAAAACCTTCTTTTATGGTTTTGATGATGGCCAATGTTATATAAGATGTTTGCGTAAAACCTATGATTTTAGTCCAAAATGTTCGGCCACAATTCGCATGTATTTTCTTTATAAATAAAGGTATTTCGTGTGTTGAGTTAAGTACTTTTCTCTTGATATTAGGTATTTTGTTGTTGGATTCGAGTACTAGATTTTATATGAAGGTGAAGTTGCGAAGAACCTTCTTTCATGGTTTTGGTGATGACCAATGTCCTTATTTTGATGATGACCAATGTCCTTATTATATAAATTGTTTGCTTAAAATCTATGATTTTAGTCCCAAATGTTTGGCCATAATTCGCATGTATTTTCGGCATTAATAAACGTATTTTGTGTCTTGAGTTAAGTACGTTTTTGTTGATATTAGGTATTTTGTTACTGAATTCGAGTACTTAAATTTATATGAAGGTGAAGTTGCGAAGAAACTTCTTTTATGGTTTTGGTGATGACCAATGCCCTTATTATATAAGATGTTTGCTTAAAATTTTATGATTTTAGTCCAAAATGTTTCACCACAATTCGCATGTGTTTTTGCATGAATATTGGTATTTTGGGTCTGAAATTAAGTACTCGTCTCTTGATTTTAGGTATTTTGTTGCTTAATTCAAGTACATTATTTTATATGAAGCTGAAGTTGCGAAAACCTTATTTATGGTTTTGATGATGACAAATATCCTTATTATATAAGTTGCTTGCTTAAAATATACGATTTCAGTCCAAAATGTTTGGCCACAATTCGCATGTATTTTCTGTATAAAAAAAGGTATTTGTCTTGAGTTAAGAACTTTCTCTTGATATTAGGTATTTTGTTGCTGAATTCGAGTACTTGAATTTATATGAAGGTGAAGTTGCGAAGAAACTTCTTATGGTTTTTGTTAGGATATTTAATATATTGTGTCAATAGTTTAAGTCTTGGGATTAATTTTGTAATTATCTTTAGCTTGGGCTTTGGACAAGATTGTAATTAATTAATATTTAGTGATTGGGCCTTAATATACCTAGGGTTAATGTGGTATATAAGGTATTACCAACTCACTTTTGAAAGTAATCAAAGATCAAAGGCTTATCCAAATTTTTCACACACTACACACACTCAAAGGTGAGAATACTCCCTTTTCATTCCATTAAAGCCTCTTTGATTCCTTGTTTGGTGCATTCGGGACCAACAAGTGGTATCAGAGCAAACGTGGATCGATCTGCATTGATTTGAATCCAGTTTCGTTCGATTCCAAGAAAGATCAAAGGTGTTTTTGGGCAAAAAATTATTTTCGGCATTTCGAGCTTGTTTTGGGGTTTTGATGCTTCGTTTGTGTGTTTAAAACCTTCCCCCAGATCGAGTATATGCCTAAAATGTTTTTAGAACACTTTTGGATCAGTTTTAACGAGTTTTGAGCAAGATTGAAGCAAAAACTTTTCAGAAAAGGACATCTCGGCCATTCTCTGTTTTTGGTCGATTTGACCTATTTTTTGGTGGTTTTAGCTCACAAATCGGTCGATTATGTGTTTAGGGAAGAATTTCTGAAGTTTAGGATCAAGTTTGAGCGATTTTGGTTGAGATTTGAGTGAAAACGGACGGTTTTCTGGGAAAGATTCGCGACAAGCAATGGAACAGTACTTCGGTGTTCTTGCCCGCGAAACTTTCTGAATCGTTCAAATCCGTGAAACTTTCTGAATCGTTCAAATCCGCGAAACTTTCTGAATCGTTCAAATCCGCGAAAGTTTCATATCCGCGAATTTAAATCCGAGAATTTTTAAACCGCGAAAATTTCACTTTCACTGCATTTTTCGCAACGGCCTATGCTCAAATCCGAGAATTTTCAAATCCGCGAAAATTTCACTTTCACTACATTTTTCGCAACATCCAAGAATTTTTAAACCGCGAAAATTTTACGTTCACTGCATTTTTCGCAACGGCCTATGCTTAAAATCCGAGAAACTTTATATGCGAGAAAGTCTATTCAAGAATTTTTCTAAGCCGCGAAACTTTCCAAAAATCTGAGAAATTTTCGCAGTTTCAGCCGAGAATTTTTAAACCGCGAAAATTTCACTTAGACCCAATTTTTCTCAACTTCGTACTCTTTAAAATCCGAGAAACTTTTATACCCTTGAAAGCTGATTCCGCGAATCTTTCTGAGCCGCGAAATTTTTCTTTCAAGACCGAGAAAATTTTGAACTTTGCAAAAATTTTTACATCCGAGAAAGTTTTCAAAGCCGAGAAAATTTATCTAATTTGAGAAAGTTTTTTTTTCAATACCACACCTCTTTCAAATCCGAGAAAATTTTCTAAGACCACACGTCAACTCTCGATGCGAAATTTTTTTTAACGTGCGAAATTCTCTTGTGAAGCTTTAAAACTCTCAACTGAGAATCATTCTCACATGCGAAATTTTAGAATCCGAGAAAATTTCGAACTGCGAATTTTTTTTGACGTGTTAAGCCTTTTTCTCGTGTTAAAATCTTCTTAGGTTAAACTTTTCTCAAACTTATTTAAGATTTGATCCCAACACTTCAGTCCTAACACCCTAGACCACATTTGACATAAAATTTGTTTTTGCTCCTCAAGTCTCGATTTAAATTCCTAGAACTTCTCCTAATTTCAAGATATATTTCTCTTCCACACATTATCGACCATCACACACGCTCACTTAGTTCTAGGAAATTCTTTAAACAGTTTTATTCTCAAAACTCTACTCATTAAACTCGTATTTCTCTTATCGTTCGTTACTAACTCTCTTATCTATACAAGATCAAAACCACGGACGATTCGACTGCACCAACCATGTCTACCACGAATGACATCTCCACAGTGGGCTCCGACACCAGGCCTCCGATGCTGCGACAAGGCGACTACAGCATATGGACAAACCGGTTCCTCACGTTCATCAGGAACAAAGGCGCACCACTCTCTCAATACCTTCTGGACTCCATATTCAACGGCCCAGCACAGTTCTGGACAATCATCCCTGCACAGCCAAACGCAAACCCTCCCATGGATGAACGCCGCACTCCAAGAGGTCCCATCAATGAGGATGAACTGGCTCGCGTACAGGCCGACGAGACTGCCAAAGGGTACCTCTTCCAGGCTATGGGCAACGAAGTCTATGCTCACATCGAGTGCTGCACAACTGCTAAAGAAATATGGGATGAACTCGTAGAAATCATGGCAGGGACAACTGAAAGTGCTCAAGGGAGGAAATCAGCCTGTCTCTCACAGTATGAACACTTCCAAGCCTACGAAGGAGAGGAGCTGCGTGACACGTACCTCAGATACCTGAAGGTCATCAATGAACTCAAGAAAGCCAGGATCTCGAGGGACAAATTCGATATCAACAACCGCTTTCTTGGAAGCCTCAAACCACAGTGGGGCAATGCAATCGTGATGATGATTCAGAGTAAGGACCTCTCCAACACTTCCATCCATGCTCTTTATGACAGTCTGTCTGCCTATGCTCCATACGTGCAACCTCAGTCCACCAACACTCGAGTCGACCCACTGGCCCTCCTCTCGAACAAAACCAATGATCGATCTTCCACCACTAAGACCAAACAGAACAAAGGAAAGCTACCAGCTGTAGTATCTGACACTTCTTCAGGATCCGAAGCTGATACAGAATCAGACGAAGATGTTCGTGATATACGCAAGCAACTGGCAATGCTCACTAAGTTGGTCTCAAAGAAGATCGGGAAAAAATCCTCATCCTCTTCCAATCGCCAAAGAACCTATAGCGGCACCAAAAAGACCACTCCCACAGAGGAAACCAAGCCAACAAAGAAAGAAGAGGACTCCACACCTCAAAAGTCTGTGAAGTGCTTTCGGTGTGGAAAGATAGGCCACTTTGCCAAAGAATGCCACGCCCCACGCGTGAAGGACTCCGGCTACTACGACCGTAAGGCCAGAATGACCCGCAAGGTGGAAAGTGGGAAAGCTCTACTCACCGAGGAGGCTGAATGGGTGAATGACACTTCAGAAGACGAGGAGCCTAAGGATGAAGATTGCTGCATGGCAAGGCTGGTCGAACATGACGAGGACGAGGAGATGGGTCACACCGGTGAAAACACAGCTAATACTCCTACCAACGCTGAGTCTGAGGTACGAATCTCACACCTCGATGATGTGTTTACTCACCGACACGCCATTAAGAAACCCACCGTAGACGCTAGGGATTATGATGAACTTAAGCTAAAATTTGAAAACAACTATGCCTTACTTAGTCTAAAAGTAGAAGAACTTGCCTGTGCAAACGAACGTCTAATGGCCTCTGAAGCTTTAGTCAAACGTCTGCAAAGCAAGAATAAACAAAGTGAGACTAAGGTTAAGGAAACTACACTAGCCATTAGTTCATGTGAAACTTCTCGCCTCCTGACGGCCTCCCAATATGAACTGCTTACGAAGGAAAGAGTTAGGCTATACCGCAAGGTGAAAGAACTTGAAGAGCAACTTCACCTTAGAAACGAAAACTCACGCATTTTATGCCTATTGAACCAACCAGTGGAAACAGAATTCTACAACGCACGGGAGGGGGGGGATCGGACTGTCTAGCAATTGCAATCCAACACCGCTAACAGTTAAAAGATACAACATGTGCAACACTGCATTCTTGGAAACAAGAAATGGTGCTCCCCCGCAGCTTAAGCCATTTGTGAGATCATCCTCCGCTGCCATCTCAGAAGAAACAAGAGAACAGAACATTCATTGGGCAGAAATCGCGTATGACTACACAGAGTTGAACAATAGAGATAAGACTAAGGTATCCTCACTCTCGGAGGATGTCGAAACCTTACTCCCAAACAAAGAACAGGAAGTTGCTTTTCAAGATGTGCTCTCTCGCACTTACATCCCAAAGAAACTACTACTCATAGCAGAACTAGAACGACAACTAGAAGTAGAAAGGAAGGCCTTTGCAAAAGAGCGAGATGAGCTACTTAGCAAAATCTACACACTAGAAAAATTTCCCAATACGAACTATCCCTCCACATCGAGTCAAGTACCCGATTCTCAAACATGTAAATGTAAGAGGACGGCGAAAATGACTCCTGAAGCTGACATATGTTCTAACACTAACTCTAGTATTCTTATGGATACAGGGAATGTGAGTTCGACGTCTCTGGAAGGCAGTACGTATCAGACAAAGGCGAATCCACTCTTCGATGACAAGAAGAAAAAACCATCCTATATTCGTCCTTCCTCTCTATGTACTGAATCCCAATATCCTAAGGTCGTAGACAATTATGTTGCCAAAACTTATCTTTCTTTTACCAAACTTATGTCTATGTGCTGCTGCAATGATTTTGTTCTCCCACGATTTCATGAATATGAAACACATGAACACGCAACACTCCGACCTCGCAAGCGAACCTTCTCTACGACGTCTTGGAATTCTCCCATCTCGCCAAAACCTAAGGTCAAGCGAAAACGTCTCTCGTCGTCAAACGCAAACTCACCTACTACTCGCAAGCCAAAGGCGACCAAAACCGAAGCACGAAAACAACAACCACGTTACCCACGTCAATTCATGTATACGGCGCCATACATGCAAGCACGAATTAGGAAAATATGGGTTAGAAAAACCACAATCCCGCCTAATCAAACAAACGACAAAGGGAAAGCTAAATTAGAATCAACACAATCTGATTTAGAATCCACATTTCCCATTAAGCGCATGAAAATTTTACTTGTATCACAAGAATGCCCCGTCAGTAAACGGGGACCCAACATTTGCTAATGATTGCAGGTCTGTCATGTGTGGTATCTAGACTCGGGTTGCTCCACACACATGACGGGGAACAAGGAGCTGCTGAGCAACTTCTCCGAGCGCTATCTCGGAAGGGTCTCCTTCGGAAACAGTCAAATGGCGCCAATTCTCGGAACTGGTGATCTCGTCCATGACAAACTGACGATCAAGGGCATCTCTTACGTTGAGGGTTTGAGCTACAATCTCTTCAGCATTGGTCGTTTCTGCGACAAAGGATACAAGGTTCTCTTCGAATCTGACATCTGCAGCATTATAGATGCCTCGGGACTGCCACTTCTTTCTGGAACGCGCACGTCTCACCTCTACGTACTCAATCTCACGACCTCTCGACCAGTATGCCTTCTCTCTCGGGCTGCACCCAAGTTGAATGATCTATGGCACCGACGTCTTTCTCATCTCAATTTCAAGACTATCAACAAACTGCGTCAAGATAAACTCGTCAACGGTCTACCCCAACTAACATATCATAAGGAACACCTCTGCTCTGCCTGTGAATTGGGGAAGATGAAGCGATCGTCTCACATATCCAAGGAAACACCGTCCTCTAAGCTAATCCTCGAGCTCTTACATATGGATCTATGTGGCCCAATGCCTACGGCCACACTCGGAGGAAGACAGTATACTCTTGTGATTGTCGACGATTTTTCACGCTACACATGGACGAAATTCATTCGTGCAAAGGATGAAGTTCCTGATATAATTATCGAGTTTGTTGTTACGTCCCAAACTCTCCATCAACAGAAGGTTCGGATTATCAGAACTGACAACGGAACTGAGTTTAAGAACAAGAAGCTCAGTGATTTCTATGCCACTCAGGGCATCACTCAACAGTTCTCAGCTGTGAAGACACCGGAACAGAATGGTGTCGTTGAGCGTAAGAACAGAACACTAGTTGAAGCAGCTAGGACTCTCCTCATCCAATCCGGCCTTCCTCACTCTCTTTGGGGCGAAGCTATTCAAACAGTCTGTTACACGCAGAACCGGGCTTCTATCCACAAGAGATTCAACCGCACTCCATACGAGATGTTGAACAACCGTCGTATACCAGCTATATCGTATCTAAGTGTTTTCGGATGCCGATGTTTTGTTGCCAATGATCGCCAACATCTTGGGAAGCTTGATCCAAAAGCACTCGAAGGAATCTTTGTTGGTTATTCGCTAAACTCGAAGGCATACAGAGTCTATCTTAAGGAGAAACGATCTGTCATTGAGAGCACAAATGTCACCTTTGACGAAAGCGAAGGCGACCTCATGGCTTCTGCTCATATTAGTCTAGAACCAGGTCTTCTACAATCATTGACAAAAGGTCAACCTTCAACGGCGGGAACTTCCTCATCTGAGGGCAACTCTGGTGAACTGGATCTCGATCTACTTTTCGAGTACTTCTATCCAGTTCCCAAGACTCCCGCCGCCACCACTGAACCTACCGCTGCATCCACTCCACCTACACCACCAGTTATCGGCAATGACGTCGTCCCTCCAAACTTGGATGCACTCAATCTCAATGAAGACGACATTTTACCCAACCTTGGGAACATTGCTGATCCTGATGATGAACCCTCTCCATCCACTACGGTTGAGATCTCTTCTTCGGACACCGGACCCCAATCTAATGAGCCTTCAATAGACACAAATGCGGCTAGCTCCTCACAGACCAATGTACCACTCTGGACTCGGTCTCATCCTACAGACCAGATTATTGGGGACCTCACATCCGGTGTTTCGACACGTTCGGCTACGATGAATGAAAGTCTGTTTGCTTGCTATCTCAGTCAAGTCGAACCATCACGAGTAGCTGAAGCTCTCAACGATCCCGATTGGCTGATTGCAATGCAGGAGGAAATAAATCAGTTTGAACGTTTACAAGTTTGGGAACTCGTACCACGACCTCGCAATAGATCCATTATCGGCACAAAATGGATCTTCAAGAACAAAAAGGATGAAGACGGTGTTGTTATTCGCAATAAAGCAAGACTTGTGGCTAAGGGGTACAACCAACAAGAAGGTATCGACTACGATGAAACTTTCGCCCCAGTTGCCAGGATCGAAGCCATACGAATTTTTCTTGCCTTTGCTGCTCACAAGAACTTTAAAGTCTACCAAATGGACGTGAAGACTGCATTTCTGAATGGATTTCTCAAAGAAGAAGTGTACGTTGATCAACCTGAAGGGTTCTTGAGCGAAGAGTTTCCTCATCACGTATATCGACTCTACAAGGCCCTCTACGGACTAAAACAGTCTCCCCGAGCTTGGTATGACGTCCTTTCAGACTTCCTTGTTCAGTCTGGATTCAAGAAAGGATCTCTGGATACAACTCTCTTCACCAAGCGGAGTGGCCCGGACATAATGATTGTACAGATTTATGTCGATGATATCATTTTTGGATCGACTAAACCACAACTGTGTGAAGAGTTCACAGAATTGATGAAAGAGAAATTCGAAATGAGTATGATGGGTGAGCTGAACTTCTTTCTTGGTCTTCAAGTAAAGCAACTCCCGAACGGAATCTTCATCAATCAGTCCAAATACATCCATGACATCCTCGAGAAATATGGAATGAAGGATGCCAAGACTGCTGCTACACCTATGTCACCCTCTGGCCGACCTGACGCGGACCCATCTGGTGTTCCCGTTGACCAAACCATCTATCGAGGGATAATAGGTTTCCTTTTGTATCTTACTGCTAGTCGACCGGACATCGTTCTCTCGACAGGAATCTGCGCTCGTTTTCAGGCAACACCAAAGGAATCCCATCTCACTGCTGTCAAAAGGATCCTCCGCTATCTCAAAGGAACACCCAATCTGGGTTTGTGGTACCCCACTCTATCGGACTTCAAACTAGTTGGATTCTCTGACTCGGATTACGCAGGATGCAAGATGGACCGAAAAAGCACCTCTGGAGCTGCACACTTCTTGGGAGGTAAACTCGTAAGTTGGTCGTCTCGAAAACAAAACTGTGTCTCAACTTCGTCGACGGAGGCAGAATATGTCGCCGCCGCTAGTTGCTGTTCACAACTTTTGTGGATGAGAACCCAACTACGAGATTTTAATTTTCATGTTGATAAAATTCCCATTTACTGTGACTCAAAAAGTGCTATTGCGATGACGAGTAATCCAGTACATCACTCAAGAACGAAACACATAGATATTCGTCACCACTTCATCAAAGAACATGTCGAACAAGGCACGATTGAATTGCACTACATCACAACCGAAGATCAACTGGCCGACATCTTCACAAAACCGTTGGATGTCAAACGATTCCAACACTTAGTGACTATGTTGGGCATGTTGAATATTCAGTTGTGATCAATCGACCCTACATGAACTTTGATAAAGTGCACATATTTCTTTTTCCACTTCACTTCATTATCTATGTGTCTTCTGAATTATGTCTTTTGAGGGGGAGTTTTCGATTAAGGGGAAGCATCTATTGATTTTTCATTATTTAAAACGGGAAGTTTTTCGATTAAGGGGGAGCATCCATTTTTTTTCATTATTTAAAACGGGAAGTTTCTCGATTAAGGGGGAGCTTCTGATTTTTTCTATTTATTTTATTTAAAAAAAAAAAATTGGGTTGAAATTTTAAAGTTTGGTCAAACTGAGTCAAAATTGGACCGATTAAAATATTTTGGGTTGAATTTCTAATTTTTCTGGTCAAAAAGGGTCAAAATTGGACCAATTGAACTTCAATTGGACCCAACTTTGACCAAACCCGCGAAAATTCAGCTCAGTTGAGGTTTTGACCAAGCCCACGAAATTTCGACCCATTAACTCAAAATTTCGCATATACAGTGACTAAAACCCCTAAAACCCTAAACACTTAACACTTTTTACAATCCTAAAATTCCCGAGAAAAATTCAAAATTTTCGCAACCCCCTCTTTCAAAATTTCGCAACCCCTCGCATCATTGTCGACGTCCAATCTGCATTCAAAATCCACTTATCTGCATTCTTCGACTTCAAAATCAAGTTTTTTCGGTATGAATACACCTTAAATAATCCAAATATCTGTTCGTCTTATCCTGTTTTGCCCCATTTAAATTAAATCTGTTAGGTTTGAATTAATTTTTCTCGGCTCTAAATCGAACGCATGTTAGATTATTGATGTTTAATACCCTCAAATATGCATTGCCCATCCAATTTCGAGTTGATTGAGTCCAGATTATTGCATTTTGGTTGAGATTTGCGTAGGTCTAAGGCTAAATCATTGCGTAGTTTCGCACGATATCGCACTGTGTTCTTCACCGCGAAAAAATTCTCAGAAAATTGCTTTAAAACGTTAAATTTCGCTGCTACAGTGAGCTAAGCCCCGCGAAACTTTATTTTATTCGAGAAATTTCTTGCGCTACAGTGAGTGAGGTTCCGCGAAAATTTCTCCGAGAAATTACATATGTTAAAATTTTTCTCGCTGCTACAGCATGTTAAGCCCCGCGAAACTTTATTTTCTCCGAGAAATTTCTTATGTTAAAAATTTTCGCTGCTACAGTGACTAAGAAACTGCGAAACTTTCGCCCGAGAATTTACATGTGCTAAAATTTTTTTCGCTGCTACAGTATGTTAAGTGCCGCGAAAGTTTATCTGAGAAAATCTTTTTCCTCACGACAAAACTTTCCCTGCTACAGTGAGTTTAGCCCCGCGAAATTCTAATAACACATCACTTCATATTACATATTTTCGCATCTTCACTATTTCGCAACTACAGTGAACAAAAATTTTCGCAGTCCACAAAGCTCTTTACCTCCGCGAAACTTTCATATAACCTGTGAAAATTTCTCACGACATGTCTATGTGATATAACTTGCGAAATTTTCCATACTTGCGAAAATTTTACTCTGACTGCGAAAATTCTCACGACATGTCTATGTGATATAACTTGCGAAATTTTCCATCACTTGCGAAAATTTTACTCTGACTGCGAAACTTTCTCACGACATGTCTTTGTGTTATAACTTGCGAAAATTTCCCAATACATGCGAAACTTTACACTGAATGCGAAATTTCCATGCTACATGCGAAAATTCCCTTTGAATGCGAAATTTCCCTGTTATAAGCACAATTCATGAATAAGACTGAGTGCGAAATTTCCTTTATATCTGCGAAAATGTTCTCTCGACATGCCTTTGTGTGATAATCTGCGAAATTTCTCATTACATGCGAAATTTGACACAAAATGCTAAATTTTCCTCAACATCCCTATATGTTATACTTAGCGAACTTTCTCATCTCCTTTAAAAACATTGTCGATGTTTCATTTGCAATTTGAGGCCACTTCCATCATTTCACCCATGACTTATTTATGTCCACATTCTCACAATTTAATCCATACTAATCATATCACAATTACTGTCAAGCACAGATATGACGGAAAAAGATCAAAGCACAATTGAAGCACTTGAGGCGGCTGTAATCCAACGGGACATTACTCGCATCGAACTCAACACACGTCTCTATGTCCCACCACCCGAGCAGATCTTCCCACTGAGTCAATGGGCGGCCCTGATTCCCAACAACTTCATGGTGGACCTGCAGAGCTTTCGATGCGATGCCCCCGTCATCATAGAAATCCTCAAAGGGCACCCACTTCGCCACGCCCTCACACATGGCGAGCCAGAAGCACAGGTGTACCTTCAACAATTCTGGCATACACTGCAGATAGCGGGACCACTCCATCTTGCCAAAAACCTATCCGCACAAATTGATCAAGAAACGGTGGTCCTCAATCGCAAAATAGTGCAAGAAGTGCTTCAACTCCCCGTCTACTCACCCTATGACCCACTACCAACGCACGATCAACTCATTGAAGACATTGACCGACTGGGCTATCAACCAGATACCAAGAAGAAGAAGGGCCCACTTGTCCTCAGTGAAGTCACCACCCGCAACCTACCTCAACCTTGGCGAACACTGTACCTGCTGGTGAACAAGTGCATGTCAGGAAAGCATGCCGGTCAGGACCGCGGAAACCTTCAGATCCTCACCATCCTAACCGGCATCGCCCACAACCGGAAGTACAACTACGCGGACATCATCTGGATGGATCTTGTCGCGATGATCCAACGTCGCGACCGGGAAGTCGCAAAGGGAGTCACTAACCGCTTCATACCTTACATGCGGTGGCTCCCAGCCTTCATCAAACACTTCCGCATGCACTCCACCAGCATTCGCATGCGGCCGGCAGCCGAACACTTCCCCATCCCCACAGTCGAGAAGTTCGCCAAGAAAAACACCCGGCGAAGGATCGAAACGCAATGATAATTCCGGACGAAGTTCTCGCCTACGCCGACCAGACAAATCCACACGTCCGCGAATATCGCATATCAACCGCCTCATTCCGAGAAAGCCCCAGACCACTATCTACTGTCCCTACGGAGCAGATCAACCCCACTGCTCCCAACCCCGGGACTAGCCAAAACCCCACCACCACCTCCAAAAAGTCCTCGAGTCGCGCCGCATCCTCTTCCACCCGCGCTCCGAAAAAACGGTCGCGAGAGGATGACGTAAGCCGCCCCACGGAGCGTCGATCGAAACAAAAGCACGATCGACCTCCTCAGCCACAGATAAGCCGAGCCGAACCAGTAGGTACAGGAGGTGATGTGTTCACCTCCCGAGTAGAAGTCGTGGCATCTGGCTCAACCACGCAAACTACCCCACCAACCCACTTATCTTCCTCTCTACAGGAAGATATTTCATTCCACGAGGAGCCACGTATACCATCGACATCCCACTTGGAGATAGTCGATGTTGAAACAAGCAGTCCCTCGCCTCAGACTGCATCCTCTTCATGCACCTCGAGTCTAGTGCCCTCACTCCCCATAGTTTCATACGTTTCTAGGACACATACACCTTCCACCGCACCACAGAGTCTTCGTGACTCTGTCAGAACGCTCGGTGATGTCTCTGTGACTGAGAGCGGAAGACCTAGCACGGCCAACATCACAACAACCGTGAGCCTAGGCCATCATACGATTGAGTCTGTCTCATCGATGATGCCAACGGGAAGTCTAAGTGACCCCGTCTTTTCCAGTCCTGTGCAAACGGGCGGCCGATCGGCTATATTCTCCGATTCGGTGTCAGTTGGAGTTCTTCGTGATTCCAACTTGTTAAATTTACCCCAATTCATCACCGAGACCGCGCTAGAGACACGTCTTCAAGAGTTTGCAAAGACTCTTGAGACGTCGATTCTCGATAAAGTCTACGCGCGTCTCGATGCGTCCACCGCCGACAAAGGGAAAGGTGTGGCCCCAGAGACGCCACCACCGACTCAAGATGTGGACGCTGAAGCCATTCTCTCTGCCATCTCCGCGAAGGAGCTCTTCTACCTCCTACGAGCAAGATTCGAGTCGATGACGGAACTCGACGACGAGGAACGGCAGATGAAGAGAATGATGACTCAGCCCATGACTTGCCGCGCTCAGGGCGAGTCCAGCGGGATCAGGCGCGACGATCAAGACGATGATCAAGATCGCCGCGAGGGGGAGAATAGGCAGCTAGGCCAACAATCCCAAGGACTCACTCACTCGACGCTGACCTCCTCCTCCGGGCCTGAAACAACGCCCGTAACAGAAACCTCACACCCCACTAGCCAAAAATCCCACCTCATTTACCCTGAGTCACCAGCCAAATCACCCTCACCACCACCCACTACAGTCTCCAAAACTCTAATCGTCACATCGGCGTTAGAGACCACCCCCACACGGTCTCCACCCACAGTCTCCGAACCTCTAACTATCACATCGATGTTAGAGGCCACCACCACACCTACACCACCCGACACCCAAATCATCCTTGCCAAAACCATCACCACAATTGAACCACCAGAATCTCCACCACAACCATCCCCACAATCCACAAACTCTTCCGACGCAACACCCTCGCCACCACACAGCGACACTCCTCTCAACACCGACCCCAACATAGCTCCCGAGGACGTCTACTGCGTACAGAACGAGATTGAAGCCTACATCTTCAACGATGAATGGCTGTACACACCCGCCGATGCAGTAGCAGCCAGGAAGCTGGTGGAAAACGCTCGACGTCTGCTAATGGAAGCCTCACTAACGCTGATCAACACAGCAGACAACGAGGACGGAGAGGAGTACGACGCTGAACCCGCCGATCTCGAGGACATCCTGCAATTCCAAGGGCAGCAAACTGAGGCCCCTGCTGCTCAAACGGATTTACCCACGGTGGATATACCGGAAGCACCGTGGGAAAACAAAAAGATCACCGCGCCGTTTCAAGAAGAGATCAGGAAGAGGATCTGGCGACGCAAGGAGCAGATCATCACCACCTTCGACGAGTATGAGCTGATGAACGTCCAAAGTTGGAGCGAGAGAAAGAAGCAACTCTATCGATGGAGCCTTCTGTGCCACAAATGCACAAATAGGACGCTATCCGATGAGGAAAACATCGCTCAGGAAATGAGTCGGGCCCCCATCTGCAAAGTCACTGACCTCCGCCAAGAGTCCAAAGGACCTGTCCATTACCCAGTATTCACGGTAATGAGGCAGGATGAGAGCTACTGCGAAGTCAGTGAGGCGGACTTCAAGTTTCTGCGCCTGGGCGACCTGTACAGCATGCTGGAATCCATGAAGCAGTTCAGACTCGTCCTCAGAAGTTCTGGACATCTCATACGTGCTGAACCGGTCACCATGGGATATGTGGCTATCAAACGCCACATGCTCCGACAGGTCAGATTCTTCGCCACCCACGATCTGCAGATGGCGGTGGAGCACAACCTGAAGAAGGTGAATCTGACTCGCCCATCTTTCAAGAACGCGGACGACTACCGAGAGGGCGATGTGATCGACGGAGACGATCCGGCGGTCGCCTACTCGAACTATAAGGGAAAGATGAGGATGCTGCGCTGCTCTGAAGTGGCAAAGTTCTCGGATGGAACGCTCACCATCATCCAAGACAAACTAATGAAGATCTGCCGCATACTTTCAGAAGAAGATCCTCTCTGCCGATCCAAGTTCGCGAAGCTCATTGACGCTATAGCTAATCGATTGGTACTTCGAAGGAACCTCCGCGCCTTCGAGTTCAAGCTAGGGCTTCGCGACACACTCACACGCTAATCCACCACCGCTACGCTCAAGATCCAAGACTCCCAACAATTGACACAAAGGGGGAGATTGTTAGGATATTTAATAGATTGTGTCAATAGTTTAAGTCTTGGGATTAATTTTGTAATTATCTTTAGCTTGGGCTTTGGACAAGATTGTAATTAATTAATATTTAGTGATTGGGCCTTAATATACCTAGGGTTAATGTGGTATATAAGGTATTACCAACTCACTTTTGAAAGTAATCAAAGATCAAAGGCTTATCCAAATTTTTCACACACTACACACACTCAAAGGTGAGAATACTCCCTTTTCATTCCATTAAAGCCTCTTTGATTCCTTGTTTGGTGCATTCGGGACCAACAGTTTTGGTGATGACCAATGTCCTTATTATATAAGATGTTTGCTTAAAATTTTTATGATTTTTGTCTAAAATGTTTCACCACAATTCGCATGTATTTTTTTTGCATGAATATTGGAATTTTAAGTCTGAAATTAAGTAGTCGTCTCTTGATTTTAGGTATTTTGTTGCTGAATTCAATTACTTTATTTATATGAAGGTGAAGTTGCGAAAACCTTCTTTTGATGATGACCAATGTCCTTATTATATAAGTTGTTTGCAAAAACCAATGATTTTAGTCCAAAATGTTTGGCCACAATTCGCATGTATTTTCTGCATAAATAAACGTATTTTGTGTCTTGAATTAAGTACTACTCTCTTGATATTATGTATTTTGTTGCTGAATTCGAGTACTTGAATTTATATGAAGGTGAAGTTGCGAAGAAACTTCTTTCATGGTTTTGGTGACAACGTGCTTGTTGTATAAGATGTTTGCTTAAAATTTTATGATTAATGTTTCCCCACAATTCAATTGTATTTTTTGCATAAATATTGGTATTTTGTTCTAAAGTTAAGTACTCATCTCTTAATTTTAGGCACTTTGTTGGTGAATTCACGTACTTATTTTATAAGATGTTTGCTTAAAATTTTATTATTTTAGTCTAAAATGTTTCATCACAATTCACTTGTATTTTTTGCATAAATATTGGTATTTTGGTCTAAAGTTAAGTACTCATCTCTTAATTTTAGGTATTTTGTTGGTGAATTCAAGTACTTCATTTTATATGAAGGTGTAGTTGCGAAAAACTTCTTTTATGGTTTTGATGATGACCAATGTCCTTATTATATAAGTTGTTTGCTTAACATCTATGATTTTAGTTCAAAATTTTGGCCACAATTCGCATGTATTGTCTGCATAAATAAAGGTATTTTGTGTCTTGAATTAAGTACTTTTCTCTTGATATTAGGTATTTTGTGCTGAATTCAAGTACTTTATTTTATATGAAGGTGAAGTTGCGAAAACCTTCTTTTATGGTTTTGATGATGACCAATGTCCTTATTATATAAGATGTTTGCGTAAAACCTATGATTTTAGTCCAAAAGGTTCGACCACAATTCGCATGTATTTTCTTTATAAATAAAGGTATTTCGTGTGTTGAGTTAAGTACTTTTCTCTTGATATTAGGTATTTTGTTGCCGGATTCGAGTACTAGATTTTATATGAAGTTGAAGTTGCGAAGAACCTTCTTTTATGGTTTTCGTGATGACTAATGTCCTTATTTTGATGATGACCAATGTCCTTATTATATAAATTGTTTGCTTAAAATCTACGATTTTAGTCAAAATGTTTGGCCACAATTCGCATGTATTTTCTGCATTAATAAAAGTATTTTGTGTCTTGAGTTAAGAACTTTTCTCTTGATATTAGGTATTTTGTTACTGAATTCGAGTATTTGAATTTATATGAAGGTGAAGTTGCGAAGAAACTTCTTTTATGGTTTTGTTGATGACCAGTGCCCTTATTATATAAGATGTTTGCTTAAAATTTTATGATTTTAGTCCAAAATGTTTCACCACAATTCGCATGTGTTTTTTGCATGAATATTGGTATTTTGGGTCTGAAATTAAGTACTCGACTCTTGATTTTAGGTATTTTGTTGCTGAATTCAAGTACATTATTTTATATGAAGGTGAAGTTGCGAAAACCTTATCTATGGTTTTGATGATGACTAATATCCTTATTATATAAGTTGTTTGCTTAAAATATACGATTTTAGTCCAAAATGTTTCCGCAATTCGCATGTATTTGCTGTATAAAAAAAGGTATTTTGTGTCTTGAGTTAGGAACTTTTTCTTGACATTAGGTACTCCCTCCGTCCCGTTATCTTTATCACATTTTTCCATTTCGGGCGTCCCACTAACTTTATCACATTTCTTTTTTGGTAAAAAACTATCACAAACAATCAATATAATAATATTAAATATTCTTAAAAGACGTGTCAAAATATACACATTTTTACCTTTTCACTGTACTATATTATTATAATAATACCACCTTAATTTACGTGTCCACCAAGAAATGTGATAAAACTCACGGGACGGAGGGAGTATTTTGTTGCTGAATTCGAGTACTTGAATTTATATGAAGGTGAAGTTGCGAAGAAACTTCTTATGGTTTTGGTGATGACCAATGTCCTTATTATAAAAGATGTTTGCTTAAAATTTTATGATTTTGTCTAAAATGTTTCACAACAATTCGCATGTATTTTTGTTTCATGAATATTGGAATTTTGGGTCTGAAATTAAGTAGTCTCTCTTGATTTTAGGTATTTTGTTGCTGAATTCAATTACTTTATTTTATATGAAGGTGAAGTTGCGAAAACCTTCTTTTGATGATGATCAATGTCCTTATTATATAAGTTGTTTGCAAAAACCAATGATTTTAGTCCAAAATGTTTGGCCACAATTCGCATGTATTTTCGGCATAAATAAACGTATTTTGTGTCTTGAATTAAGTACTACTCTCTTGATATTAGGGTATTTTGTTGCTGAATTCGAGTACTTGAATTTATATGAAGGTGAAGTTGCGAAGAAACTTCTTTCATGGTTTTGGTGACAACGTGCTTATTGTATAAGATGTTTGCTTAAACTTTTATGATTTTAGTCTAAAATGTTTCCCCACAATTCACTTGTATTTTTTGCATAAATATTGGTATTTGGTCTAAAGTTAAGTACTCATCTCTTAATTTTAGGTATTTTGTTGGTGAATTCAAGTACTTCATTTTATATGAGGGTGAAGTTGCGAAAACCTTCTTTTATGTTTTTTATGATGACCAATGTCCTTATTATATAAATTGTTTGCTTAACATCTATGATTTTAGTTCAAAATGTTTGGCCACAATTCGCATGTATTGTCTGCAAAAATAAAGGTATTTTGTGTCTTGAATTAAGTACTTTTCTCTTGATATTTGGTATTTTGTGCTGAATTCAAGTACTTTATTTTATATGAAGGTGAAGTTGTGAAAACCTTCTTTTATGGGTTTGATGATGACCAATGTCCTTATTATATAAGATGTTTGCGTAAAACCTATGATTTTGGTCCAAAATGTTTGGCCACAATTCGCATGTATTTTCTGCATTAATAAAGGTATTTTGTGTCTTGAGTTAATTACTTTTCTCTTGATATTAGGTATTTTGTTACTGAATTCCAGTATTTGAATTTATATGAAGGTGAAGTTGCGAAGAAACTTCTTTTATGGTTTTGGTGATGACCAATGCCCTTATTATATAAGATGTTTGCTTAAAATTTTATGATTTTAGTCCAAAATGTTTCACCACAATTCGCATGTGTTTTTTGCATGAATATTGGTATTTTGGGTCTGCAATTAAGTACTCGTCTCTTGATTTTAGGTATTTTGTTGCTGAATTCAAGTACATTATTTTATATGAAGGTGAAGTTGCGAAAACCTTATTTATGGTTTTGATGATAACCAATATCCTTATTATATAAGTTGTTTGCTTAAAATATACGATTTTAGTCCAAAATGTATGGCCACAATTCGCATGTATTTTCTGCATAAAAAAAGGTATTTTGTGTCTTGAGTTAAGAACTTTTCTCTTGATATTAGGTATTTTGTTGCAGAATTCGAGTACTTGAATTTATATGAAGGTGAAGTTGCGAAGAAACTTCTTTTATGGTTTTGGTGATGACCAATGTCCTTATTATATAAGATGTTTGCTTAAAATTTTATGTTTTTGTCTAAAATGTTTCACCATAATTCGCATGTATTTTTTTGCAAGAATATTGGAATTTTTGGTCTGAAATTAAGTAGTCGCCTCTTGATTTTAGGTATTTTGTTGCTGAATTGAATTATTTTATTTTATATGAAGGTGAAGTTGCGAAAACCTTCTTTTGATGAGGACAATGTCCTTATTATATAAGTTGTTTGCTTAAAACCAACGATTTTAGTCCAATATGTTTGGCCACAATTCGCATGTATTTTCTGCATAAATAAACGTATTTTGTGTCTTGAATTAAGTACTACTCTCTTGATATTAGGAATTTTGTAGCTGAATTCGAGTACTTGAATTTATTTGAAGGTGATGTTGCGAAGAAACTTCTTTTATGGTTTTGGTGACAACGTACTTATTTTATAAGATGTTTGCTTAAAATTTTATTATTTTAGTCTAAAATATTTCATCACAATTCACTTGTATTTTTTGCATAAATATTGGTATTTTGGTCTAAAGTTAAGTACTCATCTCTTAATTTTAGGTATTTTGTTGGTGAATTCAAGTACTTCATTTTATATGAAGGTGAAGTTGCGAAAAACTTCTTTTATGGTTTTGATGATGACCAATGTCCTTATTATATAAGTTGTTTGCTTAACATCTATGATTGTAGTTCAAAATGTTTGGCCACAATTCGCATGTATTGTCTGCATAAATAAAGGTATTTTGTGTCTTGAATTAAGTACTTTTCTCTTGATATTAGGTATTTTGTGCTGAATTCAAGTACTTTATTTTATATGAAGGTGAAGTTGCGAAAACCTTCTTTTATGGTTTTGATAAAGACCAATGTCCTTATTATATAAGATGTTTGCGTAAAACCTATTATTTTAGTCCAAAATGTTCGGCCACAATTCGCATGTATTTTCTTTATAAATAAAGGTATTTCATGTGTTGAGTTAAGTACTTTTCTCTTGATATTAGGTATTTTGTTGCTGGATTCGAGTACTAGATTTTATATGAAGGTGAAGTTGCGAAGAACCTTCTTTTATGGTTTTGGTGATGACCAATGTCGTTATTTTGATGATGACCAATGTCCTTATTATATAAATTGTTTGCTTAAAATCTATGATTATAGTCAAAAATGTTTGGCCACAATTCGCATGTATTTTCTGCATTAATAAAGGTATTTTGTGTCTTGAGTTAATTACTTTTCTCTTGATATTAGGTATTTGTTACTGAATTCGAGTACTTGAATTTATATGAAGTTGAAGTTGCGAAGAAACTTCTTTTATGGTTTTGGTGATGACCAATGCCCTTATTATATAAGATGTTTGTTTAAAATTTTATGATTTTAGTCCAAAATGTTTCACCACAATTCGCATGTGTTTTTTGCATGAATATTGGTATTTTGGGTCTGAAATTAAGTACTCGTCTCTTGATTTAGGTATTTTGTTGCTGAATTCGAGTACATTATTTTATATGAATGTGAAGTTGCGAAAACCTTATTTTACGGTTTTGTTGATGACCAATATCCTTATTATATAAGTTGTTTGCTTAAAATATACGATTTTAGTACAAAATGTTTGGCCACAATTCGCATGTATTTTCTGGATAAAAAAAGGTTTTTTGTGTCTTGAGTTAACAACTTCTCTCTTGATATTAGGCATTTTGTTGCTGAATTCGAGTACTTGAATTTATATGAAGGTGAAGTTGCGAAGAAACTTCTTTTATGGTTTTGGTGATGACCAATGTCCTTATGATATAAGATGTTTGCTTAAAATTATATGTTTTTGTCTAAAATGTTTCACCACAATTCGCATGTATTTTTTTTTTGCATGAATATTGGAATTTTGGGTCCGAAATTAAGTAGTCGTCTCTTGATTTTAGGTATTTTGTTGCTGAACTCAATTACTTTATTTTATATGTAGGTGAAGTTGCGAAAACCTTCTTTTGATGATGATCAATGTCCTTATATATAAGTTGTTTGCTTAAAACCAATGATTTTAGTCCAATATGTTTGGCCACAATTCGCATGTATTTTCTGCATAAATAAACGTATTTTGTGTCTTGAATTAAGTACTACTCTCTTGATATTAGGTATTTTGTTGCTGAATTCGAGTACTTGGATTTGTATGAAGGTGAAGTTGCGAAGAAACTTCTTTTATGGTTTTCGTGACAACGTACTTATTTTATAAGATGTTTGCTTAAAATTTTATTATTTTAGTCTAAAATGTTTCATCACAATTCACTTGTATTTTTTGCATAAATATTGGTATTTTGGTCTAAAGTTAAGTACTCATCTCTTAATTTTAGGTATTTTGTTGATGAATTCAGGTACTTCATTTTATATGAAGGTGAAGTTGCGAAAAACTTCTTTTATGGTTTTGATGATGACCAATGTCCTTATTATATAAGTTGTTTGCTTAACATCTATGATTTTAGTTCAAAATGTGTGGCCACAATTCGCATGTATTGTCTGCATAAATAAAGGTATTTTATGTCTTGAATTAAGTACCTTTCTCTTGATATTAGGTATTTTGTGCTGAATTCAAGTACTTTATTTTATACGAAGGTGAAGTTGCGAAAACCTTCTTTTATGGTTTTGATGATGACCAATGTCCTTATTATATAAGATGTTTGCGTAAAACCTATGATTTTAGTCCAAAATGTTCGCCCACAATTTGCATGTATTTTATTTATAAATAAAGGTATTTCGTGTGTTGGATATGAATGATCGTTGGCACGTTTTGTGGATTTGCTTGAAAAAAATTTACGAAAACGTCGTCTACACCGAAAATTTTAGAACCGAAAATATTAATTTGATATATTTTTTTTTTTACTTTCTACCCAATGATAAAATAAAATTCAGAAAAATACGAAAGAATTCTTTTTTTTTTAAATCGGGTACTGTAGCGTTTCGGGCAACTGCTACAGTGAAAATTTGCAATCGGGCGTGCTACAGTGAAATTTGCAATTGGGTGTGCTACAGTGTTTCGGGGCGTGCTACAGTGTTTCGGGGCGTGCTACAGTGATTTGTAGTTTCGCCCGAAACCAGATTTGCTACAGTGAAATTTGTAGTTTTTGGCCTAAACCATATATTTCTACAGATAAATTTGTAGTTTCGCCCGAAACCAGATTTGCTACAGTGAAATTTGTAGTTTTTGGCCTAAACCATATATTGCTACAGATAAACTTGTAGTTTCGCCCGAAACCAGATTAGCTATAGTGCAATTAATAGTTGCTACAGTGAAATTAAAAGTTTCGCTCGAAACCAGATTTGCTACAGTGATTTGATTGATTTCGCTACAGTGAAATCTATTTGTTACGCCCGAAACTCAGTCTGTATATTTAAAAATTAATTTTTAATTTAATTTTTTTTTTTCGTCCACTTTCGGGTGTTGACCAGTCAAGTTTCGGGTTGACCAGTCAAAATTCGATTAACCAGTCAACTTGCGGGTGTTGACCTGTCCAGTTTCGAGTTGACCAGTCCAGTTTCGAGTTGACCAGTCCAGTTTCGGGTTTGACCAGTCAAAATTCGCCCGAAACTGAGTAAATTAGTACTGTAGCTGTTTCAGGTAATGTAGCAATCGGGCGATTTGTTCATCTACCCGATTCTGGACTGAAAATGACGAAAAACAGACGCGATTTCTACCCAAAACTCACCCAAATCAACTGAAAAAAGTCGGGTAACCACTTCAAATCACTCGAAAACAACCTAATTACCTCTTGAGCTTGCAAAATCAGTAAAATCAACAAAAAAACTCAAGAAATTACAGAAATTCGAACAAAAAAAATACCCAAAAATTTCAAAAATTATTCAAATCCGAACGTGTTTTGCTCTGATACCACTTGTTGGTCCCTTTTAATCCAACAACACTGACCTATGACGATTTACCACGCTAATGATGAAAGATTTAAAGGTCGAACGTGGGGTGTGACAATGAAGACGATGAATGCTTTGAAAATGCTTTGTTTACTATTCAACACACACGCACTCACACATACTACACCAAAAACACACACCCTAATGAATTAGGGTTTGGGGGTATATATACCACATTAGTTGGTATATTATACCCCTAGTAACTAAGAACTAGAATATTACAAACTAGCCCAAAGTTAATTAAATACAAACCAACTAAGATAAACACATTGAAATTGAACACTATAAAATATTCATAACAGAAACTAAGTTAGAAGATAGTAAAAATAGGGTCTGCGAGATGACTAAAAATTTACGTTCTTGCGAAGCTGAGCGAAATGAAGTCTCATCAAAACATGAGACCGTCTTAGAGGAACAGCGTATGCTTTACTCTAAGATTAAACGATTAGAGAATGTTATTTCAAATATAGGTCCAGCAGGTCAAAACTCACCTTCTAACTTAATTCCTAATGGGGAAAATAATTTACATGATCAAAAACCTACCCTATGTGATATTCCAGAGACTCTTCGTAAATTGAAAGATTTACAAGATACTTTGAACTCTGAAAGGATAGGTTTTGGCGCTGAAAAGGATACTTTGAACTCTGAAAGATTTTATATCTAAAAAATTCCCCGTCTTTATCTGGTTCCAATAATTTGTCAAGTGATACATCTTCCTCGAAACAGATAAATAAAACAAAAACTAAAGAAGCATCCTTTTCCTAAAACTGAGAAAGCTTTTAATAATCATTCTAAGTCAATTTTGACTAAAGCTGAGACGTTAAGTAAAAGCAAAGCGCTAAAAATAGCTAAGAAACAAATAAAGATTAGGAAGGAGAAAGGAAAATCAATATTATCTTCGAAAATTAAAGTCGAAAATGTTCAAGATTTTTCCTCTCCCATTCCTATCAAAAGGGAAGCGTGCAAAGAAGAAGTTCCAAGCTTAAGCAAACGAACTTCTCAAATCCCGCACATTCATCATTATAAAGTGAATGATGTGAACTCTCGTAGGCAATATGACTCATCATCCAATGACGCATATAGCGCCATAAGCTCATATTCCTACTTGAAACACCCAGTCCAGATTCATTCCAGAAAGCATCTTATGCGACTGGCTAGGGAGAAAATCTTTAGGTCCTCTAAACCTAGACACACATTCACCGGTACTGAATTGTCATTTCCCTCTAAGATTCACCAAACTTGGATTCCTAAGTCACAAATCATATTGAATAGGGCTTTGAAGGATGATATAGGATCAATATCTGAACCAAATGTGCTTAACTTTTTTTCTTCTAACAAGGGAGGACCCATCCAAAAATGGGTACCTAAGTCCCGATAAAGTTTTTGCAGATTCCCAGCATGGGTAGGTACTAAGAGATCTACTCCACACTCATGACTGGTATGCGACGAGGGCAGCCAAACATCCCAGCGTGTATGGTATCTCTGGTTGCTCCACATACGCGGCTGGCTAGCGAGGCGAGCAACCACACGAGGGTACATTATAGTTACGCATGCTTCAAAAAGACTTTAAATTCCAAATTTTTGCATGTAAACATGAGCTGAAATGCATAAATACCCTATTATAGGTATATTTCATTATGCATACAACTTATAGAATTTTCAAGCTTAACGTTTACGTATGCATATAAGCTGAATTGATAAATGCCTATGTCTTTAAATTGGTACATTTTAACTATGCGCATATCTTAAAGAACTTTGAGCTTAAACATTCACGTATGCATATGAGCAGAATTGTCAAAAATACCTACTTATTGGGAGCGATAAAAAAGTGAAAAACGTACATTCTAATATGCAATTTTTAAAGAACAATAATTCTTTAGTTTGCATATGATGTGAAAATAGATAAATACGTTCACGCTTATTTTATTGGGAGAGAACTTATATGTTTTAACGTGCTTGCATTGAGGGGGAGTATCACTCCATATTTACGAGGGGACAGTACATTTTTAGGGGGAGTACATCTTAGGTGCATGATTTGAGGGGGAGAAACTTCATTTAACCCATATACATATACGTATACATATACCTATATCTATTACTACTATGATACTACTTATCTACTACTATTACGATAAAATATACATTTATATGTATTAAAAAAAAAGAAAGAAACACCCTCTCAGACGTTTCCACCTCCCAAGACGGACTTCACTTGAAAACTCGACCCTCAAGAGTTCGAGAATTACAAAAGGCGTGACATCAACACACAAACACGAAGATGATATCAACCGCCCTGCTCCGACTTGATGATGAAGCAACACTCACCAAAATTGACGGACGCATGGATTTTAAGTTCCATGGTTCAGTCAGACCAAACTGAACCTAACCCAGGAACGTAGCCGAGTGTTAGTGAAGATCGTCCATAAGCCACATTTCCATTTGGCAATTCTTGACAACACCGAAGAACGGAAGATACAAAAAGAACATCCCCCACCTCACATAATATTCGGGCCATCCCATATAGGTGCAGGAGTTGACTTTTATCAGCTCCCGGGTAGAAGTCGCCTCATTTGGTCCAATGGCGCATGCACAACCGAGCCTTACCCACTCATCGATCTCCCAATAGACCGATGTTTCATAAAATTACGGGGAGCCGCGTAATCTACCACCGCTTCACTTGGAAGCGGAAGATATTGAATTAAGTGGTAGTTAGCCCCACACCACTTCCTAAAAGTTTTATATTTTTTTAGGACACATACACCTTTTCTCATCTGGACTTTGAGACCAGATCTGAAATTCCGTAGACATGTCATTCTAAGACATGCTTCAATGATCGGAAGGAAGTCCTACCGTTGCAACATCAAAACAACAACGGCTTCAGGCCATCATCTATGAGCTACGCTCGAAGATCGATGTTAACGGGATGTCTAAGTGGCCCCGGTTTATCAAGCCCTGTCCTCACAGGCCGCGTCTCAGAGTTTAACTCTGAATTCGTGTCGATGGATTGCCTTAGTGGCTCCGTCTGGTTATTGCCCGAACCGACATGTTGTTTGTATCTTTCTTCGGCTCATATACAAACATGCCGATCTTGTTAACACGAATCGCCATGAGGGGTAGAAGGGGATACGTATAAACAAACAGGTCGGACCACCCACCTTTTCCGCCGCGCGAACCACTACGAAGCTGGGCTCACCTGAACTTAAACGTAACATTCGAAGGAGCCTTGGCACATTCTATAACACATCCCACGCTCACCATCAAAATTCCGCCGCGCTTACCATGATGAAGCCGAACTCTACATGAACCTACAATGTCACATTTCAAAAGAGTTTTGGCACATGTTAAAAGACACCCACGCATATCTTCTTCTTCTCAGTGCCAGACAAGCTTCCTCGAGGCCGAACCAGACAACTTCCTTCGACAAAGACGAATCTGGCGCCGAGAAGAAGACTGGAGAAGACTTGACGACTACAAAATATGGAAAAAGACAAGGACAAGATGCAAACAAGATTTCAAAGATCTGCGACATCATCAAGAAACGAATATCGGGGCCTGGATCACAGCATACATCCGATCTACAACGTATAGCGTCAAGACAAGAGAGTTCTAGCTGAAAGTGCATTCAAATCCTCCACAAGAAGAGGAGACAGCCTTTGCAGGGGGAGCAAGGGGAGATTGTTAGGACTCGAGAGATTCTCCATGTGCCCAACAAAGATAACCCGCGCTGAATTGAAGATTGAACACTAAGGGGGGGATTGTTAGGAATATTTTATAGTGTTCAATTTCAATGTGTTTATCTTAGTTGGTTTGTATTTAATTAACTTTGGGCTAGTTTGTAATATTCTAGTTCTTAGTTACTAGGGGTATAATATACCAACAAATGAGGTATATATACCCCCAAACCCTAATTCATTAGGGTGTGTGTTTTTTGGTGTAGTATGTGTGAGTGTGTGTGTGTTGAATAGTAAGAAAGCATTTTCAAAGCATCCATCGTCTCCACTAACCCACCCCACGTTCGATCTTTAAAACTTTCATTATTAGCGTGGTAAATCGTCCTAGGTCAGTGTTGTTGGATCAAATAGGGACCAACAGGTCTGTAATTAAGTAGTCGTCTCTTAATTTTAGGTATTTTATTGTTGAATTCAATTACTTAATTTTATATGAAGGTGAAGTTGCGAAAACCTTCTTTTGATGATGACCAATGTCCTTATTATATAAGTTGTTTGCTTAAAACCAATGATTTTCGTCCAAAATGTTTGGCCACAATTCGCATGTATTTTCTGCAAAAACGTATTTTGTGTCTTGAATTAAGTACTATTCTCTTGATATTAGGTATTTTGTTACTGAATTCGAGTACTTGAATTTATATGAAGGTGAAGTTGCGAAGAAACTTCTTTTATGGTTTTGGTGACAACGTGCTTATTTTATAAGATGTTTGCTTAAAATTTTATGATTTTAGTCTAAAATGTTTCACCACAATTCACTTGTATTTCTTGCATAAATATTGGTATTTTGGTCTAAAGTTAAGTACTCATCTCTTAATTTTAGGTATTTTTTTGGTGAATTCAAGTACTTCATTTTATATGAAGGTGAAGTTGCGAAAACCTTCTTTTATGGTTTTGATGATGACCAATGTCCTTATTATATAAGTTGTTTGCTTAACATCTATGATTTTAGTTCAAAATGTTTGGCCACAATTCGCATGTATTGTCTGCATAAAAAAAGGTATTTTGTGTCTTGAATTAAGTACTTTTCTCTTGATATTAGGTATTTTGTGCTGAATTCAAGTACTTTATTTTATATGAAGGTGAAGTTGCGAAAACCTTCTTTTATGGTTTTGATGATGACCAATGTCCTTATTATATAAGATGTTTGCGTAAAACCTATGATTTTAGTCCAAAATGTTCGCCCACAATTCGCATGTATTTTCTTTATAAATAAAGGTATTTCGTGTGTTGAGTTAAGTACTTTTCTCTTGATATTAGGTATTTTGTTGCTGATTCGAGTACTAGATTTTATATGAGGTGAAGTTGCGTAGAACCTTCTTTTATGGTTTTGGTGATGACCAATGTCCTTATTTTGATGATGACCAATGTCCTTATTATATAAATTGTTTGCTTAAAATCTATGATTTTAGTCCAAAATGTTTGGCCACAATTCGCATGTATTTTCTGCATTAATAAAGGTATTTTGTGTCTTGAGTTAAGTACTTTTCTCTTGATATTAGGTATTTTGTTACTGAATTCGAGTACTTAAATTTATATGAAGGTGAAGTTGCGAAGAAACTTCTTTTATGGTTTTGGTGATGACCAATGCCCTTATTATATAAGATGTTTGCTTAAAATTTTATGATTTTAGTCCAAATGTTTCACCACAATTCGCATGTGTTTTTGCATGAATATTGGTATTTTGGTTCTGAAATTAAGTACTCGTCTCTTGATTTTAGGTATTTTGTTGCTGAATTCAAGTACATTATTTTCTATGAAGGTGAAGTTGCGAAAACCTTATTTTATGGTTTTGATGATGACCAATAACCTTATTATATAAGTTGTTTGCTTAAAATATACGATTTATTCCACAATGTTTGGCCACAATTCGCATGTATTTTCTGTATAAAAAAAGGTATTTTGTGTCTTGAGTTAAGAACTTTCTCTTGATATTAGGTATTTTGTTGCTGAATTCGAGTACTTGAATTTATATGAAGGTGAAGTTGCGAAGAAACTTCTTTATGGTTTTGGTGATGACCAATGTCCTTATTATATAAGATGTTTGCTTAAAATTTTATGATTTTTGTCTAAAATGTTTCACCACAATTCGCATGTATTTTTTTGCATGAATATTGGTATTTTGGGTCTGAGATTAAGTAGTCTTCTCTTGATTTTAGGTATTTTGTTGCTGAATTCAATTACTTTATTTTATATGAAGGCGAGGTTATGAAAACACGTTCAGTCATATTACCAAATAAAACACAACTTTCCATTTTTTTGGTCCAATAAAAAGCAAGAACGATTACCATCACATAATAAAAAGCAAGACTAATAAAGATAAACAATAGAAAGAAGACACAAAAGCAACACATATTTTTGGATTTCTTCCTTCTTTCGACTGTTGCGTGCTTCTCGCTCTTCGTTTTCTTCATAGCCCTTGGAGCTGGAATCATAAATTTATAGCAGTGATAATGTTTTACAGTTTTCTTGCTATTATCATAGAAATTATGTATGTCGCGTTAGTCGCGTTCGAGTAAATCGAGATGGTACCTAATAACCCGATAGCATCAGACGACTGATCATGCTCATTCTCTTGCACGACTTGGAACATTCTATAATCACTCACACTGGACAAGAACAATTAGATAATTAAAAGTACCTAAAGCGCCAAACTAAACATCCACGCATACAATGTCGAACCAATAAAGGAAAAGAATTAAAAACATAGAAACCCGTCTCATATTCTATCAATCACGCTCTCCATGAACTATATCTGCTAATTAGCGAAAACCTGAAAGAGTTTCAAGATACAAAGGGGGATTCAACAAAACCCTAATTGCCCGAATTGAAATACATACTGATGAACTTAACCACTCGGTCAGACAAGAATTTGACTCCTGATGAGGTGGTGATAGAGCGGCACTGGCATTCTAGTAAATATAACTGAGATTAATAGTGATGAAAATTCTCCATTTTGGTTCTATTCAATGTTCGATTGCCAGCCCTCCCTCTTGAATAGCTTGCGATACATAAAGGAATGACAAAATGGTAATTACCACATACGGTAGTTAAATTTAATTTTTGGTCTAATGGCAGTAGCTATTCATAAATCAAAATTGATGGGGACTGAATCATAAGTTCAATCTTGCAGTAGGTATTTTTCTCTAAAATACTCTTTTTCATTGATTTCATAGACCAATTCTAATAGTTTTTCGATCTCTTCGTGTGAAAAGTTATCATTCGATCCTTGCTTAACGAAAAGAATTGAAGACCATTAAATATCAACCGCCTCATATTTCTATATGAATACCGACCCCTATAAACTCTAATTGGTCTCAGTTGGCCCATTATGCAATATCATGAGTTTTGTGCTATGCGCATAAAACTCAAACTTAATGGGCCTCTTGTGAATCCATCATTTACAATTTACCAATACATTTCAATCTTTGTCGGCGACTATAGTAACTACAAATGAAACAATTTATTAAATATGTCGAGAAAATCCAAGAATCTCTCCTTAAAATGTCCTGTTTGATTATATGACAAACAACAAAGCGTCCCACTAAATTGGCCATACTTTGAAAAGCCTTAAAACCCTCCAAATGCTTTATTGCAATTTCGTACCCTTGTCGGGCCGCAAAAATTCGTCATCCAACAAGACTTTAAGTACATTGGCATTTATGGGCTTCGCATTGTGGGGTTTTAGATGACTCTTGAGAAAGGCTTGTTAGGATTAAGCTCATCAAGGATTCTTGTATCTTCTTCCTTTTCTACGCATCATTGACCGAGCCATGCCTTTTAAGGCAATGTCATCATGTTCTTAGTACGTAGCATCTTCCCTTTGATAAGCTTGAAATTGTAAGTTTTGTTGGGTTTGGGCTTCTTGGGCCATATGCCCAAAAGCCAAACATAATCGTTTTTTGTTAAATCGAGACGTGTCGTCCATCGAAACTTGAAATTGATAAAAGATTCATAATCTACGTTTCGAGAGGAATTTAGCGACTATTAATTTGCTCAAAAGCGATATTGATTGAATGAGAAATTAATAGTTAAAGCTTGTCCGAAAAAATTTTAAACAATTGATGACCTGTCACTGATACGTGGACTGAAGCGGACTGACGTGGTGCGGTCTGGCACTGACCGGGCATGCTGATGTGGCTGGCTGAAGGGATATTGGGTATCAGTCCAAGATTTATGACTATTCTCAGATGAATCCCTTGCCAAATCTTACGTCTATTTACAATTTTGGCCCAATAAAAGAAGGTCAACTAAAAAGTTATGACTTTTCGCGAATTGACCCTGCAGCTTTTCAGATGTTATAAATAGGTCCCTTGGTAGAATGAAAAACCATTCAATTCACTCCCAGTATTTTCGAAAAAGTTGACAGCATCTTCCTTAGGCATAATAAAGTAAGAAAGGCTCGAGTCTTTAGTAGACTCGCCCGATAATTTCGTTACGGTGTGCGATGTTTCGGAATTCATGAAGTGTATCTTCGGACATATTGTGACAACTGAGGCACTGAAATAGGGGGCAATAACATCTTACGGAAAGCGTACTACGTACGTAGCTCGACTTCGACGTATAAAGCTGAAACTCTGTCCGATTTATGAGCGCCATCGATAAGACGCCCAGCCCGGAACCAACAAGTCTTGTTGCGATCAGTATGTTAGTTATGTTGCATTCGCATAAATGGAACCGATGTGATTGCACCAACTCTTTCGGAAAATGTACTATGAATGATACTTCCATGTAGTATTGATTTTGATATTGATGCAAGATGCGCAGTGAAATGATGTCTATGGCAGGAAAACTTCAAAAGTCCAAAAGTGAAAGTTGCACCATAGGTTTCAGAAATGTTAGACATGGAAGTGTTACCAATGGATGCTTTTATGGCTATTAGAAGATATAAAACTCATCTGTGAGCATTAAACGAGAATGGAGTTGGAAAGTGAATTAGTTAAGTCTATTTAATACTTCCTCCGTCCCGGCTATTTCTTCCTAAAGATTAGCGGGCGGAGATTAAGAAATCACATTATTTTAATATTATATTACACCTTTTGAGGTATAGAGAGAGAAAAGTTATTAGTAGACACGTGTCAGGACCCGTCGTCCCGTCCTCGTATTCCGTTCTAAATCTAAGTGTTAATGCTTTGTTATCGTGCGAGTACGTAAAAATGCGAATAAACTTTTTCATTTTAAACGTGCATGCGGAAGTCTTATATACATGTCAAAAGAATATTCGTGATTCGTTCTACAAATCATCGAAATCGTGTCCACACAAATACAAGTGTGTGTGTGTGTGTGTGCAGCCAAAAGCTCCCTATGCGCCCGGCCTTCACAGGTCGTCATCCATACACACACTCCCACCTCAAAAGCGGTCGGATTGCGTCAAAAGATCGGCCTCGCATAAAAGTCTGATCACGTACCGTGATCGTCAGTACCTACAACACGTAACATAAACAATGAGCCACCGAGGCTCAGTAAGCAGAAATTATGCATGAATGCACGTGTCCTAACGATCGACAATCCTCGCCGTCGTTTTCTAACGCTCGTACTCTTTTCTTACGCTCCTACTCTTTTTTATTATACTCTTATTTCATACGGGCCCTCGGCTTTCAATTCCCACTATACGTCGTCTTATAGAGATCTCAAGTGTGGAGGTTCACACACCAGAAGGTCACCCGAAGGAATCTTCCCTTACTCAGTGTGGCCTCCACGCGGGCGCTTCTCACTGGTAGCCAACACCGAGGCCACTAACCACGGAGGTCACCCGAAGGCATCTTCCCTCCGGGTAGTGTTTTACACGCTAGTAGGTCACCCGAAGGAATCTTCCCTTTCTCAGCGTGTGCCCCGGGCCGCATTCTCCAGGTTGTACTTCCCGCATACGGGGTATTCCCCAGCCTCTTATTCAGGCCTTAGAGTAGCCTCTTATTCAGGCCTTAGCGTAGCCTCTTATTTAGGCCTTAAAGGCTGCATAGGGGAAGCCGTGACTCTTCATTTGAGTCGACACAAACGCCAATATCGGCGAGTATACATTGCACACAGGCGATCTTACGCACGCTCTTACCTCGTTCCTTACATATTATGCATGCGTGCAAGTGCTCATGCTATGCTCATGTACATATGCAAATCATACCATCATGCATATAAATAAATCATGTCATACGCACACACTACATAGAAAGTACACGAGCATGTATTTCACTTAATCAGACGCAGGCAAGTTACGGGTCGTAGTTGAATTTCTACTTACCTGTCATCCAAGCTTATTTAGCGTACGTCCTCGTTGGTTCCTAATGTTCGACCTTTTAAATAAAAATTGTTAGGTATTAGTGCATTGCTTTCCTTAGCTAGATTGTCGCTCGTCATACTACTTATTTGGACTTGTACAAATTTTCTAGACTCCAAGCCACTCAATTTGCCTTATTGAATTTTCCTAAGTCATTTGATTTCTATACTAAGTTATGTTTGAATTAATTATTCTAACTTATGTGTCTCGGCGAAAGTGTGTTAATTTTAGGGTTGGGTTTCGATCGAAGCTCCAACTGGCTCAATTCCTCCTAAGTTTCAACCCTTAAGAAATTTCTATAACATTTCAATTCCTTACATGTTAAGCTCGGCGAAAGTCATAATTTGTAAGGTTTCGCTCGACTCAATTTGTCCAATTGAAGTTCCTCAAATCCTAGTGTCGATCGAAACCATGCATGGGGAATAACCACTTTCGACCAATTCAATTTCTAATTTGCATGGGTTTCGCCGAGATTTGTTTGGATCGAAAGTCACATTTGCTAGCTTCTTTCGATCGAAACTCATTTGTGTAAATTCCTAATTTCAATCGATAGTTTACATATGTTAGTTTCGCCCGAAACTATGTGAGTTTCGCCGTGCCTGACGTAAGCATGGCGTCACCTCAGTTTCGATCGAAACCATTCACATTAGGAGTTCACATTTCGATCAATTTCAGTGTTTCGCCGTGTGATGACGTGTGCATGGCGTCATCTTAGGTTTCGCCCGAAACCTTGCATAGTGATTAACTATCTTCGATCGATGGCATGGATTTGATATGAGTTTCGATCGATACTCATGCATTAAAATGAGTTTCGGTCGAAACTCGTGACTTATTAATTTACTATCTTGCAATTCGATTTGATAGAAACTTAATTCTACCCAAGTGTCGCTCGAAACCCTGAAATTAATTTCCTACTTTCGATCGAAAGTCCTTTGGTTAATTGCATTCAATTGATACTGAAATTCGTTGCCCACTTTCGATCGAAACATTAACATTCATCTAATCGAAACTGCTTTCTTCCCAATTATTCAGTTGAATCTTCTGCATCTTATACCTTTCTGCTACCAAAATCGTATGATTCTTACTTAGAAGTAACATCATACTTCCATGAGTCACACATTAAACTATTCGCCCCAAGTAACAACCTAAATACAAATCTATGTTCCAAACTTAGGGTTTTCGCATTCTTCTTCAACTAATCTGCTTTAATGACATTAATACATCCAACACTACCAAGGTTACGAAATTACAAAGCTTAGAGAGGATGTTTCACTTACAATTTCGAAATCCTAAGCTAGTTGGTGTGCTTGTGGCTCGGGATTTCTCTCGGCTCCTTCCCTTTCTCTTCCTTTTTAATTTCGTTTGTCTTTAAGTGAGGTTAATGGTTTCGATGGTTTTTGGGTTAGATATTTACTTTCATGTGGTTGAGGGCATAGCTTAGGCATGGCTTTTTCTTAATTCAAGGAGTGTTGTCTCCCATTTGAATCTTTCTTATGGATTTGGGCCAATTTGCTAATTTCTAGCCCAAAATAAAATTCTAGCAAATTCTCCTTTAATTATCATTAGTCATTTCCTTCACTATCATTTCGAAAATTTCCCTTCTTGAATTAAGGGTCATCATGAGCACATGTCATTATCATGTATTTGCACAAAATTCACGTAGCACATAATAACGAAATTCGTAAGATCACATAAGCATACAACATATACGCTAATTAGCACGTAATCACTGAATTCATATACAAAATTAATTGGTCGACCTAGTTTGCGGGGACTCGGGTCCTACATCCTCCCCCCTTAAGGAGGATTTCGCCCCCGAAATCAACCCGTGTGAAATAACTCGGGGTAACGAGTTCTCATTTCATCCTCCCGTTCCCATGTGGCTTCTTCCGTGGATTGGTTCCGCCACAGTACTTTCACTAAGGGAATATTCTTATTCCTAAGCTTCTTAGTCTCATACATCAATATTTCCACCGGAGTCTCTTCGTAACTCAGGTCCGGCTTCAATTGTTGATGTAGAGACTCGTTTCCTAGCACGTGGTTCGGGTCCGCTAGATATTTCCGCAGCGTCGAGACGTGGAACACGTCATGCACTTGCGCTAATGACGCAGGCAGCTCCAACTGATATGGTACCTCGCCTACCATTTTCAGTATTCTAAATGGTCCTATGTACCTAGGACTTAACTTTCCTTTCTTCCCGAATCTTTTCACGCCCTTCATTGGCGATACTTTTACAAACACCATATCGCCTTCTTCAAAGCGATACTTTTACAAACACCATATCGCCTTCTTCAAATTCCAGTGGTCGACGCCTTCGGTCAGCGTAGCTCTTCTGTCGACTCTGTGCCGTTCGCATTCTTTCTCGTATGGTGGAAATAGCTTCCGTCATTTCCCGTACGATGTCAGGGCCTAACATTGCTCGTTCACCTACCTCGTCCCAATGTACTGGGGACCTGCACCTACGCCCGTATAGTGCTTCGTATGGTGCCATCCCGATGGTGACGTGGTAGCTATTGTTGTACGAGAACTCAATTAGAGGGAGGTATCTACTCCAATTCCCTTTGAAATCGAGTATGCATGCTCGCAGCATGTCCTCCAACGTCTGTATCGTTCTCTCGGATTGACCGTCTGTCTGCGGATGGTAGGCGGTACTAAAGGATAGCTTCGTTCCCATTGCCTTTTGCAAGCTCGTCCAGAATTTCGATAGAAATCTGGAGTCGCGATCCGAGACTATCGATGATGGAACGCCGTGCAGTCGCACTATCTCTTGGATATAGAGCTCCGCGTATCGTTCCATGGAATACGTCGTACTTATTGGTAGGAAATGGGCAGACTTGGTTAGTCGATCAACGATCACCCAAATCGCGTCGTGCCCTTTCGCATTCCTAGGTAGTCCCACTACGAAGTCCATGGTAATGTTATCCCATTTCCATTCCGGAATGGGTAACGGTTGTAGGGTTCCCGCCGGCCTTTGATGCTCGGCCTTGACCTGTTGGCACGTCAGGCACTGACTCACGAAGGTCGCGATGTCCTTTTTCATGCCTGGCCACCAGTAGTTTTCCTTGAGGTCTCTGTACATCTTCGTCGCTCCTGGATGTACCGAGTACGCCGTAGCGTGTGCTTCCGTCATTATTAGCCGTCGTAGTTCGGCGTCGTCTGGCACATACAACCGGTTCTTGAAGTATAATCGTTCGTCTTCCCGTATCATAAGGTCTCCAGTGGGTTGTTCCAGTTGTGCCTCAACTTCGCCTAACCGTACTACTTCTACTTCCAGCAGTTGCAGTTCTGCACTAACTGCTTTTCGGCTTAAGGCATCGGCTACTATGTTCGCCTTGCCTGGGTGGTAGTTGATTACACAGTCGTAATCCTTAACTAACTCTAACCACCTCCTCTGCCTCATGTTCAGCTCCTTTTGGGTAAAGAAGTACTTGAGGCTCTTGTGGTCCGTGTATATCTCACACCGCTCTCCATAGAGGTAGTGCCTCCAAATCTTGAGAGCAAAGACCACTGCAGCCAATTCTAAGTCGTGCGTCGGGTAATTCTTCTCGTACTCTTTCAGTTGACGAGAAGCGTACGCTACTACATTCCCGTGCTGCATTAGTACGCATCCTAACCCGTTCTTCGACGCATCGCTATACACCGTAAATCCTCCAGTTCCCGAAGGTATTGTGAGAACTGGGGCCGTCGTAAGTCTTTCTTTCAATTCTTGGAAGCTCCGTTCACATTCTACGGTCCACTGAAAAGGCGTATTCTTCTTGGTCAGCCTCGTCAGTGTCGATGCTATCTTTGAGAAGTCCTTTATGAACTTCCTGTAGTATCCGGCCAGACCGAGAAAACTCCGTATTTCCGTCACGTTCGTTGGCCTGGGCCAATTGCTAATAGCTTCTATCTTCTTTGGGTCCACAGAAATCCCTTCTCCTGACACTATATGCCCCAAGAAGGCGACTTGGTCAAGCCAAAATTCGCACTTCTTGAACTTGGCGTATAGTTGCTTCTCCCGTAGTATTCCTAGAACTGTTTTCAGGTGTTCTTCGTGCTCCTCCTTCGTTTTCGAGTAGACTAGGATGTCATCAATGAAGACGATGACAAACCTATCTAAATATGACTTGAACACCCTGTTCATTAAGTCCATAAACGCTGCGGGCGCATTAGTTAGCCCGAATGGCATCACCAGAAATTCGTAGTGGCCATAACGGGTACTAAAGGCCGTCTTTGGGAGATCTTCCTTCCGGATCCTTAGTTGGTGATAGCCCGATCTTAAGTCGATCTTAGAGAAGACCGTTGCACCTTGCAATTGATCGAACAGATCGTCTATCCTAGGGAGTGGGTACTTGTTCTTTATCGTTAACTTGTTCAACTCCCTGTAGTCTATGCACAATCTCATGGATCCGTCTTTCTTTTTCACGAATAGCACCGGCGCTCCCCAAGGAGAGAAACTCGGTTGTATGAACTCCTTCTGCATGAGTTCGTCGAGTTGATCCTTCAGTTCCTTCATTTCCGTCGGTGCTAGCCGATATGGGGCCTTAGATACTGGTGCCGCTCCAGGTACCAGATCTATAGCGAACTCTATTTCCCGTTCGGGTGGTAGTCCCGGTAACTCCTCGGGAAATACGTCAGGAAAGTCCTTGACTATCGGTACTTCCTCGAGTTTCGGAGAAGCGTTCTCTTCCGCTTTGATAGTAAATACCAAATAGGCTTCGCACCCTGATCTGATCAGTCGTTGAGCTTTCAACGCTGATATCCTAGAGATCATGGTCCCCTTGCTAGTTCCTACGAACCTAAGGGGTTCATTCCCATCCGCATTAAGCGTGACTATCTTGCGCTGGCAGTCTATGACAGCTCCATACTTCGATAACTAATCCATTCCAAGGATCACCTCATAATCATTCATGGAAATAATTATGAGGTCTATAGGCAGTTCCTTGTCCCCGATTACTATTGGGCAATCCCGCAAAACTTGATTAGTTTGGGTGGGATTTCCGTTCGGAACTGTTACCCTAAATTCGCACTCAGCTCGGTGAGGCGTGACTCCTACTCTCGCGACATACTTCGTAGACGCGAACGAATGGGTCGCTCCTGAGTCAACTAGAATGCATGTGGGTGTTCCATAGGCGATGAGGGTACCTGTTACTACGGCCGGGTTGTTTTCTGCTTCCTCAGAGGTTATAGTGTAGACCCTGGCCGGTACCCTTGGAAGCTCTATCTGGTTCCTAGCTTGGTTTCCGGATCCACTTTCCGGACATGCCCTCATGTAGTGGCCTGTCTTGCCACATTTGTAGCAGACGGCATTCTGGGAGTTGCAGGCTCCCGGGTGTCTCCGTGCGCACTTCGGGCATACGGGTAGATCCAGCTGGGGTCTACCCTGGTTGGGCTTGAACGGTGGGGGTGGTCCAGTTCGATTCTGGGGCCCCTGTTTCCCTTCCTTGGCAACGAATTGCCGCTTCGGATTTCCCCCGCTCCCTTGCGGCCCTTGCACGAATTTGCGCTTTGCTTCTTGGGCACGAGCAATCCTAGCCTCGGCTTGCTCCGCCATTAATGCTCTCTCAGCCACTTGAGCGTACGTGGCTCCTTGTACCCCAGCCATACTCACATCCCGATACAGTTCGGGCTTCAACCCTTCCATAAACCGCTCAATCTTGAGCGCGTCCGTGCTAACCATATGGGCAGCAAACCTTGAAAGCTGCTCGAACTTCCTGATGTACTCCGCCACGGTCATTGTCCCTTGGCGGAGGTTGATGAACTCATTCATCCGCTGTGCTCGGACCGGAGCGGTATAGTACTTCCCTCGAAAGATTTCCTTGAACCGATCCCAGCTCATCGTTAGAGGGTTTTCGACGGCTGAGACGGTTTCCCACCAGTGCCCAGCGCTCCCCCTTAGTAGGTAGGCAGCGCACATGACCTTTTCCGCCTCCGGGGTGCGGCTGTGCTGGAACATGTTCTCCAGCGTCCTCAGCCAATCCTCAGCGGAGGTAGGGTCCAGAGCATCCTCAAACAGTGGAGGATTTAGCTTCCTGAACCTCTCCCCAATCATTTCGATTCGTTCAGGTGGGGGAGGTAGGTTGGCTGATTGCCCACCAGCATTTTGCTGCTGGATCAGCTGCTGAATCTGGGCCGACTGTTGCCTGACCAGTTCAGTCAGCTGCAGGATGGTAGCATCCCGACTGTCAGGGGGGTTATTAGTGTCCCTACCCTGATCAGATTCTCTGCTTCCTTCTCCTCTAAGTCTTACCATTTTCTCAACCTATCCTGATAATTCCTAAGGCCAATAAATCAAGTCATACAAGAAATTCACATAACATGGTACTTACAAGCAAGGCCGCTTCCGTGCTTTTGAGTGTGTGTGTATGGACAGTCTGCAGGACCTGTGACCGAAGCTCTGATACCACTCTGTCAGGACCCGTCGTCCCGCCCTCGTATTCCGTTCTAAATCTAAGTGTTAATGCTTTGTTATCGTGCGAGTACGTAAAAATGCGAATAAACTTTTTCATTTTAAACGTGCATGCGGAAGTCTTATATACATGTCAAAAGAATATTCGTGATTCGTTCTACAAATCATCGAAATCGTGTCCACACAAATACAAGTGTGTGTGTGTGTGTGCAGCCAAAAGCTCCCTATGCGCCCGGCCTTCACAGGTCGTCATCCATACACACACTCCCACCTCAAAAGCGGTCGGATTGCGTCAAAAGATCGGCCTCGCATAAAAGTCTGATCACGTACCGTGATCGTCAGTACCTACAACACGTAACATAAACAATGAGCCACCGAGGCTCAGTAAGCAGAAATTATGCATGAATGCACGTGTCCTAACGATCGACAATCCTCGCCGTCGTTTTCTAACGATCGTACTCTTTTCTTACGCTCCAACTCTTTTTTCTTATACTCTTATTTCATACGGGCCCTCGGCTTTCAATTCCCACTATACGTCGTCTTATAGAGATCTCAAGTGTGGAGGTTCACACACCAGAAGGTCACCCGAAGGAATCTTCCCTTACTCAGTGTGGCCTCCACGCGGGCGCTTCTCACTGGTAGCCAACACCGAGGCCACTAACCACGGAGGTCACCCGAAGGCATCTTCCCTCCGGGTAGTGTTTTACACGCTAGTAGGTCACCCGAAGGAATCTTCCCTTTCTCAGCGTGTGCCCCGGGCCGCATTCTCCAGGTTGTACTTCCCGCATACGGGGTATTCCCCAGCCTCTTATTCAGGCCTTAGAGTAGCCTCTTATTCAGGCCTTAGCGTAGCCTCTTATTTAGGCCTTAAAGGCTGCATAGGGGAAGCCGTGACTCTTCATTTGAGTCGACACAAACGCCAATATCGGCGAGTATACATTGCACACAGGCGATCTTACGCACGCTCTTACCTCGTTCCTTACATATTATGCATGCGTGCAAGTGCTCATGCTATGCTCATGTACATATGCAAATCATACCATCATGCATATAAATAAATCATGTCATACGCACACACTACATAGAAAGTACACGAGCACGTATTTCACTTAATCAGACGCAGGCAAGTTACGGGTCGTAGTTGAATTTCTACTTACCTGTCGTCCAAGCTTATTTAGCGTACGTCCTCGTTGGTTCCTAATGTTCGACCTTTTAAATAAAAATTGTTAGGTATTAGTGCATTGCTTTCCTTAGCTAGATTGTCGCTCGTCATACTACTTATTTGGACTTGTACAAATTTTCTAGACTCCAAGCCACTCAATTTGCCTTATTGAATTTTCCTAAGTCATTTGATTTCTATACTAAGTTATGTTTGAATTAATTATTCTAACTTATGTGTCTCGGCGAAAGTGTGTTAATTTTAGGGTTGGGTTTCGATCGAAGCTCCAACTGGCTCAATTCCTCCTAAGTTTCAACCCTTAAGAAATTTCTATAACATTTCAATTCCTTACATGTTAAGCTCGGCGAAAGTCATAATTTGTAAGGTTTCGCTCGACTCAATTTGTCCAATTGAAGTTCCTCAAATCCTAGTGTCGATCGAAACCATGCATGGGGAATAACCACTTTCGACCAATTCAATTTCTAATTTGCATGGGTTTCGCCGAGATTTGTTTGGATCGAAAGTCACATTTGCTAGCTTCTTTCGATCGAAACTCATTTGTGTAAATTCCTAATTTCAATCGATAGTTTACATATGTTAGTTTCGCCCGAAACTATGTGAGTTTCGCCGTGCCTGACGTAAGCATGGCGTCACCTCAGTTTCGATCGAAACCATTCACATTAGGAGTTCACATTTCGATCAATTTCAGTGTTTCGCCGTGTGATGACGTGTGCATGGCGTCATCTTAGGTTTCGCCCGAAACCTTGCATAGTGATTAACTATCTTCGATCGATGGCATGGATTTGATATGAGTTTCGATCGATACTCATGCATTAAAATGAGTTTCGGTCGAAACTCGTGACTTATTAATTTACTATCTTGCAATTCGATTTGATAGAAACTTAATTCTACCCAAGTGTCGCTCGAAACCCTGAAATTAATTTCCTACTTTCGATCGAAAGTCCTTTGGTTAATTGCATTCAATCGATACTGAAATTCGTTGCCCACTTTCGATCGAAACATTAACATTCATCTAATCGAAACTGCTTTCTTCCCAATTATTCAGTTGAATCTTCTGCATCTTATACCTTTCTGCTACCAAAATCGTATGATTCTTACTTAGAAGTAACATCATACTTCCATGAGTCACACATTAAACTATTCGCCCCAAGTAACAACCTAAATACAAATCTATGTTCCAAACTTAGGGTTTTCGCATTCTTCTTCAACTAATCTGCTTTAATGACATTAATACATCCAACACTACCAAGGTTACGAAATTACAAAGCTTAGAGAGGATGTTTCACTTACAATTTCGAAATCCTAAGCTAGTTGGTGTGCTTGTGGCTCGGGATTTCTCTCGGCTCCTTCCCTTTCTCTTCCTTTTTAATTTCGTTTGTCTTTAAGTGAGGTTAATGGTTTCGATGGTTTTTGGGTTAGATATTTACTTTCATGAGGTTGAGGGCATAGCTTAGGCATGGCTTTTTCTTAATTCAAGGAGTGTTGTCTCCCATTTGAATCTTTCTTATGGATTTGGGCCAATTTGCTAATTTCTAGCCCAAAATAAAATTCTAGCAAATTCTCCTTTAATTATCATTAGTCATTTCCTTCACTATCATTTCGAAAATTTCCCTTCTTGAATTAAGGGTCATCATGAGCACATGTCATTATCATGTATTTGCACAAAATTCACGTAGCACATAATAACGAAATTCGTAAGATCACATAAGCATACAACATATACGCTAATTAGCACGTAATCACTGAATTCATATACAAAATTAATTGGTCGACCTAGTTTGCGGGGACTCGGGTCCTACAACACGCAAATCAAGAAGACTTTTTTTTTAATATTAATGGTGTAATTAGTTTAATTAGTGGGATAATTTTTTACCAAAAATAGAAATGAGAAGAATTATGTGGGACGCCCGAAATAGAAAGATGGGAAGAAATAAGTGGGACGGAGGTAGTACATATTTGTGCGGTTGAAATCCTCTGTCTCATAATCCCTGTCCCAGTTCCTGTCCCACTCTCCTAAAATTGATTTTTATGATTATCGAAAAATATATGATATGGATATCAAATCGATCCTCATAAAACAAGAATAAATTGGATATGTTTATATATTTTTATCATATAAATCTCATGAAATAACGACGATTTTATGATTTGGTGTACTATAGGATTAAAAGAATTAATAAATAAAAAAAATTGTGAACCGTCGGATTTAAATTTTAACGGATCTGATCATTTTGGGACATAGAGGAGGACATATTTTGTGGGACAGATGATTTCATGCGATATTTGTGATAGTTCAACATATTGGTTATTGGGTTTTATTAACTAAATGATATACTCCCTCCGTCCCGGTAACTTTTGTACATTTTACCAAATCGGGCGTCCCACTATCTTTTATACATTTCCATATTTAGTAAAAAGTACCACACACAATCAATATAATAACATTAAATATTCTTAAAAGACGTGCCACACCCATACACTTTTCTTCCTCTATACTATTAAAATATTATATTCCTTAAAAACCGAACACAATCCCAAATGTCCATATATTACCGGGACGGAGGGAGTATTAGTTTATTAACAAAATAATGAATATGGCTAAGCTGCTAGATCAACCCATGGTAACCTATTAGAAACTGGACCGTAGCCCACTTGAGCAAAATCCAAATATATAGTGTTTTGTAGTATGTATTTGTTATATTAAGTTAAAAGTCGTAGCTTGGGAAAAATTGGTTAAAAACTGTAAAAAAAAAACTGATATTTTGGTAACTTCATCTTACGAATAGCGAGTCAAACTTGAGCCTTGAGCTAAGTTTGTATAATATGGTCATTTTCGAATATATATAAATATATTATAATATACACACACCTTACCAAACAGTTTCGGTATTTGTTTTGTTTGCTATAAAACAAACAAAACCAAGCAGATTTCTTTTTCTATTATCCCAAGTAACTCATTCACTCAACACAATATGCTTGTGCAACACACTTGAGCCCCGTTTGGTCTCCCTGATAAGGCAATAGATAAATATTTTTTTTAATTGCAGCCCGATATTAATTATTTCATCCCGATACTTAAGTAAAAGCCCGTAATAAATAGACTGATTTATCAGGTCGTGATAACTTATCATGGGCTTATACTAAAAATTAATAACGGGCCTTCATATTCTCCTTATACCAAACGAACAGTTAATGGATGAGGCCAGTGTTTAAAAAGCGTCTTGCAGCGCGCCACGTGGTGCGCCATCGCGTTAAACTATTCCAAAACGCGTCAGAGCGAATTTGATTTTGCGTTTATTTTTATTTTATTTTCAATTTTTTTTACCAATTTGCGTTTCCACCGTCAGCTCTTCACAAAAATGACAGAAAATTTTCAGCAACAATCATCCCACAAATCCAAAATTTCCATCTCCTTGAGCTTCAAAAACAATGGAAGATCCTCAAAACTCGGTGTTCACGGTTTGAATTTCGACCACTATCAACGTGTTGAAGGTCATATAGCGTGTGTATGTGCGTACCAGTTCAGCTAGGAAGACGAAGTAAGAGTGGCCATTGATTAACTTCCTTGTGACGCCACGTACCCACTAAACCTTTTGTGTAGAACTATGAAGAACTATGAGGCGTTGCGTAGACCTGGGCAACGGGCCGGTTCGGCCCGTAACCGCCCCACCGGCACTGGAACCGGCACGTCGGGACGGGGCCTGCCAGTTCCTGGCTTTTGAAACATCAGTTCTGGCACAGAACCGGAACCGCCCGAACCCTAACGACTATAATAGCCGTTGGATTACTAACCGTTTAATATATATTAGTATTTTGGTCCTTTTGGTCCGTTTAACCAAAGTGCAACTTGTTTTTAGTCCCTACTCGAAAATTCTATAAATAGGGGTTCATTTTAATCATTTTTTCAAACAACTCAACGATTCCACAATTTATCTTTTATCACGCTCACTTTTACACCCAAATCAATACATAAAATACACACTCGCAAGACTTTTTCTACTAATGGCATCGTCATCGAGAAATACGAACGACGATAATTTTGATTTTATAGGTGCTTTTGGTGCGGAGGAGACTTTTCGAGGATGTGGAGCGCCGGACGACGAGGGCGAGGACGATGAACCGACGCCGGCGAGAGAGGGACCTAGCCAAACCTCAACGGCGGCAACGGGAAAGAGAAAACCTCCGGTTCGGAAACGAACATATAAAGTATGGAAGCTTTTCAAAATAGTTTTAAATAAAGACGATCCCGAAAATGGAAATGTATTTTGTCAGGCTTGTCGCCAACCTTACAAATACAATACCAGACCCGGACATGGTGGGACGGGTTCAATGTTAAAGTATTTAGAAAGCGTTCATATAATAGATAAACACACGTATGAACCGATAGGCACTGGACCTAGGCAACAACAATTAAGTACTAGTACCGGTAGAAATTTTGTTATAACTAGGGAAACTTCTAGGATGACGTTAGTTAAATTTGTAATAAACTGCGAAGAACCGTTTTGCAATGCGGAAAGTGAAGGGTTTATCGAATTCACTGGTATGATACACCCGGATTCCATAGCGTAAGTCAGTAAGACACTTCGAAAATATATGTTAGAAATGGTTAAAGAATATCGGACGAACTTAATTTCGCATTTTTGTCCACCATATCGTGTCGGAATAGTTTGACTACTGATATTTTACAAATGTCACGTCACAATCTTATCTAATGGTTACCGGCCATTGGATCGATGAGACGTGGACAATGAAAAAGAGAATTCCCGCCCCAGACGTCCTCGAGTCGCAACATAATGCACATACCATATCGGTTTATGTCATGAATGTTGTGAATAAGTATAGTATTCAAGACAAATTATGTCAATCACCTTAGACAATGCTAGTTCTAATGATGCATCGATCGACATTCTCCGACAGCGTCTAAGGTTACCCTTAAACGGTCGGCTACTTCATGTGAGGTGCGACTGACACGTTTAAATCTTATGTTTCAAGTGCCCTTCGATGATGTTTTAGGTAGTACAATACAAAAATTAAAATTCATAGGAAAAAAATTATGAGGGCGGCGTCTAGGACAGTCGTGGAAGCAAACGGTCATTACGAGCGATCTTTCCTATAAGAAGTTCCCCTACCGGTTCTACCCGGTGAACTCATTATATGACCTCCTTAGCACTTTTTTGCGCATAAAAGGATTTGGTTACGGCATATTGGAACAACAATGCAATCGGTCTCGAACCCCAAGCTGTGGTTATTTTAATCGATACCGATTGGGATATTCTAGAAGTTTGCGTGTCATTACTTGAAGAATTCAAGGGGGCAACGGAGGTATCTTCCGGGGTTCATTGTCCCACGTCGTCAAAATTTTTTTCGAGCCTTTTGGCATGTGCAATAACTTTCTTGAATATCGAACAAACCCCTACTTGTGTAATTTTGTCGAAGGTATGGAACTTAAGTTAAGGTAATATTGGAAAAATATCCCAAATAGTCCACGGCTTAACGACTTTGCTTGACCCTAGCCGTGGTATGGATACGTTCAATATTTTTTTCAAGCATTTCCACAACTTTCTTGGAGAAAATGTTGACGACCAGAAGGATTCAATTATGGGTTCTCTCCAAGAACTTTTTTCTATTTATGTATCTCATGATCAAGGAGTAGGAGTTGAAAGCGACGGCTCAACCGATCGAAATTTTGAGTGGAATAGCTTGCGCGGTACAGGAGCAATCTTGCGGAAATTGAAGATGCAAAAGAGAAGAGTGCCCAATTCGTCTAGAATTAACTCAAATGAGATTCAACTCCACTTGATTCATTTCCAAACGCCCGAAGACTTTGATATTTTGGAGTGGTGGAAGACGAATGCTGAGTTTTACCCGACTCTAGCGAAGATGGCACGAGATCTTCACCTGTGCAAGCTTCGAGCGTCGCTTCAGAGTCCGCATTCTCAACTTTAGGTCGAATCATTGGAGATCGACAGACGAGTCTTAATCCGACCTCACTTGGTATACTCACTCTATGATGTATTGGTTTTCGGCCGAATCGAAGAATTGAAAGGACAATGCAGTCGACGACTTTCAAGCATCAAGCTCCGACTCCGACGAAGAAGTGAGCAAAATAGTACTCCCTCCGTCCCGCTAAGTTTATCACACTTTTCCATTTCGGGCGTCTCAATATTTTTATCATTTTTCCTTATTTAGCAAAAAAACTATCACAAACAATCAATACAATAATATTAAATATTTTTAAAAACGTGTCAAAATATACACTTTTTTACCTTTTCATTGTACATTATTATGATAATGCCACATTAATTTGTGTGCCCAGCAACTTATGTGATAAAGTTCCTGGGACAGATGGAGTACTAATTAATCATGATGTTGCCTAGCCGTAGATTTTTCAAAGTTTAATTTTTTTCAATGTATTTCTTTTCAGTGTATTGTTTTCTTTTCAATGTTTTTTTTTTGTTTTCAATATATTTTTGCTTTCCACTCTATTTTTTTTTTTACCTTTTATAAGTTTATAAATAAAAATTTCGAAATTTTATAACATATCATCGTATACTAAAAATAAAAAAATAGAAAAAAAATTGGATGCGGTTCGAACCGCTCGGCCCGGAACCGCCAGGCTCGGAACCACCTGAACCAGCCCGCAAACCCTTTGGCCAGGCCAGGTGTAGACTGTTGCGTCGTGAAGAAGATGATGACTGGAAAGTAACATATTTGTGAGTTCTTTATGTCAAATGGGATTTTATTTATTGAGCCGGTTAAATGATAAATTAAATAGCCCAACAAATCTTATATATTTTGTATTGTACTATTTATTTCATTATTATCTTAACACTTCAAAATTTCTAAAGCACGTGGAAAATATTAATCACTTGTTTCCACTAGATTTCCATATGTAGATTTGTAGAAATGGTTAATTTAGCGTATATATTATATATTTGCATTATAAGTAACTCGTCCAAAATACTCGCGTAATACGCTACGCTATTTTCGCTACGCAATATCGGAATTAAAACGCGAAGCTATGCGCTCTACGCTTTTTTAAACACTGGATGAGACTAATCTCCTGACCATATGCGGATGTATCACTCCTCACCCAATAACAAGTATTAAAGTTCCAAACAAAATCAAACTCGTGACGTCGCCAAATTAAATGGTCAAGGACCTATACATTAGGTAATGCACTTGAGGATAATATAATCGTACCAAAGTATGTGATAGGTTGAGTGGGTTGGTGCAGTAATCCACCCACCCACTTCAACTAATACTATTATTATATTAATAATAATTTAGGTATAAATGAGCTAAGCAATGACATAATTATTATTATCATTTAGCTTAAACTCTAGCCTATAAATAGGCTTCTTAAGCTCATTGTAAAAAGATATACCAACACCAAAACCAATAGAAAGAGAGAGGAAAGAAATAGAGGGTAGAGAAAATATTGAGGGTTTGTTCGGTATTTGCTCCGACTATAAAGAGAGATAGTGTGTGTTTCTCCTTTTACAGATTGAGAGGTTGTAACCCCAGTAATAATATTTCTACCTCGCCCGTGGTTTTTTACCCCAAGTCAAAAAGGGGTTTTCCACGTAAATTTCCGTGTTCCATTTATCCTCACAGTTATTTCCAATTTCGTTTCGCTGTCCATTTCGCAACAAGTGGTATCAGAGCCAGGTTTGATTGATATTCCGATTATGCTCTATGGTTGCAGCTTTGTCTGATCTTCCACATCAGAAAGGATATCGAAAAGGTTTATCGTTACGGAAGAGTTTTTTGGCGAGTCGTCACAATAGACTGTGTAAATAAGTTCTGTCTAGGTGGCTGGTGCCAAGCGGGACACATTGTGACCCCACCAGATCTCATCTGGGAATTTACTTAGAAAGGTAATTGTAATACCCGTAAAATCTATTTACGGGATTTACAATATAATTAGTGTGAAAGTATTTAAGTTGGGATTTTATTGGATTAATTAAATAAAAAGGTTAAGATTATATGAGACTTAGTTGTAACACATATTAATTGGGGAACAAAAGTATGAATATTTTAGTACTTTACGTGACTTGTGTGTTATGTGTTTTCCGTGATATTACGTGACTGCATGAGACATGTTTTGTGACTTTATGTGCTTAAATGATTTTATGTTATATGCCAACATGACATATATGAATTAGAAAGTAGAAGAATTAATTTAATTTAGGTTAGTTATTGAATTTAGGGTTTTTAGTACATGGTATGCTAACCTAGAAGATTTGATTTAGTATAATTAAGTGTTGATACCACATTTTGGGGTGTATGAATTGGTAGGAATAATTTCGAAACGCATCTCACAACCTTGATATTAATTAATCGACCTAGAAATGTAGTTCGAAATTGTCGATAGCATGAATGTCGAAAGAAACCAATAATTTCGAAATAAATAAATTTCAAAATCTTAAAGCCCGAGATTATGAGGCTCGAAATCTTGGAGGACTGAAATCTTCAAGCTCGAGATCAAGGATAAAATGGAAAAAATGTCGAAACATTGGAATTCTAACTTCTAGAATATGATTTCTTAGTTACAAAGTAATAGAGATAATGTAATAATGCTGTAAGGACGTTATGTGAACTAGATAAGTATTAGAATAACTTTTAACATTATTTGTCTATTACTACACGTCAACTTGAGGATAAAATAAGGAATGAGAAACCCCACTTTGTAAACACAAAACTATCGAGAACTTGGAACAAGAAGGAATCAAAAGCAGTATCGAAATCTCTCACTAAGTTTGGAGCAGGTATAATTTCTTACGGTAATATCACGTTTTTACTCTTATGTCAACTGCTTCCAGAAATTATTAAGCTGGAAAAGTTTATTATGTAATTAGGGTTTACGTAAGTTTGAGGGTTTAGGAATCATTTAAGGTTCAGATGGTATCTATACTATTCTTAGAAGAAATATAGTTTGATCGAAAGTTTAGCTATTGAGCAAAATGATTCCCAGTTAATATATTTCGAACTGTGTTAAGCCTTGTAGGAAGATTTCGAACCGTGTTAGCTGCAAGAGAATGAATTCGGGTCTTGAAGGATTAAAAAAGTCGAAATTTGTCTTCAAGGTTATATCGAAATTTTTATAACATCTCGACATTTTGGCTTGTAATGTCGACATTTGGTATTTTATAACATCTCGACATTTTGGCTTGTAATGTCGACATTCATTTCGAAATCCCACCATTAAGTTAAAACATCATGTCGAAATCTATCTCAAGGTCTTTATATATATAAATACATCTCAAAGAACATACATCGAAATCTTTGTTATACATCTCGATATCTATGTCAAAACCATGTCGAAGTCTAGTTTGGAAATCTCGAGATCAAGTCTGAAAAACATATCAAAATCTTTAGCTATATATCTCGACATTTTACTTAAAATGTCGACATCCATCTCGAAGGGTGAAAACCATATCGAGATTTATATGTCTCGAGATCTATCTTAAGGATTGGTATCGCAATCTTGTTTATAATTTAATACATCTCGACATTGTGATCTCATTTATCTCGAGGTCTTGCATCATTTCAGTATCGAAATCCATGTCATAATTAAATAACTAAGCTCGACATTTATCTTAAGAATATGTCGAGATACCTGTCGAAATTTTATAACCAACTCGAGATTTATACCTAAATGCTTAGAATTGAAGTGTCGAGGTTCATCAACATGCCGAGATTTATATCAGTAGCATTTCCCAATTCCACTCGAGATCTATCTCTGAAATAATATTTCTCAGTTTAGGTTAAGTTCTAAATTTTAGGATTTCAAAATTTATAGAAGACGAAACTAGGGTTTTCAAATTAAGCCAATTTCGTGAAATTACGATTGGACTAACAAACCGTAATTTATTATGATTCTATACTTAGGGTTTGAAGATTAGTGACATACCGATAAGCTAATAGCTAAGGATACCAGGTAAGTGGAAATCGCAACTACAACACATAATTGTATGTGCATAAAATTATGTGTTACGTGCTTTTATGGTATTATGTGGCTTCCATGAATTATGTGATTTCTTACGAAATTAATTTACATTATATGATGACATGACACGCACACTCATGGCATGAGCATGTGCACGCACGACTAGTATGAGAGTCAGGGAGATAGCGTGTAGCGTGCATGTGTATAAGTTCGCTTGAAAGCGATATGTATATTTGCCAATATGGGCATTTATGTCGACTCAATGATGAGTCACGGCTCTTCTATGCTACCACGGCAATTCACGAAACCGAATTACCTGATTCACGAAAGGTAGGGGGAATACCCCGTAGCGGGAGATGCAACCTGGAGGATGCGACTCGAGGGTATGAGCGGCACAGAGGGAACCTCGAGTGTTGGCGACCTCGTAGTAAGCTACCAGTGAGAAGCGCCCGTGTGCCAGACCGCATTGGGATGGAAAGGCACCTTAGGGTTAAACGAAATTTGTGCGCCCGGGTTAGCCTCTCAATGGGACTGCATTGGGATTGAAAGGCACTAGTAGCCTCTCAGTGTGGATCACACTGGAATTGAAAGGCACTGGTAGCCTCTCAGTGTGTACCGCATTGGGATTGAAAGGCATCATAGGGTTACGCACAGATGGAGTACTCGGGTTTAGCCTCCCAGTGTGTGTACTGCCACTTATACCCTTAGGAGTTTGAGCTCTATATGGTGCATAGTAAGATTGAAAGCCGAGGGCCCAATAAGAAATGAAAAGAACGAGAAGGATACGAGAGGTCAATAGCATTGGCGCGGATGCCTTCGCTATTTAGGTCACGTGCATTTCATGCATGGTTTTCACTTACTGAGCTTTATAAGCTCATTCCACGTTTTATGTGTTGTAGGACCCCGCGATCACGGTACGTGATCATTTTCAAGGCGAGGCCGACTTTTGAAGCTTCCGGGGCTTTTGAAATGGAAGTGTGTGCATGGATGCGACCTCGTGGAGGCCCAGTAGATAAATTTATTTTGACCCGCATGCGCGCTTTCCTATGTAAATAGGACCCAGGATAATTTTGTAGACAATTTTACGATTCCTTTTTATAGAAGGAAAAATTTTATCCGAAATTTCGCACGATTTATTTTATTATTACGATATTAGTCGCGTAGACTAGTTAAGAAATAGTGGTGGAAGGCGGGGCTGCCACAGTAATTTTTTCTAGAAAGCTGGTCGCTACCCTTTCTGCAAATTATCTGATTAGTACTATTTGGCTGGACTGTTGAATTTCTCCGACGATAGCGACGTGGGAAAAATGACAGCTAAAAATGAAATTGAGAAATTAACGGAAGAAACAACTCACTGTTGAAAATGAGGATAAAGGCAATTTTACTCAAAATTGTCTGGAGGCGATCACTGGCAGACCAACAACTATTACAAGTGATGCCAAATGGAGGAAGATGGACGGGAGGGCCATCGCCAATATTTATCTGACATTAGCATATGACATATTATCAATCGTCAAAGAGAAAACTAGTGCGAAAGCAATCTGAGATCATCTAAGAAGCTGTATCAAGTAAAGTCACTCCACAGCCGAATTTTCCTAAAAAGAGAATTATATCATCTCCGAATGGAAGAATCTTCTTCAGTGACCGAGCACATCAACAAGTTGAATACTCTGTTCTCACAACTTAAAGACTTGGACTACAAAATAGAGCCAAGTGAACGTGCTGAGCTTCTACTGCAAAGCCTGCCAGACTCCTACGATCAACTCGCCATCAGTCTGAGCAACAACCAAGCTGCGGGAAAATTTATCTTCGATAATATTGCAGCTGCGGTTCTCGGAGAAGAAAGTCGGCGCAATAACAAAGAAGACAAGTTGATAATGTCCCAACAGGCAGAAGCGTTGACAGTGACGAGGGCAAGATCAGGAGCATGTGGTCCAAACGTGAGCCGAAAACGGACAAGACCCGGAGAGTCTGGTCCAAGTGGGAGTCAAAAACGGCAAACCTTTGTTACGAAAAATAAAAAGGTTATAAAATATTACCACTGTGGCAAGAAAGGTCATCTGAAGAAAGATTGATGGGCTCTAAATAAAAACCCCAATGCCTAAGGAAATGCCGCCAACACTACCGATGATGGAATTGCCTTGGTGTGTGAAGCCGCAACCACTATCGCTGAAACAGGAAGATTCAACAACGTGTGGCTCATCGACTCAGCAGCTACTTTTCACATGACATCTCGAAAGGAATTGTTTCATCAATACGAGCCCATTCTGTTCCGAGATTTGAGACCATCAATATCTCGGTGTAGGTCCTGAATAATCCTTTGCTCCATAGCCCTGGGGCTATTTACAACTAGCCAATTAAGAATTCTCAGATGTACTAGCACTGCATCAAAGATGCAGTCATCGATTCTCCCGAGAGTTCACAAGTTCCGCGAGCAAACATATTGATGAGGAAGACTTTTTGTTATGCTACTAATACTTGTACTTGCTCGCCTATTCTGCCCAAGCCTGGCCGAGGAAGAGTTACGGGGCATAAAACAACAAAATACGCTGATGGGCCTGGACATACTACGTGTAATGATTTCCTCATTCACGAGAAATAATAATAAATAAAAAAAGCTATTCCAAAGACCCACACCCAAGTTCCATAGCTTTTGGTCTGCTATCCCGATCATGATTTTCCTACCCACAGAAGGAAAGGTACTTCCCTTTTGGGCTGGTTGTGGGCGAGAAGGGATTCGAACCAACCTTTGGAGGTTATGTCTACAGCTGCAATGACCAAGCGCTGAAGATTGTCGGGGTGTGTACGGTCCAAACAAAAATGTACGACGGCACTGTGCGTACCATCCATGCTTGCGACATTGGAGGGCTTGAAGAAAAACATGTTGTCCGTGGGGCAACTCGATGATCTTGGTTTCAAAATTGAATTGGAGAACAAGATCATGAAGGTTTCCAAAGGAACGCTGGTGGTGATGAAGGGAGAAAAGATAGCTGCAAATCTATACACGCTGAAGGGAGAGTCTGCAAGAAGGGCAGTCATCCGTTGCCACGACAAGTTCAAATGAGAAGTCCACGATGACTTGGCACAAACTTGGTCATATGTCTGAACAAGGCATGAAAATTCTTGCGCAAAAGAATCTACTTCCTGGTCTCACGACGGTGACGCTACCATTCTGAGAGTTGCATTGTGAGCAAGCAGCATCGCCTGAAATTCCCTCCATCGAATTCTAGAAGCAAAGAAATTCTAGAATTGATTCACTCTGATGTATGGCAAGCACCGGTCCCATCCCTGGGAGGAGCCAACTACTTCGTATCATTCATAGACGACTACTCACGAAGAAAGAGGAAAATTCAGTCACCTGTGCCTATTACCTATGTATGAGGAGATGCTGGGTGTATCCAATCAAGAAGAAGGACGATGTGTTTCCTGTCTTCGAAACTTATAAGGCGCGAGTTGAACTTGAAACCGGTAGAAAAATCAAATGTCTCCGGTCATATAATGGAGGGGAATATACTGGCAAAAAATTCACCAAATTCTGCAAAGGCGGGGCATCCGAAGGCAGTTCACCATGGCTTACACTCCACAACAAAATGGAGTAGCAGAGCGGTTAAATAGGACCTTGTTGGAAAGAACAAGGGCTATGTTGAGAACTGCTGGCCTGCAGAAGAAGTTCTGGGCAGAAGCGGTCTATACTACCTGTTACGTGGTGAAACCGGCCCATCTACTGCTATAGAGATGCAGACACCGATGGAAATGTGGGCTGGTGCACCTGCAGACTATTGAAATCTCCATATATATGGAAGTTCAACGTACGCGATGTACCACAACCAAGAAACCACGAAGTTTGATCCAAAGTTCAGAAAATGTCTATTCTTGGGATACGCTGATGGAGTAAAGGGGTATCGCTTGTGGAATCTCACTGACCACAAAGTGATTATCAGCAGAGATGATATCTTCTTGGAAGATAGCTATCAGGAGCAAGTCGAAAATGATAGCAGCCCAAAAGGCGTGACAAAGACTACACCGATGAAAAGAAACTGGAGCACTATTCTTCTGAAGCTGAAGCGGCGCACGAAGAGCTCAACCCAGTCGAATCTGAAGTGTTGGACCTCTGGCGGTCATCACGCGAGCGTAGGCCGCCAAGTTGGCACTCAGATTATGAGATAGAGAGCAATCTCGCATAATGTTTTCTAACTGAGGATGGAGAGCCGATCACTTTCCAAGAAGCACTGAATAATTCAGATGCGAGTCAGTGGATTGAAGCAATGCAAGAGGAAATGGAAGCTCCCTATAAAAATAAGACATGGGAGTTGGTGCCATTACCGCAAGGAAGAAAACCCATTGGCAACAAATGGGTGTATAAAATCAAGCGGAATGGTGATGACCAGGTAGAGCGCTACCGTGCTAGACTGGTTGTAAAGGGATATGCTCAGAAAGAAGGAATTGACTTCAACGAAATTTTCTCGCCGGTGGTTCGACTTACAACAGTTAGGATGGTCTTGTCAATGGTTGCTACATTCGACTTGCATCTTGAGCAGTTGGACGTGAAAACAACATTTCTCCACGGAGACCTGGATGAAGAAATATATATGCTGCAACCAGAAGGTTTCGAGGAACAAGGAAAAGAAGATTTGGTTTGCAGATTGATCAAATCTCTCTACGGGCTCAAACAAGCACCTCGATGCTAGTATAAGAGATTTGACTCCTTCATAATGAGTCTTGGCTACAACAGGTTATATTCAGATCCTTGTGCGTATTTCAAGAGATTTGGCGATGACGATTTCACCATGTTGCTGTTGTACGTCAACGATATGCTGTAGCAGGAACCAACAAAGGTCGTATCGCCGACTTAAAGACTCAACTAGCCAGTGAATTCGAAATAAAGGACTTCGGACCAGCAAACAAAATTCTTGATGTGCAAATATTTCGAGACAGAAGCAAGCGGAAGATTTGGCTTTCCCAGAAGAATTATTTGAAGAAAATCTTGCGAAGGTTCAACATGCAAGATAGTAAGTCAATATCTACTCTTCTTGCTGCTAATTTCAAGCTATCCTCTGATATGTGTCCTACTGAAGAAGACCGAGAATAGAGATGTCTCGACTACCATATGCTTCGGTGGTAGGAAGTTCAATGTTCGCAATGATCTGTACTAGGCCAGACATTGCCGATGCAGTGGGAGTTGTTAGCCGATACATGTCCAACCCTGGCCGGGAGCACTGGAGTACTGTTAAGAGGATTCTCAGATATATCAAGGGAACCTCTGATCTTGCCTTATGTTACGGAGGTACAGATTTGACTGTCCACGGTGTTGTTGATGCAGATTATGCAGGTGAACTTGATAAAATCAGATCCACAACCGGATATGTGTTCAATTTTGCTCGTGCTGTAAGCTGGGTTTCAAAACTGCAGTCCATCGTTGTAACGTCAACAACGAAAGCAGAATATGTCGCAGCTACGCAAGCCAGTAAAGAGGCAATATGGTTAAAGATGTTGCTGGAAGAACTCGGCCATAAACAGGAGAATATTGCTCTCTATTGTGATAGCTAGAGTGCCTTGCATCTTGCAAGGAATCCAGCATATCATTCAAGAACCAAACACATCCAGATTCAATACCACTTCGTTCGTGAACAAGTGGAAGAGGAGACTGTGGACATGCAAAAAGTTCACACTGCGGATAATCTGGCAGATTACATGACCAAAGCAATTTCTGTGGACAAGTTTATATGGTGTCGTTCTCCTGTAGATTGACGGAATCTAAGTAACATACAAAGGCAAAAAGAATGGTGTGAAGATCTGATTGGGAATCAATCAAATCTTCAAGTGTGAGATTGATAGGTTGAGTGGGTTGGTGCAGTAATCCACCCACCCACTAGGTATAAATGAGCTAAGCAATGACATAATTATTATTGTCATTTAGCTTAAGCTCTAGCCTATAAATAGGCTTCTTAGGCTCATTGTAAAAGATATACCAACACCAAAACCAATAGAAAGAGAGGGAGGAAAGAAATAGAGGGTAGATAAAAATATTGAGGGTTTGTTCGGTATTTGCTCCGACTATAAAGAGAGCTAGCGAGTGTTTTCTCCTTTATAGATTGAGAGGTTATAACCCTTGTTTTTACCCCAGTAATAATATTTCTACCTCGCCCGTGGTTTTTTACCCCAAGTCAAAAAGGGGTTTTCCACATAAATTTTCGTATTCCATTTATCCTCACAGTTATTTCCAATTTCGTTTCGTTGTACATTTGGCAACAGCATGTACGTCGATTCATTAACAAATGATGGTGAAGTTCACTTTTGAAAAAAAAAATATTAGAAAGATTAACTTCAGCAACAAATCAATTGCATTCAATGTTCTCTTTTTCACACTATTTTATAGCATTCTCCAACCTAATCTCTCTCATTCCTATGTATTTCCACTCGCTGCACAGATTCAACAAATATTCTGCAAAAAAATCACCATTGCTTAATCAATTCAAGAAATACGTTCATTGGATAAATACTCCATAATTAAATAAATTATATATATAGTCAAATTATATTACTACCTCCATGGAGCATCTCCAGCAAGCATCCAATCACCTTCTTTGTCTTGATAAAAGATCCGATATTCCGCATCAGGATCAGCATCTGCAAGAATAATTATATAAAATTAAAATCAAAACATTAGATTATTACCACTATATTGCTCTGAGAGAGAGAGAGAGAGAGAGAGAGTTACGTACATTTAGCAAACATGTTGATCAAAGCCGTGGATAGAGATTGGTAAGAATCGTAGAGGCTGAGATCGATCTTTCTCCCAATGGGGACACCTTCCATCTTCACCTTCACATACATCGATGATGATGATGATGATCTCACTGAATTATTTCTATTTTCATCATCGTTGTTATTGTTATAATTATAATAATAATGATTATTATTCATGTTGTTGTTTTTGTAGTGGGTCGTCATCTCTTTTCTCACTGAATTAACAGGTGGCCACCCCACTATTTCCTCCCCATCACCATTCCTGCGCAAAATCATTTGATTTCATGGTTAATTCATCATATGCTACCCAACTAACATACATAATATTTCATAAATAATATATGAAGCGTGGAATAAAAAAATAACAAAAAAAAAAACTTACCGATGCATATCATCGTAGGTGGATAATTTATGGCGTCCGTGTTCAATGGACTCACCACTCCAAGAGAGCAAAGATAGAGTAGTTCTCTTGCTCTCAACTTCTTCTTCGTCAACAAAGACTTCATCTTTTGGATATTTCTTCTTGTTCTTTCTAATATTATTGTAAGAATAATTACCGTTACTAGGAAGACCGAGGCCTAGTTCAAGCTCCATGGATGGCTTCTACTTGTAAAAGCTCGAGTTTGCTTCAAGCGTATGTGTATCTGTTGAGACACTCACTCGATATATATAATACTTCCTCCGTCCCATTTATATGTTCCCGAAGATTAGTGGGCACGGAGATTAAGAAATCACATTATTTTAATATTATAGTACACCTTTTGAGGTATGAAGAGAGAAAAGTTATTAGTAGACACGCAAATCGAGAAGACTTTTTTTAATATTAATGATGTAATTAGTTTAATTAGTGGGATAATTTTTTACCAAAAATGGAAATGGGAAGAATTATGTGGGACGCCCGAAATAGAAAGATGGGAAGAAATAAGTGAGACTGAGGTAGTAAGAGCAAACCAACCGATTCTTGTATTTAAAAAAGAAAGATAGATTAATTAATTGTTGAAAATGGGGTTGGGGAGATTATAGAGAGATGGGTGTCGGGCAGCATTGAAGTTGGGTCGGGTTAAAGAGGAACATTGACACAGACACAATAGGAAAGTGTGTTGCTTTTTGCTCGTTTCACCGTTTAATAACTCCTTTCATTTTCTTTTTATTTTTATCTTCTCTTGAATTTATTTATGTGTCCCATGATTGCCAAACATAGTTAAACACGAAGTTTCAACTGTTCATTTTATCATTCCTTTTTTTCGTTCTACTGAACTGATATGACCGATTGGTAATAACACACGGATCAGATATATGGAGTGAAATGGACGACAACCAAAATTAGTTCAAATTATTACAATTTATGTTGCAACTTGCAATAGAACGTTATATTTATTTTCTTACGGTAACTTTTTTTTCGATTGCTCGTTGGTCCCAACAAGTTGTATATTACACCATTGGATTAATTAATGCTTTAAATCCGTGTTACGACACCATTGGTAAACTTTTTTATTGCCCGATAGAAATGTGAAAATCGTTTATTGTGTACAATTTGAACATAGTTTATTCGATTTTCGTTTACAATCACAGTATGATTTCCTAGGGGGGTTGTTTCGGGGTGAAACTCTAGAAACATCACCATGATCATCTTATCTATATTATATATCAATGTGTTTGTTTTAGTCTAGTTGACGAGTCCATCCATCACTCGAATGACGAATGATGATAAAATAGGGTGATATTTTAAGTTTTAGTTCACACCAAAAAAGAGATTTTACATCACGGTGATGGTGTGATTTTTCTAAATTATTTACGGACAAAAATAAGATTTATGTTTAACATTTCTACCATATATAATAACAATATCTGTATCATCGTAAAAAGATTATTTAATGATTTAAATAATATGTGTAAGGTTAAATACGGCATTTACACAATATCACCTTTGTATCATGGTAATTAAACAAACACAATGATGACATATCAACTTGATACACATTTATGTACTCACGTCAGTGATGTAAGTATCATCGTAATGTTGGATTAACTCCAAATTTTAAAAATGCATCACTGAGTTTTAGGTTACCCCGTTTGATAATTGCAAAATATTTCACTTACGGTATATTTCGGAATAGAATTTGCTCACCGATCATCTTCTGTCGTAGTAGAAAATTTTGTTTCACTACTGACTTAAACTGTTTCTGAATTCGCGTTTTGGAGTAAGATGGGTAGGAGTTTCTCTTATTTTGTCGGAGAATTGAATTCATAATTCATTATTCGACAATATAAAAACAGTCGGTTGAGTGGGAATAATTAGAGCTGCCAAAATGGCGGGCAGGGCCGGGTTGGCCCGCAGCCCACCAAAGGCCACATGCCCAATTGAAAGCTCTAAATGGGATATCCGAGTCACAAAAAAAATGCATTTAATGAAAACAACAATCTCTATATTTGATGGCATAAATTTATAATTTTTGCTAGGGCGAGCACTAAACATGGCGGTTGTAATGTAAATGACTAACAACTTCAACGGGGTGAATAAAATTCGTTTTTAATTTATATAATTAGATGCCTAGGTCATTTCACTTATTAAGGAAACACTAAGTTTTCACCCCAATGAACAAATCTAAATCTAAAAACATTTAGGATGGAAATATTATATTTGATGATTATGCAAGAAAATAAAAGCACTCCCAGGCTCGAAATAGACATATGTGCCCCATATGTCGTTATTTGCTAAGCAGAGACGCAGTTTCCAAAAGCATGAAATAATGCCAAAAGCGAAGAAATATATGTGGACCGATTTAGATCATGTCTCACTAATTATGATTTTCAAAATTAAGACGAAAAATATGTCTCTCAATACGAAGAAGTTCCAAATGATATAAGCTAAACTATTTCCGTTTCATGACTGATATTAGAAATAGAAATTTCAACAAAATTTGTTTGTTCTTCCCGAATTGGTAGAGACGTTTTCAAACACTATATCACTACTTAATGATTTATTTAATCCTCAGCTTGAGAAGAATAATTAAAACTGTACTCAGTTTCATAATTACCATGTGAACGTGGATTAATCAAATAAGCCAACTTTAAAGATAAGTTAGTGACTTGTCGTTTGTGCAAATTAATGAATATATCAAATCAATCGCTTGACAAAGAGACAAAGCAAATCTTCAATTTGTTAATAATTACATAGCCCTTTCTTCATTTATCAAATCGTAACACGCGTTGCAAGAAAATTTTGATTTAAATTCGATACGTATTTCTTATATTTTATACACATGGAAGTGGTTAATTTTGTATTTTCTGAACACACTCTTCTAAATTAATTTGATAAGAATGGTTAATCCACTAGTTCCGCAATTTAGTAACGACAAGTTCATTCGTATTTCAAAGGTATTATGGCTAGTTTCATTACAAATTTTCAAACATTGCCCAACACACATGATGATGATGATTGGACATTCTTAGAAAACGTTTTGCATTGTCATTAACCTTTTTTTTTATCAGAGTAACATAATCATCTCATGTCGGCAAATTATGTTTGATCTATTTACCAAAAGTCACTGCATGAGGCAAGAAAATCAAAAAGGAAAGAAAAACAAAATCATACGATAAAACCATACATTTTAGTTCTCTAGAAACAAAAAAAAAAAGCAAAAAAAAAAATAAACAAAGATGATAAATGACAACCTGACTTATTTTGTACGAAAAATGATCAGTGATTCAAATTTGTTTCAAAATGTGAAGTTGGTTACCTATTATGCAATTAAGTTATTGATACCTAAGACCATCTCCAACAGTTAAACAAATTCTCAAACCCATTTTACAGTAAATGCCACATCCAACAGTAATTCTTCTCCAACGGTTAAACTCATTCTCAAACCCAAAAGAATATTCTCAGAATATATCATTTCAATAACCCACATGTTTTACAATACAAATAGACCAAACTATTATGTCAAGTATTTATTGTTAGTTTCGTTAATTATGATGTATTGTTATTTAAATGCTTGTATGCTATTTATGAAGTTTTTAATTATTATGCTTGTAGGCCAATTTTCAATTCGATAATTTAATGCTTTTTCAATGTGCTAAATTTGTAGAATTTTAATACTGCAATTTGTAACCTTTCTTTTTTAAAATTATTCATGTATTATAATATATAAGAATAATATAAACAAAGTTAAATTTTTTTTATGTTGAAAATATATTTATTAGAATTTAAGGGGTCAATTGGTAAAACTTAAAAAGTTTTAAGGTGATGAATAGTAAAACTCAAATTTGGGTATGGGATGAGAGAAATTGTGAAAAACCTATTTAAAGGTTTGGTTTTAGGTATGTGATGGAGGGAGAATTTAGGTATAGGTTCTTATTTGGAGTACTATTTGAGTTGATGTAACTCATATTTATAATTTCGTAAACTGAAATCTTATAGTTCAAATCAAGAGTCCTCAAACTAGTTGAAGTCTTTTTTATTTAATTGGAGACTTACATGACTTATACCTCCAGCTAAACACTATTAAATTAAAGAGTAAACTGCAAAAATGGTGCTTGAACTATACCACAGTTTCACTGTTGGTGCTCAAACTTTAAATGTGCCGTTTTGGTTCTTAAACTTTGCAAAACCTGTTATTATTGGTTCCTTTACCTAAAGAACAGGTAAAAGAACCAAAAGGGAACATTTTTGCAAAGTTCAGGAACCAAAATGGCACATTTAAAAGTTTAAGTACCAACAATTAGTATTTTTTATATATACATGATATTGTGTAAAAATAATATAAAATTCATATTTGATTACTATGAGATTTCTTTTTAATTTTTTATTTTAAAATGTATCTCAACAAAATTATACCGTAATATGTATGCCTCTTGAAAAAATAAAGAAGTTAAAAAATGTGTAAAAAAATTTTAATTGTTGTTGGTGTTATTGTAGTGGTATGCCTCGTGAAAAAAAATCGAAAGAAATTATTGTGGTGATCGAATTTGAATATATTCGATTACTACGAGATTTTTAATTTTTTTATTTAAAAAAGTATCTCAACACAATTACACCGTAATTATGTATGCCTCTTGAAAAAAAAGAAGTTAAAAAATATGTAAAAAAATTTAATTGTTGTTGGTGTGATTTTGTTGGTATGCCTCGTAGAAAAAAATCGAAAATAATATTGTGGTGATCGAAAATAAATTTTATATTAATTAAATTCTAAATATTAGTTGCTCAAACTTTTAAATGTGCCGTTTTGGTTCCTGAACTTTGCAAAACTGTTCCATTTTAGTTCTTTTACCTGTTCTTTAGGTCAAGGAACCAATAATAACAGGTTTTGCAAAGTTTAAGAACTAAAACGGCACATTTTAAAGTTTGAGCACCAACAGTGAAACTATGGTATAGTTTTAAGCACTATTTTGGCCGTTTACTCTAAAACCCGTTCTACCCTCCATATCCCAAACCTTTGTTATAACTTTTACACTTTCATTTAGGGTAATTCTATATAGACCCCCTAAGTAAGATTCTATTTAGACCCCCTCTTTATTATCACACAATTAATTGCAACTTTAAAAACTATGTCTTTTTGGCCAAATATTGATTAACAAAAAAATTTGATGAATTTTCTATTCGGACGTCTATGATGATCCTTAATTTTTAAATTCTTTATTATTATAATTATGTCATCACAAATTAATTTTTAATGATACGTTTTTATCACTTCACTTCTTGTTTTATTTCTTATAATTATATATTCACAAATCATTTTTCCATTTACATATTTAAAAATATTATTTCATCAGATATTATAAATTTAAATAATAGAAATATAAAGTAACTAGTTATATTTTAATGCACAAGTAGAATATGCCGAAAGTACTAGTATAAACATTATAAATTTTAGTTATAGTTGATTATTATTTATGTCTAATTACTATATATGATTTGTTAATTATCAGCAGACAATTTGAGGTTGTTGTAACTACCAACTATATTATTCATTTAAACGACTAAGTATCACTTTAAGAATATTTAATTTCTACACTTTTTATCTGATAAATTAATAGGATTACAAGACAAAGATTGTAAATATGATGTTAATCTTAGTTTTGTTTTTTTTTTTTTATCTATATCTATTTTGTCTGTTTCTATGGAATACTTTATCTTAAAAGGTCTTGGAAAATAAGTTAAATTATAAAATTTCTAAATCTAAAAGATGATCAAGTTTAAGTGTTTAAGTGTAAATTTAACTTCAAATAAATCAATTAATTTTTTCGGATGGTAAATAAATAAATTAAGTAATATTTATAGAAACCTGCTAAATAAGTTCGTTCGATCAATGCATTAATGATATGTAATTTAACGGATTAATACTGGAATTGTTATTGGTGAATCAAATGTAGAGAGTTAATAATTTTGTAAAATTATACAATTTTCAAGGTTTTTTACACCCCCAAAGGGGTGCCAATAGTAGCACCCATTCATTCATTTAACATATAATTTGTTTTTTGAAAGGGAGGATTTCAATCAAACATCCAGATGTATACAACATTACAATAGAGCAATAATCAATCTGTTTACAACAACTGACTATTTCCATTGCGTAAATGACGAGTGATAGGACAATATCCGTTCATTTAACATCTTTTATACATAAGAATGGAGATCTAATTTAATTTCCTAACTTAATAAATATCCCGTTACGCGTGCATTAAATGCAACGGGAGACATGGAGAGTGAATAGCAACGAAGTATTTGGTGTGACATTCATTCAATTCACGTGGACAAGCTTCTTAATAGGACGACATATGACTTATGAGTCCCAGCATTTATTTATTTATTAAATAGAAATTTTCCTCCATTGTTGGGATGGGACTCAATTTAGTCGAACACAAACTTATATACACGCACATAGACACATTGTAGAATGTGTAAAATATATAATGGTAAGTACAGACAAACACTATTCCATATGTACTCTTCAACCAAGGTTGCACGTGTGGTGGAACCCAATATAACATAATAATGGTGCAATTGTTGGAAAAGTAAGTTCAAAGTATCGACATACAAACAACGCCAAAATTAAACAAATTGTCGAAATGGAAGAGTATTCGATATCTACGCCATATAGATGTTGAGTCTCAACAACAAACTCTGACAGCTTAGAGGTTTGTTTTTTTCATGTTTGAGTTTATGTAATGTATATCGTATTGTAGAGGTTGTTTATCGGTCCAATCTTCCGTTGAAAAAAGAAAAGAAAAGAAACTTTCTTACAATCAAAATAATTAAAAACTCTTATCTATGTATAATCTTTCGAAAGATACTCTATTTTAATTCACTATGTTTGGTGATAATAAATTGAACACAAACTTCACTTGAAGAAAATTGAGTTTCAGACCGAAATTTATTCCGGCATATTAAGTTAGTGACTTACTTTGATTAAATATATCGATCCAATATAAGAAAATTAAAACGCTAATCATTTGATTGAAACTTAAAATATGTTCACAAATAAATAAAAATATTTAAAATGGGTTGAATCAGAACCCTTCACTGAGTTCGATTACGGTTCCACTTATCCCTTGAACCAGAACCGATTGAACACGTCTAATTGTTTGTTAAAATGGAGATAAGTCAATGAGTTATAGGTAATAATTCAACGATAGAATCGACTGTTTGTTTTAGGAAATACAATGTAAGGAGAGATATGGAAAGAATTTTGTATGCAGTGCTGTCCGACCCCCTACTTAGCTTTCTTGGTTTCTCTCCCATACTGCTATGCCACTGACTTGTTATTTTCATGAACAGATTCTACACTATCCATTAAGATATACGATAAAATTCAATTCAATATTATTATTTTATGAAGTTTATTAGTGAAGTTTGAGGTCCCATAGTTTGCTAGCTAGGGTCGAGTAAAAGATGGATACATAATCAAATTTGAGATGATACAAGCCTTTATGTATATTTATACCTCAAACTGATATTCTCATTTTGTTCTTTATTTATTATATATGCCCTGCCCATATAGTAATCGTAACGAAGAAGGAAAAACTTTAGGAAGAAGAAAAGCTATCTTTGCAACTTATTCAGCATTAACACATTGCATGTCGATGAAGGATGTCATATCATTTCTATGACTCGACTTCAATCTCTGAATATGGTCACATATATTTTGTGTCCGTTGATGTGATTATTCATAATACATTAACGTATATGAACCCAACCTTTCATAAAAGGATAAAATCCATGCAAGAACCGAACAAAGTTTCGTGTATATATGTATTGTAGTTGATCGACTTTTGAAAGAAGACGTATAATTGTTCTTTCGTTGTCGTTTGTTGATGAGTAATCACTTTCTCATTGTCCGAATATAATAACATTGCATCGAGGTATTGTGTACGTACCGTTTGGAAGCCGCGATGTATGTGAGTTATTAATAATGCTCTTGCGGCTATTTTGTATGCCAATAAGCCCCAAATATTTTGTTGTTTGATACGTAAAAGATCAAAATATTGGGCCCATTGTTATTATCTTCATCAAATGCAATTAAGAAAAAAAAAAGAAAGAACGAAAAAGCGCGTCCGGTACGGTTAACGGCAAATATCTATTATTCACAACATATAACTAGTATTTTTTTTGGCTAAAAAGCATAAAAATCCTTTCTGGTTAAATATACCAAAACCCCTATGGTTTGATAAGTGCACAAAAATCACTCGATCTTTATTTAATTATGCGCTCTTTGTCATTTACACCTCCTACTTGGGGCCTGAGGTATAGTGGCTAGTTTTAGACGACACAGGCGGTACGATGCTAAATTAGTACAGCACAAGGGGGTTTCACGCATTTCAGTATAACCGCATCGCATGGGTGTATAGCATCATTTGTTTTTGGTATAACTAGTAATATTAGTTGTTAGAAATTGAATGAAAGCCCATCAACTAAATTATATAAGTTTTCTCCACCAAGTCCGTGATAGGATCGGATCGCAAAAATAGAAGTAAAACTGATTATAGCGCAAGTAACAGACAATGCAGCAATGAAGAGAACACGGCAATATATGTGAAAAACCTGCTTCATTGTTAAGAGGGAAAAAGAATTACGAGACCGACAAGCCTACAAAAGAGTTACTACTCTTATAACGCCTTCAAAACAGGCACCACAACAAATTCGGGTTTTTTTACAGAGTGGGTCGAGCAACTTATTTCTCTAATTGGATTTTTTCGACATATAGTTCTGAGCCCATACCCAATAGTCCCGAAGATTTGATTACTTTATCCTGTGAATGCTATGTTGAGTTTCTAAGTTGGGTTTTATCCCACATGCTCTTTAAGTCACTACATATATATATATATATATATATATAATATATATATATATAAAAGACGCCTATCACCACTTGGTTTTGGAAATGACCATTTTCTAATAAGCTGACAAAATTATTACAGGAATATATTTGAACCACGTGTTATACATTCTTGGCATACAAAATCCTTGTGTCTTAACCCATGCCATGTAAACCACTCTACCAAGAACATAGATTGGTCTTTTTCAACTAACTTCTCGGCAAGAGTGTGATCAGTGGCTTCAAACGCAAAGAGCCTTCCAATCACTGTTCAAATAACTTGTCGGAATCGGAACGAAGGCCTCCATGCCTGATTCATATTCTTGATTGATTTCATTATCACGGGCATTAAAACGGCCCGAAAGGCTTTTTTTTCCACCAGAACAACATCTATTGTGAGGAAGGGCAATTTATCGTGTTTGTGTGTTAGGATCGGACGGTATAAACGAACAAACTATTACGGCAGCGAACGTGTATCGGCAGCCCAAGAATTATCAAGGCAGCGAAATAACGGAAATCAACACGACGATATAACGTGGAAAACCCCCTTCAAATCGACGGGGTAAAAACCACGGGACCAAACGATCCAAAATCCAATATCACCACTTCGAGTACAGCAAGATTACACCCACAACCCAACCACACGAGATATGGTACCAAATCAAAGCTCCAAAAGCACCACAACTCAAAACAAGATCATAAAGATCAAATTCGTCACAGAAAATCGCAGCAGACTTCAAAAATTCGTAACTCACAAACCAGACCTCAAAATGAAAATCCCTTCGGGGAGAATGAAGATCAATGAGTTTCTACCTTCTCCTGAAATTTCAGGACAATCGGACAACGTTTGCTCCTCCAAATGTGAGAAATCCGAATCTGTCGCTGATAAGAAAAATTGCAGAAATTGTTCTCCTTTTTTCTTTTGCTTGATCGATCTACTCATGGAGTAGGCGGAGAAATCAGCTATACATGTGATGATGTTAGTGGGCTGCTAAATTTGGGCTTTCGGACACAAAGTTGGGAGCCCAAACCCAACAAATCTCCCCCTCCCAACTATGTGGAGGAAATCGCCAAACCGGCGGTCGTACAACAAGCTTCAAATTTCGATCTCACCAATGACTTAGTCATCATATCAGCGCCATTATCATCGGTGTGAATTTTCTCAACTTCAAGCTGCTTGGCATCCAAAATCCACGAATCCAATGATACCGCATATCTATATGCTATGACTTCCCGTGAAACATCGGATTCTTACTGAGATGAATAGCACTCTGGCTGTCGCGGAATAAGACATACCTTTGCTGATCAAAGCCAAGCTCACTCATGAAGTTCTTCATCCAAAGAAGCTCTTTGCAAGTTTCCGTAACAGCTATAAATTCTGCCTCTGTCGTAGACAAAGCAATACACTTTTGAAGTCTGGACTGCCAAGAAACAGCTCCCCCTGTAAAAGTAATCAAATAGCCTGAAGTAGATTTTCTCGTATCCACATCTCCGACCAGATCTTAATCTGTGTAACCAATAATAATAGGCTCGTCAGAACCGAAACACAATCTCATGTTGGACGTACCTCGGAGATATCTCAAAATCCATTTCACAGCATTCCAATGCTCTTTCCCGGGATTAGATATGAATCTACTAACAACTCCAACTGAATGAGCTAAATCGGGTCGAGTACACACCATACATACATAAGACTACCAACGGCAGATGAACAGGGAACTCGGTCCATAACTTCTTTTTCTTTCTCGTCTGTAGGCCACTGTGTCTGGCTCAATCTAATAAAGGTAGCAGGTGGAGTACTCACCGGTTTAGCTCTCTCCGTGCTAAAGCGTTGCAGTACCTTTTCGATGTACTTTTCTTGAGATAACCACATCTTCTTCTTTTTTCGGTCACGTGTGATATTCATCCCAAGAATGCATTGAGCTGGCCCCAAATCCTTCATCGAGAAATGCTTGCTCAAGTCCTTCTTTAACTTGTATATTCGAGATGGCGAAGAACCTACAATAAGCATATCATCAACATAAAGTAACAAAATGATGATATCGTCATCGAGGAATCTCTGCATAAAAACACAATGGTCAGTATCATCCTTCTTATACCCTTCTTGAATCATCACCGCCTCAAACTTCTTATACCATTGCCTCGGAGCTTGTTTCAAGCCATACATGCTATTTTTCAATTTGTAGACATAATTCTCCTTTCCTTTCTGAACGAAGCCCTGGGGTTGCTATAAATTTCTTCATCAAGATCACCATGAAGAAAAGCAGTCTTGACATCCATCTGTTCAATCTCAAAAACAAGACTAGCTGCCAAACCCAAAACGATACGGATAGAAGTCATCTTCACAACTAGTGAAAATATCTCACTGAAATCAATCCCCTACTTCTGACTGAAGCCTTTGACAACCAACATGGATTTAAATCTGGGAGAAAGTGAGTGCTCTTCATACTTCACCTTGTAAATCTACCTGTTCTTCAAGGCCCTTTTACCTTTAGGAAGCTCCACCAGTTCATACGTGTCATTTACTCATATAGAATCCATCTCGTCTTTCTTAGAAGAAATCCACTTGTCTCCAGCTAGACTATGAATGGCTTCATCGTCACTATCTGGCTCACCTTCACTAGTAACGAACTCATCGGATGAATAACGAGTAGAAGGTCGTCTCTCTCTCTCATAGATCTTCTAACAGAAGGTTCCGACAAGTCAACATTTGTCTCCTCCTGCTGAGCAACATCATCGGCAACATGATCATCGGGTTGATTGTTAGCTTCACCTGGATTTGGTGTAAGTAGGTAATCCAAATCAATCAAGTGGTCATTCTGAATAACAGGCTTTTCTGACTTCTCGATATCCTCAATAGTCTGACCTCCATAAAGATAACATCACGGCTTCTGATAAGCTTCTTATCAATGGGATCATAACATCTGTAGCCAAACTCGTCATCTCCATAGCCAAGAAAAATGCATTGTCTTGTTTGGCATCCAACTTCGATCTTTCATCTCTTGGGACATGCACAAAACATTTGCACCCGAAAACTCTCAAGTGGTCATATGAGACATCCTTACCATACCAGACTTTGTTAGGAACATCACCCTACAAGGCAACTGAATGAGTCAAATTAATAATACGAGTAACCGTATATAAAGCCTCACCCCAAAAATGCTAAGGCGACTTTGCTTCTGACAGTACGCATCTGACTCTCTCCATCAATGTTCTGTTCATCCGTTCAGCTAAGCCATTCAACTGAGGAGTTTTAGGAGGTGTTTTCTGATGCTGAATACCATATCGTCGACAATAAGCATAAAATGGTCCGCGATATTCACCTCCGTTAGCTGTTCTGATGCACTTCAACTTCTTCGCTGTCTCCCGCTCAACAGAAACATGAAACTCAATAAAGGCGTCAAGTACCTGATCCTTTGACTTCAAAGTGCGAACCCATAACTTCCGTGAATGATCATCAATAAATGTGACAAAATAAGAAGCACCTCCAAATATTTCACCTTCAAAGGACCACAAACATCTGAGTGAACTAACTCAAGCAAAGCGTCCTTCTTGTGAGGTGGATGATGATGAAAAGAAACCCGTTTCTGCTTTCCAGCTAAGCAATGGACACCTCTATCTAACTTAGCGCCTTTCAAGCCGGGAAGTAAATTCTTCTTGGCCAAACAAGCGAGCCCTTTCTCGCTGATGTGACTCAATCTCCGATGCCAAAGACTAGAAGAATTCCCGCTATCGACTGCATTCACACCACTAGTAGAAACATTAGTGTTAAACCAATACAAATTAAAAATTTTCTTATCACGATCCACAATCAAAGAGCCTCGAGTGATCTTCCAATGTCCATCACGAAAGTGGCAAGAATAACCCTCATTATCAAGCTTTTCAGTTAAGATGCAATCAACATCAGGAGCATGTCTGACCTCCTTCAATATCAACTTCAAACCCAATCCTGTGTCCAAACAAATAGTGCCGACTCCTTTCACCTTCTGTTAGGTCCTACGATTAACAACTCTACGATCCTAGGCTAGAATTCATAGTAATTCGATCGTTTAGATAAACAATTGAATTCGATCGAAAAACTCAAATGAAGAACAAGAGAGAATTTGAGTAGAGTGAGAAAGTTACTGTTGTTTCTCTCTCTAAAAACTTTCTCTCTTAAGCTCAATTGATTTACATGTATTTATACCAAACAAACTTGGTATAAATATCAAACTAGTCCTAATCTAAGGACTACTATACAAAACGCCCCAAATTACAAGGACAACTAATGAAATCAAGCACAATTACAAATGGTATTCTACAATCTCCCCCTTTGTGCTTGATTGCGTCTCCGCGCCGTTTGTCCTCGTCGGGCGTAATATGATCTGCGCAAGCCCAGCGCATGCTCGTAGTTCCTCAGCGTGATCCTTAGCTCCAGTCGCTCCTCAATATCTTCTAATAGTTCTATTATGAGCGGCTGTTCTCTCACGAACCTATGGATCCTCAGCATCGTATCTCGATTGATTTCTTCCAACCTCTGCTCGATGTTTTTCCTGACGACCTTGAGCGTCCCATCGCAAAACTTATGAATCTCAGTCTTCAGCATCAACCTATTCTTCTTTGCTATTGGATTGTGGTAGGTGATGCCTAGGACTGAGCTGATGTGCACGCGATTGTTGGGAAGCCCTTCGATCTCAGGTCCTTTGTTGAGCGGAGCGGTCATGTTGACCTTCTTCATATTGCTCTCAAGCGCCATTTGAAGGTCGTGAGCGGCGAAGTACTTGACTTGTCGCATCATGAACCGGTAGAGCCCTTCGAGGCCTTCTTTCTTGATGAAGCCCTGAGGACCTTTGTACTTCTCCACGTATAGCTGATAAAGACGGTACACTTCATCGGCGGGGAGGTACGGCAGGTCGCTCTCGCTCGGTTCCTCTCTGTTCCTGTCCACTCGATCGATGATGTAGTGAGGTGTTGGAAGTCCTCTTTTGCCACAGTAGACGCTGAGTAGTTGGCTTATTGGGGAGAGACTCTTAAAATGGCTCTTGGCTTGTGTCTTAGTCATCCCCAGCCTAACATCAGGTCCTAGTTTGGTTAGCATCCAGAGGTAGGTCATCCTCTTCTGCTGATCCCAATGAGAGATCCCTCTAAGCTCGAACTCGTTCGGCTTCTTCACTCTGTCCGGAGACATCCAAATATTCTCACGAACTTCTTCTAGGAAGGGAATTTCTATTTGGATGTTTTCCCATTGCGTGTCGATCCGGACGGTCCCTGGCGTTAGCCTTGGAGAGGGAACCGCCTGTTGAGCGATTAACTCTGGTAGCCTTGGGATAACTCGCTCGTAGTCTTCAACTTCCTGAAGCTCGTCGTCTTCTATGATTAAGAGGTCTATAGAAGCTTGTTGTAGAAAGCGCCGAACGTTGTGAAGCCGTCGCCTTTGATGCTCCTCGGGCATGGAATGGGTCATCCACTGTCCTTCGAAGATGTACTTGTCTAGGGCCTCGTTTGGATTGACACCATGTCCAGAGGGTCCCGGTTGGTCTGGAGCGACTGAGGGAGTGGCTTGGGTAGCTGCTAGAGCTACAAGCATCGCAGCACTTGCTTCTTCTTCCGGAAGCAAGGGGCTTGAGTAGATCGGTGGTGCGGACGGAGGCGTCCTGAGGTGAAAGGTTGGTGGGTCGATGTGGGCGGTGCGGTGCGTGGTGTAGGTAGTTTGGTTGGTTTGTGTTTGGTGGGTGGTTTGTGTTTGGGTTTGGTGGGTTTGTGTTTGGGTTTCACCAGCTCCAGCGCTTGTCTGCGTAGCACCCGAGCCTTGTCCTTGGCCACTTGTTGATGTCCTTGGCCTCTTCTCCCCCTCATGAGGGTCCTGATCGTCAGGATCGTCATGTCTGCGCCGTGAGTGGGATCGTCATGTCTGCGCCGTGAGTGGGAGCTTTGGCCTCGGCAGGTGTCAGTCGGTGGCTCAGGATGGTCCACCAATCGCCTAGAGAGGGATTCTTCTTGCGGCGATCGGATAGAAAGGCCTATCAGACGGGCGAGGAGAATGTCATGGAGCTCGGTGATGGGGATTGTGTATGGATTGATGAGGATGGAGGAAGTGGCTAGAGGGTCGGTGGGTGTGGGTTGTGGAGGTGTGGCGTTGATTTGTGACGAAGGGCCTTCAGAGGCAGGTGCTTTCCCGGTATCTCTTCGGGATGCCTCGAGTGCTTGGAGTACTCTCTCCGTGATTTTGTCTACCATAGACTGTACAGCGGCAGAGAGAGCGGCCTGGAACTGCTCGTTCGTCACGAAAGGTGCGGACGCCTCCTGAGATGGACCAGGACGACTGATGTCGCCTGTTATCAACCCTTGAGTAGACACCGACTCTATGGGTTGGCTCACAGTCACTTGAGGTTATGACTGTATGAGACTTTCACCCAATCCTCAAGTCGAATCTTGAGGATTCGTCTCTATGGGTGTTAAGGCAGGCTCAGGTTGCGCCTGCGAACCAGACACCACGTGGGTTGGTTGCGGCTCAAGATTGAGCGAAGAAGTGCCGGCAACACTTGTCGTTGTGGTTAGCGTAGTATCTGGTGCGGTGGTGACTGCTGGAAAAAGCGACTCCAACTGAATACTGAGTCTTCTGGGAATCCTCCTGATCAGACTGATTTCCTCGTCAGACTCTGTGTTAGATGGGGTGGCGGTGTGAGGAGTACGATCTCGATCGACGTTCTCCAATGTCTGATCTGTCACCAGTGGAAGTGAAGTGTGCCCCATTTCCGTTTCGGGCTGTGCTTCTTGTTGAAGAACTTCCTCAAAGTTTCTTCGAGCACGCCAACATGTACGGGCTCTTCCACATGTAATTCGAGTGCAGGAGCCTCGAGCTCCATCTCTGTAGCCACGACGTCTATCAGGGTATCATCTACGTCGGGCATTGACTCTTCGACCAATGTTGGCTCCTGAGCTAGCTCCTAAGCGACATCATCAATCATCGCATCCTCAAGGCTTAGCTGTTGTTGTTGTTGGTGAGGGCTAGCTCCAAGCGGGGCCCTCGAATCATTTTCTCGATGAGATTCCTGTTCCGACAGTATAGCTGGTAGACGTCTTCGTTGGGGTCCGCGAGACGAAGGAGCTCGAATGAGATCGGCATCGACGGTTGGTCCAGGTCCGTGAGCCGTGGGTTGTGGAAGAACTTAAGCCTTGGTGGTTGGTAATTTCCGCCAGGAGGCAGAGTAGGGATGGTCTGGTGCAGCGCCATGATCTCCCTGATGATGATGCTGAACCACCGAGCATAAGGCACGTTCTTTGATCGCCGATTCTCCTTCTGCCGAATCTGGTCCGCGAGGTCGTTCCAGATCAGCTGAGTGTAGTCATAATTTCTTGCGAAGGCGATGCCGTGGAAGATCCTCAAAATGTTGCTGTTGCCCTTATCAAATCCTGCGTGCTTGGGCGACAGACACTTATTCACTATTCCGAATAGTGTCTTCCACGAGTGTGGGATTCCGCTGCTCTGGACCTGAGCTAATCTTGTGAGCGGCGGTTGGTATCCCATGTGCAAGAAGTCTTGAATCATCTCAGCATCGGATGGGAGCGGGTCGTAATTATTGCTGTGGGGCAAGTCCAGTACCATGCCGAACTGGTTCTTGTCCATGCTGATATGCCGCGTCCCGATCCTTGTTGAGAATCTGAAGGCTCCATTGTCCACTTCTCCTTGTATGCAGCCCCAGAACTGTTGGAGATATACCATCGGCACTGATGCGGTGACCGTTAACGCATGCCAGATGGGGTGACCTCTCAGGATAGAGACAATGATTTCGTCCGGGCATCGAAAGGTGCTCAGATCGAGCTGAAAATTTTTATCTTGGACCTTCAGATACAGGTTGTGGTCGTATATGTGATTATATCTTGGATAGCGATCCATCTGAAAAATAAGATATATAAAAGTTTATTAGTTCAATTTTATTTTCAGTCGAAATATGAATAAATTTCATCAAACTATAGTAATATCGCAAGTACTAGCATGTTCGATGAATTTTGAATCGACATCATATCAAATGCATAGTGTAAGTTCAATTTCAAAAATCATGATGGCGTGAATGTAATTTCGAATGAAGTATAAATTGCGTGAAAAATAGTTCGAAATTTCGCTAAGTATTAAATCAGTAAGTCACTGTTCATGCCGAGAAAATTTTCGGTCGAGAAAATTGAATTGCAATTTGATTTCCTATATATTGATTTCAATTGAATAAATTCTGTCTAAATTTTGCGATCGAAGAATTTTATCCGCTATTGTTAGCTACAGTGTAAAAGACTTGGAAAAATTTCCTAAGTGTTGAAGTTGAAAGCGTGACTGTAGTCGATCAATTTTACGATCGAGAAAAATTCCGTGTAAATTTACGATCGAGAAATTACGTCTCAGGTAAATTTACTATCGAGAAATTTTCTTCGATTGAATAAAATTCTCGATTTGAAATTTGTCGAGCGGTGTTTGATTTTCGATTGAAAGTAGATTTTTTTTTCTCGCTGCGATATAATTTTATCGAGAAATTAGTCAACGAAAGACTAAGTCAATCGTCGAAAAATTAAGTGTTGAAAAATTAATTTTTCGCTGCTAAATTTTTGCGACCAAATTGAAATTAAATTGAAAATTCTATTTTGCGATAATAAGCTTTACGCTCGATAAAATTTGCATCTAAATTGTCTAATCAGTGCGTAAGTTTTCGCTCACAAAAATCCTAATTAGATTTCTCGATGGTAAGTAATTTTTTTTCGGTCAAAATCTTCTATCTTAGCGACTAAATCAGAATTTTACCGATCAAAAAACTAATTCGACACAAACAGTATCTCAATTAAATCGGAATTCAATTAAGACTGTTTGCGATCGACAAATTTCTTCGATGGCTTTAAACATTCAAATACCCAGTTTCATCAAAACTCAAATTACAGTCGAAGATGCAGATTTTCCGATGATTCATTCTACCAGATTCATAGAAAATATCGAAACTATCTTAAGTGCAGGCATTAAACTCAGATAAAGTTCAAAATCAAGCCTAAATCAATATAAAACAGTATACGATTTCTCAGTCGAAAATCTAAGTCTAAACATGCGAAAAACTTCAAAATGCAGATGCTAATGAAGGTAAATCACACGCAAATGTCAAAAGAATCTCATTTCTACCTTAAACAGATAGTTTGGTGTTGAAAATCGAAAGTTTTTGAGAATTTTAAGCTGTCTGTGAAAGTTTTTCGCTAGAGAGATTTTTTGCGATTAGGGTTGCGTGAGAAAAAGTTTTTCGACTGACAAAAGTTAAACTTTTATTAAATAGCATTAAGTCAATGTTGGGTTTGCGATTGGACGTTTTGCAATTAAATGGATCAGGCCCATTACTATTTGCGCTCGAGAAATTTTTGATTTGAAAATTTCCTCTCAAATCAAATTTTTCGATCGCAAATTATCGCGGCCAATCAAAATTGTTTCCAACACTGTTTACGATGGAGAAACTTATGATCGTGAATTAAGTCTTCTATCTAGTTTCTCGATAGTAAGTACTTCTAAAATTTTCAGATTGACCCCTATTTCAAAATAAAACCCTTTGTAAGGCTCCCCCTTAGTAATTAAAATAAATGCAATTAACTCCCTGTATTTTCTGTGTAGTAACGTCTAGCTCCCCTGGCAGAAATTTAAAAATATGTACCACTTAGAGATAAGCGTTAGTCATAATGGAGTTAATCAACACTTATTTTGGCAATTTTATCTTTGAAATATTTGGTCTTGTGTCTAGCTCCTCTCTTTGTAGTGTCGACGTCTCGCTCTTTAATTTTGAAAGATCTGAAATACTCAGAGAAAAAACGTCAAAAATATTTGGAGCTAATCTACAAGTCTTATACTTGCTCCCCCTCAAATGATGCCCAAGAATTGACTAATTATGCAAACATATGAAATCAATTCAAGTCACGAGCACACAAATTTACCAAGTAAGCATGTATACATGGTCCCCAAAAACATGTACTTTAAAATATTGTGTGAGGGTAGAAGCAATGAAAAATTTATCGCATTTAAACAATTCAGTGCCAATGCAATCTAACATTGTATTAAGAATGTGCGATACACTTAAAGAAATTCGCATTTCTTCAATTCAACGCATATGAAACATAACATTTCATGTTAAAATGTGCGAATTTTATTATTTATTATTTATTTATTATTATATATATGTATATATATATATAGATATATTTTCTTTTTCATTTATGGGGTCAGATTATTTTGCTTCGATCAATCGTCACGCCTAAAATTTTACGAGACATTTGAAAGAAGAAAATGCCGTCAAGTCATGTCGTCAAACTAAAGTCCTAAGTCCATAGACTGGTCCATTTCGACAACTCTCACTAGGTTCGCTCGTGCTCTCAATTAGCTATCTTGGGATTTTTATATTTTTATCACTCAAGTCAACACAAGCAATTTTTAGTCATTAAGTGGAGGAACTACAGAAATAGAATTTCTTCCATCCAAACAGACAGTGGGAGGGTGGTCACTGAACCTGGGGAGATTATGCAGCAATTCTTGGGCCAAGGTTGCTCTATGGTTGAAGAGGTTAATGATAGGTCTGTGCAACAGGGTTCTTGCTTGAGTGTGGAGGATCAGTTAAAAATGCTCAGGTCTTTCACTGGGGAGGATGTGAAAGCTGCAATATTCTCTATAAATGAGCACAAAGCTCCTGGCCCTGATGGATATAGTAGTGGGTTTTTCAAACATGCTTGGTCTGTGGTGGGAGAGGAGGAGACTACATCTGTCCTGGAGTTTTTTCAGAATGGTTTCATGCTAAAACAACTCAACAGCACTACACTTGCTATGATTCCAAAGAAGTTACAACCTACAACAGTTTCGGATTTTATGCCTATTGCTTGCTATGTGTGAGACTTACTGAGGTGCTCCCTAAGCTCGTGCATGAGAATCAGAGTGCATTCATTAAAGGTCGGTCTATCATCCATAATATCTTGGTCAGTCAAGAGCTTATCAGACATTACAAGAGAAAGAATACTGTCATGAACCTAACCCAATTTCGACGCATCGTTGAAGATGAAGCTGTGTTTCGTGAAGACGTTGTAGGCATAAGAAGGGAAAGAACTGAAGAGTTCGATTGGTATCTTGAAAGGGCAAAGCAGGAAAGAGATAGGAGATTGAGCATCTGGGCTGATTTGGACCGAAAAGGTGTGGGCTGACGCTGAAATTATCTTGGGCCTAAGTATTTTAGTTCGTGAAATTGATAGTGGGCCAATATGTTATATAAAGCCCATCTTACTTATTTGCTATATAAACAGTGTACGAGTTACTGTAAGGTTTATGAAAAGAATTAACCCTAATCTACTTCTTCATCATCATCTTCCTCTTCGATGAAACTTCTTCTAATCTTCTAATCTCCTCCTTCAATGCTCTTCTCACCTATTCTCTGTTCTTCTACCAATCATCTCCACGGTAATCTATAAAAAATACCAAAAAATATCACTATCTCGTATACATATAAGGTATCATCAACGATCATTGATATTTCAATCCAATCAAGCATTCCACAACGAAATATTCATACCCAAAATAGCCAAGACCATAACATTGGTATCAGAGCCTACGACTACCTCGGCAATGGCTGATTATACACGCTTCAAGGATCATCAATCGAAGGTCAGCTCTACTGCCGTGCCTCGTAGGGAGGCAGAAGCTACCTTCAGGCGGGTGGAGCTTTCAAATAAGTTAGATAGGTTCCACGACACTGTCAGTAGTAAGCTTGATAATATTCTACAGTCCATTTATAGTCTAAACTCACAACTGAAGGGAATTAATGGCGGGTATGTTGGTGATGACATTATTTCGCCGATGTTGGTTGACGAGGCTGTAGAACGCGAAGATGCTCAAATGCCGACATCTAAGGTTCATGACGAACCTGTCGTAGGTGAGGAGGAGACTAAATGGGAGGATGATGTTGAATCTGTCTTGGTGGAAGGCGAGCTGTTTGATGAGAAAGCATCGCCGAGGTTGGATGAAGAGGAGACCACGTTGTTGGTGTTAGTTGACGGGGTACCTCTATCGAATTCTCGCCAAGGGACAGAAGTTCAACGTGATGAATCTGCCCTCGAGAACGTGAATCTCGTGACTGAGGAAAGTGGTAACGAGCACTTACCTGCTAATGGGCAGCCCGCTCCGAATTCTAATGTGATTAGCGAGATCAGCACTGAGCGACGTACAATCATTGAGCATGTGAACCCTAAGCAGTTACTAGCAGATAACTTGGTGTTCGATAGCTCTCATTTCCACATAGCTAACAGCTTAACGGAATTGAAAAGGAAAATTGATGGACGGTGGGACGTGGAGCAGCTACACGGAGGAGAGTGCCTACACACACCTTTCGATCGAGGATGGTGGTGTATTGTCAAAGGAAAGAAGGCGAAATTCGAAAAAAATCCGCAGCAATACGAAACGGCAGCAACAGCGGAGAGAATTACTCTACTCTTCTCATATGACGTCAACATCATATTTAGCACGGAGAGGCCCTATGGCTTAGATGATGAATCAAAACTATTCCCACTTTGGAGACAAGATGATCCTCCGCTTCTTCGGAATAAAACTGTGATGGCGCTAGTAGAAGACAAGCTTGACCCATATTTGCTTCCTTCGATGCAAATGAGTCGAAGTTTCGAAGTTGCTAGTAAGAGGAAGGGAGCAAATGCTACGTCAAAGGCTGAGTTCGGGAGAGCCTCTAGGGAATATGAGAAGACAGCTAGGTACACTAAGACCTCGGATGCTAAGGAGCACAAGACGACTGAAGCAATTCGGGTATTAGTAAACCCATACCTACCCTTTGATCGCGGAAAACACGCACCAACTGCGACATTAGGAGGATTTCAGTTTCTAGGGAGCCATGTCCATGGTAATCAACAGCTAACTTGGTTGCCTAATCACTGGGATAAAAATGAGAGCTTTGGGTATGCGGAGAGAGTTAGGTTCAGCGAAGCAGAAACGCTGTTTCAAAAGCTCAATAGACATACACAAATGTCTATAACAAAGGAAAAGGAAGAATTAGAGTCTTACTTTGGGACTACCATAATTATCACAGGATGTGTCATACGGGAAAGGACAAACCTTTTGCAGCATCGTAAGGAGAATATAGCTCTAACTCTACACATGATGAAGGTCCACGGGAAGAAACAAGAAAGGAACTTTAATGAGGGAGAGATGGTTTACCTCAAGTTTCGAAACACAGAGGGTCGAAATCTGAGGCCCTCCGCCCGGCACCATACCCAGTTCGAAATCATTAGTCTGGTGGGTTGCACGCCGAAAGCAAAAATGCATCCTACTTTTCGTGTTCAGCTGTTGAAGAAATCACCAAGTCCCAAGGTGACCTTTTTCCCCAATGTATCTGGTACAGAAGAAAAGGGGGAATTTTTGGTAAAATCACTACAGATCCTAAGAAAAGGAACCATCTTTAGCGCAGATCTAGCCATACCTCAGGTTTTGGAGCCGTGGGTCGGTGGAGGTACGAACAACGCCACCTTGTTCGATGGAAAGCCTCTGCAAACGAAATTCTCGAGGACAAATCCTTGGGGACAAGGATTTCTTCCACCCGGGGGTATTGTCATGAACCTAACCCAATTTCGACGCATCGTTGAAGATGAAGCTGTGTTTCGTGAAGACGTTGTAGGCATAAGAAGGGAAAGAACTGAAGAGTTCGATTGGTATCTTGAAAGGGCAAAGCAGGAAAGAGATAGGAGATTGAGCATCTGGGCTGATTTGGACCGAAAAGGTGTGGGCTGACGCTGAAATTATCTTGGGCCTAAGTATTTTAGTTCGTGAAATTGATAGTGGGCCAATATGTTATATAAAGCCCATCTTACTTATTTGCTATATAAACAGTGTACGAGTTACTGTAAGGTTTATGAAAAGAATTAACCCTAATCTACTTCTTCATCATCATCTTCCTCTTCGATGAAACTTCTTCTAATCTTCTAATCTCCTCCTTCAATGCTCTTCTCACCTATTCTCTGTTCTTCTACCAATCATCTCCACGGTAATCTATAAAAAATACCAAAAAATATCACTATCTCGTATACATATAAGGTATCATCAACGATCATTGATATTTCAATCCAATCAAGCATTCCACAACGAAATATTCATACCCAAAATAGCCAAGACCATAACAAATACACCATCCAGATGTGTAATAAAGATAGACCTAAGGAAAGCTTATGATACAGTCAGTTGGGCATTTCTGGAGTCCCTACTTCAGAAACTAAATTCACCCCCCCCCCCCCCCCAAGTTTGGTTGTTGGATTATGCAATGTGTGACTACAGCTAGCTTTGCTTTCTCCTTAAATGGGTGCACTGAAGAGAGAATCATAGGGAAGAGAGGGCTCAGGCAGGGGGACCCTATCTCCCCCCTTCTGTTTGTACTTGTTATGGAATACTTAAGCAGAAGTCTAATGCTTGCATCTAAAGCAGATCAGTTTCGGTTCCATCCTATGTGAAAAAACTTGAGGCTCGTGAATCTCAGTTTTGCAGATGACCTTTTAATCTTCTGTAAAGCTACCAAGGGCTCGGTCTGGGCTGTGATGCAAGCTCTAAACCACTTCTCAGCTGTTTCTGGGCTGACAGCAAACTCGAGCAAATCCAATCTGTTCATAGCTGGGGTCTCACAGGAGCTGGAAACTACATTACAGGGGCTCACTGTTTCAGCTTAGGAACTTTTCCTATGAGGTACTTGGGGGTGCCATTATCTCCTTCAAAGTGGAGCAAACTTGTCTGTCAGATGCTTGTAGACAGAATTGTGGAAAGGATCAAAAGTTGGACTGCTAACACCTTATCCTACGCGGGAAGGTGCTTACTTATTAATGATGTGCTCACATCCATGTATAGCTACTAGGGGACCATATTCCTAATACCTAAAACTGTGGTAAAAGCATTGGATAGAGTCTGTAAGAACTTTCTTGCGGAGGAACTGAAGGAAATAGGTATGTGGCTTTGGTAAAGTGGGAACAAGTCTACCTACCTAAGAGTAGGGGTGGTTTGAGTGTCAAGAACTGTGCAGTATGGAACATTGCGAGTATTGGCAAGCAGATTTGGCACCTAGCCACCAAAGCCGATTTGGGTTAAACGGCTGCATGACTATATACGAAAGATAGTTCGTTTTGGGATCACTCTCCTCCCCTGGACAGCAGCTGGCACTGGAGGAAGATTTACAGATTTGGGGAACACATGGTCCTAAACTGTGAATGGGGTATACTCGCTTGCAACTGGATATCAGTGGCTCACTGCAAATGCTCCCAAGAGCCATGTGAGCCAGGCTGAGTGGAACCATTATAACATACCAAAGCACAATTTCATTCTATGGTTGCTGGTTCAGAAAAGGTTGCTAACAAAAGATAGACTTTCAACTTGGGGATTCGTGTAGAGCAACCTTTATGTGTTCTTTGCGAAATGGAGGTGGAATCTATTAATCATTTGTTCTTTGAATGCCTGTTTAGTAGGACTGCATTACAGATACTAGCGAGTTGGCTGGGTGTTGATTGTTGTCCGCTTCAATTTGATCGATGGCGACGATGGTTGACTCAAGTGGGGAAGAAGAAGAGCATGAGAGGGAGGATTGTGATAGCTTGGATTGCAGCTGTGGTATGTCATATCTGGACAGAGCGAAATGTTCGAGTCCATGGAGGCAACAAACAGGATGCTCGAGGTACTTTCGGCATAATCGCTTGTTTGGTTCGGACCAGAATTTCAAGTTGTTGTCAAGCAAGGATCACAAGCTCGGATGAATCTGTATTTCAACGTACTGTTAGCCTGCATTCCTCTGAGATTGTTTGAGATTTGTTAAACTGTAAGCTGTGTGTTGGTTGTACAAACAAAGCCTGGTGGTAATGAGTTTACTTCGTACAAAAAAAGGATAGTTTTACCACTAAATTAATTTATGGTTCTAAGTGGTTCATCATTCAATATTCAATCCCTTTTTCCCCCTAGTTTCTGCTTCAATTCATTTGTCAGTTGACTACTTTTGCACAGGTGAGTTTTAAGGTATGCTTTATGTTGAGACTTAGCATATATATTGAGATTCGAATGAACAAAATGAGGCTAATTGATAGACCTCGATAAGTCATGATTTTCGGATATTTTATACGCCGCGAACATGCGCTATCAATCGTTACCAATCTAAAAGTCCTCGGAGTCGTGATTTATGTTTATATTTTATATTTGATTGGTTTTCGAACGTGGAAAGGATTCGAAGAAATTAAGAACACAACGTAGCAAACACCCCACTCATGCAATTATGTACATCCACCAGTGCCCAATGAATTTTGCCATGATCAATCATAAATTGGGCCTTGAAGATTGGTTACTTGATCAAATGTTGAAAACTTAATGTACGTGAGCTAATTTGGTTAAGATAGTCCAATAAGATTTTAATCATTATTAAAATATAATATATGGGACAATAAGGGATAAGAAGACTGCTCTTGACGGCTGTGCAAGAAAAAAAAATTAAAAAGATTAGCAAGCACATCAAACGAACGGCTAAAGATCCAAGCACACAGGCTGCGCAAGCACGCAAAAATGACTGAGAAATTTGTCCACTGTGCTTCAAGGGGTTATTTAAATAGAGCTATAAACTCAACAAAAAAAGAGTGGAGATCAAGCTTCAGCCAGGGGATCTTATCATGGCTTTGCCTTCGATCTTTATTAGTGCGAGAATTAGTTAGAGTAAAAATCAAACTCTGTTTTTCTCATTATTTCGTACAGCGATTTTACTTCCAGTATTTTAGATTAAAATTCCTTTATTTTATCATTAAGTCTTCGATTAGGCATAGCTGAGAGAAAAAGATAAAACTCCCTACTATGGTCGATAGTATTATTACAATGGTAGAGCTACGAATGGATTCTCATGTTTTATGTTAAAACTTTCGTCTTCATATAGCTTAATTTCTTTACATTACAGTGGCTCGAAACATTACTCAGCAGGAAATCTTTTTTTTTTTTAAATCTGATTACTCGTTGCTTAAGCAAATTATTCGGGCGTTTGAGCGGGATGTGCGCTGTTGGTGAAGAGTAGCAAGAACTTTTCATTCGCATGGTCGTAAGTTTATCCCTATCTGTCTCGTTATTTGATTAGCATTTATTAATTTTACTTACTCTTTGATTAATATGTTTAGCGGCTAATTTCCATAGTCGAAGGATTATTCGGAGCCTAGTTTTGTTGAAACTGTGAGATTAAACGAGCCTATTCTTGAAAGCGTAAGTATTCTTTTAACCGTGAGTTAATTATATCGATGAGCTTAGGCTAAATAAACATTGGCCAATGTTTATGGGATCTAGGTAAATCAATAGGTAATTAAAACAACAAATCCGTAATTGTTTGTTTAGTTTAATAAGTAGCAAATAATATTCAGCTTCCCTACATTTTGTAAGTGTAAGTTATATTGTAAGGGTAAATGATTTGATTATAATAAACCGGCGTCCGAGTTTGTTAGTCAATAATCGAGTCTTTTGTATTTAACGCTGTCGAAACTTTAAATCTTGCAGGGCGTCCCGGAGATTATTTTTCGATTAGGGAAGTAATTATAGAGTGTCTCTTAATTACCAAAAAATTAAGAAAAAATTGGTGATTAGGCGTTCGTCTATAACTATAACCGATTATGCTTGCCAAGACATGATATTAATAAATTGATGATCAGTTAAATAGATCTAGGTGGACAATAATTTCTTCGACTATATTTTATCATTGTTAGTTTTGATATTTTTTTTCTCGTTCACTATTGCGCTAAAAACTTTATCATCAAAACCCCCTTGATATTATTAACATTATTATCATTGATCGAGTTTGAGATTAGAAATAAACCAATCAATTTCCTTGTGGAGACGATCCCTACTTTCGGTATACTCGTATTTAGTTAATAAGGTGATTAATTATATTTTGGCCGTTTGCGAAGCGATCACTAATCCTCCCAGATTAGGTATTCGGAGTATTTGGGGGATTACGGGGTTAGAATTAATTAAGGTAATGTTTGGTTGAAGATTTATTTAAAAGTGAGATTTAGTTAATACTCCGTTAATACCCCCATTAAGGCATTTTGACAAAGTTACCTTTTATTTACAAAATATTAAATTCAAAATATGGGTTAAATTTTATTGAATCTAATTAAAGTAAAACCATCTAAAATCATCTACAAAACCCATCCGAGACAATCCATCAACCAAACACCCTAAAAATTGCATACCCTTGATTATTTTTACCCAACTAAAGTTAATTCCCTCTAAACCCATCCTCCTATCAAACGGACTCTCAATGTTTCGAGATTGCTTCAAATGTATGGCAATCCTGCCATTATTATTCAATGTTCATTGCATGCATGCAAGTGTTAAGACATGAATGTAATAATTAATTAAGACTACAGCACACCTAACTTGTGTGCAAATATTGCAATTTATTTTATATTATTTTACATTATTAATTAAATTATTTAATAAATAAATTTTTAATTTAAGAATAAACTTGTAATAAATTAAAATATTAAGGGTATAACTACATTAAGCAATTAAGATATAATTATAGAGAACCACGACAGACCAATTTGTCCACTATGCTCTTTATATAAAAGTATAGATTAATATCAGTTTCAGGAATGAAGTGAATAAAAACACAAAAAACAAAACTGGTCAAGGCAGTTAGTCATCAGTATATGGTCAATTGAAAGATGTCGACTATGAGAAGCGACTGAGAGTGTGAGATACTCAGAATTTAGTTAAGAGGGGTGTAACTGAGTGGATTGTTCAATTAAATGGAAAATGAAATCATATCAATAAAAATCGGTTTTATCAACCTTCATTAACTTAGTTATACTTTAGCACACTTAATATGTGTGCAAATATATCAAATTGTTTTATATTCTGAATATTTTATATGATTAATTAAGTTACTTAAAATAAATTTAATTTAAGGATTAACAAAATTAAAATAGGAAAGATAAAATTATAATTAAGCAATAAGAGGGGGTTTTTAATTAAATAATTAAAAAAATAGAACATTAACAAAATAAACAAGAAATAAAAACCATTAATAAAATAGCAAACTTCAAAACCTGACCAACTCGTATTATGAGATTACGAGATAAGTTGGCCCGCTGACGCGCTGACCATGACATGGCAAAGTAACTCATATCCTCAGGGTACGAGTTAGTAACTCGTATTCCCAGATTACGAGTTGCTAATTGGCCCGTTGACCCGCTGACCCTCTGACATGGCAACGTAACTCGTATTCTGAGACTACGAGTTATTAACTCGTATCTTGGGGATACGAGTTACTTAGTGCCCGACCAACCTGCATGGCCATGCAGCGTGTCGGCAATAATTCAAGTAACTTGTAATCTGATAATACGAGTTACTTGAATTATTGCAATAATACACGTAACTTGTACTTTCGTGTTACGATTTACGTGAATATTGCAATAATTCACGTAACTCGTATCATCAGGTTACGAGTTAAGATTCTATATATACCCCCTTACTGATCATTTCTAACATAACAGAAACAATGGTGTCAAATCGCGTACAAGTCATAGTATATTTCGGCGGCGAAATAATCCAATCCTCCGATTCTACCATCAAATATAGTATCCGCCCTATTGGGTATAGGCGAATTCGTCGCAACACCAATTTTTCCGAGTTTATCGTGATTATTTGAAATTATGAGTGCTGATAGCAGTCGTTATTCGTTGACTGTCTATGCCAAAAATGAATACTTTCAACATTCCCGCCACTTTCGTCAGCTACGCCAAATATCCAACGACAACGATTACAATTTTTCATACATCCCGATTCGGAGGAAATTGTCTTGAAGTTTTCGTTGAGGCGGTTGAAAATTCAAACTTTGATTTGAACGAAGAGCCTCATCGCAATTTTGAGGAGCGGTGCGAGTTTCCTGCGTTTGAAGTTGGTTCTTTGAGTTATACAAGTCCGAATTTTCCCGACATTGTCTCAGTTATGGCAGGGTTCAACAATATTTCTCTGGAGATGCCGACGCTTTGTGTTCCATTCAATATGCCAGAATCCGTGTTAGTACGCGTGCCAGACTTCGTGCCTAAACCTGAGGAAGACGTTGATGTTAGTGATCGGAAGCGGACGATGAGGATCCACTGTCCGAGTTACCCGATCCCAACGACGACGACGGGAACAACGACGACGATGCCCCAGATGAATACCACTCTGCTGGACTCTGCTACTCCAATGCTGTTTCAGTCCGTCCCATTTTTAAACGTGCCAAATGACACCTCCTGGTGGTGACGACTACGGTGGTTACGGGGAGTTTTACGACAGAGATAACCCTATGTTTTGTCGAGGCATGATTTTTCAAACTAAGAAACATTTACAACGTGCCGTCGACGATTTTTGATCAGGGTTGCTAGACGCGAGTATAACGTCAACGAGAGCAGCAGTACACGTTGGAGTGTTCAATGTGATCACACGACTGATTTCGCTTGGAGACTAAGGGCATCCTTCAAGCCAAAAAAGGTTACTAATCTATTACAAAATTTGAAGGACCACACACTTGCTATATGCTGAGCTGGCGAGCACACACCGTAATATCTCTCGAAATTTTATTGCTGATTTGTTGGTTGGGACCGTGAAAGTCGATACGCAATTCCTACCCAAGAATATCCAACAACTCGTGAAAGATAGATATGGCTACGAAATCTCATATATTCAAGCTTGGCATGGTCTGAAAAGAGCTATGGAAAATGTTTACGGTACGTGGAAGAGTCTGTTACCAAACTCCCAACATTTATGAAGGCGTTGCAGCATTACAATTCAGGGACAATGGTGAAGTGGCTCCATCTGGAGACAGGGAGACCTGGACATAACATACTCGGGTATGTCTTTTGGGTTTTTAAACCGAGCATCGATGGCTTCAAACATTGTAACAAAGTTGTTTGTGTCGATGGTACACATTTATACTCCGAATATAGACACAAATTATTGATTGCTACTTCGCTGGACGCCAACCAAAACGTCTTTCCTTGGTGTTTGCCATTGTCACGAATGAAAGTACACACATGAACATGGTTCCTAAATCATTTGAACACGTGTGTTCTAGAGAATCAATCGGTTTGCCTTATTTCGGACCGTCACAAAGGTATTTAATCTTATTAATGTAATTTACTCGGTATTTTCGTAAAATCTGTGAATCTTTGTGGCGTATATGGTGTGTACAGGTCTGACGGGAGCAGTAGAAGCCACTGAATTCTTTCGTCCACCAAATGGTATCCATCGCTCCTGTCTTCGTCATGTAAAATCAAACTTCTTCAAGAAATTCAAGGATCAACAGTTGAAGGATCTATGCCATAGAGCCGGTATTGCGCCAACATTGGATAAATTCAATCGCATTATGGCTCAGATTGCGTATTAATGAACATGTGAAGCCTTGGTTAGAAAAAGTAGGGGTCGAGCAATGGACGCTCGCACACGACGACAGTTATCGATGTGGTGTCATAATGACTAATATTTCAGAAGGACTCAACGGGGTATTAAAAGGTGCTCAAATGCTACCCGCAAGAGCAATCATCGATTTCACTTTTCATAGATAAGCTCTAATCACGACCTTAGTTTTTTATTTTAATTTTGTTGTTATGACTTCTTTTATTTCTCAAAATTCTCAGGTGCGTATAGTATTTTCGTGATCGCTTTCAAGAAGCGTCGTCCTTAATGGCGAATAATGAAACGTATTGCTCACGTTATGCACTCGCGAATTGTGCGTACGTTCGAGTTCGTCGACGTAGTAAAATCAAAGAATGTGTTCACCAGTGAAATATTTACACAACAATTATAAATGTAATAAGGAAAAAAAATTCGTAACTTTGGATGAACGACCATACATCGCAGCATGTGGCGGGATTGGTAAGAGCATCCCGTCGACTATTTGGGGCTCCATCGTGATATGATTAACACCCGAACTGGCTGAAATGGCAAGATCCTCACATATGCCATGCCTAAAACAAGTCTAAATAAATTTTAAAATAACTATAAATTAATCAAAAATTTTATATAATTACCTGCAACAGCCGTAGGGGTCCGCCTATATTAAGCTTTTTCGGCTCGCATGCCGAACAAAGCTCTTTGCATAGGAATGTTAGCACCGCACTACCCCAACTAAACGTGCGCACCTCCTTAATATCCTCCAACAACTGAAGGTACGTCAACTACGGTGCTGGCGCTACAATCGGGGAACATACCGCACCGAAGAGCAGCATTGCATAACCCTGTGCAGAACACTCGACCTCTACCTCATCATTATCATCCGTTATCGGATTGTCCAACAGTGAACACGCTAACGACTTCATCGATAGTGATGACCCCTTAATTTTATCAACATATGGTCTAAAACCTAGCAACCGCTCGCACTCCTCCATCCACTGTGTGACCGACCTCGTATCGATCACACCGGAGACACAACTACCATCTACAGGCAACCCCCACAAAATACATACGTCCTGTAAGGTATCAGTCGCCTCCCCAACAAAAAATGAAACGTATGGGCCTCCTTCCTCCAACGCTCTACCAATGCTGTAATCAAATGAGGGTCAACCCTCTACGACATACAGCTGTAGACGCTGTATAGACCCATATCGTTCAACTTCCCTAATAAGCGACCATGTAAGACATTCGGTGCTTCTCTAGTACCCCACACGACATTATCTAAGGACCTAAATCGTTCTATCTATCGCACCCTCATCTAACAATACATCCGTACTACGGTGATTCTGCATCGTCAACACTGAAGTCTCAAAAGGTCCGTACGAAGATACATTCTACAGTAAAAAACGAAATCAAACAAATCAACAATAAATACAAAGCATTTGACAATGATGAAATTAACACAAAAAAAAACTTAATTTCGTCGTCGAGGCGGCGGGCGGGGCAGCGGGGCAGCGGCGCGGGGCGGCGGGGTTCGCGGAGCAGCGTATCGCAGAGCGCCGGTGGGTTGCGGCAGGGCGTCGGGAACGTCGCGGCGGCGGCGGGTCACGTTGTCGGAACTCGTCGGGGCGGCGGGTCGCAGCAGGGCAGCAGCGTGGGGCGCGGAGCGGCGGGTCGCAGCGGGCCGGCAGGTCGCGGCTGGGCATCGGGAACTTCCTGGCGGCGGCGTGCCACGTTGACGGACTCGTCGGGGGGCGGGGCGCGGGGCAGAAGCGTCTCGGGACGGTGGCGGCAGTCGCTGCGGGAGGTGGGGGTGAGGTCGGGGGCGTGAATGCAGGGGCGGCGGCGTGCAGGCATGGGGTGGCGTCGGCGGAGGCGTGCAGGCATGGGGTGGCGTTGGCGTCTTCGTCGGTCGTCTTCATCGTCTCGTTGTCGCCGTGGGACTCGTCTTCATCGTCGTCTCGTCTTCTTTGTCGCGACTGTAGGGTTTTATTCAAAATCGGATCTAACTCGTATGCCAGGGTTACGAGTTACTTAACTCGTATTTTCAGCTTACGAGTTACGCCACGTAAGACGCACGCGCCAGCGTGGATATCGTGGATAGTACCTCGTAATCCCAGCATACGAGTTACTGTAACTCGTAATTCTGGCTTACGAAGTTTGTTGTTTTAATAATGGTTTTCATTTGTTGTTTATTTTGTTAATGAGTGATTTTTTTTAATTATTTAATTAAAATGACCAATAAGAGTATACTTATCAAATTGACCGATCAATTTGACTGTTTTATCGCTCTTGTGTAAGACAAGTCAGCGTAGCATACAAATTACTAGGGGTGTTCATTCGGTAATAACCGAACCGAACCGAACCGAAACAATTCGGTTCGGTTTCGATTTTTACCGAATTTTTTTCGGTTCGGTTCGGTTAACTGACCAAAAAAACGAATTTTTAATAAAAAATAAAAAACAATAATATTAATATGATTTTAATTATATATTTTTATTATCATATTTTATTTGTATAAAATTTTCTTTTACCCCATATTTTAGTAAATATATTAATTTTATTTATATAATAAATATATTATCATATATATATATATTTTGAATAAATTTAGGATTTACCTAATATTTTCCATATTTATTAGGGTATATTATTAATTTATTAAATAAGACATAGAAAAATATATCATTATATATTTTATATAATAATGTATATGTATTAAAATAATAAAAAAAGAATTCGGTTATTCGGTTCGGTTCGGTTTACCGAGGTAAAAACCGAAACCGAACCGAAATTTTTTCGGTTATCAAAATACAAACCGAAAACCGAACCGAAACTCTTTGGTTCGGTATTCGGAAGTTTCGGTTCGGTCGGTTAAGCAACATTTGAACACCCCTACAAATTAGAGAGAATTACATAAATAATGTTATTTTGAGAATGGAATTACAAAACTAGTTGAGTTTTTAAACCTATTACAAAACTAATCAACATTTTTAATTCTAACTATTTTTATTTTCATTTTAACCATGAAAATACTTAAAATTACAAATTTCATTATTCTTATCTTCGAATAGCACAACACTTGTTAATAATTAAATTTTTACCCCATATTATTCTAACTCAAATATATTAAAAATATATTACTTAAAGAAATAATCAAAAGAAAAATAAAATTACTTGGCGTGACCGTAACCTATTCTTCCTACGCGAGTTCGATATCTAGAGCTGTCAAAACGGCCCGGCCCGTAGCTCTCCAAAGCCCGCCATGCCCAATTAAATAGGTATGTTAGTATTTTTTAGCTCCGATTTTTAATTTACTCAAGTTTAATAATATAAATAAATTATTATTAGAAGATTAGATTTAATTAGAATTAATTGCGAGCTTAAATATTTAACTTTTGTTATTTTTTCTTTCTTTTTTTGATTTTTTCTTTTTTTTTTAATTTGTTTTTTTATTTGGGCGGGGCCGACCTTCAATTTCTAAGCCTGACTGCGCTTACCCGCGCCCGCCCGCCCAAGGCGGGCTTTGACAGGCTACGGGCTGGCCCGGCCCGACGACCCGTTTTGCCAGCTCTAGATATTGAACTCACGTGGGAGGAGTAGCTCACGCCAAGTAATTTTATTTTTCTTTGATTATTTCTTTAAGTAATATATTTTTTAATATATTTGAGTTAAAAGTTGGGATAAAATTTTTATTATTAACAAGTGTTGGGCTATTTGAAGATAACAATAGTGAAAATTTATAATTTTAAATAATTTCGTGGTTAAAGTGAAAATAAAAATAGTTTGAATTAAAAAAGTTGATTAGTTTTGTAGTAGGTTTAAAAACTCAACTAATTTTGCAATTCCATTCTCAAAATAACATTATTTTTGTAATTCTCTCCTACAAATTACCCTCCACTCAATTCCTATTTTTTGCATTGGGAGAAGGGAAAAAAAAAGTGTTTGAAAAAAAAAAGAAAGAGAAAAAAATTCGTAATTTGTTTCGATTTACTATCACACGATAATCAATCTCTCTCTCTCTTCAACTGCGCGCCATGAGCCACTCAATCCCATATCATTCTCACTCTGATTATATCCGTTCCAAATTCATGTAAAAATAGTCAAATTCTTCAGACATAGGGTTGAAACTGAAATCGAATAGCCCTTTTGCTCACTTTCTGTGAAATATATACAAAAAAAAAAAGAAGATAATGGTTTGCGCTCTCCCTGGGACTTGTTTCTTAAACACTCTTTGGAGCCCACGCGCCGCAAATGGGCGCAGAAGTTTCTCATTGTTCTTCCCTCAAAGATTGCAGCTTTCGGGTAAATTTGTGACCCATTCTCCGTTTTTTCTGTAGATTGTGCTATCGCATCCTTTTTTAGTATTTAAGTTTCTACCGCTATCTCTGAAGCACTGATGATGGAAATGTATGGTATGGGTTATTACGAGTTTTCAGACTGTTTTTTCGTTACTGCCATTAGTGAAATTAGCTTCCTTCTTGATATTGGTTCGTCATTGCCCTGGAGTATATTATCTGAGTACTGTAGATTCAAGATTTTGACAATTTCCTACCATGTGTCGTTTTAATGGTGGAGGAATTAAAATCATGTTAATATTATTACATGAAGGGATCTGCTGTGCTCATCAGGATTATGTTATCAAGTTACTTTGCATTGTTTCGCTTTCATTTCTTCGTAATCAGTGAATCCAGTTTAACTATATCCTTATTTATCACATACATGTAGGAAAGAATCTTTCTGGGAAACATTCATATGGTACAAAGATCCCATCTTCAACTCTCGCTGCAGCCCACAAAAAGGTCTCTCATACGACTCGTTTCATTTATTTTGCAACTTATATATGCTAAATGCACTTCTCAGGCACTGATATTTGCATTAGGATCTAAAAAAATTGTTTTTTTTTCCTTTCTTTTTTCTCGCCAGGAACTCACGGTTCAAAACGAGGAGATTCTGAGCATCTCAGCGATGCATAACGATTGCGAAATACGTGCCCATGATCAAGAATTGCATAACGAGCCAAATAAAGAGAAAGATTTTCTGATTCTAAAATCTCTGCCATCGCCGAGCATTCATTCGAGATTCTTACTCCCAACGATTTGTGGATTTTTCGGCCTTCAATACGCTGAACAAGCAATGGCCGTGATGAATGCAGATGTTAGCAGCAGCAGTAGTTTTGATTTCTTCGGTGACCTTGGAAACATTAGCACAGGTTTTGCTTCAGTTAGGAAATTCTCCTTTATGTTACTTCTTATATCATCATTTGGTTGATTTAGAGAGATGTAAGTTGATGATTTTACCAACTACCCTGTTTGCAGGCGTTCTTGCTGATATTTTTCTCCGAACTCGGCGATAAAACTTTCTTTATCGCTGTAAGAGATCTTCCTCAGTCGAACATCATTCTCGCAATTTTTTTTCTCTGACATTTTCGAATTTTTTAACAGGCGCTTCTTGCAGCAAGGAACTCAGCTGCTGTTACTTTCGTAGGAACATTTGGCGCGCTGGCGTAAGTTTGTCATTTCCTCGCTATTACTTTTAGTTAAAAAACGATTTATTTAATTCGCGAAAAATTTCCCACATTTTTTTCATATAAATGATTTCTTTGATGGTTCGATGGCAAACAGGGTAATGACGGTTATATCCGTAGTTCTTGGGAGGACTTTTCACTACGTCGACGATATCCTCCCATTCAGGTTCTTTCTTGTCTGAATACAAAAAAAATATTGAAAAAATGTTATCAATGAGAGAAACTGAGCTTCTTTTTTGCCATTTCGATCGAATATCGCAGGCTTGGAGACACTGATTTGCCTATCGACGATTTAGCTGCTGTTGGCCTTTTGGTAGTATAAATAAATATTACCAAAAAAATGATTACCGAAAATTGTAAGAAGCGTTGAACTCAACTCACTCTACCGTACTTACGCAGGTATATTTCGGCGTATCAACTTTGATCGGCGCATCGTCGAGCGATGGCTTAAAGCAAGACGAAGAACAGTAAGGAGGTTATATCTACCACAAAGCTCTTTCATTAACTTTTGCTTATTCTCAATATAGATATATATCAGGCAGAAGTTGCAGTTTCGGAATTATCGGGATCGGGGGCGGGAATTTTAGCTGCTGCGAACACAGTATTTAGCACATTCTTGCTGGTTTTTGTCGCTGAATGGGGCGATAAATCGTTTTTCTCCACGATAGGTATTAATAAATAATTTGTACGTCATCTATTTTTTTTTTCGATTTTCTCGACTACTTATTAGCCAAAATTGATCTTAGTAAATTTCGTTTTTTCAGCGTTGGCTGCGGCGTCGTCGCCCCTGGGAGTGATCGCAGGGGCGCTGGCGGGCCATGGCGTCGCAACGTTGGTAAAACAAATACATTTTTTTTTTATAGATAATAAAAAAATGAAGCTTCGACTTTTTTATTAAGTTGTGATGATGATAAAAAACAATAATAAATAAATTGGTTTTTTTTTTTTTTTTTTTTTTTTTTTTGCGTCGATCAGCTTGCGGTTCTCGGTGGATCTTTCCTCGGGACATATCTTTCGGAGAAGGTAAGCTTTTCGTCCAAATGTTATTTTGGAAAAAAAAATTGCACTTTCGAATTTAAATTTGGTTTCTTGATTGAAGCTGAAGGGTTAAAACATTGAATGGTGTAAATTGAGTTTTATGTTCTAAAATGTGTGATTATTTATTGTAGGCTATTGCGTATATAGGAGGCACATTGTTCCTCGTCTTCGCGGCAGTTACCTTAGTTGAGATTGTAATGAAATAATACATGGCGACGGTTATAATCTTTCAACCACAGAGAGCTATTTTCACATTTATTGTTCGTTGTATTTTCTGTTGTTTCTTTGAACAAATTATTCTTTAAAGATTTTCTTTTTTCGGATGTCAATTTCGCCTCTAATTCTAACTGGATGGAGATAATGTAAATCGAAACGCTTCCAAAAATGGAAATAAAACCAGGAAGAGAGTATTTCTCCCCAAGGATGAATTATTTTTTGATCAATTTTGTAGTCGGGTTTAAAGTCAGTATTCACTTAGTTACATATGTCAAATTACTTTAATTCAGCTTAATTAGGTACCGATCTTGGGTCCTGAATTTTCAATAAGTCGCAATCTCTAAAAACAGTCAAATTGCTTTAATTCGTTTTAATTGAATACTCGTCTTACTCTTCTTGAATTTTCAATTAATCGGAATCTCTCGAAAAATTTTATAAATGTCAATGTCACGTAAGTCATATAGAGAAGCAGTCACAACCTCCATAAAAGGTATATCGATTCATTGGCATATACTCAGACTAATTACATAACGTAAAGTATCAAAACTTCAATATGCGAATTTGATTGAACACATTGATTTACGTGGTTCAGATTCTGGAATTGAATCTTATGTCCACCGTGGAAGATTGGTTCTTTTTATTATTCACAGTTGAGAAGAATAGACAAAGAAGAAGCAGATGAACTGTTACATATAGATTTTTTAAAAAGGCGCGTATTTGGTATCTGTTGTAGAATCGTCCTTAATAGTCACAACTGATAAGTGAAGCCTTTAACCGTAGAAAGCGTTGTCTTTACTTCTTTCTTTAATTGAACATCGCTTTTCTCCTTTACAAAGGTGAGCTTCCCTCGCTGAATTATATGATGTGCTGTTCTTAGCTTCTTCGTTATTCTTCAATACCCCTCCCCCCTCCCCCAAGATGGATGATATAAATTTATCACAACCATCTTGAGTAGAAAGCGTTGCAACATTGGTCCTGCGGCTTGGTAAACATATTAGCCAGCTGATGCTCAGACCTTACAGGAATCAGTTTAACTGATCCATTTGACATGTGATCCCGTATGAAATGGCAATCAATTTCTATATGCTTGAATCTCTCGTGAAACTTAGGAATTGAAGCTAGCTTTAAAGCTGACTGGTTATCACAATATATCACTGGTGTATTCTCCAAATTAACTCCCAATTCAGCAAGCAAACATCTGATCCACGACATTTCTGCCACAAGTGATCCTAATGCTCTATACTCTGCCTCTCTTGAGGATCGTGAGACTGTTGGCTGTTTCTTTGCTTTCCAAGTAACCATTGAATCACCCAATAAAGTGCAAAAACCTGTGACGGATTGTCTAGTATCCTTACATGTTCCCCAGTCAGCATTTGAGAATCCCCTTAGACTGATTTTTGAGGCAGAAATGAGCAGAATCCCTGTCCTGGTGATGATTTGAGATATTTGAGAAGATGATGGGCTTCCATGAGATGCCTGTCGGCGGAGCTGAAATATACTGGTTGAGCTTGTGTACTGCGAAGGCTATATCTGGCCTGGTAAAGGTCAAGTAAAGTAAGCGCCCTATTAGCTTTCTATACTTGAAGGGATGACTCAACAAATCTCCATCTGAGTCTGTCAGCTGAGTACCAGGATTCATGGGAGTGGACAAAGGCCTTGCTGCTAGATATCTTGTATCCTCAAGCAGCTGTAGAGCATACTGTTTCTGAGCTATATATATCCATGTCTTACTTCGAGCCACCTCGAGTCTAAGGAAGTTTTTGAGCTTTCCAAGATCCTTAACTTTGAAGCATGAGCTGAGGTAGTCTTTGACATTCTGAATCGTTGTTGCTGATGGCCCAGATAGTATTATATCATCCAACCAACAAAATTACCAGATCTTCTCCCTTGCCCTTTGTAAACAATTTGTGATCTGATTGAGTTTGGATTAAACCAAATTTTTGACAGTCTGATTGAATTTCTTGTTCCACTGTCTCAAAGCCTGCTTCAATCCATATATTGATTTCTGAAGTTTACACACTGTCCTATCAGGTCCTGTTATCACATGGTTCTCATAAACCCTCTGAGGTAGCTCCATGTAAACCTCTTCTGATAGTTCCCCATTCAGAAATGCATTACTTACATCTAGCTGCATAAGTTCCCATCCTAGCCTTGCTGCCAAACTGAGGATAATCTTGATGGTATTAGGCTTTGCCACAGGTGCAAAGGTGTCTATGTAATCAACTTCTTCACGCTGATCATAACCCTTTGCAACTAGGCGGGCTTTGTGCTTGACAATCTCACCATGTTAACTTGGAGCTTATATACCCAATGGCTTCCTATTGCCTTCTTCCCTTCTTGAAAGCCCATGCCTGATTTTCCTCCAATGCCATGAATTCCTCTTGCATTGCCTCCTGCCATTGCTTACTCCTCACAGCCCGGGCAAAGCTCTTTGGTTCCTCAGTCACTGAGATGTTGTTCATGAAGGTTGTATGTTGCCCTGGAAATTTTTGATAAGAAAGAACCTAAGAGATGGGATATAATTCCCTCCTAACAATTAGCTCATTGCAGTGTAGTCCTTAAGATAGGTTGGCCTCTTTGACTTCCTTATGGACCTCCTTGCTTGTTGTTGCTCTACTGTATTGTGTGTTCCATGAGGTTCTTGTTCAGGTAATACACATTCATTGTCTTCTGGCTGATCAAGCATTACATCCTCTGGGACAGAGTCTGAAATATATGGCCTTGGCAGCACATGAGTAGGAAATGATCCTTTAAAGTCTGTGATGGTTGTTGATTCTTGAAAGGAAATTCAACTTTCTTAAATCATACATCCCTCGAAACTATAACATGCATTGTCCTGAGATCTAGTACCTTGTATCTCTTCATTTCAGTGGGATAGCCAATGAAGACACACTCTCTAGCCCGAGGATCAATTCTTCTACCTGCGGAAAGAGTGGAGCAGAAACACAAACAACCAAACACTCGCAGCATGTTGTAATTCATTGGTCTTTGATACAAGAGATCATAAGGACTTTTATTGTTTAGTTTCACAGAAGGAATCCTATCAATGATAAAGGTAGCTGTTAATACACATTCGAACCAACAGGTAAACCAGACTGGAACAAAAGGGATCGAGCTGCATTTAACAAGTGACGGTGCTTCCTTTCTACTACTGAATTTTATTTGGTGTTTGAAAACAAGATAGGTGATGTTTCCCTCCCCCCTAAAGAGCTCTACTAAATTAAACTCTTTGCATTATCTGTTAAAATGAGTTTCTATCATTGCAAGATAGTAAGTCATGACTGATAAGACTTCTGACTTATGTTTTATCATAAACATCCACGTAAATCTAGAGTAGTCATCCACTATGGTAACAATGATGTCCTTGATGTGAGGGCTGATGAAACGGCCCCCAACATCACAGTGCACTAAGTCAAAGCACAAGCTGTCTGTCTGTTATCAGGAAAAACTAGCCTTTTTTTGCTTTGAAACAGGACAAATCTTACAATATAAACTTGCTGAGTTTTTATCGTGCTCTAAGACAGTTCTAAACAAGTCTAGAACTCTATCCGATGGATTCCATAGCCTATTGTGCCAAATATCTATAGACACTTCGAATCCCCCTAGCTCGATAAAAACAAATATCAGGTGTACGTAAATAAAGCTACATTAGACCGTGGAGATTCCTACTACATGCATACGAGTTATATACCTGACGAAACCGCGCCTTACCATATAATGATCGCAAACAACTAATCAACGAATTAAATAGCCGGGCAAGCTTCCCTAACTACTTAACCGAAGATTGCATTAAAAACACGGTGAATCCCACTATTGGATTTGACTGTAATCCGACGGGGTAGTTCAACCTATCTCTAGCGATGAGTTTATTCCGCTCGTTTACGAGTGGTCTAATCGTTCGCCCCTCTCTCGAGTGTAACGTACGATTTCTCAACTACGTTAACTTAATCACATGGACATAATCGAGCTAACTAGATAATTCCAATCACATAGACATAATCAAAATCATATGCTTCATAAACGAGTCATAACAATAGCAAAACATCAAATACATGTAAACATACGATCGATCTCGCTAGGGTTCATCTCATCGCAAATATATAATATTTAGCTACTCATAATGATCACAACAAAGCACATAATTAACATCGAATACATCATAAATGCTTCCTTGAATTTGGCTTCGAAGTTAATCACGTTCTTTACTGAGTACTTCTATCAAACACGTGGTGAGCGGACTAAATAATGTATGGGAGGTTCTTGGGTTTTAATAAGGCAACGTGTATGTTTGTATATGAGCTTAAATGGTGTATCTATCATGCACCTTCTTCTCCTCCCCCTCATTCTCATTACATTGGCTCTTTATATAGATGTTTTCCATTCTTTCTTGTGCATTTTCTTCAACGTAAGTTCCAAGAAGAAAAATTTTGAAAGATCTTTAGCCTCCGAAGTCTTAATTGCAGCCCCCAAAAACTGATTTCATGTCTGATATTAAGTTGAATGGCTTGGCTTATGCAGAGAATCGGTCCCAAGCTCTTACGTGCGTGATCTTTCCTTTGATAAATGTGGCATATTTCTATCTGCCTTGACTTTTAACATGGTCATGGAAACGCTCACGACCGTGACACCATTGGTAACCGAAGGAAAGATGTCTCTGCCCGCTTTCACGGCTTGGGGTCTTCAAGTTCACGGCCGAGTCCGGGCTTAAAAATTGGCTTTCTGCCCGCATTCACGGCCTCCTGCACACCCCATCACGGCCATGAATGGTGCTTCACGGCTATGTTGGTTAGAGCTCACGACCGTGACAAAATCGGGCAAGAAATGGCTTCTGATGCTCTTCACGGCCTCGTGCACAACCTTCACAGCCGTGAAGGTATTTTCTGCAAAATAACAGCAATTTCAAAAATTCGCATCTCCGAATCTAGACAACGGATTGAAAATCCCTTTGGTCAGTGTCAAGAATAACGAGTCTTATATACTATCAGCAGCCATCATTGCCATGCTTGTGTTCTGATCATCATCTCTCTGTGTCATGGATGTAAGCATGGATCTTTGTTTCTTTTCTTGGATCATTAAGGAGAAAACTTGGTTGATTGTAGGTAATAGATCCATCAGTAAGAAGGCTAATATATACTCCTCATCAAGAAGGCTAATATATACTCCTCATCAAGATGAGCCTACATCTATTTCATGCCTCCACACCTACACTTGCAAGTTGGTATGTAATTAGCCAATTCAGTTTGGTGAAGTATACTGCTATACTGTCTGAGCCTTGCCCCAAGTTGATTAATTCCCTTTTCAGCTGGAAAATCCTAGGTTATTAGTCTGCCCAAATCACTCTTCGAAATCAACCCAACTTCTCTTGCAGATGAACTATACAATATGCTGGCAAAAAACGACAATGCGTTAATAATCCACAATATGATTACATTGTTGTTTCTTTTCCATGCACTTATCTGATTTTGGGAACTGGCAGGATCTGTTCATCATCTACTGGCGGCTTCAAATCACCATTAACAAACCCTTCCTTATTCCTCCCTATGAGTGCGATAAGCATTGCCCTACTCCAAGTGGCATAGTTGTCCCCATTTAATGGTTCATGTACAAGAATCTGGCCAGAGTTGTCGTTGTTACTCAAGAAATAAGGATTATTAATCAAGACCGTTGAGCTTGAATTAGCCACTGCCATGGCCGATGCCATTGGAACTTGAAGCTCTGTTTGAAAATAGATCAATGTTTTCGATATTGTAAAACACATCTCTAAATTCTTCGCTCTGATACCATATCAAAACTTGAAGATGCGAATTTGATTGAACACAGTATTTTACGTGGTTCAGGTTTTGGAATTGAATCTTACGTCCACGGTGGAAGATTGATTCTTTTTATTATTCACAGTTGAGAAGAATACATAAAGAGGAGGAAAATGAGTGTTACATATAGATTTAAAAAGATGTGCGTATTTTGTATCTGTTGTAGAATCGTCCTTAGTAGTCGCTGTTAGGTTGGGACTATTCGACTACGTATTTCTAGCACGATTAATGTTCAGACATGTAGACGTATCTGTATTGCGGTACTAGTCGTATGCAAAATATTGTAATTAAGTTAAAGGATCCATTCGGAGCAATCAAATTTAAGGGGGTCTGTCGCAATTAAATAAGATGTTTGGCATTAATTAATATTTGTGTAGAATTCCTGGGGGCTCGAACGTAAATATCTGATGAGCTTATTAACGGGCCAGCCCATTATGACATCTATATATATATATATAATATATATATATATATAGAGAGAGAGAGATTTGCTATGGTGCCCACCTACCGTGAGCACCATAAGCAAATCTCTCAATTTTTTGCGTTTTTCGATTTCCAACTCCGGCAACACTTCAATAGACCCTCCCATATCCATTGCTAACCTAAATCACCTTCTAAAACATGTTAGTATTCATTATTTATTATTCACATGTGGACGACGTACCGAGGTGATGATTTTCTTAAAAATTAACGTGTTTTAGAAGGCAATTTAGGTTAGCAATGGATATGTGAGGGTCTACTGAGGTGTTGACGGCGTTGGAAATCGAAAAACGCAAAAAATTGAGAGATTTGCTTATGGTGCTCACGGTAGGTGGGCACCATAGCAAATCTCTCTCTCTCTCTCTCTCTCTCTCTCTCTCTCTCTATATATATATATATATATATATATATATATAGATGTCATAATGGGCTGGCCCGTTAATAAGCTCATCAGATATTTACGTTCGAGCCCCCAGGAATTCTACACAAATATTAATTAACGCCAAACATCTTATTTAATTGCGACAGACCCCCTTAAATTTGATTGCTCCGAATGGATCCTTTAACTTAATTACAATATTTTGCATACGACTAGTACCGCAATACAGATACGTCTACATGTCTGAACATTAATCGTGCTAGAAATACGTAGTCGAATAGTCACGGTATGTGGGCACCATAGCAAATCTCTCTCTCTCTCTCTCTCTCTCTCTATATATATATATATATATATACTAGTTTTTTGCCCGTGCAAATGCACGGATATTAACAATTTATAAGTAATGTAAATTCATAAGATAACATAAAAAACGTGTCAAAAAAAATTCATAATTATGAGTGGGAAATTTTTAAAATATAAAGCAATCATATCTAATAAAAATATTGTATATTCTATCAAGAAAGTCATGTGATACTATTAAATTAATTTGATTAAAAATCTTGCTTGAATTCCAAGCATAATATTAAATGTATAGGCATTTGAAAACAACTCATACTACTGCTGTTATTAGTTATCATAATCGTTCATGGAGTAACTCGTGCATGCAACTTTTTTTCGGGCGACCGAATACTCAACCGAATTTACCGAATCCAATTGCCCTTATCCATCAAATCATATTCGAGACTGAGGCTGGTCTCGTGTTGAAATATGAAGCTCGGGTTTTGGCATGATTATTTCAACTACATTGTTATTGATTTTGATTTTATCGTTTTATCACATGATTATTTGAAGTACATTGTTATTGATTTTGATTTTATCGGTTTTTCACATTATTCTTTCAAGTACATGGTTATTGATTTTGGTTTTGTTGATTCATACGACCTTGTTCATAATATTTGATTATTGCCTTAGCGCAACATGACCATAAATCAATTAACTATCCTTCAAAATAAGACAATACTTGGTATTGAGTAGGTTTGTCAATGGGGCGGGGATTCACCGTCCCCGCGGGGATCTGCCGCGAATTGGACGGGGAATCCCTGATATATTATCCCCGCGGGGATCCTCGACCTGTTCCCACCCCATTCCCCTGTATAATATTTATTATATCAATATAAGTTATTATAATATAAGTAATATTAAAATATAGTTATATTACAACAACAGCAGGTTTTCCAACAGATTACGTTAACGATTAACTAACTCTCTGTAAAATCCAGCATTTTGAAGTTCTTGCTGAATACTATTTGATTATAATCCATTTACAACTAAATGCATCTAGAATTGAACTACGTTGTTTTCTCATACGATATTTTAATGCCCCAATCACAGTTTGAAAGCAAATGTCATACTTATCAAACACAATTATTAGCAAATCCTTAAGAAATACACAGTTTCATTACTAAGTTCTCAAATAGGCATTGCTTCCTTAAGAAGTACTAACACTCCAACCTCAGTTTTAAAGCAAACCCCATTACAGCACAATTTTAGTAGATACCTGAGTAATCGATGAACCCCAAAATCAATCTCAACAACTGTTGTAAAAAAAAAAAAGACCGCTTCTTTTTTCAACGCTCTCTAACAAATATTAGTGTTTTATCTAACATTTATCTGTCTCCCCACACCTTTAGCGCCCTTCGACGAAGACGACGACGGAGCGTGATTCATCAAACCGCTTTTTTTGAAGGCGTTGGTTTTCATACATTAGATCCTCGCAGTAGCGTTTCACCGCAGTCTACTTCTGCCTGCTTCAACTCCATCCTGAAACCATGCCTCCGCTTGGCCAAAGTGATCTTTTCCATCTGCAATCGAACAAAGCCCACTAAAACATATGGGATAAGGTCGAAAGAATTACAGATTGCGGCATTCAGTTGAATTCTCGAAAGGCATCTTCGACAACCATCACATGCTACTCACAAGAAGCTTTTCTCTATGATGAGACGTCACCGTTACCTTCTTCGTCGGAGATCAAAGACCCCTCTCATAGTGCTCTTCTCGCGCACCTCTTCCCGCTAACACTTGACAACGTTTTGTTTGGTGACGAAACCAATTCTTCGAATTTGGTTGAGAAATACTACCGACTCACATCGACCCCTCGTAGCAAAGTTTTGCTAATCAGTAACATAGTTCTTATAGCAGCACACACATTGAACCGTCAAGATAGTGTATCCTTTACTCGGAGAAAAAAAACAATTAAAGTTAATTACCAGTAGCAGATAGGTCGGATGCATTCGCAGTTGGTTGCTTCGTGACTCAACAACTCTGCAGTTTCTCCTTTTACGGATAAAAAATTGGAACACCAACGGATCTTCTAGAATTGGGATGCAAGGTTTGAATTTGGATTATGATAGCAGTTTCATCGGTTTCTACTTTAAAGTAACGTTTTTAATAGTGGGGTTAGATGTGTGGTTTTGTTTTGTTTTTTTTTAATTATTTTATTACTTTTTTTCGTGGACACGTGTCGATCTTACTGCGAAACTACATTTGTTTGTATATATACGATATGGTGTGGTCCCTAAGTGCTGTACAACGAAACATACATCTGTCGCTCTCATAAAACCTTAGTGACTGCTCTAAGGATCTTTGGGTACCCATCTTCCCCGAGTTAAAGGTTTCACGAGCGTACTTGGAAGATCCACATACCCTGTTCTCAATAAGAACGCTATGGAATTCTCAGGTATGTTTTCTATTTCCGTTGTATTTGGTTTATCGCCTTAATTAATCCAATCAAGGTTAAAGTATTTTCGAATCCATACGGTCACCTTGCTTTGGATTAATTAGGGTTTAAGAATTTGAGAATTTGCACCGTGAGGCACTGTGGAGGCACAGTTTCAGCGACGTTGGGCGCTACTTCAGAAAACTGGCTGAACGCCATTGGGCGTCGCCGACTGCGCGCCTATTGCCTTGCGATTAAGTGGCCGTTGGGCTGAGGCGTTGACGGTTGGTTCGGCGATGTGGGCTTGCGATGTTGGCAGCTTCAGGTGGCGCGGCTTTGGGGCGTGTGCAGGCAGTGCCGTTCGTCGCTATAGGGTTAGGCAACGTCGTGCACACCACAACGCCGTTGGGCGCTGTAGGTTTTGCATCCACACTGCTGTTGCGATGCGGTGGTTTCTGTTACATGTACTGCTAGGCTACTATTTGGTGGCTGCCTATGGTTTCTAGAAAACTATTTTAGTTCAATGTTACGTTCAGCCCTAGGGTTTATATTAGGCCCAATAGTGGGCCCACTTCATTTTCTCTTTTATATGTGTGTTAATGACATGTATGGCCTAGGTTTCATGTTAGCATTAAGTTATATATGTTGCTGTGATTTCGTTAGGGCTACTTTAGGGTTTCTTAATGGACTTAATATGTTTTGGCCCATATCAGGTTATTAAAATATATATATATATATATATGGGCCATTTAAGTTTTCTTTTGGGCTCCTAGACTTTAGTAAATAGGCCACATCAGGTTAATAATAATTCTAGGCCCACTTCAGATTTGGACTAATTTAATTTTTTTACGTCCAATAAATGTGTTATTAGTTGGCTATTTTCCGTGACTATTGGGGGTGCTTTTAAAAGTCAGAAGTATTCGAAAAAACTGCGACTTTTAACAGACAGTGATTATTAAATTTAATAACGTCATAAAGATGCTTATTTTAGCATCCCGATTATTGGAGGTATTTTATCGAAGCAGTATAGTCACATTTGTGGCCTCTGCTGTGGAGATTTCATGAATCTAATAGTCGGGACGGTGGCGTAACATGACGCATGCAGATATTTCGACTGGCCCTTCGGAAGGCGATTATCTGGCAGTGGCTTGTGTACGTCTGTGGCTTATGGTTCTGGGTTGCCTGGACCTAGATTACGCTATCATTAATCCGCCTCCAGCTGAACTCACTGATGAGAGCTCTCGTCAGGAACAGAGAGCTCACGAAAAGTGGGAGCGGACTAACCGCGTAAGTCTTATGGTCATGAAGAATGCAATCCCAGAGACCTTCTTGAGTACTGTGCCATCAGAGGCGATAGCAAAGGAGTTTCTCGATGCCCTACATGAGCGTTTTGTAAAAAACGATAAGGCGGAGACAAGTGCTGCTTTACGCAAACTTGTTTGCATGAGGTATAAGGGCAACGAAAACATTCGTGAGTATATTCTCGAAATGGCGGATTTAGCCACTAAGCTGAGAGCACTTAAGCTCGAACTTCCTGCACACTACAGTCAATTCGAGGTGAGCTATAATTGTCAGAAGGAAAAATCGACAATTAATGAGCTCATTTCTCATTTGGTGCAAGAAGAGGATAGACTTAGTCAGCATAAAGTCGAGAGTGCTCATCTGGCTTCGACTCACTCTGTTGTTGGCAAAAAGAGAAAGGCTAAGGAAAATGCGATCAATCAGAAGGAGCCTAAGGCTCTGACAAAGAGCGTAAAGAAAGACCAATTGAATGCTTCTTCTGCAAGAAAGCTTCTCACTTGAAGAAGGACCGTGCCAAGTATCATGCTTGGCGACTAAAGAAAGGTACAAATTTGGCTTTTGTAAGCGCTGGAATTAATTTGGTTTCTGTACCTGCATGTACGTGGTGGGTTGATTCCGGTGCTACAACTCACATAAGTATGTCTATGCAGGATTGCCTGAGCTGCCGAAAGCCCAGTGATGCTGAAAGATTCATCTATATGGGGGCTGGAGAAGCAGATGAAGTTCAAGGCGTGGGGACTTTTAGATTATTATTACGTTCTGGTTTCTTTTTGTATTTGAATAACACTTTCGTTGTGTTATTTACTCTAAATCTTCGGCTATTGGAACCAGTAACTTATCTGAACATGATAATCTGTATCTACTTGATACAGTAAACTACGAAGAGTCCCATAATATAGAAACTAGAGGAACTAAGCGTAAGTTACCATCCCAAGAATTCATTTGGTTTATGGCATAAGCGTTTGGGTCATATATCCGAAAAGAGAATTGATAAGCTTGTGTCTGATGGAATTCTAGAAACACGTGATAAATTCGGAGATTATTTATGTATCGAGTGTATAAAGGGTAAAACAACAAATAAAAGAGAAATAAATGCTGAAAGAGCTAAGGAAGTCTTAGAACTGATTCATACGGATGTGTGTGGTCCATTCCCTACGGCTTCTTGGAATGGACAATACTATTTTATCACGTTCATTGACGATTACTCTCGTTACGGGTATTTGTACCTAATTCATGATAAGTTTGAAGCACTTGACGTTTTTAAGGCGTTTAAAGCCGGAGTCGAAAATCGACACGGCAAAACGATTAAGGCTGTCAGATCCGACCGTGGTGGAGAATACTACGGGAGGTATGACGGAACAGGTGAACAACGTCCAGGACCGTTTGCTAAGTTTCTAGAGGAGTGTGGGATCGTCCCTCAGTACACCATGCCAGGTAGTCCAAATATGAACGGTGTTGCTGAGAGACGAACCAGAAGCCTTCAGGATATGGTGAGAAGTATGATTGCTCGTACGACTTTACCTCACTCACTCTGGGCCGACGCATTAAGAACCGCAGCCTACATTCTTAACAGAGTCCCGACTAAAGCTACGAACAGTACCCCTTACGAGTTATGGACGGGTAAAAGGCCCGTTCTTAGGCATTTACGAGTTTGGGAATGTCCTACTGAGGCACGGCCTTACAGGCCGGGCGGGAAGAAATTGGACTCAAGGACTGTTAGTAGCTACTTCGTAGGTTATCCAGAAAAATAACGAGGCTATAAACTTTATGATCCCACATTAAAGACATTTTTCGAGACAGGAAATGCCAGGTTCTTTGAGGATCTTGAGTTTGGGGAGGATAAGGATAATCGAAACGATTTTTTATTCGAAGAAGAAGGTTCAGAAATTCCTCCTCATACAGCTCCGGTCGGCCAGGACGAAATTTTTGTCCCTATGGTTATCCGACCTCGAGATATAGACGAAGGTGAAATCGTTCCTCCAATGGATCAGCATACTTCACCTGTAGCTGTTCATCACGATCAGCCTTATGAAGGTGAAGCTGAAGCGATCATCAAGTACAAACTCATGAACCTCATATGGAACCAGTGCCTCTACGGAGGTCAACGTGAGAAAGGAGAAATGCAATTCCGGATGATTACGTTGTATTTCTTCACGAGCATGAGGATACCATTGATTTAGTGGGAGATGATCCCTTTACTTACCCGGAGGCAATTGAAAGCTCTAAGGCTCGCGAATGGACCAATTCCATAAAGGAGGAAATCCAATCCATGAAGGACAACGATGTTTGGGATCTCGTCTCGTTACCTGAAGCGTGAAATCGATTGGTTGCAGATGGGTATTTAAAACCAAACGGGATTCATTGGGTAATATGAGAGATATAAAGCTCGTCTTTCCGCGAAAGGATTTACTCAGAGGGAATGCATAGATTACAAAGAGACTTTCTCTCCAATTTCATCGAAAGACTCATTTAGAATTATCATGGCGCTTGTGGCACATTTTGACGTTGAGTTACATCAAATGGACGTAAAGACTGCTTTCCTCAATGGGGATCTCGAGGAAACTATATATATGTTGCAGCCATAGGGCTTAACTTCGGACAAATCTAGCCCACTGGTCTACAAACTAGAGAAATCCATCTACGGACTCAAGCAGCCTTCTCGTCAGTGGTACCAAAAGTTTCACCAGACTATCACCTCTTTTGGATTTGAGGCTAACTCTGTTGAGGACTGTGTGTATCACAAATTCAGTGGGAGCAGGTTTTATCTTTTTGGTCTTGTACGTAGATGACATTTTACTAGCTAGCAGCGGTGTTAATTTACTTCGGGACACCAAGAGATTTCTTTCGGGTCAGTTTGACATGAAAGATCTTGGGGAAGCTTATTTTGTATTAGGGATCCAGATTCACCGCGATCGCTCACGGGGAACTCTTGGGTTATCACAAAAAAGAGCTGCATCGAAAAGGTACTGCAAAGGTTTAGCATGGAAAATTGTCGTCCACATGACACTCCAGTCTCAAAAGGTGATAAGTTCAACCTCAAACAGTGTCCGGATAACATTTTGAAATCCAAGCACATGAAGGACATACGATATGCGTCGGCAGTGGGTAGTTTAATGTACGTACAGGTTTGCACCAGACCTGATTTGGCGTTCATCGTAGGAATGCTTGGTCGATACCAAAGCAATCCGGGTAGAGAACATTGGGTAGCAGCCAAAAGGTTCTTTTGATATCTTCAAAAGACGAAAGATTATATCTCACATACAGAAAGTCAAAGTATTTGGAGATCATTGGGTATTGTGACCCTGATTTTACGGGATGCCTGGACAGCCGCAAATCGACATCTGGTTACGTTTTTATGTTGGATGGGGGAGCGATTTCTTGGAAAAGTGTCAAACAGCACTTATCGCTTCATCTACGATGGAGGCAGAATTTGTAGCTTGCTACGAGGCCTCCAACTAGGCAATTTGGCTGTGCAATTTAGTGACACGACTTAAAGTTGTCAATACTGTTGAACGACCAATAAAGCTATTCTGTGACAACAATTCGGCGGTCCTGTATTCCAATAACAACAGGAGCTCTTCCAGGTCTAAGCACATATACATTAAGTTGCTAGTCGTGAAAGAACGAGTTCAGAGTGGAAATATAATCATTGAGCATACATGAACAGATTTTATGATTGTAGATCCACTTACTAAAGCGTTAGCACCCTCTATATTTCATGAGCATGTTTCTCGTATGGGTGTGACGAATTAAGTTTTATGTTTATCGTGGATTCTGTAAATTCTGTGTTTAATGATTATTTAATAAAGTTTCTTTAATACATGTTTATGTCATGACATTTGGCTTTTTCAGATATCCATTAGTTTATCTCTGAATTCTGATCTCACTAAAGTAGGCCCAGTTGGAAATAGACATGCGTGATCAATTGAGCATGTAATTTCCATGCTACACGTGTAACGACCCTCATTTTCTAATAAATATTTTGGCGGATTTTCACAACGTAAGTCGCGGAAGACCCGTTATTTAAAACTTTTTCTAAAATAAAATATATTAAAATAAACATCGTCTAAATAATCTTATATTTACACATGTCATAATCCTAAAATAATAAAATATTAAAAAAAACCCTAACGTCGCTCCACAGGTCGCATCCATGTACCGCCCGCCCTCAAAAGTCCGTGGAGTCACCGCCGTCAGCCCGCCTAGTCGCGACGTACTCAAACGTCAGACTCGTTACCTACAACACGTAAACTGAGCTCCCCAGTAGATGAAACATGCATGAATGCAGCGTGCGCTCACCTCCAAACCCGAATACCTCACAATAAATGCACGCTCGACTTTTTCCACTCTTTCCAATTCTATCATAATTCAACACAACAGGGCCCTATGCTAGACTAGGCACCTCGCGCAACCCATTTAAGGAAGGAGTCAAGAGATCGGCTCTCGGGCAGCCCCCGGCTCTCTCCCGAGACGTCTACCTGCCCCGGCGATGCCTACGCTGGTAGCGTCCTCCCTGAGCAAACTCTACCAGGTCGCCTCTTCCGCCAAACAGACCCTCTTAAGAGAGGTCTCGACAGTATAACTGTCAGGTGCACTAGACTGTCCTCAAACTTGCCAATATCGGCACAACATACCTCACACATCGATACCATAAGGTATCACCGTCTCAACACGGTCGTCCCCTCACATCAACATGTCGTGCTCATGATATGCAAGTGCATAGCAAATAATAGATATATATAATGTGCAAAATATATAATACATGCAAAACACGTAATTCATCAAATAACATAATTCACCAATTCACATAAGTATCACATAATAATTCACAAAATGTTTACGTGCCGTAGGTGAGTTTCACCTACCTGTCGTTCTTAAATTAGCAACTGGTAAATCCTTAGTATTCTGGATCTCTGAACCTTTTAGACAAAAAATATTATCAAATAAGTATATTTGCTTAGTCATATCAGTATGAACGTTTTCGGACCCTAGTTGTCGAAAACCATAAAAATACCGTAAACGTACTAAATATCAAAAACCTATGTTGAAATATCGAAAATTCTCTTATAACAAAAATAATTAAAATACTGAAAACTCTTGCTAAAGGTGCCAAAAAAAAAAACTTGTTATTAGTTTGGCAAAAACATTAATATTATTAACCACTTGAATAGCGGAAATTTATCATACACCTAACAAAATATGTCACATCTCGAAAACATTCCTTAACCTATTTTATCTAAGGTTCTAATACTAAAATCTAATCATGTGAACACAACGCACTACAAACCTAATAATTATCTAACAAGTCTATAATCTAACCCTAACATATTGTTCGAAAACTTCACATATTTCACCATAACCACCTATTAAAATTTCACGTTAATCACATAACCCCAAAAACAGTTTGGAAAAACATGCCAAAAACAAAATAGCACCAAAGCATGTACTAAATTTATCACTCATGGACCGAAAACTATTCATAAAAACACTACACATATTTATCATAGCTATTTCAAAGATCTGAGATTTAATCCTAACCCATAACTCATGATAATATCACATAAAAGTATAAATTACGCAAATCTATAAACATCGAATACCTTAAACATATAATCAATCATCAAAAGCTCACATACCACACTATATTCACGTAGGATTAAACTCAAAGATCTGAATTTTCTAAATACTATAGTTTCCGAAAAATATCTCATAGTCATAAGCACGTTAGTTCATCAAAGAATAATATATTGATAATAAAAGATCTACCTCACTTCCTTTGCTTCGTTAAAAGATCAAATTCCTCAGCTTGGGTCGATTCTTTGCAATACTTTCGGTTTCTTTGTTCTTTTTCCCCAAATGGTGTTTTCTTTCTTTTCTAATCATTTCGACAAGCTCTAGATATCTATTAATATTTTGATAGTTGTGTTGATAAGACTAGGACGTGACCAACTTTTCCTCTCATCCACTTGTATCAAATAATTAGTATTGATCATGAAGTGATGTTTGGTTTACGTATATTCTTTATTTGACATCTCCTTTCTCTTTGATTGAGTAAAGAAATTGTCTCCCTACCTAATATTGTACTAATATACATGTATGCATGTGGACGTAGCTACATCCAAAGAAAACCTTCCTCGCTCTTTCTTACTTTTAGTAAATTCTTCTATTCCTCTCACACATATTATATACACGTATGCATGCTTTTGCATGTTACCTTAGTATTAAGAAAAACATTTTATTAGTCATATCTTATAATAATTCCAAGATCACCACATGTACCCAAGTCATGATTTGAATGAGTTGATATTATTATATATATACATATATGATAGAGATTCTCAAATACTAGGGTCATATGATAAAGACAAGCAAGTGGCATAGTAGTTGAGCAACCCTTTTTCTCATATGTAATATTTTACTTATTTCCAATACTCATTATTTAATGTTTATCAATGGTTGTATTTAGATGGTGTCAAATAGGTGACAATGCACCAACGTGACTTTTTTAAACAATCCTAGTCTTTGTTTTATTTTCTCATTATTTTACTTAAAGTAACAACCCACTAATTTGGCCTTACTACCAATTAGGGAATCTTTTATTTATTTATTTTTTTAAATTTTACTTATTACAATGATTTGACTCCTATTACAAATTGTTTCGACCATTGGCCCATTTTTTAGATTTTATTTTATTTGGATTTTGATAACCTTTTAGTCTCACTAGTAATTATCTTGGGCTTTAAATATGATTTGGTCCCATAATTATTCCTTTGTGCCTTAATTATAAAATTAAATCCATTAAATGTTTAATTGGGTTTCAAAAATTATTCAGCTCTTAATCGGATAGGAAATTAAATCCATTAAATGTTTAATTGGGTTTCAAAAATTATTCAGCTCTTAATCGGAGTTCCTTAGGAATTATTTATTTTTAATATTTTATTCACTAATTATCTAAAATTTCTTTTTCGTAATCCCGCTGTAAAATATGCGGGTATTACAACACGTCTACACTTGGTCTATTTCATTCGATGGAGTTGGTGATCGTGATTATTGTGGGTTGAGTTACGATATATGTATAACGACTACCCCTTTAGTACTGGCATCGACAATATTGATGGACGGGATTGGTTTCATATGCGACACTTCGGTTATAGCTATATTCGGTACGATATTTTGTATACGACGAAGGGTGCTTATTGGATAAATACAATGTCTTTTAGTCCAGTTGGAGATTGTTAGGTTGGGACTATTCGACTACGTATTTCTAGCACAATTAATGTTCGGACATGTAGATGTATATGTATTGCGGTACTAATCGTATGCAAAATATTGTAATTAAGTTAAAAGGACCCATTTGGTGATCAATCAAATTTAAGGGGGTCTGTCGCAATTAAGTAAGATGTGTGGAGTTAATTAATATTTGTGTGGAATTTATGGGGACTGGAACGTAAATATCTGATGGGCTTATTAACGGGCCAACCCATTATCGGCTGTTCCTAGCTTCTTCTTCTTTATTCTTCAATAAAAAGTTAATCATTTAACACGAAATAATGTATCTCTTTCCTATCAATATAAGGTATTTGTGAAAAAAAACTTGCAGTTTTACGTGCTCTCGCCGATTATTAGGCAATCTCCAACCATTCCGTTATATATACTATTGTTACAATATAATTTCTCCATATATAGAGTTTGAACCGTATCAGTAAACTTCAACCATCTCATCTACATTTTACACTATACAAAATTTCTCATTATATTCCATTATATATTAATTTATGTTATAGATAATTTAGGTTTTAATATATTCAATTGAAAAAACACTGTGCAAAAAATAAACTATCTAAATTAATATTACAAATTTATTTTTTAATATAAATTTTAACTTTAAACACGTCGAAAATTATATTGATTTTTATATTCTAAATTTTTGTATAATATTTCCTAAGAAACATGTAAAAGAAGTTTAATTATATATTTAATCAATAGAAGCGCGATTAATCATATATATATAAAAGTTCGTAGAGGGTTTTGAATCTAGGGTTATATGTTGAATTTATTACGAAACATGCCACCCCCTTTAGCCGGCTGCTATGTGACACGTCAGCTGTTCATGAGGGTCTTTATGCCATTAAAAACGTAGTAAAAATAATGTCCACTTTAGCCTTATGTGTGGGTTGTATTACATCAGTGGCATCATAAATGCGATTTGTATTTGATCTATAGATGATATTTATTATGTATTTTTTATTCATTTTAATTTAATATGTGGTGCTTGAAATATCATAGGTCGGTAGACCAAGGGTCATCTCGGATAGAAGTCTTATTTATATGCTCTGACTGACGCTTTGGTGTTGCTGGGGTTGTTCTGAATTTCATGGTTGTTTATCGATCCTCTGTATGTGTGTGTGTTTATTGTTGCAGGTTTCAAGCTATGATACAGTCGTGCAGCGTCCTGCGGGTTTGAAGAGTATGTAACGGTGTTTTGAGAATTTTTTTTGCATTTCATGGTTGTTTATCGTTGCTCTGTATGAGTGTGTTTTTGTTTACTATTGCGGGTTTCAAGAGATACAGACGTGCATTTATCTGTCGACTGCGTAAGGTCGTGCGTGTTTTTTGCGGTTGAAAGAATATCTCTAAGGTTGGTTGTATAATTTTTTGGTTATCATCATTTGTGTTTTGTAATGATACGATCGTGCAGTTATCATTCCAGTGCGTGGGATCTGTTAGGTGTTTTGAAGGTGTGGCAGGTACGATTATTATGATGCCTTTTCAGTCATTTTAATTTGATTTATGGAGCATGTTTATTCGTTTTAATTTGATCTGTGGACGTTTGTCAGCATTTCATGGTTGTTTATCGTTGCTCTGTATGTGTGTGTGTTTGTTTACTCTTACAGGTTTGAAGAGATACAGCCGTTCAGTTATCTCCCGACCGCGTAAGGTCGTGCATGGTTTGGCGGTTGAAAGAATATCTCTAATGTTGGTTGGATCATTTTTTTGGTTATCATCATAGGTGTTTTGTAATGATACAGTCATGCAGTTATCATCCCATTGCGTGTGATCTGTGAGGTGTTTTGAAGGTGTGGCAGGTGCGACTTTTATGATGCCTTTTTTATTCATTTTAATTTGATTTATGGAGGATGTTTATTCGTTATAATTATGCCTTTTTATTTATATGCTATGTCTCACGGTTTGGTGGTGTTTAGGTTGTTTTGCCTTCCGGTTTGTTTATGGACCCTCTATGTATTTGTCTGTTGTCGCATGTTCCAAGCTATTTTGCAGTCGTTCCTCTACCTAGGGGTTTGAGTAGTGTCTACTGGAGTTGTGATAGAATTCGATACAGTCGTGTAATTATCTCTCCCCTGTTTGTTTACTGTTTCAGGTTTCAAGAGATACAGTCGTGTAGTTATCTCTCCACTGCGTAAGGTCGTGCATGTTTTTTGCTGTTGAAAGCATATCTCTAGGGTTGGTTGGATCATTTTTTGGTTATCATCATTGGTGTTTTGTAATGATACAGTCGTACACTTATCATCCCATTGCGTGGGATTCGTGGAGTGTTTTGAAGGTGTGGCATGTACGATTTTTATGATAAATGCGATTTGTATTCATTTTATTTTAATTTAATATGTGGTGCTTGGAATATCATGGGTCGGAAGGCCAGGAGTCATCTCGGTTGAAGGTCTTATTTATATGCTCTGACTGACTGTTTGGTGTTCCTGATGTTGTTTTGCATTTCATGTTTGTTTATCAATCCTCTGTATGTGTGTGTGTTTGTTTATTGTTGCAGTTTCAAGATTAGAGTTCGGGTTTAGCTCATTGACGGGCTTTCATGTTCTAACGTAAGGGTTGTTTGATACATGGGATGGGTTGTTTGACGATACATGTGCTTTTTAATGTTTGATGATGTATTTGTTCTTTTAATTTTTGTTCGATTTGTTTAAAAAATACATGGACGAATAAAATTCGAGCCATTTGAGTTCCAGTAAGTTTGTCATTAATCATATACATATATAAAAGGTCGTTTAATACGTAGAACGGGTTGTTTAATGATACATGTGTTTAATTAACAACAATGCTATAATAGTTCCGTATTGATTTAGCTGATTCATAAAAGGTCGTTTGATACCTAGCACGGGTTGTTTAATGATACATGTTTTTACTTAACAACAATGCTATAATCGTTTCGTATTGATTTAGTAAAGTTACTATAATTGCATTAAACGACGTTTCAGATGATTTTGTAGTTCATAGGTTTTGCTATTCGTTTCGTATTATCATTATATTGATAAAAGGTCGTTTAATAGGTAGCACGGGGTGTTTAATGATACATGTGTTTATTTAACAACAATGCTATAATCGTTTCGTATTGTTTTGTTAAAGTTACTATAATGCCATTAAGTGAATGTTCAAAGGATTTTGTAGTTTAGAGGTTAACTTACTGTAATTGCATTAAATGTATTAATGAATGAGCGACTGCAATCCATTGCGTATGAAGATTTCACTTTGAAAGTTTTTGCACGACTTTAGTCAGACGACTGAATGAGGTCGTTCTTTCTTAAATAGGGGCTCATACATACTCGATTTTAAACGTGTTAATGAGTGAGATCGTTGTTTCTTAAATAGGGTCTCATACATACTCGAAACGACCTTTCAGAGGATTTTGCAGTTCGGAGGTTTTGCTATACATTTCATATTATCATTATATTGATAAAAGGTCGTTTAATAGGTAGCACGGGTTGTTTAATGATACATGTGTTTATTAACAGCAATGCTATAATCGTGTCGTATTGTTTTGTTAAAGTTACTATAATTTCATTAAGTGAACGTTTAAAGAATTTTTGTAGTTCAGAGGTTAACTTAATGTAATTGCATTAAACGTATTAATGAATGAGCGACTGCAATCCATTGCGTCATGTAAATTTCAATATTGAAACTTTTTGCACGGCTTTAGTCAAGGGACTAATGAGGTCGTTGTTTCTTAAATAGGGTCTCATACATACTCGATTTTAAACGTGTTAATGAATGAGATCGTTGTTTCTTAAATAGGGTCTCATACATACTCGACTTTAAACGTGTTAATGATTGAGCAGCTGCGGTACACTAGGGCGTATAAATTTACAGTATTGACAATAATATTTCCACAGCTGAAAAACAGACGACTAAATGACCGTCTAATGGGATGCAAACGGTCCGTTTTATACCGGTTCCATCTACATTGCCTGGATCTTATCCTATTGTAGTTGAAAGATTTGGCTTTTCATTCTCATCATTTTAGGGATTTACTAAAGTTTCTGCATAAAACGTATTAAGATGACATAGCTATAGTCAATGTTTGGAATCGGATAAGAATACACTGCTGCTGAAGTTAGTGCTTTTAATTATGACAACAAATCGTTAGGTATTCGTAATGTAATGGAGTTGCTACACTGCATTAACCGCATTAACGTAGGATGGCGACAGACAAGGCTTGGAAATCGATGAGAATACAATACTGTTGAAAATCTTATTGTAGTTCAAAGGTTTTGTTTGTCCTTCTGACAATAAATCATTTCATATTATGATAATATTGTTTTACTAACGTTATTATAATGCATCAAATGTATTAATGAATGAGCGACTGTAATAAACTTCGCCATTTAAAAGTACATTATTGACAAATACTTGCCCGGCTGAAAAACAGTCGACTGAATGAGGTCGTTTATCGAGTCGTATTAATACGTTTATGAAAAATGTTTGAGCTCCTGAAAACAGGCGACTAAATGAGATCGTTAACGCAATCTAAACGTTGGTGCGTTTCTTAATTAGGGTCTTATACATAATCGCTATTAATACGTTTTTAAATCATTATGGTTCTACCGAATAATTATTCCGTACTTAATTCTTTAACCCCGAAGATGGGAAACACTACAATAATTGTTCGGCTGTTGGGTCCTGGAGAGCTACTAACTTTAGAAGAAATGGAGAACTGATGTTTGTTGGCTTAATGTTACTATATGAAGAGGTATTAAATTTTTACTTTATATGCAATTCCCACCCCCTATCTCTAGAGAATGGTTATGTATTCCTTTTGCTTGGACGTGGAGTTATATTGGTTCATCAAAGAAATTTCACCCCCCATTAGATGTCATTGCACTGGTCTCATCCATTGTTGGGCCGGATGACAATGGTAATGGGAATTCATCGCGGACTATGGTGAATATAATTCTGGAAGGGTATGATTTTTTTCAACAATCTTATTATTCTCATTTCATAGTCTTTATTTTGTCAATTGTCGATAAGGAAATGTTTTTATTTGTAGCGGCTACCGTGCAACTGTTACTGCTTGGGATGAGAAGTCGCGCGAGTTTTATAAGAGGCTGAAAGGAATTCTTGGGGACGTTGTGATTATTGTGACGAATATCAATCCACGGATGTTTCAAGGAGTTTTGTATGTCGAAGTATTGTTTTCTGCTGAACAAATATTTGTAATCGTATTATTTAATCAGGTGGTTTGTATCTGAATACAACCTCTTCAAGTGCTCTTTATATTAACGGAGATGGCCCGTCGGTTTTGGAGTTCCGCAAACAGTAAGAATTCCTTTGTTCAGGTGTACAGTTCCTTTATCTATTCTGTAATTTCGTATTTTTAAGTATTGTTTAACAGTTTATGTTTATAAGATGAATCTAGAAAACGGTTCTACATCTACGCCATTAGTTACCAATGTTAGACCAGTAACAAAGAGCAATCTGTCGGATATATACGCTATACAACGTTCGGATCCTGAACAGGTTTGTTCATATATTTATACGATAGCATCCTACGTCGTTCCATTGCACTAACGTTCTTTGTTCGTTAGGAGCGTGATTTTTCATGCGAAGCGAGGATAACTGATATAATTAGCTGAAGTGGTTGGAGTTATATTTCTTGCTCCACATGTTCATCCAAGTTGAGAAAGTCTGAGGAATCGCTAATTTGCAACAAATGTGACAATTTTAATGCTTTGGGGGGGTTTTGCGGTATTGTTCACTGTAATATATTAACAACTATCACCCGGTGAAGTAATTCATTCGTATTTATTTACTGCATTTTTCTTTGCATAGTTTCCGTATTAAGGTGGCCGTTGATGATGGCTCTGAACCGGGTTATATAGATAAAACTTACGATTGTATGAATTGCAAGTTGATGTCTTCCTCAAAATAGCAAGACTGTATACGTTATCGGCCGAGAATCGCAGTATTCAGCTATCCACGTTAATGAGCTTAAGACTCTTTGTATCATAAATAACATAATATATAAATAACTTTAAGTCTGTAAAGGTACAGCAACTAAAGGAAACGAAAGTTCTTGAAATAAAAAGCAATCCACTCGTCACTCTTCTCTCCTCAATTTCTATGTGCTCTCACATCATCATCTATCACTCACTGACGCTCAAAACTCTGCTCTAACATTATCTTTCACTGAATCTCACTTTCAAATTCTCTAGCACACGCTTAATATAAAATAAAAATATAAAGATGAAAGAAGTCTCCTCTCTCAAGTGACGAAGCTTTCCTCCTTTTATAGATGCGTGAAGTGGCTCTCCTTTTTCAACGCAGAGACAAAGAGACGGCTTAAGCACGCTTATGTGATCTTAAAAATCCTTCTTTAGCAGCGAATAAATCTTCAGCAGTCATAATTCTTGTCGATTATAATTTTTTTCTTTCTTGAGCCATGTGCCTTTTGATGTGAGATTGTGAAATGCGTTGTTTGGATGATGGTTGCTCTTGGTCTTTGATCGTGACTTCTTTGAGTTGCCAACTTGGTTTTCTTTTAATTAATCACACCTGCTCCAATTATAAGCATGGCCCTAAGTATGTTATTGGGTTGATCTTTGCCCTCTGATACGGAATAGAATAGATGGGCCGAAAAACAAATAATAGAAGAGGCCCAGTAAGCCCATGAAGAGGAAGAGCCCAGAATGAAGTACAGAATCGGACCTTAGAGAAAGGACCTGCGAAGGTCCCCCGGATATAGGCATTATCCGGACAAAGGAGGGAAGGCTTTTGGGTACTTCAGGACGATGGGACATCAGAAAAGAGGAAAGGAAGTCACAGAGACACGTGTCGACCATGGATGGGGCAGTATCACTGTGGGAAAAGCTGTAGCCACTTGCAGGCTGTCATCAATCAACATTCGTCACTGTTCATTGTACCATATCACTGACGTCCCCTGAAATCCTGGGATATTACTTAGGAAGGCTGTTGGGAGCTGCTATAAAAGGAGGGACTTAGCCATTTCTCACAACAACGATTATCATTCCAACATCTTTCCACACACGAAAAACACATTCTCTCTCACTGTAATAATTCCTTTCCAGTAGATCTTTCAACATGTATGAGAGAAAGTAAGATATGAGTGTGTAAATCTTCTGAGTATAGTGAAGCCCCGTTTTAGAGCTCCCGTGGACGTAGGATCTGCAAAGATCCGAACCACGTAATTCTGGTGTTATTTCTTTTATGTTCAAGCAGGTCCCCCACGTTCCTTCAAACAGGTCCCCTGCGTTCCAAACACGTTCAAACAGGTCCCCAGCATCCCAAACACATCTCAACATGCCCCAGATAGGTCCCCAGCGTCCCAATACGTCCTCAACGTTCCAGGCAGGTCCCCCAATGTCCCAAACAGGTCCCCCGATATTTCAGACAAGTCCCCCAACGTCCCAAACAGGTCCCCAAAGTCCCAAATACGTTCCAAACATGTCCCCTTCAGTTTCTCACCAATAAGCACCTTCCACACGTCTTAAATAATATCCTTTCCCCGGCTATATAAATTTCTTTACCCACACATAAAAATATCGTTGATTGGGTTTGCCCCATATCAAATGGCGCCGTCTGTGGGAAATCCGAGTTGAAGACGTGAGTAACTTTTTCGTTGCTAGAGTATGAAGTTGTGCGAGGATTTGCTGTTTTATCTTTCTTCTGTTCTGTTGGGACAAAACGAAACGTGCGAGACGTCCATGGAGGAAGATTTGTCCATATCAAAGAACTTAGACCCGCAATATGGGAAGGAGGACCTCCAGAAGCTGCCAAACATGTTGAGGAGCGGCCAGGACCTGAAACGCAGGTCTGAAATGATGAAGATGAGCAAGAAAATACATATGAATCTTAAAGGAATCTCAGAGCACCCATGCGGACCTCCACGAGTCCCACTAGTGAGCCATCCGAAAAAGCGAAGCGAGCTTGGAGCTCCAACGCCACGGCCTCTCCACCAGGAACCCTGGGAGTCTCCGCCAAGAATTTCATGGAGATTCACACCACTATGCAGATCCAGAAGACGTGATTTTATACGATAGCATCCTACGTCGTTCCATTGCACTAACGTTCTTTGTTCGTTAGGAGCGTGATTTTTCATGCGAAGCGAGGATAACTGATATAATTAGCTGAAGTGGTTGGAGTTATATTTCTTGCTCCACATGTTCATCCAAGTTGAGAAAGTCTGAGGAATCGCTAATTTGCAACAAATGTGACAATTTTAATGCTTTGGGGGGGGGGGGTTGCGGTATTGTTCACTGTAATATATTGACAACTATCACCCGGTGAAGTAATTCATTCGTATTTATTTACTGCATTTTTCTTTGCATAGTTTCCGTATTGAGGTGGCCGTTGATGATGGCTCTGAACCGGGTTATATAGATAAAACTTACGATTGTATGAATTGCAACTTGATGTCTTCCTCAAAATAGCAAGACTGTATACGTTATCGGCCGAGAATCGCAGTATTCAGCTATCCACGTTAATGAGCTTAAGACTCTTTGTATCATAAATAACATAATATATAAATAACTTTAAGTCTGTAAAGGTACAGCAACTAAAGGAAACGAAAGTTCTTGAAATGAAAAGCAATCCACTCGTCACTCTTCTCTCCTCAATTTCTATGTGCTCTCACATCATCATCTATCACTCACTGACGCTCAAAACTCTGCTCTAACATTATCTTTCACTGAATCTCACTTTCAAATTCTCTAGCACACGCTTAATATAAAATAAAAATATAAAGATGAAAGAAGTCTCCTCTCTCAAGTGACGAAGCTTTCCTCCTTTTATAGATGCGTGAAGTGGCTCTCCTTTTTCAACGCAGAGACAAAGAGACGGCTTAAGCACGCTTATGTGATCTTAAAAATCCTTCTTTAGCAGCGAATAAATCTTCAGCAGTCATAATTCTTGTCGATTATAATTTTTTTCTTTCTTGAGCCATGTGCCTTTTGATGTGAGATTGTGAAATGCGTTGTTTGGATGATGGTTGCTCTTGGTCTTTGATCGTGACTTCTTTGAGTTGCCAACTTGGTTTTCTTTTAATTAATCACACCTGCTCCAATTATAAGCATGGCCCTAAGTATGTTATTGGGTTGATCTTTGCCCTCTGATACGGAATAGAATAGATGGGCCGAAAAACAAATAATAGAAGAGGCCCAGTAAGCCCATGAAGAGGAAGAGCCCAGAATGAAGTACAGAATCGGACCTTAGAGAAAGGACCTGCGAAGGTCCCCCGGATATAGGCATTATCCGGACAAAGGAGGGAAGGCTTTTGGGTACTTCAGGACGATGGGACATCAGAAAAGAGGAAAGGAAGTCACAGAGACACGTGTCGACCATGGATGGGGCAGTATCACTGTGGGAAAAGCTGTAGCCACTTGCAGGCTGTCATCAATCAACATTCGTCACTGTTCATTGTACCATATCACTGACGTCCCCTGAAATCCTGGGATATTACTTAGGAAGGCTGTTGGGAGCTGCTATAAAAGGAGGGACTTAGCCATATCTCACAACAACGATTATCATTCCAACATCTTTCCACACACGAAAAACACCTTCTCTCTCACTGTAATAATTCCTTTCCAGTAGATCTTTCAACATGTATGAGCGAAAGTAAGCTATGAGTGTGTAAATCTTCTGAGTATAGTGAAGCCCCGTTTTAGAGCGCCCGTGGACGTAGGATCTGCAAAGATCCGAACCACGTAATTCTGTTTTTATTTCGTTTATGTTCAAGCAGGTCCCCCACGTTCCTTCAAACAGGTCCCCCGCGTTCCAAACACGTTCAAACAGATCCCCAGCGTCCCAAACACATCTCAACATGCCCCAGATAGGTCCCCAGCGTCCCAATACGTCCTCAACATTCCAGGCAGGTCCCCCAATGTCCCAAACAGGTCCCCCGATATTTCAGACAGGTCCCCCAACGTCCCAAACAGGTCCCCAAAGTCCCAAATACGTTCCAAACACGTCCCCTTCAGTTTCTCACCAATAAGCACCTTTCACACGTCTTAAATAATATCCTATCCCCGGCTATATAAATTTCTTTACCCACACATAAAAATATCGTTGATTGGGTTTGCCCCATATCAAATGGCGCCGTCTGTGGGAAATCCGAGTTGAAGACGTGAGTAACTTTTTCGTTGCTAGAGTATGAAGTTGTGCGAAGATTTGTTGTTTTATCTTTCTTCTATTCTGTTGGGACAAAACGAAACGCGTGAGACGTCAATGGAGGAAGATTTGTCCATATCCAAGAACTTAGACCCGCAATATGGGAAGGAGGACCTCCAGAAGCTGCCAAACATGTTGAGGAGCGGCCAGGACCTGAAACGCAGGTCTGAAATGATGAAGACGAGCAAGAAAATACATATGAATCTTAAAGGAATCTCAGAGCACCCATGCGGACCTCCACGAGTCCCACTAGTGAGCCACCCGAAAAAGCGAAGCGAGCTTGGAGCTCCAACGCCACGGCCTCTCCACCAGGAACCCTGGGAGTCTCCGCCAAGAATTTCATGAAGATTCACACCACTATGCAGATCCAGAAGACGTAATTTTATACGATAGCATCCTACGTCGTTCTATTGCACTAACGTTCTTTGTTCGTTAGGAGCGTGATTTTTCATGCGAAGCGAGGATAACTGATATAATTAGCTGAAGTGGTTGGAGTTATATTTCTTGCTCCACATGTTCATCCAAGTTGAGAAAGTCTGAGGAATCACTAATTTGCAACAAATGTGACAATTTTAATGCTTTGGGGGGGTTTTGCGGTATTGTTCACTGTAATATATTAACAACTATCACCCGGTGAAGTAATTCATTCGTATTTATTTACTGCATTTTTCTTTGCATAGTTTCCGTATTGAGGTGGCCGTTGATGATGGCTCTGAACCGGGTTATATAGATAAAACTTACGATTGTATGAATTGCAACTTGATGTCTTCCTCAAAATAGCAAGATTGTATACGTTATCGGCCGAGAATCGCAGTATTCAGCTATCCACGTTAATGAGCTTAAGACTCTTTGTATCATAAATAACATAATATATAAATAACTTTAAGTCTGTAAAGGTACAGCAACTAAAGGAAACGAAAGTTCTTGAAATGAAAAGCAATCCACTCGTCACTCTTCTCTCCTCAATTTCTATGTGCTCTCACATCATCATCTATCAGTCAGTGACGCTCAAAACTCTGCTCTAACATTGTCTTTCACTGAATCTCACTTTCAAATTCTCTAGCACACGCTTAATATAAAATAAAAATATAAAGATGAAAGAAGTCTCCTCTCTCAAGTGACGAAGCTTTCCTCCTTTTATAGATGCGTGAAGTTGTCAGCCTTAGGATCCCCTCTCATTCGGGTGTCGGATCGGTTCGTTCACGTACCCCTTCGCCTAGAAGCCTGCCAGGAGCCGCTCCTTGTCCGTGCACCTCTCTGGCACCGGCAATCACTCCCCACCCACATCGGCCCCGGGCGTCACAGAAGTGGCTCTCCTTTTTCAACGTAGAGACAAAAAGACGGCTTAAGCACGCTTATGTGATCTTAAAAATCCTTCTTTAGCAGCGAATAAATCTTCAGCAGTCATAATTCTTGTCGATTATAATTTTTTTCTTTCTTGAGCCATGTGCCTTTTGATGTGAGATTGTGAAATGCGTTGTTTGGATGATGGTTGCTCTTGGTCTTTGATCGTGACTTCTTTGAGTTGCCAACTTGGTTTTCTTTTAATTAAACACACCTGCTCCAATTATAAGCGTGGCCCTAAGTATGTTATTGGGTTGATCTTTGCCCTCTGATACGGACTAGAATAGATGGGCCGAAAAACAAATATTAGAAGAGGCTCAGTAAGCCCATGAAGAGGAAGAGCCCAGAATGAAGTACAGAATCGGACCTTAGAGAAAGGACTTGCGAAGGTCCCCTGGATATAGGCATTATCCGGACAAAGGAGGGAAGGCTTTTGGGTACTTCAGGACGATGGGACATCAGAAAAGAGGAAAGGAAGTCACAGAGACACGTGTCGACCATGGATGGGGCAGTATCACTGTGGGAAAAGCTGTAGCCACTTGCAGGCTGTCATCAGTCAACATTCGTCACTGTTCATTGTACCATATCACTCACGTCCCCTGAAATCCTGGGATATTACTTGGGAAGGCCGTTGGGAGCTGCTATAAAATGAGGGACTTAGCCATTTCTCACAACAACGATTATCATTCCAACATCTTTCCACACACGAAAAACACCTTCTCTCTCACTGTAATAATTCCTTTCCAGTAGATCTTTCAACATGTATGAGCGAAAGTAAGCTATGAGTGTGTAAATCTTCTGAGTATAGTGAAGCCCCGTTTTAGAGCGCCCGTGGACGTAGGATCTGCAATGATCCGAACCACGTAATTCTGGTGTTATTTCGTTTATGTTCAAGCATGTCCCCCACGTTCCTTCAAACAGGTCCCCCGCGTTCCAAACACGTTCAAACAGGTCCCCAGCGTCCCAAACACATCTCAACATGCCCCAGATAGGTCCCCAGCATCCCAATACGTCCTCAACATTCCAGGCAGGTCCCCCAATGTCCCAAACAGGTCCCCCGATATTTCAGACAGGTCCCCCAACGTCCCAAACAGGTCCCAAAGTCCCAAATACGTTCCAAACACGTCCCCTTCAGTTTCTCACCAATAAGCACCTTCCACACGTCTTAAATAATATCCTTTCCCCGGCTATATAAATTTCTTTACCCACACATAAAAATATCGTTGATTGGGTTTGCCCCATATCAAATGGCGCCGTCTGTGGGAAATTCGAGTTGAAGACGTGAGTAACTTTTTCATGCTAGAGTATGAAGTTGTGCGAGGATTTGTTGTTTTATCTTTCTTCTGTTCTGTTGGGACAAAACGAAACGGGCGAGACGTCAATGGAGGAAGATTTGTCCATATCAAAGAACTTAGACCCGCAATATGGGAAGGAGGACCTCCAGAAGCTGCCAAACATGTTGAGGAGCGGCCAGGACCTGAAACGCAGGTCTGAAATGATGAAGACGAGCAAGAAAATACATATGAATCTTAAAGGAATCTCAGAGCACCCATGCGGACCTCCAAGAGTCCCACTAGTGAGCCACCCGAAAAAGCGAAGCGAGCTTGGAGCTCCAACGCCACGGCCTCTCCACCAGGAACCCTGGGAGTCTCCGCCAAGAATTTCATGGAGATTCACACCACTATGCAGATCCAGAAGACGTGTTGACACCAGCTTGGGGACCTCCCATGGATAAAATTGAACGACTCATTCCGGCGGCAAATCTGAGGAAGGTCACTGATCATGGCCTAGAGCAAGATCCGAAGGTGGGTGAGGAGGAGTCTGTAGGAACTGGGCAAACTAAAGGCAGATGACGTCCACCTCTTCCAGGTGAAGGCCAGTTCCAGTCAGGACTCATGTCCCTGTCATAGTAGGAGCGCGAGGCACTGGGAACTTCAATGGCCAACAGAGCCAGAATCTTACACCTGAGCATCTCAAGGACTTAGAGGTCCAGCTCCACAATGGTGTACAAAGGTCAGAGGGACCTCAAATCCCAGCTCCGCACTGGTTAGAAGACCTGAAGCTCCCCCTTCAGGACCTAAAGCCCAGCTCCGCGCTGGCACGAAGACCCGAAGCTCCGAATTCGGGACCTCCCAGCTCCACGCTGGCTAGAAGACCTGAAGCTCCCCCTTCAGGACCTAAAAGCCTAGCTCCGCGCTGGCACGAAGACCCGAAGCTCCGAATTCGGGACCTTCCAGCTCCGAGTTGGCTAGAAGACCTGGAGCTCCCCCTTCAGGACCTAAAGCCCAGCTCCGCGCTGGCACGAAGACCCGAAGCTCCGAATTCAGGACCTTCTAGCTCCACGCTGGCTAGAATACCTGAAGCTTTCCGTCCGGGACGTAAAAGCCCAGCTCCTCGCTGGCATGAGAAGACTTAATTATCCAATGGGGATCTTCGGGAACCAGCTCCACACTAGAAACGAAGGAAGGGTGAGATGAACCACTCGACCCCTTGATGACGTACGAAAGATCCACCTGCTGGATTGGGACCTATGACTATAGCTCTCCATTGGCATAAGAAAACCACCAAAGGGGATTTACGAAGACCAGCTCCGCTGGAAACAGAGACGCGAGCCATGAGTCCAAAATGTCAAAGTCCCATGCACCGTTTGCATACGAAGGTTCGCTTTTGAGAACCTCACCAGTTCCACTATAAGGGCAAAGCACCGATCCCTCTGTTAGGGACCTACTATATCAGCTCCATAGAAGATCCGAGATGCTTCTGCGTGAAGATCCTTTTCGTCCACAAGTCAAGATAGTTCAACAGCTGTTGTAGTTAGTTCCCAATTCCATTTAGAAGAAGAAAGGGGACCTCCGCGCATGCATCAGCAGGTCCAACATTACGACCTTGGGGATATCCACCACCATCTTCTCCACAACAAATGAGCGCACCAACTAATGGCCCCCACGATGGGAGCTCGCTGTCCCAAGAACCCCTCATACTTCCAAGGAAGACCACCTCAACCTTGGGATTGGGAGCTGTTGGGATCTCCCCTTGGGATCTCGCAGAACCTCATACTGTCATGTAACAACACCGAGGAGATCCTGACCAAGCCGGGAGACATCCCACGTTGATAAGGCCCTTGAGGCTCGTCCGTGCAGTCGCCTCAAAGGAGTTTGCTGCCAAGGTTCCGTTCCAGGTCACAAAGCAAAATCCAGAGGATCTACCTCGAACCAGGACAAACCATCTCCACCACCTTCAAACAAAGGAGCTCTGCCACTATCTAGGGCCCCCATTCCCATTATAGTGGGAAGTCCTAAAGGAGGGTATTCTAAACAGGCCAGGAAGACATTGGCTAGAGCATCGAAATATGTACGAAGTAAAAGCCCAGCTTGGCGCTGGAGCGAAGACTAGGAGCTCCGCCTTCGGAACCTAAGAGTCCAGCTCCCCGCTAAAGATCCAAGCACCTCCTTGGGACCTAAAAGTCCAGTTCCATGCTAGCAGGAAGGACCCAAAGCTCCGCGTGCAGGACCTCCCAGTTCCGCGCTGGCAGAAGACCCAAAGTCTAGCTCCGCGCCAGCAGAAGTCTTAAAAAGCCCAGCTCCATGAAAGCCTGAGCTCCTATATTTGGAATCTAAGAGCCAAGCTCCAAGTTGATCCGTAAAACTCAACTCTTTGGTGGAGACCCACTGAGGTTTACGAAAACCAACTCCGTGTTTGCAAAGAAGTCCGACTCCACACCGACATCTGAAGAGCCGCAGGAGATACAAGCCAAGCTCCTCACCTAGCACACGGAAGTTCGCGGGGACATAGAAGTCATGCTCCATGCTGAGGTCCAACGATACGTGGGAGTTACAAGCCAAGCTCCAAGCTGACAGCTGAAGATCCACGAGAGACAAAAGTCCCATTCCACGTGGGCACATGAAAATCTGTGGGAGACATCCCGCACTTAAGCTTTTAGCCTAGACCTCTGGGCCCTCTAGATCTTATTCTCTATCATATATTATTTTATCATGATAAATATATGCGCCACACTAATAACTGTTGTTATTTGAAGGATATGATCAAGTGGCTCGTCATGACGAAACACCTTAAAGTGGTTGCAATCACGACAGCAAGCATGATTTGAAGGTGATCAACAAGGAGTCTTGGGGATCTGTGCCGACTAAGGGCAGACAACCCCTGTCACTTCTAAGGGCCAATGCTGATTAGGGCTCACATCCCTAGCATGATGGGAGCTCCGGGCAAGGTGGATCCCAACCTCCAACAGAGCCCCAAAATCGTATACCTAAGCAGGCAAAGACTGTTGGCCGCGATGGCAAACATGACTCCAAACTCACCGAAAAAAGTAGGGGGATCTATGCCTAATAAAGGCAGACAACCCCCACTTCCTCCAAATTAGGTCACGTCTATTCTCCCCAGAGCCTTTACTCTCATCATGGAGGGAAGACCAAATAAAGAAAGATCCCGACAAGAGCCTAAGGGCTCTAAACTCATATGATAGGAAATCCAAACGCAAGGGGATTTGTGAGGCGTACAAGGATGCGTCGGCCAAAATTCGATTTGTGCCAGGAGAGGGGACACATAGGGCCAGGCCACATAACGATGCCTCGGGGATCGCCGAAGACATGGGAAGACCGACCTCCAAAGATACAACCCATGGAAGAAATCACGACGCTTAAAGGACATAGAGAAAGAGCCCATTCGACGGCGGAGGAATCAACGAAGCTCCCGACGATGCGACGCAAATGATGTTATAAAAGAAGCCACAATTATGAAAAAAGGGAGATCAGAGAATGACGATAGAAGAAAAGGGGCCTTCTAACTTACAACAAGATCCCAACAAGGAGCTGACGGGATGTCTACAAAAAATACGGACCCATTCGCATTTTCTCCAAAGAATATGTCTAGAGTTCGCCCGGATATCACCACACATCATCATACCAAGAAGATGACCCGTCAAATAGAAGCTCCGACCGTGCGGGACTGAGAGGCCCAGATCCTGAAGGAGGAAGTAGACAAGCTCTTCCAAGTAGGGACCTGAGCAACGCGTGTCCTAGAGATCATTCTCCATCACCCCGGATGAATCAGCTGGTGGACTCCACCTCTAGGTGTGAGGTCCCCAGCGCCATAGACGCCTACCAGGGGATTTGGGAGGTCCAGATGCCAGTAGGGAGGCCTTTGAAGAATTAAAGGAATACCTCCACAATACACATCTCCCAGCAAAACATCTAATATGGAACAAGCTGGCGTTGTATTTCTCCATGGAAGCATTAGCTCCGTCTTGCTAAGGAAAGAAGAGCCCTCCCCAAGCCGACCTACTTTATGAAGCAAGGTACTGTCGGAGGATGAAACCAGATGATAAGTCAGTCAGATCTATCCGGGAGAATGATGAAATGCACCATCAAGCTAGGGGAGTGCAACGGGGAATTCAAAGCAACGGACGGCCCCCCAAAAAAGCTCAGACCCTCTCCGACTTTGTACTTGGGACTACCAAAGGGCCACAGAAGCAACAATCGAAGGTGTACGCAGACGGATCTGCAACCTTCGGAGACCTGGGACCAGGGACCTCATCTCTAACCAAGAAGGCTCAACCTCGCCATTACTTCAAATTCCAGACCTCCGACAAGGAGCTCGGATACTAAGCGAGCGGGCGCTATAACCACGCATGTAAGCGAGCGGGCGCTATAAACCACGCATTTAAGCAAGTGGACGATATACCCACGCATCTAAGTGAGCTAGCACTATAACTACGCATTCAAGCGAAGCTGGCGCTATAACCAGGGTAAACTAATTATATCCCTGAGAACCGCCTTGTCGGGATATGTACATTTTATCATATAATGACAGGTGCACCATATGATATACTCGATACCAAAGGTCGACGGACCTGCGGCGTACAAAGACATCAAAGACTGATAGTCTACGACGTGAGATGATGCCAAAGACCGACGGGTCGGCGGTGTACCCGACATCAAAGGCCACAGGTCTGCGACGTGAAAGATGCCCATGAGGGCGTACAAGATGCCGCCGCTGACGGGCTGCGGTGTACAGGACATCAAAGGTCATCAGTAAGGCCTGCGACGTGTATAGGTACCTCAGCGTAGCTGGCGCTATAACCAGGGTAAAACGGTGGGGGAGATCCCCACTTTTTAGGACCTTCGGGCCTATATTACTGAATTCGCTAAGGACAAAGAGAGCCTAGCGCAAAGCGACACCCGAGGACAATGAGACGGTCATTGCAACCAAGGGCGTGAATTTGTACTTGGCTTAGAATTGAATAAGCGAGCTGGCGCTATAACCATGCCACAATAAGGATGTTCCCAGAAACATCGCTCAGGTCCCACAGATGACCGCGCAACCACCTGATTTATCACCTAAGAACGCAGCAAAAGAAGTTCCAGTAGGGAAAACACCACCAGGAAGAAAAAACCAGACGGCCCAGCACTTCCATCCTTTTTCCTTCTCGAGCTGATCTACGAAAAAGGGGAGGTCCTCTTTTGAAGATATCCCCTGTGAAACGTTCACTAAGATCCCCCAGCTGTTGCTTCCTGACATTGGCAACTTTTGCTAGCTCCCCCACTCGATTTTGGTGGCACGCCAGCCTTTCTCTTAGCTCCCGAAATAGGAACAACTTCCTGAGCCGCTGAGATCCCCTCATCCTTGGGGGAGCTGGGATATCTCTTCCCGAATGTACCTGGCTGCAGGAATCTCGCAAAGCATGGGAGCTGCGATAGGTAATCCGACCTGGGGAACCAGCGAAGTGGCCCTTTCCTCCACATCCGCCAACAAAACATGTCCCTTCAAGAGGTAATGGTGGTAGGGAGGTAAGGCCCCTCTTACAATTTTACTCTAATTTACTTTTTGTCCCAAAAAACAAATTAGAGTAGGGGAGTGGTTGATACGGACTAGAATAGATGGGCCGAAAAACAAATAATAGAAGAGGCCCAGTAAGCCCATGAAGAGGAAGAGCCCAGAATGAAGTACAGAATCGGACCTTAGAGAAAGGACCTGCGAAGGTCCCCCGGATATAGGCATTATCCGGACAAAGGAGGGAAGGCTTTTGGGTACTTCAGGACGATGGGACATCAGAAAAAAGGAAAGGAAGTCACAGAGACACGTGTCGACCATGGATGGGGCAGTATCACTGTGGGAAAAGCTGTAGCCACTTGCAGGCTGTCATCAATCAACATTCGTCACTGTTCATTGTACCATATCACTGACGTCCCCTGAAATCTTGGGATATTACTTGGGAAGGCTGTTGGGAGCTGCTATAAAAGGAGGGACTTAGCCATTTCTCACAACAACGATTATCATTCCAACATCTTTCCACACACGAAAAACACCTTCTCTCTCACTGTAATAATTCCTTTCCAGTAGATCTTTCAACATGTATGAGCGAAAGTAAGCTATGAGTGTGTAAATCTTCTGAGTATAGTGAAGCCCCGTTTTAGAGCGCCCGTGGACGTAGGATCTGCAAAGATCCGAACCACGTAATTCTGTTGTTATTTCGTTTATGTTCAAGCAGGTCCCCCACGTTCCTTCAAACAGGTCCCCCGCGTTCCAAACACGTTCAAACAGGTCCCCAGCGTCCCAAACACATCTCAACATGCTCCAGATAGGTCCCCAGCGTCCCAATACGTCCTCAACATTCCAGGCAGGTCCCCCAATGTCCCAAACAGGTCCCCCGATATTTCAGACAGGTCCCCCAACGTCCCAAACAGATCCCCAAAGTCCCAAATACGTTCCAAACACGTCCCCTTCAGTTTCTCACCAATAAGCACCTTCCACACGTCTTAAATAATATCCTTTCCCCGGCTATATAAATTTCTTTACCCACACATAAAAATATCGTTGATTGGGTTTGCCCCATATCACCCTCATTTGTCTTTCTTCGGTCCAATTCACCAACATAAAAATATATGAAAACTATTCAAGGCCATTAGTGTATAATAGCGATTGTGAAACAAGTTTATGGGTGTATAAAATACGTAAAATAATAGCTTATCAAATTCCTCCACACTTAAACAATGCTTGTCCTCAAGCATTTACCCGAGATAAAAGGTGCAAACATTCTAATAAGGACAACATACTGACGACCAATGGATCCGAGTCTACAAATGCGGCTCTACGTAAGGACAGAGAGCTTCCAATTATTGGACTGTTGAACTCGATTCATCGACTAACATCATCATGGTTCAGTAAGCATTGGAGACCTGCGGAAGCTTCAATGATTCTAAATACTATATTTGGGATGAGCCATATTTGTGGAAAATTGGCTCGGATCAAATTATTCGTAGGTGTGTGGCAAATGATGAAATTAAAGACATTGTCATACATATGCATGTGGAGGACATTTCGGGCCTAAGCGAACTGCTAGGAAAATTTTAGACTGTGGATTTTATTAGGATTCTATTTTTAAAGATGCTTATTTATTTTGCAAGAGTTGTCCTAATTGTCAAAGAACAGGTACAATTTCTTTTAGAGATGAGATGCCACAAAACCCTATTTTGGTTTGTGAAATTTTCGATGTATGGGGAATGGATTTTATGGGACCTTTTTCAAGCTCGTTTGGCTTTCTTTATATCTTGCTTGCCGTTGATTATGTGTCGAAGTGGGTAGAAGCAAAGGCTACCCGAACTAACGATTCTAAAGTTGTTGTAGGATTTCTTAAGACAAACATCTTTAGTAGGTTCGGAGTTCCCCGCGCAATGACAAGCGGCCAAGGCACGCATTTTTGCAATCGCACGGTGGAAGCGCTCATGCGCAAATACGGAGTCCATCATCGATTAGCCACTACCTATCACCCACAATCAAACGGACAAGCTGAAGTTTCAAATAGGGAGGTCAAGAATATCTTAGAGAAAACCTTAAACCCAAATCGTAAGGATTGGAGCTTGCGAAACGATGCACCTTGGGCATACCGTACTGCTTTTAAAACACCAATCGGAATGTCGCCGTATCGCCTGGTTTTCGGTAAGATGTGTCATTTACCAGTTGAAATTGAACATCGTGCTTTTTGGGCAGTTAAACAGTGCAATATGGAGGCCACAAAAGCCGGTGACGAATGGAAATTCAGCTACAGGAACTTGACGAAATTCACCTAGAAGCCTACGAAAATGCGAGAATGTACAAGGAACGCACGAAGCATTTCCACGACAAACTCCTGCATAAAACAAATATCATAGTAGAACAAAAAGTTCTCCTTCATAATTCAAGGTTGAAATTCATGTCAGGTAAGCTCAAATCTCGTTGGATGGGACCATACATTGTTAAAAATATTTTTCCAAATGGCATTATTGAAATTGAGAACATATCTTCTGACAAATGTTTCAAAGTAAATGGTCATAGGCTTAAACCTTATTTTGAGAATGATTATATGACTGGCGTGGAAGCGATCAAGCTGCACCCACCCATTTATGCATAATCTCGAAGAACGTAGACTAAATCTAGCCAAAGACGTTAAAGAAAAGCGCTTATTGGGAGGCAACCCGATATTATCCTATTTTATTTTGTTATTGCAATATTTTTCGTTTTATCTATATTTTATATGATGATCCAAGGTTTGCACTAGGTTTGCACTAGGCTCGGGATTAAATATCCTCTCGCTCGAAATTTCTCTACAACTCCATCACTGTCAGGGAAGTTTTATTTTCAGTATCACTTTTATCGCCTCCTTCACATAGACTCTGAATTATTAAAATGAAAATGAGGGTTAGATTTTATCTACTATTTTCATTAGAATTCTACATTGAGGACAATGCAGAGTTTAGGTGTGGGGGAGATTTCACATGTTAGTGATGAACACATATCCTATCTCGAGCTAACCAATGTGCATTAATTAGAAGATGAGAGAAACAATTATGATTAGCTATTTGTATTAGGATGATTATTCTTTTTCTTCAGTTGATTTAAAAACCCGAATGTAGTCGACACAAAGCCTACTTAAATATGTGAGATTTGAGCCCTTCTATAAAAAAAAAAGAGTATTTATCTTTATACTCAGTTTTTTTTACGAGTGCGTCACATATGTTTCGAATATTCTAGAACTTGCTTTTTTTATACATGTTGATATCATTGGCAATTTTCTGTGTACAAAAGTGATTAAGGCACTTAGGATTAAGCCCTTGGGCTCACATTGACCCTACCTTCAATATTATTCGCCTAGTGAGCCAACTTGCCTCTGAACTTTTTTTTTTCTTGTTGAATTTAAGCCACTATATATACCCATATCTATCCTTTGGCTTTCGTTTCCACCCATTGTCGGATTAGACAAATTATTAACTGCGTAGATTCCACCACTTCGAGATTGGTTAGCTTGAGAATGCGCTAGATACTTGTTATTAGTATTCCTACAGTTATAGCTGAAAAAAAACAAGAAAACTTAGTCGGAAAGGTTTACCAAAAAAATGGGGGTCGAAAAAAAAAAGAAGCGCGTAGAAAAATATATCAAAAAAAAAGAAAAAAAAAGAAGAGAGAAAGAACAAAAAAAAATTATGAAGCGCTAGAAGCTTTGAGTTGTCTAGAATTTGAAATTGTAGCATGTCAGTATGATTGGTATGATTCTCATGTAGTCGTGAGTCATGGGATATTCGTGGGATTTAGCGATTAATTGATCATCTAGTCCGATAATTTTGACCTACTTTCCCAGAATTTTCCTACCTAATTCCTAAGCCCCATTACAACCCAATGAAAGACCTTTCGATTTGTACATTTAAGTCGCTATGTGAATACAATGTGATAGGTTAGCAAGCTTATAGTAATATCGTTTCATAGTGTTGATTTGAGCGCATACACATATATCCCATAAACACTTTGAGCGTATTGAAGGAATCCATGAGAGAGTTGTTGATTTTTGTGTCGTTCAGGCTTTAATGAGTTGTCGGAAATTGATATGATTGTCTAGTGCTAAATGTTATGAATAATTGCTATCTCTAAGGCAAATTAATATATGTCGGTGAACTCTTGATTAGAATGTTTTGCATCTTCTATCTCGGGTAAATGCTTGAGGACAAGCATTGTTTAAGTGTGGGGGTATTTGATACATAACAATTTACAATATTTTATACCCCGTAAAAGTGTGATTTTGGTCGATATTTGCACAATTTATAACGGATATTCTACGCTTACGTTTCAATTACATGCCTTACAGGTATCGAAGCAAAATAAGCAAAATAGAACAGGAAATGTGGATCCGTCAGTCCAACAACCAAATCTTTAAGCCCATACCATATGAGTTTCACTCGACCTAATCAAAGAGATGATAAAACATCGGATAAGGAAGATATGGCTAGACAATGAACAACGAGCCACCATCAGACACATAGCTCAAGGCAAGAAAGTAGAATCGACAAGATCATCGAAGGACTGCGGAATATTTACTCGGCTGCTCAAGAAGATTCGGAAGATTATGAGTGCTAAAGCCGGATCCATGTCCCCACTATGGAAAACATCATTTCACTGCCATCGTCTATAAAAAGAGAGAACCACGAAGAACAGCTCACTTCTCACAATTCTATTTTGCTTCAATGGTGTTACTTTGAATCTGTTGTTCCATCTTAATTTCGTATACAACTATGTGCTATCTTAATTAATTTGTATTTTGTTGGGTTTTCATTTTAAGGATAATCTTTTACTTAATTAAGCTTCAAGAACCATCGTCACCATTAGCTTGGCTATTTTATGGTATTGTATGTTGCTGAGAGTGTAGCAGAGAGAGCTGTATCTTAACGTGTTAAGTGGAGATTACGTCTCCCTTCTTTCACCATCTTCATCATATTGCTTACCAAGTGTTTGTCTTATTCCCTCAAAGAATTGTCCTTTTTGTCATAATATTTTCACGATTGTTCCTTATGTTGTGTGGCTTTTGCTGATTGATAGGGTTGCTCATCTTTGATTTGAACTTTAATCAATGATTGCACCTAGTTTTCTAGTTACAAATATTAGGTTTTTGACCAACGTGGAGTAGTTTCCTTAAGATTGCACATCATTCTCGTTATGCATTTCATGTTTTATGTTAAACTTTCATTCTACGTACCTTAGTTTCTTTACATTAAAGTGGCTAGAAACAATTACGAATAACTATCTTTTTTTATTTATTATTTAATTCTGATCACTCGTCGCTCGTTACTTGAGCAAATTATTCGGGCGTTTGAGCTGTTGTGCGCTGTTGCCGAAGATTAGCAAGAACTAATTTTCATTCCCATGGTCGTAAGTTTATCCCCATTTTGTCTCGTTGTTTCATTAGCATTTATAAATTTTAATTGCGCTTTGATTAAAATTTTTAGCGACTATTATTTTATCGTGGTTAGTTTCGATTTTTTTCTCGTTCGCGATTGTGCCCAAAACCAACAAAAAAAAACCCCATTAATATTATTATTATTATCATTACTATTATTATTAATATTATCTGTATTATTATTACCATTATTATTATTAATATTATTATTATTGATCGAATTTAAAATTAAAAATACATCAACCATTTTCCCTGTGGAGACGAGACGATCCTTACGTTTGTATACTCACATTTAGTGAATAAGGTTGTAAATTTTATTTTTGGCTGTCTACGACGCGACCAAATTTATTTAAAACCAAATTTTTTTATTTATTTTTATATTAAGAAAAGACATGACCGGAACCGGACCGGATTTTTGACCCGTCCAGTCAGAACAGGCCGCTCCTGTCCGGTCTTCAAAACGATGAGTTAGTTTAAATCAATTTTGATAGAGACAACAAATGGATGGAATTGATAAATAGATAATATGTGCATACGTATTAATTTAGTCCATACTTCATAAAGATGATAGTCCAAACTAAACTCTACACATGTAACGAATTGATTCGTGCGTACCTAATAATCCCTCTTCCATACAACAACGTAAATAAAATATGAGTTTGGTCAATTACCAAAAGGGTAACAATGCACCGATGGACTAGTCTCAACTCTCAATTTCAGAATGATGTGTTCTTATTTTTAACGTTGGTTAGTTTCCTTATATGTAGTAGTAGTAGTATATTTAGTAGAGCCGTAAATAAGGCTCGCGTTGCGGGGCGGGGCGGCTAACCTGCGAGCTGGCCCGCCATTTATTGTATTTACATATATATGTATTATAATAAGGTGAATCTATAGAAAATTACCTAATTGGATAAAATTTTTACACATAGGTACCCATGTCAGAAAATTTTACAGATAGGTACCCAATTTAATTTCTACCAGTTTCTTTAGTCATGACGTACCTTCCTCTGTGTATATTGCGTACCATAACTCGTTGAAATATGGTACCCAAATATAGCATACATCGTACCTAAGGCGTACATGTGTGTTACATAGAGCGTACCTAAATATAGCATACGTCGTACCATTTTCTGTTATATAGGGTACCCAAATGTGTTGATATAGGGTACTCAAATGTGTGGTATGGTGTACTTTCGGAGATCGGGTACCTATGTGCAAAAAATTTATTCTGTTAGGTACTTACATATAAAAAAATCCTGACAGGGTACTAAAGATCCCTTATTATAATAATAAAATTAATATTAAAAATAAATTTTAAATTAATTAGATATCTATTAATGTCATTAGTTGTATCTACTTAATGTTATACTTATTAACAAAAATATAATTAAAGGCATGTTTAACAATTACTTATTAACAAATACCAATTTTTAAGGCTCGGCCCGCCTCGCCGCCCGGTTCTGACAGCTCTAATGTTTAGCACATCCAATGTGTGTCCAAATATATTTAATTACTTATATTTTAAAAAATATTATTAAATGTGTTATCTAAAAAATTATTTTAATTTAAGTATAAACTTGTAATAAATTAAAAAGAGTAAAATTGTAATTGTGCAATTAAAAGTAAAATTGTAATTAAACATATCCTTGATGTGGGGCTCTCCCAATCAAAGAATTTTAATATTTGTGGGGAAATTTTATATAGCGGTAGGTTTAAATCTCAAAGTCATAGGAGGTGCGTTGGGTGCTTAAGGGACGTAAAAAGGGACGTAAACGGAAAAGGCACAAGATATGCGTGGTTCAGACCTTGTAAGGTCCTACGTCCACGGCGCTCCAGAAAATACTTCTTTTCACTATTTGGACAGATTACACACTTAGATCGCTCATTTCACGTAGAATCTACTAAATATTTGAAAAGAGAATATTCTATGTATTTTAGAGAGAATTATGAAGTGTTTTTCGTATCTTGAATGATGATGCTGCTGAAAATATCCAAGTGCTGCTTTTATAGGAGCTTCGCGGGGCTAGGGAGGTCTAGAGGCGGATTTCCTGGGGAAGTGACATCCTGATACGATGTACAGCGAAAAGTAGTCCTGTCAGGACAGCTTTTGCACAGTAGTCACATCTGACGCAGTAATCCCAGCGATACAGTCCATTCCTAGGTCGACACGTATTTTCCCGCCTCCTTCCTTCTTTCTGCTGTCCTTTCAGCTATCAGAGCGCCCAGGAGACATTGTTTTGCCCAGTGGTTATTAGCCGTCTTCTGAGGTCTTCGCAGCTCCCGATAGATGTGAAAATATCCTGTTTTATTGGGCCTTTCTTATTGGGCCTAATTTCTTTTTATTTTTTCAGCCCGCTTACTTTCTGGACCGTATCAATCCTATTTGGACCAATTTAACATTTTTGCCTTTTTATTCATCCCACGCTCTTAACATAAGGCAGTCAGAATAGGGTCAGATTTTGCATCGATGATCTTATTCCAACTTCGATTGGCTAAAGTAAGTCAAACATATCATTTGATTTTGATGTACATAAGTTAAACACGCGCGCACGCACACACACAAGATAAACACGACTGAATCTGATCTTCTTACACAACACTGTCTTCAGACCTTGAAAATTCTTGAAAGTCAACTTTTTGGGGAGCATTTGAAGAAGGTTCATCAGTTCTTGAACCGCACTTTGGATCTCCATCCATCATTTCTTGTTCCTTCAGCTTTCCAATTGCGTTATGGTCCTTAGACTTGCCCCATATTACTAAATACAACCCAACGACAATAACTAAAGCTCCTGTCACCCTGCAATGGAGAAAAATAACTCATGATTCATTCCATGAAAATCATATCCCAAAATAAAATTATAATTAAAATTTCTCACTTTCCGACGTTCAACTGCTCGGATAATACGAAGGAACTCATCACTGCAACTATCACCATAGTGAGAGGATTGAACGTCGTCACAAAAACAGGCCCTTTCTCCTCTATTACAACTCCCGCCACGTAGTAACCGACTCCCGAGCTTATCACTCCCTGCGCTAAAAATCTTAGATTTTTCAAATCGATTATCGAAAATTAAGCAATCATTTTTTTTACAATGCTATACTTGCCCCGTATATGATAGACAAGAGTTTGTTATCCAATTGCAAGGCCCATATCGAAGGGTTACGCCACTCGACTGCGAGGGTTAACACCGTTCCTTGCAAGGCCCCAACGACGCAGACCAAACAGGTTAGGGAAAAGCCCGACGCATAGGACTTCAACGTGATGGCCTATTAACAGGTAACAGTGAGATAATTAAGATATGGTAACTATTTTTTCAGTGTTATAATTGGCATTTTAGGGGCACGACATTTAGGGTTGACATTAGATGGACAATAACTTTCAAAAGAAGCTATTTTGGATCAGTATACGCCAGAATCCTAGATTTTGTACCAAATTGCTTATTTTTTTAACGTTATAGACCATATAGTGTCACCCGCCGAATTCGTCGGAATCCTAGAACCAGTGGCGAAGCCAGCCGTCTGAACAAGTGGGGTCCATTTTAATTGGACCCCATACCCACTATTTTTAAATTTTTCAATGGGGTCCATGTAGTATGTTTTTTTACAAATTGCTCATAATATTAATTTATTTACACTAAATTATTAATAAATTTTTTTTTCCAGTGGGGTCCATGAACCCCACTGGCCCAATGCTGGCTCCGCCAGTGCCTAGAACTTGGGGCAAAATAATGGTTCTGAATTATAATGTCTCTTAATTGCTTAATTTTTAAAACTTCTTGTACGAATTAATGTCACACCCTAAATTTGATGTCCATGGAAGGCCACCTCCCTAATTACATGTCGAAAGTAACATATGAGCCTTTGAGCATATGAATATACCTGAATAATGTAAAACGTGGACCAACAAAAACAGCCAATTAAGACCATGAGAGCTCCTTTAACTGAATTATCCTGAGATTTCTCGATATGAGCCGGGCTCATATCGGACTTTTGGGTCCAAGGCATTTGGAGAACGGGGCCCGTTACGAGGGTCATAATCATGGCTCCGCCGATGGTCACTAGAGTTCCGACAATCTTTGCCTGGCTATGGACTCTTCTTATGTCAACTTTTTCAAGCCTTAGGAAAAATTGAATTGCGACCTCTTTTAAAATTTTACGAGTCCCAAGAAATATATACGGTTGGATTTTATTTTATTTTAGTTTCACGTATAAGAGGCACCTTAGTATCCATGCAAGTACAAATGTTATGGCAGGAAGAACGTTGAGCATAGCTGTGGTAAAAGTTGGAGATGTGTATTTCATTGCAGCGTAGTACAAGTTCTGATCAATAACCGGCCTGTTATAATTATAACAAAAAGGGAACAAATAAAAATTAGACAAATCGTGCATATGTTTTGAATTTTGATTATATTTACACATAATATGCCTGACAAATGAAGTATGCAACTCAAGATCACTTACTCTAACAAGGAAAGTATTACGATCTTGTACATAACCGAGAACGTCATTCTTGACCTAGTTTTCCTGCGAGAAAGACAACAATCTCCTTTTCTTTCCTTCGGCTCAATTCAGAGAGAGAGAGAGAGATAGATAGATAGAGAGAGAGAGAGAGAGAGAGAGAGAGAGAGAGAGAGATTATGATACCTTTCAAACATTAAGGCAAAAGGGGCGACAACTATTGCAGCAACAATATTCCTATAAACAGAAAAGGTGTAATGACTCATTCCACTGTTTAGTGCAGATTTTGCGAGTATGGCCATGCCGGAATATCCGAATTGCAAGAGAATGATGGCTACGTAAGGTTTTGATCGCTTTAAGAGTTTCAAATCCATGAAGATAAAGACCGTTAGAAATAGTTTGAATTATGGTTTAACTTGTCTAGTTATGACTTTGGGTTTGATCTTACATGTATATATATATATACAAAAAAAAAAAAACATGGATATGCATGCACTGCAAGAGAGTTGCCTATTTGTAAAGTCATATGATAACAAGTTACACTAGTTAGACCTAAACTCTTTTCGTTTTCTTTATTATTATTTTTCATAAAGTTATGGAGAACTTAACATTGTGTCAAGTTTGATGGGTTACAATCGAACATCAATTAATAGTATTATATTTGTGCTGGAAATTTATATTATGCTCAACCTTTATGGGTAGGCAACTAGAATATAAATTTGCGTCATTATGCTGGACTTTTACTTTGGGTCACTATTGTTTATAATTGGAAAAAAAAAATAGATCACTACAATAAATTTAAGGTCTGGATCATTTTCTTGAAAAGCTTAGGTGAAAATCCTACCTGAGGATATTCCATATGATGAGGTCAACTGTGTATGAAATACTCTATGTGATACCCAAAGAGGATTTTCCACTTATTCTGTTTGAACAGAATCGAATTATTTAAAATTTGGATTTCAAATCCAAATCCATTTTTTGGAAATTATTAAGATTTCGAAATTTGGATTTCAAAATGAAGCTCGAACTCGAGAAGCGTCGAACTCAACTTCTAACTTTTTCTTAAAAAAAAAAAAAGTACAAAACTAAAATGAAAATAAGATCATAAATTACAACAAGCTCGCAAACCGACTTGCATGCTTTCGAGCACCCACGAGTGAGCCCGATCTCGAGCAGGCTCATTCGCGAGCCCGTAACGAGCTTGAGCCGGCTCATCGAGCTCACAAGTAAGCTCGACTCATTGTTCATCCCTAATTATTATTGACATTATTATTAGTATTATTTTTATTTTAAGTATTATTATGATTTATTATTATTAATATTATTTATTTATGAATAACTCATTACGGGCTCAACGTTGGATTTCGAAAACGGACCATTTTGACATGGAATTCCTAATACGACAAGTAATAAGCGTTTAAATTTAATCTCGGATTTGACCGAAATCGAAATCCAAATCCTTTCGATTGCCAAACAGAATTGGGGGAAAACTCATATTTCAAATGAAATCCAGAATCCAAACGGACCATAAGGAAAAGATTAGCATCTATACTCTTTATAAAGTTTCAGGGGATAAACTGTCATGGCTCTATCAAGTTATATTAAATTAAAAAATTATATTATATAGTTAGGAAACCACCTACTTCATGGTATTTTTGTAGTCTATATTTCCCTTCTTTAGTTAATAATATAATTAATATAAATCTATTATTCAGCACACGAATTTTAATGTGGAAATAAATTAGTATGTATTATTGCTCAACATTAGCCAAACATCTAATCTAATTATGTAATCCAACATGATGCAGTGTACATTAGGAAATCAACTCACTTTTATGTGATAGTGACTAGTAAAATCGTCCAGCCCACGAATTAAATTTTCAAAATATTTTACAGTTTTGTGCATCAAAATCTTTCTCAAGAAAAAGAAAAAAGGGGTATATGATTCATGTGGCGTGTTACCTTGGCTCTCTAATTAATTAAGGTACGACGACGAATTTCACTCAAAACTTCTAGACCAACTTATTTAATTATATTTTGGGCTTAAATGAATTTTGACTATGAAAATATACGTAAATAAAAATTAATTAAATGAAAATGAAAAAGAAGAATTATGTATAAACTGGCCCGTTACTAACTATATAGAAGCACAAAAGCTCTAGTAATAATTAAAATAATTTGGCTGTTCTCGATTGAACTTTTATTTTTCAAGAAATATAAAGACGTAGTTCCAACAAATGAAAACATCAAACGTTACATAGGAAACTAACATCTATCACTTGTAATACAATATTGATCTCTGAAAAAAAAACTTTGTAAATAATTAACTAGCCTCTTATCATTTATTAGAATATAAAATAATTAATGACATCCCCATCATATTTCCATATAGATGGTGCTAACATTCATTCAGCAAGTCATCATTAAGGTATAAAAATGGAATATGCATCGGATTTACTTCTACACGATGACGCAGTATGATCCTCGGAGCAATTAGAAACCTGTTAAATGAAAACAATAAATAAAAATACATAAACACCATTTGTTTATATGAATTAATTATAATCAATAATGGTTTAGGTGATAGTAAGGGTGTAGTTGGTTTAAGAAATTTAATGTGGAAAGGTAAAATAATTAAAAGAAAAATTAATTGTTGTGTTTGATTGATTAGTGAAATAGATGCAGAAAAGAAAAAGTCAACTTAAAGCTAAATCCGTGGAAAATCATTTCTTCTCCCAAATAGTGGGGAAACATAAGAAAAATCTAGTGGAAATCATTTTCTTTTAGTTTTCGTTTTCCTCGCCGCTTCATTAATCCGAACATAGCCTAAAACAAAACTTAAGTTGTAACAACCGTGTTTAGATCGAACTAAACCAAAATCGAAATTGTGATAAACTATGAACTGCCGAAGATTGGAATGAAACTGAAACTTGACCCTAAATCGGAATTAAAATGAAATTGACATATGCCCCGTTTGGATTCCGGATTCCGATTTGAAATCCGGATTTGCCCCAAATCGTCCGTTTGGCAGTCACACCGATTTGGATTTTCGCCCAAATCCGAGGGAAAATCCAAAGTCTTATAAGTCGTCGGATTTGAAATCAGTCTCAAATGGTCCGTTTTCGAAATTCAAAGCTGAGCACGTAACGAGTTTTTCGTAACTGATACTAATAATAATAATAGTATAATAATAATAAATAACAATAATAATGAAAAGAGATTATTATAATAATAATAACAATAACAATTAGGAGATGGACGGTGAGTCGAACCGATTAACAAGCTCGATGAGCCAACCGAGCCCGTCATGGATTCGCGAATGAGCCGGCTCGAGCTCGACGAGCTCTTGTCGAGGTCGAGCTCGTCAAGGGTTCGCGGTTGGCTCGAGCTCGAGCTCACTCGTGGGCACTCGTAAGCTCTCAAGCCGGCTCACGAGAGATTGTTTCTTTTATATACTATTAATAATTTTTATCTTGTTTTGTACTTCTTTAAATTATTTTAGAAAAAGTTAGAAATCGAGTTCGACGAGCTTCACTAGCTCGTTTTGAAATTTGAATTCGAAATCCTAATGTATGCCAAACGGTGAATTTGGATTTGAAATTACGATTTTGAAATTCATAATTTAAAATCAAGTGATTTCGTTCAAATACGCGAATCTACTCGCACTCGTAACGAAATTGGACTTCGTCAGTCAAGCGCAAATGCCCGTCTATTCGTTTGAATATCCGTCTGTTAGGAGACATAACCAATTGTCCAATTTAACCTTGAAGATTAGATTAGAGGACATAGAAAAACTTACTGCAGAGTTTGAAGATCATCATGGAATTATTTTTGATCGAGTTCTTTGTAATTATTTGAAAGAACTTCATCGTGGGATTTTCGTTAATTTTTTTTTTAAAATATATATACATATATTTTTTAAATCGGGGTTCACGATGTCTGAGGCCTGAGCCAATTCTGCAGGTCCTTAACTAGTGGGCTAGGCCCGGCCCGAACCTGATGTCAGCAGCAGCCCGCATAATTGGCCTATGGGCCTTCACGTTTCAGCCCATGCACCTCTAGGCTTGACTTTCGACTTTAAATTCGGTAAACTCAATACAACATTAATGAATTATTTAATACACTTAATTTTACAGTAGAATAAAAACAATATTTGTCTAGAAAGAAAAAGGATACCAAATGTTTAAAAAAGCGTAACATCGCGCGCTTTAACGCGCGTGGTAGCGTAAATTTATCACAAAACGCGACGTCGCTTAAGAAGAAAAGCGTACAGTACTGAGTTATTGCCAGAGAGGGAGAGAGGCAGAAATGTATTTGATGTAGTAATTCTTTTATGATTTGACTATATTTTATTTTTCTATTTTTTTTCTAACTTTCAAATTACTTCCACCAAAATATAAAAGGCGATTATTTAATGTATCACTGTAATAAGAACTTTATCTAATTTCTTCTTTGTTTAACAGCGATCAAAATGACATGTATATCTTCTATTTTTCGGTATCCATAAGAATTATTTTCTAAATACTCCATTTTTAAGTCTATGATTCCCTAAAATTTTATTAGTTTTATCTTGATTTTTAATGATGGCCAACCGATGAGAGTGAAATTAGATTTAAAAATTTTATTAAATCTTATGTACATGAATTGTTTAATATATTTTTATGTATGTTTTTATTATTTGGAATATATTCTATTAGATTTTACATATATTATTGAACCCAAATTTTATATATAGCTTAATGATATAATGTGCTTATGATAATAATTATGATGTGGACCGCGTAAAATGACTTTTTGAAGCGGCGGTTGGTGTAGCTGTTCTTCCCTCGTGACTTCTCTGGCGCGAGTTCTTCGGTCTCCGTCGATCGTTTCCTTCGAGCCGAACACCCAAAAACTCAAAAACACGTCAGAAGGGGGCCGGGGTTGGTGCCGGCGTAGCCCTCCGATGCTTAAGTCAGAAAGCGGGTGAAAATAGGTGTGTTGGCTCGTAAATCAGTTTTGGTTATTTGGAAAGCGTACCTGGGAAATGAACTAACAGTCACTATTTATACTAACCTCGTTTCACCTTGCCATGACCTAGTCTTTCACCCTGGCCCGCGTTTCTCGCGACCCTCACGGAGGGAACGTGGCTTTCCCCATGATCCCACGTTCTCGTCTCCTCCTCTTCCCTTCAGTTTTCTTCACGATCTCGTCTCCATATTACTCAACTGCCCCGATCGAGCATCTTTTCTTTCTATTCTGATCAAACTGTCCCTACTTCCCTTTATAGCAAACCTGTCCTGCTCGGGCTCACGACGAACCGGCCATACTCGTGCTCATACTCTCCCTCTAAAGACCTCGACCATACCCCTTAACCGGGCTCTTGCCCTTGCTTCCTTCTCGGGCCAGCCTAACTCGAGCTTCATCTGGCCTCACCCCCTCGGCCGCTATAGCTACTTGGGAGATTCCTCCGGCTCCATACCCCGTTCTGCTCTTTCGCCTTCCTTTCAGGCGGTACTCATTCGGGTATCTCCCGAGGGTGCATCTACCCTTGATTTCAGTAATGACATAACTTAAGTTCATGTCCGAAAGAAACGTGTCAACAATCTCAAAGAAAGAAAAGACTTTCTTTGGTCTGATTAGATGTCATCTACTCTCTCTCTCTCTCTCTCCAAATTTAGGGTTCACTGCGCCTTTCCTCATCTTTCGCTTGGCTTCGCTTTGAATGGCAATTGAACAGCTGTAAAAGCTTCAGCTCGTAATTAAGAATTTAAATGCTTATGTTGTGGGCCTAAACTTTCCCTGCATTATCATCAGTTCACGAGCTTCGATTCGCGTTCTTAATTCGCCTCTAACTTCGTGCCCACAGTAATCAATTTTCATCATGTCAGTTTTCTGTTCGATTCAGTGTGCGAGCGAACCTTCCTTTTTCTTTCGCCGCTGAAAAAAAAACACCCATGTTAAATCCTTGCTGGGTTTAAGACTTTCTTTCTCTTTCTCTGTAATTTGTCTGAGATTTGAAGAAAAAGGAAAAAACTCTCAGTTTTAGGTTGAATTAGTCCCTAAAGCTTCGATCGTTACTGGGATTATCTCATCCCCAGAAATAAATGAATGGATTCGAGGGAAGGAATGTCATTACAAGGTTCAGCTCATTATTACCTAAACAGAGGTGGGATTAGTGGTAATAATTTGAGGCCTGCCCACAATGTCCATGGCAATGTTTCTGATAACCAAACACCAGAGTCTTTTAGAAATCTTTCGATTCATCATCATAATTTAGGAGGGATGATCTGTGGTGGTGGAAATTCGAATTCCTCGTTCCCCAGCGATGATTCATCTCCTAACTTTAGTCGAGGGCCGAGTTTGCCTATGATGCCTGGTAATGGATCTCACCACGTTGGTGAGTCTTCGGGGAAAAAGAGAAGGGGTAGGCCGAGGAAATATGGCCCTGGAGAAAGCAAAACGCCGAGTTTAAGGTTGTCTTCTTCGACGCCTGGGAGAGCCTCGGGTGAGAATGTAAGGAAAGGGAGACCGCCAGGGAGTGGATGGAAGCAGAAACTTGCTCCTCTCGGTAATGTTTTGCTAAGTCCCTTGTAAGAATTCAGCCCATTGATGTGGTTTTTGTTGCTTTCTTGTGTGTTGTGGGGTGGAGATTGCTGCAATTGTTAAGTTAATGGCTGATGTCTTGAGAGAAAGAGTGGTCTAAGTTTGCTACTTTTCTTACTGATACAATGCAAGAGCTAGATACGAGAGACGGTTATTTTCAGTTTAAGGAAATTACTAGGGAAAGGAAAATGAAATGGAATGGAAAAGGATAACTAATTACCAATATTTGTTGATAAGGAAAAGAAGAGAACAGAAAATCTAGCTTAAGTGAGCAAAGCTTAAGGTTGACGGAAAATGATAAGATTTAGAGCAGAAAGGAAGGATTGATGGTTCTTGGTGTGACATTCTAAATCCCAAGTTGTCTGATTCTGTATTTTATAAAAAAAATAGTGTTATCTATTGTTTCTCATGGCACGAATCTTTGACGGGCTTAATAGCTCTTTCAAAACATCGCGTAGATAATCTTCATTGTATAAATAATACGTAGCATATAAATGGTAAGTATTACCTATATAAATTGTAAACTCATTTCATGAGCTTTTGGCATGCTAAGGAAGGACCCCTTTATTCTAGGGATTTTGGAGCGTGTTGAGTGGTAATTACCAATATCCATACTTAAAATCTCTCTTTTTTTTACTGTCTTAAATCTTTACTTTCTATACAGGCGACTGGATGAACAGCTCAGCTGGCCTTGCATTTTCACCGCACGTCATACACGTTCAACCTGGCGAGGTACTCAAAAAAAAAATCTCCTTTTTTATTGCACAGCGTTCAATTCTGTCGAATATCACCTCACTAACTAAATACATTCAATGCAATAATAATGATAATAATAATTAGGACGTAGCAGCCAAATTATTGGCGTTCGCACAGCAAAGGTCGAGAGCTCTATGCATTATGTCCGGCGGCGGATCTGTTTCTTCTATAACCCTTCGCCAGCCTGCGAATTCCGGCGAAAACATCACTTACGAGGTTTAGAGTTCGTACTTATTTTATATACGCCTTTTTTTGTTACTAATTTTTTTAATACCGTGTTATTTTTTCTTTTAGGGCCGTTTTGAGATACTATGCCTGTCTGGTTCTTACCTTGTCGACGAAGGCGGTGGGTCCCGCGATAGAACGGGTGGGATAAGCATCTCCGCTTGCACGCCCGACGGTCATATAATTGGTGGAGAGATTGGTGGAGAACTAATCGCCTCAAGCCTCGTGAATGTAATGATGATTTGAGATCGTTCGTTTATTATTCAGCACTATGAGTTCATATACTGTTAAAAAATCTCATGCGTAATAACGTTTGATACTTTTTATCGATGTACGTAGGTAGTCTTATGCAGCTTTGTGTACGGAAATGCCAAAGCAAAGAGTAGCAGTAAGGTCGAGAGGGCATCGACGGACTAAAAAAAAAGGTAAAACGAGCCATTTGAAGAGTATTGATTTTGCGTCTTTCTTTTGATGCTGAGAAGTTATGAGAAGAAAACTAGACAGCTTTGTGTTTGTTGTGTAATTTGAAAGAAGAATAGTGTTTGTTTTTTTCTTTTGTGGTAGATGATTTGGTGGTGTTTGTTGTGGGCATTGTTGGAGTGTTTAGCATCAATTCTGTGATATTACATCAATTCTAGTCTCTGCCAAAAGGAAAGGGAAAATGAAGGCAAGATAACGTAGGAAGTCTATGATACATAATCAAAAGACAGAGACGAAGTTGTAATAAAACTCCATTGCGAAAGAGAAAGGAAAGCAAAATAACATAGCAAGTCTATGATTTATATATACAACATAGCAAGTCTAAAAGCATAATAAGATAGCAAGTCTCTCTATCTCTATATATATATATATATATATCGCAGATTGTAATAAAAAGAGTTGAGAGTGCTCTCTCTAGTTGACAAAGTGAAAGACATCGTAATGCTGTTTCCTAATAATACGATTGATTTCACACACCAACTTATTCAAACGCAGTTCATATAGCATTATACGAACATCACATGTATGATGATCATAATTATAGAGTAAACTCCAACCCATACAAATAAATACTCAAATCCATGCTATAAAAAAAAAAAAACAAATTATGGTTTGTTTTTTCTTTTTTTAAGGACAGAATACGATCCTATAACTGGTGCCCTCGGGACAGGTGAAGGTGCTCGTGGGGTCGTCCTCGGGATAAGTAAAGGCATCGCGACACCTCGACTTGAAGAACCTCGAGAGGTTAGTGGGCCTACACGGGCCGTTGTGGCAGCAGTACTCTGACGTCTTGAAGACGGTGCACGGGTTGTGGCACCCGCCCGACGTCCTCAGTTGGGCCGGGCACTGACCGTTTATGTCCGCAGCGCATCTTATGGACCTGAAAGACGCAGTTGTCGTATGAATAATTGATTACGAATGGACATAGTATAATGGAAAGAGATTACATGTTACCACTAACTAGCATAAAAGTTATATTGATGTTGAATTCTTGATACTGATTTTATTTTTTTATTTTTGGATTGATTACTTTCTTAGTTTGTAAGTTGGGGTGGTAGGGCAACAAATTTAGTTGATGGCATCAGTAATTTAGGAGAATTATGTGTCGGAGCCCAAGATCTTGCCTCCGCTCGAAGGATTTGAAGGTTGGTGTTTTCGCGAATTTAGGAGGTGACATGTGACGGGCCATAACTTTCAAAATCGAGTGCATTTTGGGACAAAATCTAGTGTTTCAGATACACACATAAATTACTTATTTTTTAAAGTTATTGTTCGTGTAATGGACCCAACGTGATTTGCAAGACTAGCAGGATAACTATTCCTAATGATATATAGAAATGTCTAAAACGGACTACATCTAGGAAAAAAGTACTTTATGGTTTGGTCGAATTATGATCTTAGAACATATATGCAGACCAACATAAAATAGCTTTGTCGTGCACATCTTATACTTGACTATCTTTTTCTCTTTTTTTGGACTCATCTTATAATTTGACTCATCACCTTGACTTTTTACAAGAAAATGGTCACAGGTCAAGAAAGCACGCTCTCATAAACACACACGTGGTAGTGTGTAGTTTAACAACAGACTTTTTCTAATGCCTAGCCAAAAAATACTAACAACTTGAGTTTTATTCTGATCTTGGCATTAATAAACAGAAAAGCAATGAAAAGAATCAATACAGAAAAAATTAAGAAGAAAGAGAAATAAGTACCTCGTACAGCCATTATTGACTGGAGCGAACTCGATAGGCACGTTGAATCCCTCCATGACGGAGACATCGTAGTAATCCTTGTGAGCGAAGGTGTTCCAGCCGTACTCCGCCAGGGTGTACGGCGGCGAACCGTACGTCGTGCAGTTCAGCTTCCCGTCGCAGTCGCCGGTCAGGCACTTCCCCCTTCCCGAAGCATCGAAGGTGCAGTTCGTCCTCGCCCACAGCTTGGCCAGCTTCGGCCCGTAGGGGAGGTTGATGGTCCACGTCTGCCCGGAGTCCAGCCGCCGGCCGGCGCTGGGAAGGGTCGCCGGCCACACGGTGTACGGACAGTTGTTGCGTATGTCGAATGTTATGGCGTGGGCGGTGGCTTGGAGGAGGGTTAGCAGTAGAAGGATCGCCGGCATCGGCGGCGATTTCTTGTTGCGGGACGCCGTCGTCATTTTTTTAAGGTTGTAGTAATGATATTTGTCCGAGTTTTTTGCAGTTTTTGTTTTGCGTGTGTGTGTTGCTTAGGAGATGAGATTGATTTTATAGAGCGGTGTGGGGGAAAAGCTTGCGTGAGGGATTTGTGTTGAAAAATGGTGGCGTTGAAAAGTATTGAATGGCTACGTATTTTTGGGTGAATAATATATGTGAATATGAACTTTGATTAAAAGAAGTTGATTTGTACCTAATCTTAGTTTTTCTGGATATAGTTTTGCTAGTCAAATATAAACTACATGGCTGCTATGGTATGTTGTCGTTTGCTTCATCATGCACCTCCTTTTATGGTGGGGCAAGGCATGCCTTTCTTTGCTTTCACACGTCTCGCACATCGATACACTGTTGGAAATAATTAAGAAATTCTCATCTACTTCAATTTTCATTTATAAGTGTTTGCCCCATCATTGATTTGAATAATTTTTTTTTGTCACTGTGGACGACTTGGAATTTTCAGGAGAAGCCAAAATTTATTGATTATAAAGTTATTAATCAATTTGGTAGATTTGATACAACTTATATATTATTAATATTTTGATTAACTAGTAATTAAATATTCACTATCATATTTCTTCACAAAGGGGGTTGGTCGATAGAATCTTTCAGTGTTCCGCTTTATCATACTTCTTGTCCACAATGTATTATTATATGGGTATTAAAAAATAGTCTGTATAAATGCAATATCTATTCTATATTATATTAAGGGTTAAGGGATATGATAAACCGTAGATTGATCTGTATCAATTGACCAATCATATTTTTTCTACGTCTATTAAAAATACTAATAAGACATTAAAACATGTACATTCCGTAAAAATCATAATAACTACTAAATGCTATTTTTAGTATATTACCTATTACATCTATGTAATAATAATTTATTTTATTTTATTGCACACACGTATGGTATGCCAAAAATATTAGTATAAAATATGCGCCAACACCAACAATCATACAAGATTCATGGTGTGACCTTTTTGGTCCTTGAGCGTTAGAGAATTTTGATGGACTGTGTAATTGTAATGACGTTAGGTCTATAAATTAAGCAAATCGATTTGTGATCAATATAACGTCTAAGTTCATGATAATGTTCGGCCATGCATGATATATGAGCTAAAATTGATTAAAATTGTTGAATATTTGATTCACATGTGATTCTGTGATAAATTGGTGAAACTAGGTGATCGCATGTTATAGACAGCCCATGTGATAGGATATATCGCTCTGTGCTATATATGGAAATAATGCATGAGATATCCTAGTGAGTTATAAAAGGAAAATATGCTGTTTATATATGAAAAGTGATATATCCGTTGATACTTGTTTATTCCTGGATAAAATCGAATAGAAAATCGTTGGCATGCATCCAACTGAATTAAATGTGCGAAATCGTTCTTGATATCTTTCCTTATACTGAATATGATGTTATGTTTAGGAAATAATTGATTGATTGACTTTTTGGATAAGATGCAATAATATATGGTATGTGCTGAAATGGTTGTGATCTCTGACATATGGAAAGTTTAGCTATGACATATTAACTCGTGATTTAAATGCTATGATTTAAATTATGTGCTAAACATGGAAAATATATTGATGTGCTGCTATCTCGTGTACCATACATAAAAGTAAATCTGGATTGATTGAGTCTATAAACTGATAGCAGGGAATCACATATGGAAAGTGCTGATATGGTAAATATATGTCGAAATGATTGAATACGCCTTGATAACGAATCTGAGCTTTTATATGGAATATGATCATGCATGCTAATGACCGTTGTGAACGTTGATTATGAGGATGATCTACATGGCATGTTGACTTTCGAAAATTGCATGGAAATTATGCTTAAATTGATGATTATTATATGATATGATTTTCCATGTGAAGTGCTGTTTGAAAAATGTTTATATACAAGCTACACTTAATAATTTCAAGCACTTAAAATTTGCGAAAATACGTCTACGAGAGATTTTTGAGCAGAAACATATTGAGAGATTCCTGATCCTTCACTTGCGACAGCTTTCTGCCATACTGAGCTTTAACTTGCGATTCCATCACTGAGCGAGTGATTCATCCTGATAATCCTACATCCCACCATATATTCTGTCTTCGGACGTGAGCAATACCAAGGAGGCAAGGTCGACGTTTACGCACATGTTTACTCCTCTTCGGTAGCGAGCTGTGTTTGTCGGGATCATGAGATTCCGAGGAACGAAACTCGGCGTGTGGTAACCTAGTGTATCTAGTGCTCGACTTGTTTCGTTTGTGTATTGGGCTAATCAATCAGTTTTGTATCCAGCTACGGTGCATTATAGTGATTGGTTAAACTCTTGGGAAGCAAATCCCAAGGAGAGGAGTAAACCCCAGTTGGGGATATAACCTCTACAAAATCCTGTCTCGCATTTACTTTTCAGTTATTCCTTTATCGCTGTGAGACAGACCCGACACACATCCGACGTAACTAGGATATATCAGGCATACTCATTACAAACATCAGTAGGCATCTCTAAGTCACTACATACTAGAATTGTGAAAAGAAGAAGCATAAAATTTTATAAGCCTAATTCACCATCCCCCTCTTAGGCACGTTTTTCACATGGTAAAGTTGTTCTCAACATCAAGTAAAAGCAAACTTGGGTAGTTTTTCAAGAAACCTACGTAGCTCAAACAATCACGTCCTAGTATGCAACTAGATGGCGTTGCCGCACGTTGTGCGGCTTCTATGCAACCATTTCCCGGAATTGAATGAGTAAATGGTTAATATACATATACACAAAGTAGATGGTTGTATATTAAATATACATATGATGTCAAAATAATGTTGATACTTTAGTGTTATAGGTGTTTTACATGGTTCAATTACAGTACGATTAGCTGTTGAGATTATAAATCGGAATTTATTTGCACGAGTAAAATACATATACATGATTGTTATTAAGATTTTCTAACCACCAATCATATCAAAGGGATGTGTTTAGGTTAGGTAGACACCCTATCGCTACCACGACACCATCCTTTGGATACATCGCTAGGTTTCATATATCATATATATGGGAAAAAGTAGTCGTTGTTTAGGGCGATTTTATTACAACGATGAGGCTACATAATTTTAAAAGGAGGCATACATCTGTAATACATGACAATGGAAATTTATGAAAATACTAATTAAGCCACATTATAAAGTCAAGTAAGGTCATCACCAACTATTTCATCTATATAGAGATGCTACAATATCATTTCTCAGCATTTATTTTGAACAATATCATCGAACTCCACCAATTGTCTTTATATTCTATAGAAAACTTTTGACAATGTATATTCCTTCATATATTCATTTATACGGTAAAACCTCTATAAATTAATAACATTGGGACTATTAATTTTAGTAATTTTGGGAGATATTAATATATCGATAAATTAATATTTCATTAATTAAAGAAATGTTTGTAAATTCAACTATTTTTTAGTGCATGCCAATGGCGAACTGAATCAGATGAAACATAAGTGAGTATATTATCTTCATACATGCAAATATATCATGTAACTATTCTTTCAAAAAGAACATTGCTAATATTATTTGTTGTAATGGTCTTCGAGTGACATGTTGTTCATGGTAAAGCTCGTGAATATTTTGTAATTATAATAACCATTATGTTGAATTGTAATATTTTATGAATATTAATTTAGAGTTTTGATGGCCTCTAATATTTATAAAGGGATTTTTTAAAAATTATTATCTTATAACCTTATCGAATTTAATGTTTTTTTACAAAGACCCAAGTCGGGACCACACGATTTTATTATTTTAGAGAGAATTATTAATTTATAGAGTATTAATATGGAGAAGTTTTACAGTATTAAGTTTTTTATTAATTTATTTATATGAAACATAACAATTATACAAAATTATAAGTAATATATTATTCTGATTAAGAATTGTTTAATTATATGAAAATATTAACTGTAGGTATGTTTATATTGGGTCATTTTGCAATTTTAAATAAGTTTAGGGGTATAATTGTAAGTATGGATCCCGTTGGAATATTAATGTCACGTTGGAATATTATTTCTATAAAATATTTCAGTAACGGTGATATATGTAGCGTTGTTAATAAGGAAAACTAAAAACAAGAAGAAATAAAAAAATAGTCAACTTGGAAATACAGGTCTTCCGTCCAAACCATTAAAGCTAAATTGTGAGATGTAACATGCTGTAGAAACTGGCCACGTTCTTGCTTTTATAGTAGTATAGATATACAGACGATTATGGAATGTTTATGCTTAAGTACCTAATATTATAGAAAAAATCAAATCAGTCTGCTATTAGAATTTTTCTATGTATAGGTATCTAATAGAAAATTTTACACATATGTACCGTTTAGCTGGAGGTACATCATATAAATTTAAGTATCATAGGAAAACGTAGATACGTAATACATTGAAAAAAGGTATATCAAGCTTGCATAGATATCGCACAAAATATTTGGAAATTAGGCACCATATAAACGCGCGATATGATACATAATATACATATAAAAGATACATAATCGATGGTTATATGGTACTGACAACCAAATGGGTAGATATGTGTAAATATTTTATTCTACTAGGACTCTATAAATAAATTATTTCCGACAAGGTACTCAATTGATAGTATTTTATTCTTTTGGATATTTAAGTGCAGATACACCAAGAATTATTAATTACAGTAAAACCTCTTAAACATTGGTACTATTAAATTTTATTTACTTAGAGAGTTATTAATATAAATTATTTATTAATTAAAGAAATTCTTGCAAATTCAACTATCTTTTAGTCCATTCCAATGGCGAACTGAATCAGATGAGACATGAGTGAGTATATGCAGATATATCATGCACACTGTTTTTTCAATAATAACATTGCTAATTTTATTTGTTGTAACGATCTTTCATATATCTGACATGTAGTTCATGGTAAAGCTCGTGAATATTTTGTAATTATAATATAATTTACCATTATATTTAATTGTAATATTTTATCAATATTAATTTAGAGTTTTGATGGGACCTAATATTTATAAAGATTTTTTGAAAAAATATTCTTTTATTATCTTATAGAATTTAATGTTTTTTTTATAAAGGCCCAAGTCGGGACCACGAGATTTTATTATTTTAGGGAAATGATTAATTTATAGAGTTTTAACTGTATCTGGTCTACAAAAATTATCAACATATATTATCATATTACTTTTACAAATTATTAATTTAGAACTCCATAGTGGACTTGGTACCAGCTAAAAATATTTCGACAAACAAATTCACTCTTGAATCCAATTTAGACAAACAATATATTTGATAATGCTCATTTGATTTTGAGAATGAGTTCAACATTATTATGTGATAGATGATACTATTCATAACAAACATTAATTTTCTGTTAAAAATGACATTATCCCGTCATTACAATCTTATCGTGGCCTACCACCTTTTGATGATAACACAATTTCTACGACAGAATGTTAGATAATCTCATTTAGTTGGGGAATCATCAATCATATACTTATAAAAGTTGGATCTTGACTTCCCATTTACCACCCTTATAGCTAATCGTCGTGACACATCAACTTTCACATAGGTAATGACTATTTTAGGTCTCATTGTTAGTAGAATTACATGGGTGGTATCATCAATTCATTCTAAGTAATGGAAGGAAAAATTCATTTTTTTTCTATGCACGTTGGAAGATCAAAGGACAAAAGATCAAGAGTCATACATCCAATGGAAAGGTTCCTTTCCATTTATATTTTGAATTTTCTCTCTTCCACCGATTTCTAAAGACCAAGAGTCACATCCAATCAGAGTGGGCTGATTGGGTATGTGAATGACGTTCTCACTAACGCGCCACGGGCTTGACTTAGAGTCCTCGGCCGATAGGGGCCTCGCCTCACTGACACGTGAATTCTCTCCATTTGTTCTCAATCTCCGATGGACGTCGGTCGGTGTATGAATCTGTGCGCCTATGTGACTGTGTGTGCGTGAGAGAGAATTGAGAGACGTCACCCGAGAGGACGTTATGTTTGGATTGGAGGGTCCATCTTGGCTTCGTTGAGTACCTTCCAACAGGTGTTTTTTTTCTTCTGTCTTGAAACTCTCTGTCAAATTGCTTCGTTCTTGATTATTTATTAAGAGGAAGAGTAAAACATTGGTGGGGCAGGTGTGGATTGCAAAGGCCGAGTACGATGAGTTGGGTCCTTTGATTGTTCATTGGAAGTGCTTCTAATCATACATACATTACATACTGGTCGGAAATTTAGTTCAGTTCCTCTGTAGTTGTTCTGTTTGGTTGAGCTCAATATCTGTAGGTCACCAGAAACCTCAACCATTATTTAAGTGTGCGTGTTGTTGGTGGGTTTACTCTAACTCACTGAGACGTCTTTTGCTTCTAATGAATGATTCTATTGATAACGTTGGTAGGGTTTAAGGTTTTATACCTTTGAATTAGGTATAAAACCTATTGGCCATCTACCAAGCCCATTACAAAGTAGTACCACAATTACAGTAAAAGAAATTACAAGACTCTCGAACTAATAATATTTTTGCAGTTTATAATATTCCTAACAATCTCCCCCTAAATGTCCAAAGTACAGTGAAACCTATCGTCTAAGTCGTCATTTCTTTTTCTTCCTCTTTGAGCGAGGAGGAGGTGGAGTTCCCTATGGGCAAAGTACGACTTCCTGAACCCTAGAGCGACCTCGAAATGTCTGACGTTGTTTATGAGAACAAGTCGCTCTCGGATTGCTCCGATGGTTTGATTTAGAAGAGGTCGTTCGTTGACTTCTCCGCTTTCAGGTTCAGCATCGTCATGAAGCGTGTCCAGTTTTATCCTTAGGCGATTGAGAATTATCTTCAGTGTTCCATCAGAGACCTTGACAACTTCAGACACTATGAGGGCTTGCATCAGATTGCTCTTTCGTTGATGGTAAGAAACTGCAGCTCTGGTTGTAAGAAGATGAAGTCTTCTCCGTACTCTGCCAGGACTTCGCTGTTATTCCAAGGTTGTGTCGGGTTGACTTTTCCTCATATTGCGCTCTAGAGCCATTTGAAGGTCATGAGCAGCGTATAACTCGATCTGCCTCAGCATGTTTTCCTTGATCGCCTTGAATCCTTGTCTTCTTCTTGAGTGTTGAGGATGAACTTGCGATTACATGCTGAAGAGTTTATTTACTTCGCCCAATGGAAGGTAAGGGAGATCAGCTTCTGTAAGTCATACGACAGTCCTGTTGTATCTCTCGATCACGTAGACAGGGCCTACATATTTTTCTGTCCCCCGCTCTATGTCTAGGAGATCGTGGATGGGATGCTGAGCTCTAAGGTGTCTTGTAGTGCTCTATTGTCTTCCACCTCTGTTTGACGATTCCCAGAGCACGATCGGATGATAAAGACCCTTGCGCTTCCCTTTTAAGTGTTCAAGACCTCGAAGCTTCAACTAATCGATTCCCTTAATTTCGTCCTCCTTTTGCAAGATCCTTGGATAGTGGTCTTCAAGGTAAGGTGCCTTGATCTTTTTGTTATCCCAATGAGTCTCCTCCCACTTGTAATCCAGCGTCGCTTGCTCGGGCACTTGATGTTGAAGGAGATCTGGAAGCTCTGGAAGGTCTGCCTCTGGATTTGCTCCATGTTCCTCTTCCTCTGGCTCGATGAAACAGAAGTCTGCCGCCGCCGCCGCTTTTAGGAATCGTCTAACGCTTTCGATCCTCAGTAGTTGCTTGATGTCTCTCCAGTAGAATTTCCTGAGAGAACCCCCAATATCAGCCATCTGGTTTTTGACAGTATCGATACTCGTATTTATCAATAAATCAAAGTTGTGCATTTATTTTGAAATCGAAGCACCATATTACATCATCAGTCAACTGTTTGAAGTTCAAGTCAAACACATAGAGCTAAGATTTGCGTATTAAGCTAATTTGAAAATTTATGACAGTTCATTTTATGTAGTCTACTAAATCCACCAACCATTGTTTACCTACACGCTTTTATTGTTCATCTATTTCATATCTTACAATAGAAATTGCTTTTCATCAAGTATCACATCTTTACATGTGTTGTGTTAAATCAATATATGCAATTTTCGATAAGACTTTCGATATTGCTATTGAAATCCGTCACATTTTCCCTTGAGAAAAAAAAGTTCCGTCCCATTTTCAACATCGATTGTTTTGCCACGTATGACGTATCACACGCGTAAAAATATATGGATAATAATTTAATAATAAAACAAATGAAAGAGGTGAAATTAAATCAGTTATAAGTTCCGTCCCATTTTCATTACTTTGTGGTCAATATTTGGTTTTCTTTCCCCTTCAATGTTAAATTAGCGGAGCATGAGTTGTGGCATAGTAGGAAAAATGTTTGATTGTGATTCTACATGTTCATTGCTGCTGCTGTTTCCACCTAGACTTTATTTGATAGCTGAATTTTTTATGTGGTTTAGAATATGAGATTGCTTACAATCAGCATAAATAGTGTAAAGATTTCTCATTCCATTCATCTATAAGATGAAAATTTTCCCTCATGTTTTACTTGGATGCGTTGCCATTGTTTTTCACACGTAGAATCTATTAGATTCAATATTTCAGTGGTCATCTATTTCGTGTACACAAGTGCTAGAATGTGCTTATGTATGCGACATACATTTCTCGCTTGGAAGGGACACAAGCCATATACTATTTTTTAGTTCATTTTGTCAGTTCTTATAGGCCTGCCCTGAAAAACGGGTGGTGACGGTGAATCAAGTAGACTATTGCATATAATATATTTAGTATTTGGAAATATATCGTGTACGCTGATAAACTTGCATGGTTGTCTTATACGTGTTTTGAGATATATAAGCATTACCTATAACAATGTGCATGTTGAACATGAATATTTTTCTATTTCACTCAGGTTCCACTAGCATGATCCACACTTAATTAGGATGATGATTTATTCTTGACGCCAAAGAGAAGCTATATCAGTTAAATGGTGAAAAATCCAATATTCAAGAGAGGGCAAAAAGCATTACAAATTATTCATTTTCTGAAATACAAGAATCATGAGGGGACATTGACGTGCCATTCTCGGTGCGGTCATTTATAATGTTTATAATTTTTATTATTTTCGTTTGCTTGCCTAATTTCCTGTTAACATTACCTTCTTCCTCAGATGATGAAAAAGTGGATACTGAATTTGATCGTGGCGGAGCTTCGGGTCCTTTATGGGTTTGCACTAATAGGCAAGACGCTTGCCATTGACGAAGAAATCCTATAAGGATATGAATTCTAAGAAACACCAATGTTTCTACTGCGGCTTGCCGCATAGCATACAATGACGGAATCTGTTTCAAAAAATTTCAGAGATCAAGAAGGGTATGTATTTAAATATTGTATATTGAAAATATCATATTATACCTGCTTTTTTTGGTATCGACGTAGGTATTCAATAGATGGACGTTATTTCCACCTTCAAATTAGACTTTCTTATTTGTAATTTACATAGGTCTAAAATTTTTGGGTTGCACTGAAATTTGTGCCTGTGCAACCAAATGAAGACTACTTGATAGGATGTTGCTTACTTCCCAATAAACGTCGAACCCAGGCCACACCAGTGAAGATGTTGTTATTTTCGCTTTTGAGCTGAAATTGAAGAATGATTTCTAGTTATAATTGATAATATTGTTGAAACTACTGATGTTATTTTTTGATTTTTGAGTCCCTTTCAGGACAAAGTGGCGACATGACATGCGTGTTCTGTTTCAGAAAATTCCAATGGTGCTTTTGTGGACATATTATTATATGCTTTGAGGAATGCAAAAAACAAACTGGGTACTACAAAGGTTGGTTTTCTTATCAGTTTCTTTTGTTCTTTTTTCTTGATATAATTTGATTGTAAGCTCAAATTGGAATTGCTAACTGCCATACGTGAGAGAAACATAATGGCATTCATATAATTTTTCTTGCTTTCGGTGTTCATTTGTTGATGTAGGGAGCTTGCACCCGTACGAATGATCGTTGGTTGAGTTCACTTGGGGATGTAAACTATGAATGAAAGAATTTGTTTTCCAAGATATTTGAGCTAGCCTGCTTAATTTTGCTCTGTTTCCGTGTAGTTTTTCACATTTTCATCGACAATCACTTATTTGCGACATTATTTTTGTGATGATTGTATTTACGGAGGAAATCAAACTTTTGTTGGTTGCGGCTCACAGTTTAGTTAGAATATTATACAGTGTAGCCAATATTATACAGTTCAAGTAAGTATATATTTGTTTGTGTGTGTGCATTCCCTTCTGCAGTGCATACAAAGTTCTCTTAATAACTTCAAATGTTGTAGTATTGCACAACATATTGAGTAATACTATTCTCTTATGATACATAACTAATTTATCTTATTAACTTAATTATTCTGCAGGCGTCCAACATAAATTAATTATTCTGCACGCGTCCAACACGTAACTTAATTGACACATTTAATTGAACTATACATGTATGACCCCGTGCATTGCACGGGCAAAAACTAGTAGTAGAATGGGGTCTCTCCTGGTGCAGCCACGTCGTCAAGGAGAGCTCCCCCAACCAATCAGAATGCTTAGTTTAATTTTCATTATATCTATGTATTTTTTTTGCCGAATTTGACTGTTCAGCTACTGCAAAATCACGTCAAAATCTGACGTGGCAGGCTGTGGTTCATTTTATTCCTTTTTCTCGCTGGATGGCAGCCCAACAGTCCTGGGTTTTGATATCCTTTTTTTCCCAATTTTGAAGATGAAGAGTCGTCTATGTTTCGTACGGTTATTTGATTAAGCTAATAAGAAGATGAACAGACTTGCAACATAATCAAGTCGAGACTCTTGGCATTTTCTTTTCTTTTCAGATAGACACACAATACACGCACTCATAGCACAGAGAAAGAGAAACTCGATTGATGGCCTGTAACTCTATAAGGGTACCTAGAAGATACCTCACTGGAGATGGTAAAACACGGCGCTGGAGTGAAGAAAGAGCACTGCCCGAATTCCTCTCGCGGGCGACCTCCAAAACCCAAGGCGCCATCGAATCATAGCCCACAGCGGCAATAGAACTCATCTGTCTTCCCAGGCCAAGTGAGAATGCCTATTCGAATTGTTTGCAGTCATTTTTTTCGTACTGTCCCAATGCTGCGCTTTCTTCTTTTTACAACATGTGTGTTACCTTTTCGTTTTCTTCTTTCCTTAACAGCAAGATGATAAGTATGAGAGTACTCAGAGCCAATCAAGATTCGGAGCTTGGTGAAGAACTACTCGCAATTCGTTTCGTTCCCAATTTATACGTGGCAAGAGAAGTCGAAAACCGTCGAGGTTAGAATATTTTTAGTCATTTGTGAGAATGAATTGAGTCTCGCTTTTGGTCATTGCAAAACTAATTGTTGCGTTCATTGTTTTCGTAGGTTGAAGAGGAGGAAGGACCCTTCAGTTTTGGATGTACGATTGCCTTCGTATATGAATTAGTAGTGATTTTGTCGTTTCTTTAAGATTTATACCGCAATTTCACGGTATTTGAGCATCTCCCATGCTCATCATCATGGACGTCGTCACTCCAGAGCAGGCCCCGATGGAGGAGGAGGTCGGAGAGTGCGCCATCATGGACCTCGAGCAATGACTCACTGGCCATGGCAACGCCGCCTCTTCGTTCGATGGAGTTTTGTCCTGCTGCAAAAGCTGTCTGGTTTTGATTTTCTTTTTCGGGTTTTGTTAATTTTCTACTTTAAGCAGGAACCTTAAGCAGTATAAGCAGCGGCGATAGCCTACAGACGCCAAGAACCGAAGCAGAGATCCTCTCATCTCCACACGTTAACTCAGGAGCGCCACCAGAAGTTTCTGACCTGATAGTTTTCTCAGGGAAGAATGTTTCAGTTGCGTCTTCATGGGATGGATCGATCAGCAAACCCTGGAATTGCAGCTTCATCTTGCTGCCCAATTTCAGGTCTTTTTCCACGAAAAAGAGCGCCTTCGTGGGAGTCGTGTAGCTGCACTTCATAGGCTGCTACCGGTATACGAACGGAATCGGGCTGGGTGTGACCCCGACGTAAACGGGCTTGCCCATTTTGGTGCGTGTTTCCACTGCTACACCGCCCTTTCTAACGTCTACGTTGGTTCGTTTTGTGCTATCAGGGTATGCGGGTGAGTGATAAACGTATTGTAGGACGTTTATCGTAGTAGTTAATTGGCTCATAATAGAGTTTTCGAAGTCATTTTATGCACTTATTAACCCATTTCTACTTATTTTGGTATTATAAGGCTCTAGGACGCGTTTCGGGCGAAAATGAGCGAAAACGAGGCAAAACGGCGCGAAGACGATGAAAACTGGTGAAGGTCACGGCCGTGACACATGGTGCACTAGGCCGTGACGTTGAGCAGAGAGTTGGAATGAAGATGGTCACGGCCGTGACACTTATTGCACCAGGCCGTGACCCATAGCAGCAGCAACATAAGAAAATTCATATCTCTCAATCTAGACCTCGGATTGAGAATCCCTTTGGTCAGAATGAAGATTGGCAAGTCTTCTATCTGTGGTTAAAATTTCAGGTCAATCGGACATTGTTTAACCCTCCATCTGAGAGAAATACGAAACTGCCGCAAAGCTGTTGAGCGGGTCACGGCCGTGACGCTACTGCACCAGGCCGTGACGAGCGGCAGTGAGCTCTATTTTTGCCCAGAGAGTGTCACGACCGTGACCTATCTTGTCCTAGGCCGTGACAGTGTCGAATTTCACTATAAAAAGCCCAAATTCGACCCAGAAAGGGAGGAACCTACCAGATACCAACGATTAGCTAAATAACGATTAGGCCGTTCGTAGAAGATAGGAATCGAGTATAGGGCGAAAGCAAATACTCGATCCTCGCTATTAGTAATTACTGAACTTTAGATCCCCACGAGCGTTTAGGGCGACAGCAAATTCGCGAGTGGGTAGGAAATTTACTGCGATTTAGTCAAGAATCACGTTGGCACGATATTTCATTGTCTTGGGCGATCACACCTAGCGGGATTCGAACCCCGAGCACATCTTTATTATCTGAAGCTTCGTATCAGTTCTAAGCGTGTTCGTTGAAGTTGATTTAGGAGCGGTCTGTTAGGTTAAGTCATAAAACAATCTGCGTATTTTATTTAGGCTAAATATCGAGTCGATAGGTCACTACTAGTACTTGATTTATTCCTTGTGTTCGATACTCGTTTACTCACTTTACTGCACTACAAACGATAGGTCCACTGCCTATCGCACGTCGGTGTTAGTAATTAGGTATTCGTTTTAATTATTACTTGTCGCACTTTCATTGACGCACCACGTGTCGATCAAGTTTTTGGCGCCGTTGTCGGGGAGTAAGTTGATATTAGGAACACCGTAGTTCGGTAATTTAGCCACTTTTATTTTGACGTTTTCTTTGTCTTTGCTATTTGCATCATTAGTGTTAACTTCGTTATTTGTTTTCCTACGTGATTATTAGTCTCGTATTATTTTTGACGTATTTGTTCATTTCTTTGCTAATTTTTGTTTTCACGTCTTGAAGGTACGATTCAGCGGTGAATGACCCGAAGCCATCCATCGGGTCCCATCGTTGACGCAGATCCGGATTTTGAGCGAATGTTGCGAAGGAAGCTTAAGTACAATATCGAAGGAGCTTCCACCAGCTCTCAGGATCCTTTAGTTTGCTATTCAGAGTATAGTTCGCAGGAGTCAACCCAATACTCTCGTGTAGAGGCATCCGTAGACAGCCCAAACACGGAAGTAACCATGGCGGACCACATAGTGCCCGTCCATCACATTCCAGAGGAGGAGCCATCACTTCAGGACCTCCTCAAGAATGCCGTGCTAGGCGGTACCGAGTCGGCGATTGTCATTCCGCCGATAGAGAACAATAACTTCGAGCTGAAGCACTCTTGGCTTCAGATGATCTTTCAGACGGCCCAGTTCGAGGGCAACCCAGATGACGATCCTTATTCCCATCTGAAGGCGTTTCTGACGGTGACCGACACCATCAAAATCAATGGTGTCCCGAGCGATGCAATCAAATTGATGCTGTTTCCGTTCTCGCTCAAGTTCAGGGCGAGAGACTGGTTGGATATGTTGCCGCCTAGATCGATCACTACCTGGGAGGAGATGCGAGCCGCCTTCATCAACCACTATTTCCCACTGTCGAAGGTGCTCAGACTAAAAAGGGAGATCTCTCTGTTTCATCAGAAGGATTCAGAAAACCTCTATGAGGTTTGGGAACGATACAAGGCGCTATTGAAGAGATGCCCACAACACGGGATGTCGAAGGCAGCCCAGATCAACCGATTCCACGAGGGGCTCAACGACCAGACTGTCCATATGCTAGACGGAGCTGCAGGAGGAGGACTCGTGAAGCTCAACGCGACCGACGCTTGGAACCTGATTGAGGATTACTCGAGGAATAGTTTCATGAGGGGCAATACGAGGATGAAAACAACAGGAGTATTTGGAGTGAGCGAGGAGACGGCCACGAATGCAAAATTCGAGGCGCTTCAGCAACAGATTGCTGCGACGAACTCTCAGCTGCAGACAGTCATCGGCGCACTACTCCCGAAGTCCGGGCAGACTCAGCCCGTGAACGCCGTGACGACCACCGCACCGACGCAGCACACCCCATACGTGCCATTGTGCGGGATCTGTGGCGCAGCCCATGAGACATCGGAATGCCAACTTGGGCAATCATCGGAGCACGTAGACTATATGGAAAATTACCAAGGTGGCCAGCGAAGTTACCAGCCCCGAGCGCACCCCAATCTGGCGTACGGGAATCAGAACAACCAGGGGCAAGGACCGCCGGGATTTCAGTCGAGGTCGTCCAGATTCCAAAACGGGCCGCCACGACAGTACCAGAATGCACCCGCAAGAGGATCCGATGATATGAAGGAAATGAAGGATATGATGAAGACACTCCTCACGAATTTCAGCAGCACCACCACAGCCCACGAAAGCCGAATGACAAAGATGGAGAAGTACATGGAGGCGAATGACATCCGTGCTCAGAATACAGACGCCTCGATCAAGAGGTTGGAGCAGCAGTGGGGCAATTAGCAAAGCAAATGGCGGGGCAAAATCAAGGATCACTCCCGAGCCACACCGAGACAAACCCCAAGGAGTATTGCAATGCGGTAACCCTGAGGAGCGGGAGAGGATTACAAGAAGCTCCCACCAAGCAGAATTTAAAGGAGAAAGTCGATTTCGAGGGCCACGACGAGCCAGAAGTGGAGGAAAGCAAGAGCGACGGAGTCGAGAAGGTCAAGGATGACGAGAGAAAGACGCGACCATTCGTGAAGCCATATCAACCAAAGATCCCGTACCCAGCTCGGTTGAGGGAAGTTGCACCTGAAAAAGAGAAGGTTCAACCTAAAAAGGAGGAGGCTGCACCCGAAATAGAAAAAGCGAGGGAGAACGAGCGGCCACCAGTGATGCCGTACCAGCCGAAGATTCCATATCCAGCACGGTTGAAGAAGGACAAAGGCGAGGCGCTGTTTGGCAGATTCATAGGTATGTGCAAAGAATTACATATTAACTTACCGTTTGTTGAAGCTATTGTGCAGATGCCCAGTTTCGTTAAGTTCCTGAAGGACTTGCTGACGAACCGACGGAAGCTCGAACACGTCTCCACGGTATACCTACGAGGAGAGTGCTCGGTGATACTCCAGAGCAAGATACCGAAAAAGCTCAAGGACCCAGGGAGTTTTACTATTCCTTGTCGTATAGGTGATTTAGTTGTTGAGCATGCTTTAGCTGATCTAGGCGCTAGTATAAATTTAATGCCGTACTCCATGTTTAAGCGCTTAGGATTAGGTGAACCACGACCCACTAGAATGAATATTCAACTGGCCGATAGATCGTTAAAATACCCTCTAGGTGTTATCGAGGATGTTCTAGTTAAGGTCGATAAGTTCGTTATCCCTGCTGATTTTGTGATCTTAGACATGGACGAGGGTGAAAATGTTCCATTAATTCTAGGTAGACCATTCTTAGCTACAGGCGAGACCATGATAGATGTTAGGAATGGAACATTAACCTTGACAGTAGACGGTGAAAAAGTTACGTTCAATATGGCTGACTCGATGAAAAAGAGCAACGAGCAAGATGATAAATGCTATTTCTTAGATGTATTTGAGCACGATTTTCTCTTTTCCGTGCAAGGTCTGTCACAGGTCAGCAAGCATGATAGGCACACGATTATGGCAATTGATAAGTGTGGGGAGGAGATCGACGAACCCATCATAGCCATCGACGAGAGCATCGAAGAAGTTGAGGATAAGAGCCCAGTCGAGGAGCGACCGCCACTAGAATTGAAACCGCTGCCCGGCGAAAGGCGCACCTCCAAGGTATGGATGCAGGCGAGGGAAACTTAAGCAAAAAAGAGATGATGTACCTCGACTTCCAGCCACCCTAAGCGAACGAAAGCACGTCCGGCTAAAAACGGTAAAGGAAGCGCTTCTTGGGAGGCAACCCAGGTTTTATCTATCTAGTATTTTTTTTATTATGTCTATTATTATTATCATTCATGTTTTTTTTTTCTGTTACGTTTAGTTTTCCTTTTAGTCATGTCAGGCATCACGAGTCACGATACGACAACCATCACGCGTTTAGTCACGACCACGTCAACATTTTTCGTCAGGGAAGTTTCGTTCTCTTACACCTACTTTTCCCTTTCGTTTATTCAAATTTTACGTTGAGGACAACGTATGACTTAAGTGTGGGGAGGGGAATTTAGGTTGAAAACTTACGTGAAAATTTTTAATTTTTTATGACGTGTCTGTGAGCTATAAATTTCGTTGAAAGGCATGAATTTATTGAATTCAAGCACGATTTTTGCGCATTATCTCGAGTTAGTCTGCATTATTATGAATTCTTGTGAGCAATTAGGATATGCATGACTGATCGAATCATGTCTGCCTGAATAGATGTAGCACTGTTTTAAGAGATTCGTACACATAACCCTGTTTCGTTGTGAAGTTTGAGCCTGACGAGCTTATGTTCATTTTTCTTGATTGTGTGACGTGCCTAGTCTATATCTCTCTAGAACTTGCATGTCTGATGCGTGTTGAAACTGTTTTGGTGTGTTAGTGTGAAAATGATGAGGGCATTATGAATTAAGTCCAGGGCCAGATTTTCCCACCATGACTAACCCCATTAGTTTGCCACTTTGAACCTGAGCCTATTCGTTTGTTTACCTCGTAAATTATAAGAGCCACTGACCCGAATAAGCCTCCAGAGATTATCTGAACATGAGTTGATTAAAATAGAGCAGAAGTCGAACTTGAGAGTTACCGTTTCAGTGTATGATTTGATGTTTTTCTCTGCTATTCATGAAATGACTCGTGCCTTACTTGACCGTTTTCTGAAATGACCCGATCCCTTGCATAAGCCTGCCCATAACCCTTTGGCAAGATATAGGTTTCGGTAATAAGTATCCTTAGGTACACATCATTCGCTGTGACGATGTATTCTATGCTACAAAAGCCAAACCTTGATGTTTTTAGGGAATAAGGGCAGTGCACAAAAGTAGAGCGTAACTAAGGTGAAAGGGCAGAAAATGAAAGGGAACTGAGTCGATAGGGTCGGGCAGAAAAGTCTAGGATTTCAGAGCGAGAACGTTGAGTCTTATGTTGGGCGTGTGATTTTCTGTTTGATCATGCTGTGTTCTTTGATAATTTTTGCTTAAGTGTCCTAGCTCTAAGATTAAGTGTTCATTATATATGCTTATCGCTTCATGATTATTCGATCAGTCTCCCAAAAAAGACCCTCTGATTTATGCTTGCCACATTAAGTAGTAGAGATGCGATTAGCTTGCAAGTTTATGGTAGGGGCGGGACTAGTGCACGAATTGAGCGATTCACTATATGCTAGCCTATACACTGAGTGATTTTGAGCGAATCCCATGTGAGATATGAGTCTCGATTGGCAGTGCGAAGGAAGTTTAGGTAGACAAGTGCAAGTCATTAGTGTGATGTCCATAATTGTTCGCTTGATTCCGTTTCATCTTTTCTAGCTTTGATGATAAATTGCGAACAATCGTGTCGTTATCTTGATTGGATACCTTTTTTGAGGACAAGCAAATGCTTAAGTGTGGGGAGGTTTGATAAACGTATTGTAGGACGTTTATCGTAGTAGTTAATTGGCTCATAATAGAGTTTTCGAAGTCATTTTATGCACTTATTAACCCCATTTCTACTAATTTTGGTATTATAAGGCTCTAGGACGAGTTTCGGGCGAAAAGGAGCGAAAACGAGGCAAAACGGCGCGAAGACGATGAAAACTGGTGAAGGTCACGGCCGTGACACATGGTGCACTAGGCCGTGACGTTGGGCAGAGAGTTGGAATGAAGATGGTCACGGCCGTGACACTTATTGCACAAGGCCGTGACCCATAGCAGCAGCAACATTAGAAAATTCATATCTCTCAATCTAGACCTCGGATTGAGAATCCCTTTCGTCAGAATGAAGATTGGCAAGTCCTCTATCTGTGGTTAAAATTTCAGGTTAATCGGACATCGTTTACCCCTCCATCTGAGAGAAATACGAAACTGCCGCAAAGCTGTTGAGAGGGTCACGGCCGTGACGCTACTGCACCAGGCCGTGACGAGCGGCAGTGAGCTCAATTTTTGCCCAGAGAGTGTCACGGCCGTGACCTATCTTGTCCTAGGCCGTGACAGTGTCGAATTTCACTATAAAAAGCCCAAATTCGACCCAGAAAGGGAGGAACCTACCAGATACCAACCCTAATCCCTCAAGAGACGAAAAAGAGCCCTGAAGAACACAGAATTGCGTCCCGGAGCGCAAGAGACGGATCAACGACGCAAACATGCCCAATTGAACGAAGAACGAAGGTTCATCCGCGCTACCACCCCAGATCATCAGTATTCTAGATCATGAGTCTTCTTTCTCTGTTCTCTATTTCTTTCATTGTTTTCCCGTCTATTATGCGTAGCTAAATTCCCTATGTGTTTGGGATTAGATGAATGCTAGGATTATTCGTACTTAAGACATATGTTTATCGTGATTTGCGTATTCTAACTATTTATTGTTCTATGAAGTTGCTTCGCTTTAATATGTCTATGTGTTAAAGTGAATGTATGGAAAATCGTTTAGGGCGACAGCTAAATAACGATTAGGCCGTTCGTAGAAGATAGGAATCGAGTATAGGGCGAAAGCAAATACTCGATCCTCGCTATTATTAATTACTGAACTTTAGATCCCCACGAGTGTTTAGGGCGACAGCAAATTCGCGAGTGGGTAGGAAAATTACTGCGATTTAGTCAAGAATCACGTTGGCACGATATTTCATTGTCTTGGGCGATCACACCTAGCGGGATTCGAACCCCGAGCACATCTTTATTATCTGAAGCTTCGTATCAGTTCTAAGCGTGTTCGTTGAATTTCTAGTTGATTTAGGAGCGGTCTGTTAGGTTAAGTCATAAAACAATCTGCGTATTTTATTTAGGCTAAATATCGAGTCGATAGGTCACTACTAGTACTTGATTTATTCCTTGTGTTCGATACTCGTTTACTCACTTTACTGCACTACAAACGATAGGTCTACTGCCTATCGCACGTCGGTGTTAGTAATTAGGTATTCGTTTTAATTATTACTTGTCGCACTTTCATTCACGCACCACGTGTCGATCAGGGAGTTTTTTGTGGGATCATCGTGTAGTTGCGTTTCCGAGGCTGCAACAGGTATACGAATGGGTTTGGGCCGGGCGTGACCCCGATGTAAATAGGCTTGCCCCTTTTTGTGCGTGTTCCGACGGTTACGCCGCCATTTCTGACGTCTACGTTGGTTCGTTTTGTGCTATTAGGGTATGATTGAGTTTTTTTCGAGATCCAATTGTTGTTCTCAGGTCGTTCAGTGAAGATGCAGTTCCTGAGAAAACGATTTTGATGGCTAAGTAATGAAATGATATTGTTACTCTATCCCTCTGTTTTTTCTTGATTCATAGTTTCATCAGTTCTTTGTTCGCCATCCATGCTTCTTTTTTTTAGAAGACTTCATCTGTGCAGTACATACTGCATGATACACAGCTTCATCGATCAAGAACGCCTCCACAATGAGCAAGCTACAAATGGTGGCTTTCGAGTTCGAAACCGCCACGAAGGTCATCAAATAATAGGAACGTATGCAAAGCGGCTGACTCAGGTGTGTTCGTTCTTTGGCAGATGAATCCTGACAAGTGGTATGTCGAGCTAGCCGTCGGAGGCAGGAAGATCCATGCGGGCTGCAAGTCCTTCACGAGTTGAGGAGTAATGCGCCGCAAATGGTGAGGGGTAATGAATACCAGCAAGAAGTCTCTGTTTCGCACAACATGGCGGGGAAGTAAATTGATCGGGTATTCACGTTCGACAAGGTAAAATAAGAATTTTAGCTTTTTTCTGGAGTAAGTATGCTAATTGTGTGGATTAAGTGTGTGATTATGTTTGTGAATTGAGTTTTGACGCGCAGTGCATTTATAGTTGTGATCTTGAGAATCCTATGTGATCGGTTTTCGGACCTAATACGCAATATAAGGACCATTACGAGCAAGCAATTGTTTCTGTAGTTAATGAGGTTCCGGATGGTTTCAACTGTACGATTTTTTCTTATGGACAGATTGTAACAGGAAGACATACCTGATGGAAGGGGAATGTAAGAGGTCAAAGGTATTGGAAGTAGTTCTTGGAGGTTTTGGCATATTTATATGATCTTATATTTCAGTTTTTGCATTCTGTTGTTGGCTGGCCCAAATTGATTGCCATATGAAGCTAGAGTAATTCCGTTAGCCGTAGAACATATTTTTGATATGTTGAAGGGCCAGAATGCTTAATATAGTGCCAAGTCACGTTCTTGGAGCTTAATAATGAAGAAATCATCGTATTTATAGCTCCTGAAGATTTGCCGAATGATGCTAGAGGACTGGGAGAGGAAACTATGATGAGTGCTAGAGAATATTTTCCTTATATGAAACGTTGAAACCTTTTAATCGCACTTCCAGTTAAAGCAGTTTTTAGGCTTCGGCTATGCGGTTCGAGCTGAGAGGAGGAGAGAGTTGTTGTTCCTCGGAGGAATCGCTACAGTGAGGGTCCGTTTGGTTGGAAGGATGGGTTTAGATGGTATTAGTTTTAGTTGGGTTTAAATAATGGAGAGTATGAGTTATTTGAGGTGTTTGGTTGATGGGTTTAGATGGTATTACCGTTTTTTCCAGTTTTTTCACTGATTTATATTTACTTTTTTTCCGAAATGAATGCTAATCGATTATGTTATTTTTGTGTCATAGATTTACTGAGGAGGGTGGCCGCAGAACTAACCTCGTAATTCGAAGAAGAATTATGAGGTTGTCACTAACAAGGGACAATGGCGAAACTTTCCAGTATCGGTGTTGATTTCCCAGCATCTGCAGTGAAGAAGAAGGTTGTTACCTTTTCAATTTTTGAAATAATCATTACGCTCCAACTTCCATATGCAGAATTAAAATGTACTTCGTTGGCTATAGCACATTCGGGTGATGCGGGAGAGTTCGGCAGTTATGCATGAGAGTTCGACAGTTGGGTAATGATAGTTCTTCTTTTGTAATTATTTTCGGAAGATAAAAAAGATTGTGGTCCATCACCGTGGAATATCCTTGAGTGAAGAATAATCAACCGAATGGAGAGCAATAGTTCCCCCGATGATTCACCGAGGAAGAAATCGAAGTGGTGAAAACACTTTCTTCACTCGAAGAAATGCACAGATGTAGTTTTTCAAGTGGGCCCGCACACGTAAGAGACCGGCCCTCAAAACGGCGGATCCGACGAGACTGGTAGGATTAGTGCTAAGATGTTATTCATTCTTACGCTTATTCACAATTTGAATCATATCTAACTAACTGTTGGGATTCTCGAAATTTCATGTTAAATAAGAGCAGCCGTACAGGCTTGGAATGTACAATATCGTCATTTTCAGGTTTGTGGCGCTCTGAGTTTGACACACGATGCGTGATTATTACTTAGAATTGTGGATTAATTATGTTTCTTTATGCAGCCGATGAGCACAACGTCTTTTTTGGGATTCATGAGTGGCAATCTCTTAGATCAAAACTTGCAGCTTGAAGGTACATAAATCATCTAACAACTGACGTTCTTCTCTGCGGCATGTGGGGTAAAGTAGATGCTCAGATTTTTTGACTTTATTATAGTCTACAAATAGTCTTACATCATTAACATTACTAAGAGTCTTACTAATATAAAATCCAAGAGTCTGCAGTTCCAGTTGTATCTTTATTATATAACATGTAGTTGCTCTAGATTAACCGACAGTCCTTTCAATCCACTTCTTTCAGATGATCATTGTCCCGAAGTATGTGATTTCTTTGCTACTTATTTGAGTATTAGGTCATTAACATCTTTGTTATGTGTCACATGTTTGAGGACAAACTGAAGTCATATTCATGCTTATTGTTTGTCTTTCTAGCTAATGGCAGCAGCAAATGATGTCTAACCCACACATGAAATGTACGTCCCGTTCTCAAGATTTGTTGCTGCGGTTTCATAGCTATCTGTTTTTTATTCCTCTAAAAGTATGTTGCAGGGCCTGTTGAATTTTCTTTCCCTAGACTGACATCACTGCCCTCTACATAGCAATAATCAGTTCTTCCTCATCAACGTCATCTCCGGTTCAGGTAAACTTATAGACAATGTGTGACAACTTTTATTATATATATATATTCCAGTAAAACAGTTCCTCGAACTTCACGGTTGAAGTGAAAGGTCGGAAGATTATTACCGTTGTACGAAGATGGTTGAGAACACAAAGACCGAGCATATATTTGACTTTGGAGTTGCTGTTGTTATGCCTGGTTTGATCAATGTGTAAGATTAACTGAAAATTTCTTCTAAGAATTCTATCTTTTAATAGCAGTCATGCACATCTTGATGATTCAGGAAGAACAGAAGGGAAGGATGTCCTCCAGGGGCAAAAGCAGCCGTTGGTGGCGTATTATATGCCAGCTATGTTTATTCTAACTTCCTATTTTTTAGTTAATTCATCAGACTTATATGATTTACATTCGTAGGAGGAATCACGACGTTGATCGACATGCCCCTCAATAGTCAGCCCTCTAAAGCTTCTGAGGAAACTCCCAAACTTAAGGTTAACAACATTGTATTGTAATAATAACCGTATTCTAATTATTTTTCATAGTTGCAATATTCCTCGGTGTGTTTCATATCATATAAACGCTGCTCGAGGATGAATAGCGTCAACATTGGTTTCTAGAGAGGTTTAGTGCCACAAAATGCATTCAATGCAAGTTCTCTGAAGCGCTCTTTAGACGCCGGCGCACCTGGCTTCAAAATTCAAAGCAACTCGATCTCTATGAATTTTGCATTCTTTCATGTGCCCGTCGGGCATCGACGACTTCTCAGTGACGAACACCAACCAAATTAAGGTATATTCAAATCGTAACCTTTTATTTTCCTCATCAAATCGAAACATCAGCTTTTTTAAGTATTCGACGAACAAACAATGACATTCCACATTTAACATTAACATTTTATTGTTCATGTGGCACACGAAAGAATCAAGGAAAACAAAAAATTGTAGAAATACAACACACATCCATCATGCAGGACAACAAATTAATGCAAGTGCATTTAAGTTTCGAAGTTCAGACTGCTCCATTGCACCGCGGTGTTACTTCATTATTGCGCCTCACACGAACGGTCGTTGAGTTAAGCATCTCTCTTCGTACCTGGTCGTACATCAGTCTTGTGTTGCATACGGGTGGTTGGTCAATGGGAATTTTATTACCTCCAAATGCGATGAGAATCGAGAGAATATGAACAAGTGCGAACGCGAGTAAGGGTCTGACGAAGACGAAGTTTTGCTAATAATTGACGATTTTGATGCGAATGGTGATTTGAGACTGATTCTCAGAATTTACTGATGATAATGAAGAGAAAGAGGTCATCGTCAAAAAGAAATTCGCTTCATTTGCCCCCGAAAACTATGGTTCTAAACTTGATAAGCCTTTTTTTATCTTCCCCATTAGTAGATATACATAACTGTATTGTTTTGACATCAATATCATTTATCGTGTTAGACTGTACGATGCACAGGTAGCAAACTGCACTACATAAACATTGTAAGACTGCATGGTTGTGAAACTATATAATATGTTTTTTATTATTGTTTTATAAAAAGCTAAGATTTATTATGTAAAAAATTTATATTACACAATAAAAAGATGATGTGTGTGACAAAACCTGGTTAAAATACATTTATTTGAAAATTGTATTTATACTAGCAAATTCCAAACAAGGGACTCACCAGACTCATGATGTGTATGGGATAAGCCCTAAGAACGATTGCCTTCAAAGTAAGGACGGCCTCTTGCGGAGGAACGGCATACGTCAACTCTTTCGGCGACGCCCCCATTACACAACATGGATATATTAAATTGACGGATGAACTATTGGTAAGAATATGGTCTACAGAATTTGCATGATTTGAGATGTTAAATGTCAGTTCCGTGCGCCAGAAAACACTCATTCAATCACTCTTTAGATGAGCATATAGCACAAATTATATATGATATGACTTCTAATAATTTTTATTTTATACGGTCGTGGCGAATCACGACTAACGATAATATTCTAAGACCCAGTTTCGCTGTACTTATATTCATAAGAAATATGTCATTGCATATCTAAATATTTTATTGTTTTATGGAGGATTGAAAAAATTTGTTTTGAATATTGCGTCCACTTAGAGAAAAGTCATAATTCATTGATCATAGGCTAAAACTGCAGTGTATTGCGTCATATTACAAAATACCTCAGAATATATAGTGCGAATGTTTAAGACTGTGTTACATCTGTGTGATCCAAAAGAAAGATGTTTAAGTATGCATAATTGTAAGACTGTGATGCTACACTACTTAAACATTGTAAGACTGTACAATGCACGACTATGAAACTGCACTACTTAAATATTGTAAGACTATAAGACTGCACACCAGCTATTTAAACATTGTAACTGTAAAGTGCATAGCTATCAGACGACACTACTTAGACACAGTAAGACTGCAGCACTGTGAGACTGTTGAATATGTTTTTTTATAATAGTTTGTATAAAAACAAATGATAATTCTGCAATAGTTTTCTACTACACAATAAAAAGAATGATGTGATAAAAGCTAAGTCCAAATGTATTCTTCTAGATGGTAAAGAATGAAGATGATTCAACACAGATTCATGCAGTCGAAGAACATAACAGAGAAGGAATCGAAGGTGATAGAATTAAAATAAAAAAGAAACAATTTTAACTTTCTTCTAATTGACTTTCCTTTTTATTTTTCCTGAGCAGGAGTTAATGGCAAAAATCATCCCTCATTCCTCAAAATTAAGTGGCATTTGAGCAAGGTACGCAATTGAAGACATGCATATTACTTCACTATCTCATGCAAGTGGGCCTTTTTTTATTTGTTTTGTTTTATAATCTTCACCCAATTCACTTTCTTGAAAACTCATTTTTTAGACATGTAGTTGAAGAAGTGGTAAACTTGTGGAAAGTCGCATATATTGCTCCAGATGGCAAAGAATAAAGGTGCTTGAGCGCATACCATTAATTTTTGAAATGTGTTCTCATTTTCAATGGGTCTTTTGTGATTTGATATAGAAGAACAGATATATCTTACGCTATGTTAGCTGTTTGTTTATGCCTCTTACTCATCTTCTCTAAACCAAATAAGGTTTCAGAGCTCATATTATATGCCGATCGATTCTTATATTACAAAATATCTCAGAATATATAGTGTGAAGGTTTAAGACTGTGTCACGTTTGTGCGACTGAAAGAACGACGTTTAAGTTTATATGATTGTAAAACTGTAGGACTATGAGGCTACCTGCACTACTTAAACATTGTAAGACTGTACGATGCACGGCTATGAGACTGTACTACTTAAATATTGTAAGACTGTAAGCATGCACAGTTCTACTTGAACACTGTAGGACTGTAAGACAATATGTTTTTTTATTGTTGTTTTTATAAGCTAAGGATAATCTTGCAATAACTTTTTATTACACAATAAAAAGATTCATAATTTTATATTACATAATAATTGACTAACTTTTTTCTTATAATATATATTATATTAATTTATATTATAATACATTGTAATACATTAATGTATTCGGTACATCAATGTACGGTAAAAAGAAACGCTGCGGTCTGTTCAAGGTTTTCGGTCCACCAACTACCAAAACTTCGCGACATATTAAAATCTACAGCTCGCAGTTTCGTGGTACAAGAATTTTGCTGGTGCAAAGAGTTTTTGAAACTTTGCGGTCCATCAAAAAAAATTTGCTACATCATTGTTTGCGGTAAAAACACACTTTGCACTGTTCCTCCAAGGTTTTCGGTCCATCAACTACCAAACTATTTTTGAAAGTCGATAACAAAATCAGCCCAATACGTGAAGCATTGTAAATACTGTACGATGCACGGTTATGAAACCGCACTCGGCTATGAGACTGCACTACTTAAAGAAAAATTGCATTGGTGGTTAGGCGTTGATCGACACGTGGTGTGTGAATGAAAAGTGCGACAAGTAATAATTAAAACGAATACCTAATTACTATCACCGACGTGCGATAGGCAGTGGACCTATCGTTTGTAGTGCAGTAAAGTGAGTAAACGAGTATCGAACACAAGGAATAAATCAAGTACTAGTAGTGACCTATCGACTCGATATTTAGCCTAATAAAATACGCAAATTGTTTTATGACTTAACCTAACAGATTATATCTAACTCAACTAGAGATTCAAAGACGCTTAAAACTGATACGAAGCTTCAGATAATAAAGATGTGCTCGGGATTCGAATTCCGCTAGGTGCTATCGGCTAAGACACTAAAATCGTTCCTACGTGATTTTGACTAGATCGCAGTAATTTTCCTACCCGCTCGCGAGTTTGCTGTCGCCCTAAACGCTCGCGGGGATCTAAAATTCAGTAATTACTAACGACGAGGATCGAGTATTTGCTTTCGCCCTATACTCGATTCCAATCTTCTACGAACGGCCTAAACGTTGTTTAGCTGTCGCCCTAAACGTTTTTCCATACGATTACTTTAACACATAGACATATTAAAGTAACGAAACAAATTCATAGAACGATAAATAGTCAAACACATAGTCACGATAATCATAAGTCTTAACTACGAAACATCCTAGCGTTCATCTAATCCCAAACACAAAGGGGAATTAGTTACGCATAATCGATGGGAAAACAGTGAAAGAAATAAGGAATAAAGGTGAAGAATTCATCATCTTGATATACGGATGATCTGTGATGAAAGTGTTGATGATTCTTCGTTCTTCGCTAAATTGGACGTGAATTCGTCGATGATCCGTCTCTTGCGCTCCGGGACGCGAATCTGTGTTCTTTTGTGCTATTTTTCGTCTCTAGAGGGATTAGGGTTGATCTCTGGTAAGTTTTTTCCTTTCTGGGTCGAATTTGGGCTTTTTATAGTGAAGTTCGACACTGTCACGGCCTAGGGCAAGATAGGTCACGGCCGTGACACTCTCTGGGCAAAAATTGAGCTCACTGCCGCTCGTCACGGCCGTAACCCTCTCAACAGCTTTGCGGCAGTTTCGTATTTCTATCAGCTGGAGGGGTAATCGATGTCCGATTGACCCAGTGAAAGTCTATTACGTAAAAGAGTAAGTGTGTACCTTTAAGGTCAGTTTTCACGGGCCAATGTATGTTCCCTTTGCTTGAATTATGTTTCTTGCATAAATCAAGATTTTAGGCATATAAAACGACAAGGTTGTCACATACTATACCATTAACTTCAATACAATTGAGCACAATGTTTGACCATAGATTTATTGAATGTGGTATATGACCGAAGAATATCGGTCTCACTGTACTTATATTTGATATAATTTGATTACTTTCTTACAGCTAAATAAAATGATTTACGCATATGATAGAAACTAATTTTAAATACCACATTTGGATAACTGTATTTAAATTTGTTGCAAAAGGTTGATCAACTGCTTAAAACAACAAAACCCGACCCCATCGTATATTCGGTGAGGCAAACAAAGTAAAACAACAGGAGAAGTAATACATTCATACAATTAAATTATATATTATTGAACAGTAAAGTAGTCGTACATATCGTTTTTTGAAACATTGTACTAACGAAAATTTCAGGATTATGTTTGACTGTCACGTCTGCGCCACCAAAAGATCGATGTTTAAGTTTGTAGAGGCTGCAATACTCAAACATTGTATGGCTGTACGATGCTGGGAAATCAACACCGATACTGGAAAGTTTCGCCATTGTCCCTTGTTAGCGACAACCTCATAATTCTTCTTCGAATTACGAGGTTAGTTCTGCGGCCACCCTCCTCAGTAAATCTATGACACAAAAATAACATAATCGATTAGCATTCATTTCGGAAAAAAAGTAAATATAAATCAGTGAAAAAACTGGAAAAAACGGTAATACCATCTAAACCCATCAACCAAACACCTCAAATAACTCATACTCTCCATTATTTAAACCCAACTAAAACTAATACCATCTAAACCCATCCTTCCAACCAAACGGACCCTCACTGTAGCGATTCCTCCGAGGAACAACAACTCTCTCCTCCTCTCAGCTCGAACCGCATAGCCGAAGCCTAAAAACCGCTTTAACTGGAAGTGCGATTAAAAGGTTTCAACGTTTCATATAAGGAAAATATTCTCTAGCACTCATCATAGTTTCCTCTCCCAGTCCTCTAGCATCATTCGGCAAATCTTCAGGAGCTATAAATACGATGATTTCTTCATTATTAAGCTCCAAGAACGTGACTTGGCACTATATTAAGCATTCTGGCCCTTCAACATATCAAAAATATGTTCTACGGCAAACGGAATTACTCTAGCTTCATATGGCAATCAATTTGGGCCAGCCAACAACAGAATGCAAAAACTGAAATATAAGATCATATAAATATGCCAAAACCTCCAAGAACTACTTCCAATACCTTTGACCTCTTACATTCCCCTTCCATCAGGTATGTCTTCCTGTTACAATCTGTCCATAAGAAAAAATCGTACAGTTGAAACCATCCGGAACCTCATTAACTACAGAAACAATTGCTTGCTCGTAATGGTCCTTATATTGCGTATTAGGTCCGAAAACCGATCACATAGGATTCTCAAGATCACAACTATAAATGCACTGCGCGTCAAAACTCAATTCACAAACATAATCACACACTTAATCCACACAATTAGCATACTTACTCCAGAAAAAAAGCTAAAATTCTTATTTTACCTTGTCGAACGTGAATACCCGATCAATTTACTTCCCCGCCATGTTGTGCGAAACAGAGACTTCTTGCTGGTATTCATTACCCCTCACCATTTGCGGTGCATTACTCCTCAACTCGTGGAGGACTTGCAGCCCGCATGGATCTTCCTGCCTCCGACGGCTAGCTCGACATACCACTTGTCAGGATTCATCTGCCAAAGAACGAACACACCTGAGTCAGCCGCTTTGCATACGTTCCTATTATTTGATGACCTTCGTGGCGGTTTCGAACTCGAAAGCCACCATTTGTAGCTTGCTCATTGTGGAGGCGTTCTTGATCGATGAAGCTGTGTATCATGCAGTATGTACTGCACAGATGAAGTCTTCTGAAAAAAAAGAAGCATGGATGGCGAACAAAGAACTGATGAAACTATGAATCAAGAAAAAACAGAGGGATAGAGTAACAATATCATTTCATTACTTAGCCATCAAAATCGTTTTCTCAGGAACTGCATCTTCACTGAACGACCTGAGAACAACAATTGGATCTCGAAAAAAACTCAATCATACCCTAATAGCACAAAACGAACCAACGTAGACGTCAGAAATGGCGGCGTAACCGTCGGAACACGCACAAAAAGGGACAAGCCTATTTACATCGGGGTCACGCCCGGCCCAAACCCATTCGTATACCTGTTGCAGCCTCGGAAACGCAACTACACGATGATCCCACAAAAAACTCCCTGATCGACACGTGGTGAGTGAATGAAAGTGCGACAAGTAATAATTAAAACGAATACCTAATTACTAACACCGACGTGCGATAGGCAGTAGACCTATTATTTGTAGTGCAGTAAAGTGAGTAAACGAGTATCGAACACAAGGAATAAATCAAGTACTAGTAGTGACCTATCGACTCGATATTTAGCCTAAATAAAATACGCAGATTGTTTTATGACTTAACCTAACAGACCGCTCCTAAATCAACTAAAAATTCAACGAACACGCTTAGAACTGATACGAAGCTTCAGATAATAAAGATGTGCTCGGGGTTCGAATCCCGCTAGGTGTGATCGCCCAAGACAATGAAATATCGTGCCAACGTGATTCTTGACTAAATCGCAGTAATTTTCCTACCCACTCGCGAATTTGCTGTCGCCCTAAACGCTCATGGGGATCTAAAGTTCAGTAATTAATAATAGCGAGGATCGAGTATTTGCTTTCGCCCTATACTCGATTCCTATCTTCTACGAACGGCCTAATCGTTATTTAGCTGTCACCCTAAACGATTTTCCATACATTCACTTTAACACATAGACATATTAAAGCGAAGCAACTTCATAGAACAATAAATAGTTAGAATACGCAAATCACGATAAACATATGTCTTAAGTACGAATAATCCTAGCATTCATCTAATCCCAAACACATAGGGAATTTAGCTACGCATAATAGACGGGAAAACAATGAAAGAAATAGAGAACAGAGAAAGAAGACTCATGATCTAGAATACTGATGATCTGGGGTGGTAGCGCGGATGAACCTTCGTTCTTCGTTCAATTGGGCATGTTTGCGTCGTTGATCCGTCTCTTGCGCTCCGGGACGCAATTCTGTGTTCTTCAGGGCTCTTTTTCGTCTCTTGAGGGATTAGGGTTGGTATCTGGTAGGTTCCTCCCTTTCTGGGTCGAATTTGGGCTTTTTATAGTGAAATTCGACACTGTCACGGCCTAGGACAAGATAGGTCACGGCCGTGACACTCTCTGGGCAAAAATTGAGCTCACTGCCGCTCGTCACGGCCTGGTGCAGTAGCGTCACGGCCGTGACCCTCTCAACAGCTTTGCGGCAGTTTCGTATTTCTCTCAGATGGAGGGGTAAACGATGTCCGATTAACCTGAAATTTTAACCACAGATAGAAGACTTGCCAATCTTCATTCTGAAGAAAGGGATTCTCAATCCGAGGTCTAGATTGAGAGATATGAATTTTCTAATGTTGCTGCTGCTATGGGTCACGGCCTTGTGCAATAAGTGTCACGGCCGTGACCATCTTCATTCCAACTCTCTGCCCAACGTCACGGCCTAGTGCACCATGTGTCACGGCCGTGACCTTCACCAGTTTTCATCGTCTTCGCGCCGTTTTGCCTCGTTTTCGCTCCTTTTCGCCCGAAACTCGTCCTAAAGCCTTATAATACCAAAATAAGTAGAAATGGGGTTAATAAGTGCATAAAATGACTTCGAAAACTCTATTATGAGCCAATTAACTACTACGATAAACGTCCTACAATACGTTTATCAAACCTCCCCACACTTAAGCATCTGCTTGTCCTCAAGTAAATTAGAAGTCAGAAAAGGTATCCAATCAAGATAACGACACGATTGTTCGCAATTTATCATCAAAGCTAGAAAACATGAAACGGAATCAAGCGAACAATTATGGACATCACACTAATGACTTGCACTTGTCTACCTAAACTTACTTCGCACTGCCAATCGAGACTCATATCTCACATGGGATTCGCTCAAAATCACCCAGTGTATAGGCTAGCATATAGTGAATCGCTCAATTCGTGCACTAGTCCCGCCCCTACCATAAACTTGCAAGCTAATCGCATCTCTACTACTTAATGTGGCAAGCATAAATCTGAGGGTCTTTTTGGGGAAACGGGCCGAATAATCATGAAGCGATAAGCATATATAATGAACATTTAATCTTAGAGCTAGAACACTTAAGCAAAAATTATCAAAGAACACAGCATGATGAAACAGACAATCACACGTCCCAACATAAGACTCAACGTTCTCGCTCTGAAATCCTAGACTTTCTGCCCGACCCTCTCGACTCAGTTCCCTTTCATTTTCTGCCCTTTCACCTTAGTTACGCTCTACTTTTGTGCACTGCCCTTATTCCCTAAAAACATCAAGGTTCGGCTTTTGTCGCATAGAATACATCGTCACAGCGAATGCCGTGTACCTAAGGATACTTATTACCGAAACATATATCTTGCCAAAGGGTTATGGGCAGGCTTATGCAAGGGATCGGGTCATTTCAGAAAACGGTCAAGTAAGGCACGAGTCATTTCATGAATAGCAGAGAAGAACATCAAATCATACACTGAAACAGTAACTCTCAAGTTCGACTTCTGCTCTATTCTAATCAACTTAGGTTCATATAATCACTGGAGGCTTATTCGTGTCAGTGGCATTTCATAACATACGGGGTAAGCAACGAATAGGCTCAGGCTCAAAATGGCTACTAAGAGGCTTAGTCATGGTAGGGAAAATTTAGCCCTGGACTTAATTCCTAATGCCCTCATCATTTTCACACTAACACACCAAAACAGTTTCAACACGCATTAGACAGGCAAGTTCTAGAGAGATATAGACTAGGCACGTCACACAACCAAGAAAATTAGCATAAGCTCGTCAGGCTCAAACTCTCACAACAAAACAGGGTTATGTGTACGAATCTCTCAAGACAGTGCTATATCTATTCAGGCAGACACGATTCAATCAGTCATGCATATCCTAATTGCTCATAAAAAATTCATAATAATGCAGACCAACTCGAGATTAGCGCAAACAATCATGCCTGATTTAAGTAATTCATGCCTTTCTAACGAAATTCACGACTCACGGACACGTCATAAAATTTTTTACGTACATTTTCAACCTAAATTCCCCTCCCCACACTTAAGTCCGACGTTGTCCTCAACGTAAAAACGGATAAAAGGAAGGGAAAAAGAAGGTTAAAAAAAGCGAAACTCCCCTGACGAATAAGTGACGTGGCCGTGCCTGAACGCGTGAAGATCGTGGATCGTGACTCGTGATATCCTGACATAACTAAAAAGAAAATGAAACGTAAAAAGGAACTAGACATAGATAATAATAATAATAGATTTCATATGCATCATAGTCAGAGGTAAATAAAAGAAAGTACTAGATAGATAAAACCTGGGTTGCCTCCCAAGTAGCGCTTCCTTTACCGTCTTCAGCCGGACGTGCTTTCGTTCGCTTAGGGTGGCTGGAAGTCGAGGTACAACACATCTTTTCTGCTTATGTCTCCCTCGCCTACATCCATACCTTGGAGGTGTCTTTTTCGCCGGGTAGTGGTTTCAACTCTAGTGGTGGTCGCTTCTCGCCTGGACTCTTGTCCTTAACTTCGTCACTGTTCTCCTCGACGGCTATAATGGGCTCGTCGTCTTTCTCCTCGCTCAGCACCTGTGATAAACCTTGCACAGAAGACGAGAAATCATGCTCACAAACATCCAAGTAGTAGCATCTATTATTGTACTCTACTCTTTTTCATCGAGTCAGTCATATTAAACGTAACTTTCTCGCCATCTACATTCAAAGTCAATCTTCCGTTTCTAACATCTATCAGAGTCTCGCCTGTAGCTAAGAATGGTCTACCTAGAATTAATGGAATATTTTCATCCTCGTCCATCTCTAGGATCACAAAATCAGCAGGGATAACGAACTTATCAACCTTAACTAGAACATCCTCGATAACACCTAGAGGGTATTTTAACGATCTATCGGCCAGTTGAATATTCATTCTAGTGGGTCGTGGTTCACCTAATCCTAAGCGCTTAAACATGGAGTACGACATTAAATTTATACTAGCGCCTAGATCAGCTAAAGCATGCTCAACAACTAAATCACCTATACGACAAGGAATAGTAAAACTTCCTGGGTCCTTGAGCTTTTTCGGTATCTTGCTCTGGAGTATCACCGAGCACTCTCCTCGTAGGTATACCGTGGAGACGTGTTCGAGCTTCCGTCGGTTCGTCAGCAAGTCCTTCAGGAACTTAACGAAACTGGGCATCTGCGCAATAGCTTCAACAAACGGTAAGTTAATATGTAATTCTTTGCACATACCTATGAATCTGCCAATCAGCGCCTCGTCTTTGTCCTTCTTCAACCGTGCTGGATATGGAATCTTCGGCTGGTACGGCATCACTGGTGGCCGCTCGTTCTCCCTCACTTTTTCTATTTTGGGTGCAGCCTCCTCCTTTTTAGGTTGAACCTTCTCTTTTTCAGGTGCAACTTCCCTCAACCGAGCTGGGTACGGGATCTTTGGTTGATACGGCTTCACGAATGGTCGCGTCTTTCTCTCGTCATCCTTGACCTTCTCGACTCCGTCGCTCTTTCTTTCCTCCACTTCTGGCTCGTCGTGGCCCTCGAAATCGACTTTCTCCTTTAAATTCTGCTTGGTGGGAGCTTCTTGTAATCCTCTTCCGCTCCTCAGGGTTACCGCATTGCAATACTCCTTGGGGTTTGTCTCGGTGTAGCTCGGGAGTGATCCTTGATTTCGCCCCGCCATTTGCTTTGCTAATTGCCCCACTTGCTGCTACAACCTCTTGATCGAGGCATCTGTATTATGAGCACGGATGTCATTCGCCTCCATGTAGTCCTCCATCTTTGTCATTCGGCTTTCGTGGGCTGCGGTGGTGCTGCTGAAATTCGTGAGGAGTGTCTTCATCATATCCTTCATTTCCTTCATATCATCGGATCCTCTTGAGGGCGCATTCTGGTACTGTCGTGGCGGCCCGTTTTGGAATCCGGACGACCTCGGGAATAGCATCAGCTTGATCGCGTCGCCCGGGACCCCGTTGATTTTGATGGTGTCGGTCACCGTCAGAAACGCCTTCAGATGGGAGTAAGGGTCGTCGTCGGGGTTACCCTCAAAGTGGGCTGTCTGGAATATCATCTGAAGCCAAGAGTGCTTCAGCTCAAAGTTGTTGTTCTCGATCGGCGGGATGACAATTGCCGACTCCGTACCGCCTAGCGCGGCATTCTTGAGGAGGTCCTGAAGTGATGGCTCCTCCTCGTGGACGGGCACTCTATGGTCCACCATGTCTACTTCTGTGTAGGGACTATCTACGGCTGCCTCTACACGAGAGTTTTGGGTAGATTCCTGTGAACTATCCTCTGAATAGCACACTAAGGGATCCTGAGAGCTAATGGAAGCTCCTTCAGTATCGTACTTAAGCTTCCTTCGCAACTTTCTCTCAAAATCAGGGTCTGCGTCAACGATGGGACCAGATGGATGGCTCGGGTCATTCACCGCTGAGTGGTACCTTCAATGAGTGAAAACGAAAATTAGCAAAGAAGTAAACAACTACGTCGAAATTAATACGAGACTAATAATCACGTAGGAAAACAACTAACGAAATTAAAACTAATAACGCAAATAGTAAATAAAAAGAAAACGTCAAATAAAAGTGGCTAAATTACCGAACTACGGTGTTCCTAATATCAATTTATTCCCCGGCAACGGCGCCAAAAACTTGATCGACACGTGGTGTGTGAATGAAAAGTGCGACAAGTAATAATTAAAACGAATACCTAATTACTATCACCGACGTGCGATAGGCAGTGGACCTATCGTTTGTAGTGCAGTAAAGTGAGTAAACGAGTATCGAACACAAGGAATAAATCAAGTACTAGTAGTGACCTATCGACTCGATATTTAGCCTAATAAAATACGCAAATTGTTTTATGACTTAACCTAACAGATTATATCTAACTCAACTAGAGATTCAAAGACGCTTAAAACTGATACGAAGCTTCAGATAATAAAGATGTGCTCGGGATTCGAATTCCGCTAGGTGCTATCGGCTAAGACACTAAAATCGTTCCTACGTGATTTTGACTAGATCGCAGTAATTTCCTACCCGCTCGCGAGTTTGCTGTCGCCCTAAACGCTTGCGGGGATCTAAAATTCAGTAATTACTAACGGCGAGGATCGAGTATTTGATTTCGCCCTATACTCGATTCCAATCTTCTACGAACGGCCTAAACGTTGTTTAGCTGTCGCCCTAAACGTTTTTCCATACGATTACTTTAACACATAGACATATTAAAGTAACGAAACAAATTCATAGAACGATAAATAGTCAAACACATAGTCACGATAATCATAAGTCTTAACTACGAAACATCCTAGCGTTCATCTAATCCCAAACACAAAGGGGAATTAGTTACGCATAATCGACGGGAAAACAGCGAAAGCAATAAGGAATAAAGGTGAAGAATTCATCATCTTGATATACGGATGATCTGTGATGAAAGTGTTGATGATTCTTCGTTCTTCGCTAAATTGGACGTGAATTCGTCGATGATCCGTCTCTTGCGCTCCGGGACGCGAATCTGTGTTCTTTTGTGCTATTTTTCGTCTCTAGAGGGATTAGGGTTGATCTATGGTAAGTTTTTTCCTTTCTGGGTCGAATTTGGGCTTTTTATAGTGAAGTTCGACACTGTCACGGCCTAGGGCAAGATAGGTCACGGCCGTGACACTCTCTGGGCAAAAATTGAGCTCACTGCCGCTCGTCACGGCCGTGACCCTCTCAACAGCTTTGCGGCAGTTTCGTATTTCTATCAGCTGGAGGGGTAATCGATGTCCGATTGACCTGAAATTTTAACCATAGATAGAAGACTTGCCAATCTTCATTCTGACCAAAGGGATTCTCAATCCGAGGTCTAGATTGAGAGATATGAATTTTCTAATGCTGCTGCTATGGGTCACGGCCTGGTGCAATAAGTGTCACGGCCGTGACCATCTTCATTCCAACTCTCTGCCCAACGTCACGGCCTAGTGCACCATGTGTCACGGCCGTGACCTTCACCAGTTTTCATCGTCTTCGCGCCGTTTTGCCTCGTTTTCGCTCCTTTTCTCCCGAAACTCGTCCTAGAGCCTTATAATACCAAAATAAGTAGAAATGGGGTTAATAAGTGCATAAAGTGACTTCGAAAACTCTATTATGTGCCAATTAACTACTACGATAAACGTCCTACAATACGTTTATCAAGCGTCGTGGGCCACTTGAAAAGAGGTGATGGAAACAAGATTGTTTCCATTGCCGCCGTAAAGGTAAAGATTTGAACTAGGGGAATTTTCTTTCGCCGTTTTACTTACTATATTTCTGTGGCCGTTTGTTTTATTGCAAGAAACTATTGTGTTAAAGTTCAAGCAATACATGTGCGGTCGCGGTGGAGGACGATGATTGTTAAATGAAGGGGTCATAGAGAGGACGGACATGAAGCCAGTGGGTTTTACGGCGGTGTTCGACTATTTTCTATTTACCACTTCATGTGTTGTTAACCAACTGCTGAACATAACTCTGTTTCTATAGAAAGTGTTAAAGTTCTCATACGAGGACCGTTCTTTCTCCATCGAGGTACAATGTGGCCATTCAAATTGCAATGTTGACAATTCCCAGTGAAAGTCTATTACGTAAAAGAGTAAGTGTGTACCTTTAAGGTCAGTTTTCACGGGCCAATGTATGTTCCCTTTGCTTGAATTATGTTTCTTGCATAAATCAAGATTTTAGGCATATAAAACGACAAGGTTGTCACATACTATACCATTAACTTCAATACAATTGAGCACAATGTTTGACCATAGATTTATTGAATGTGGTATATGACCGAAGAATATCGGTCTCACTGTACTTATATTTGATATAATTTGATTACTTTCTTACAACTAAATAAAATGATTTACGCATATGATAGAAACTAATTTTAAATACCACATTTGGATAACTGTATTTAAATTTGTTGCAAAAGGTTGATCAACTGCTTAAAACAACAAAACCCGACCCCATCGTATATTCGGTGAGGCAAACAAAGTAAAACAACAGGAGAAGTAATACATTCATACAATTAAGTTATATATTATTGAACAGTAAAGCAGTCGTACATATCGTTTTTTGAAACATTGTACTAACGAAAATTTCAGGATTATGTTTGACTGTCACGTCTGCGCCACCAAAAGATCGATGTTTAAGTTTGTAGAGGCTGCAATACTCAAACATTGTATGGCTGTACGATGCACAGCTATGCACTCAGCTGTGAGACTGCACGACAACATTGTAAGACTATAAGACTGCACAACTATTACTTAAACATTGTAAGACTGTACGATTAACAGCTATCAGAATGCACTACTTGGACATTGTAAGACTGCACGGCAATGAGGATGTAGATAATGTTTTTTATTATTGTTTTTATAAGAGCTATCACAATTATTGTTTTTTATTTGTTTTGTTTTATAATCTTCACCCAATTCACTTTCTTGAAAACTCATTTTTTAGACATGTAGTTGAAGAAGTGGTAAACTTGTGGAAAGTCGCATATATTGCTCCAGATGGCAAAGAATAAAGGTGCTTGAGCGCATACCATTAATTTTTGAAATGTGTTCTCATTTTCAATGGGTCTTTTGTGATTTGATATAGAAGAACAGATATATCTTACGCTATGTTAGCTGTTTGTTTATGCCTCTTACTCATCTTCTCTAAACCAAATAAGGTTTCAGAGCTCATATTATATGCCGATCGATTCTTATATTACAAAATATCTCAGAATATATAGTGTGAAGGTTTAAGACTGTGTCACGTTTGTGCGACTGAAAGAACGACGTTTAAGTTTATATGATTGTAAAACTGTAGGACTATGAGTCTACCTGCACTACTTAAACATTGTAAGACTGTACGATGCACGGCTATGAGACTGTACTACTTAAATATTGTAAGACTGTAAGCATGCACAGTTCTACTTGAACACTGTAGGACTGTAAGACAATATGTTTTTTTATTGTTGTTTTTATAAGCTAAGGATAATCTTGCAATAACTTTTTATTACACAATAAAAAGATTCATAATTTTATATTACATAATAATTGACTAACTTTTTTCTTATAATATATATTATATTAATTTATATTATAATACATTGTAATACATTAATGTATTCGGTACATCAATGTACGGTAAAAAGAAACGCTGCGGTCTGTTCAAGGTTTTCGGTCCACCAACTACCAAAACTTCGCGACATATTAAAATCTACAGCTCGCAGTTTCGTGGTACAAGAATTTTGCTGGTGCAAAGAGTTTTTGAAACTTTGCGGTCCATCAAAAAAAATTTGCTACATCATTGTTTGCGGTAAAAACACACTTTGCACTGTTCCTCCAAGGTTTTCGGTCCATCAACTACCAAACTATTTTGAAAGTCGATAACAAAATCAGCCCAATACGTGAAGCATTGTAAATACTGTACGATGCACGGTTATGAAACCGCACTCGGCTATGAGACTGCACTACTTAAAGAAAAATTGCATTGGTGGTTAGGCGTTGATCGACACGTGGTGTGTGAATGAAAAGTGCGACAAGTAATAATTAAAACGAATACCTAATTACTATCACCGACGTGCGATAGGCAGTGGACCTATCGTTTGTAGTGCAGTAAAGTGAGTAAACGAGTATCGAACACAAGGAATAAATCAAGTACTAGTAGTGACCTATCGACTCGATATTTAGCCTAATAAAATACGCAAATTGTTTTATGACTTAACCTAACAGATTATATCTAACTCAACTAGAGATTCAAAGACGCTTAAAACTGATACGAAGCTTCAGATAATAAAGATGTGCTCGGGATTCGAATTCCGCTAGGTGCTATCGGCTAAGACACTAAAATCGTTCCTACGTGATTTTGACTAGATCGCAGTAATTTTCCTACCCGCTCGCGAGTTTGCTGTCGCCCTAAACGCTCGCGGGGATCTAAAATTCAGTAATTACTAACGACGAGGATCGAGTATTTGCTTTCGCCCTATACTCGATTCCAATCTTCTACGAACGGCCTAAACGTTGTTTAGCTGTCGCCCTAAACGTTTTTCCATACGATTACTTTAACACATAGACATATTAAAGTAACGAAACAAATTCATAGAACGATAAATAGTCAAACACATAGTCACGATAATCATAAGTCTTAACTACGAAACATCCTAGCGTTCATCTAATCCCAAACACAAAGGGGAATTAGTTACGCATAATCGATGGGAAAACAGTGAAAGAAATAAGGAATAAAGGTGAAGAATTCATCATCTTGATATACGGATGATCTGTGATGAAAGTGTTGATGATTCTTCGTTCTTCGCTAAATTGGACGTGAATTCGTCGATGATCCGTCTCTTGCGCTCCGGGACGCGAATCTGTGTTCTTTTGTGCTATTTTTCGTCTCTAGAGGGATTAGGGTTGATCTCTGGTAAGTTTTTTCCTTTCTGGGTCGAATTTGGGCTTTTTATAGTGAAGTTCGACACTGTCACGGCCTAGGGCAAGATAGGTCACGGCCGTGACACTCTCTGGGCAAAAATTGAGCTCACTGCCGCTCGTCACGGCCGTAACCCTCTCAACCGCTGTGCGGCAGTTTCGTATTTCTATCAGCTGGAGGGGTAATCGATGTCCGATTGACCTGAAATTTTAACCATAGATAGAAGACTTGCCAATCTTCATTCTGACCAAAGGGATTCTCAATCCGAGGTCTAGATTGAGAGATATGAATTTTCTAATGCTGCTGCTATGGGTCACGGCCTGGTGCAATAAGTGTCACGGCCGTGACCATCTTCATTCCAACTCTCTGCCCAACGTCACGGCCTAGTGCACCATGTGTCACGGCCGTGACCTTCACCAGTTTTCATCGTCTTCGCGCCGTTTTGCCTCGTTTTCGCTCCTTTTCTCCCGAAACTCGTCCTAGAGCCTTATAATACCAAAATAAGTAGAAATGGGGTTAATAAGTGCATAAAGTGACTTCGAAAACTCTATTATGTGCCAATTAACTACTACGATAAACGTCCTACAATACGTTTATCAAGCGTCGTGGGCCACTTGAAAAGAGGTGATGGAAACAAGATTGTTTCCATTGCCGCCGTAAAGGTAAAGATTTGAACTAGGGGCATTTTCTTTCGCCGTTTTACTTACTATATTTCTGTGGCCGTTTGTTTTATTGCAAGAAACTATTGTGTTAAAGTTCAAGCAATACATGTGCGGTCGCGGAGGAGGACGATGATTGTTAAATGAAGGGGTCATAGAGAGGACGGACATGAAGCCAGTGGGTTTTACGGCGGTGTTCGACTATTTTCTATTTACCACTTCATGTGTTGTTAACCAACTGCTGAACATAACTCTGTTTCTATAGGAAGTGTTAAAGTTCTCATACGAGGACCGTTCTTTCTCCATCGAGGTACAATGTGGCCATTCAAATTGCAATGTTGACAATTCCCAGTGAAAGTCTATTACGTAAAAGAGTAAGTGTGTACCTTTAAGGTCAGTTTTCACGGGCCAATGTATGTTCCCTTTGCTTGAATTATGTTTCTTGCATAAATCAAGATTTTAGGCATATAAAACGACAAGGTTGTCACATACTATACCATTAACTTCAATACAATTGAGCACAATGTTTGACCATAGATTTATTGAATGTGGTATATGACCGAAGAATATCGGTCTCACTGTACTTATATTTGATATAATTTGATTACTTTCTTACAGCTAAATAAAATGATTTACGCATATGATAGAAACTAATTTTAAATACCACATTTGGATAACTGTATTTAAATTTGTTGCAAAAGGTTGATCAACTGCTTAAAACAACAAAACCCGACCCCATCGTATATTCGGTGAGGCAAACAAAGTAAAACAACAGGAGAAGTAATACATTCATACAATTAAATTATATATTATTGAACAGTAAAGTAGTCGTACATATCGTTTTTTGAAACATTGTACTAACGAAAATTTCAGGATTATGTTTGACTGTCACGTCTGCGCCACCAAAAGATCGATGTTTAAGTTTGTAGAGGCTGCAATACTCAAACATTGTATGGCTGTACGATGCTGGGAAATCAACACCGATACTGGAAAGTTTCGCCATTGTCCCTTGTTAGCGACAACCTCATAATTCTTCTTCGAATTACGAGGTTAGTTCTGCGGCCACCCTCCTCAGTAAATCTATGACACAAAAATAACATAATCGATTAGCATTCATTTCGGAAAAAAAGTAAATATAAATCAGTGAAAAAACTGGAAAAAAACGGTAATACCATCTAAACCCATCAACCAAACACCTCAAATAACTCATACTCTCCATTATTTAAACCCAACTAAAACTAATACCATCTAAACCCATCCTTCCAACCAAACGGACCCTCACTGTAGCGATTCCTCCGAGGAACAACAACTCTCTCCTCCTCTCAGCTCGAACCGCATAGCCGAAGCCTAAAAACCGCTTTAACTGGAAGTGCGATTAAAAGGTTTCAACGTTTCATATAAGGAAAATATTCTCTAGCACTCATCATAGTTTCCTCTCCCAGTCCTCTAGCATCATTCGGCAAATCTTCAGGAGCTATAAATACGATGATTTCTTCATTATTAAGCTCCAGAACGTGACTTGGCACTATATTAAGCATTCTGGCCCTTCAACATATCAAAAATATGTTCTACGGCTAACGGAATTACTCTAGCTTCATATGGCAATCAATTTGGGCCAGCCAACAACAGAATGCAAAAACTGAAATATAAGATCATATAAATATGCCAAAACCTCCAAGAACTACTTCCAATACCTTTGACCTCTTACATTCCCCTTCCATCAGGTATGTCTTCCTGTTACAATCTGTCCATAAGAAAAAATCGTACAGTTGAAACCATCCGGAACCTCATTAACTACAGAAACAATTGCTTGCTCGTAATGGTCCTTATATTGCGTATTAGGTCCGAAAACCGATCACATAGGATTCTCAAGATCACAACTATAAATGCACTGCGCGTCAAAACTCAATTCACAAACATAATCACACACTTAATCCACACAATTAGCATACTTACTCCAGAAAAAAAGCTAAAATTCTTATTTTACCTTGTCGAACGTGAATACCCGATCAATTTACTTCCCCGCCATGTTGTGCGAAACAGAGACTTCTTGCTGGTATTCATTACCCTCACCATTTGCGGTGCATTACTCCTCAACTCGTGGAGGACTTGCAGCCCGCATGGATCTTCCTGCCTCCGACGGCTAGCTCGACATACCACTTGTCAGGATTCATCTGCCAAAGAACGAACACACCTGAGTCAGCCGCTTTGCATACGTTCCTATTATTTGATGACCTTCGTGGCGGTTTCGAACTCGAAAGCCACCATTTGTAGCTTGCTCATTGTGGAGGCGTTCTTGATCGATGAAGCTGTGTATCATGCAGTATGTACTGCACAGATGAAGTCTTCTGAAAAAAAGAAGCATGGATGGCGAACAAAGAACTGATGAAACTATGAATCAAGAAAAAACAGAGGGATAGAGTAACAATATCATTTCATTACTTAGCCATCAAAATCGTTTTCTCAGGAACTGCATCTTCACTGAACGACCTGAGAACAACAATTGGATCTCGAAAAAAACTCAATCATACCCTAATAGCACAAAACGAACCAACGTAGACGTCAGAAATGGCGGCGTAACCGTCGGAACACGCACAAAAAGGGACAAGCCTATTTACATCGGGGTCACGCCCGGCCCAAACCCATTCGTATACCTGTTGCAGCCTCGGAAACGCAACTACACGATGATCCCACAAAAAACTCCCTGATCGACACGTGGTGCGTGAATGAAAGTGCGACAAGTAATAATTAAAACGAATACCTAATTACTAACACCGACGTGCGATAGGCAGTAGACCTATTGTTTGTAGTGCAGTAAAGTGAGTAAACGAGTATCGAACACAAGGAATAAATCAAGTACTAGTAGTGACCTATCGACTCGATATTTAGCCTAAATAAAATACGCAGATTGTTTTATGACTTAACCTAACAGACCGCTCCTAAATCAACTAGAAATTCAACGAACACGCTTAGAACTGATACGAAGCTTCAGATAATAAAGATGTGCTCGGGGTTCGAATCCCGCTAGGTGTGATCGCCCAAGACAATGAAATATCGTGCCAACGTGATTCTTGACTAAATCGCAGTAATTTTCCTACCCACTCGCGAATTTGCTGTCGCCCTAAACGCTCATGGGGATCTAAAGTTCAGTAATTAATAATAGCGAGGATCGAGTATTTGCTTTCGCCCTATACTCGATTCCTATCTTCTACGAACGGCCTAATCGTTATTTAGCTGTCACCCTAAACGATTTTCCATACATTCACTTTAACACATAGACATATTAAAGCGAAGCAACTTCATAGAAAAATAAATAGTTAGAATACGCAAATCACGATAAACATATGTCTTAAGTACGAATAATCCTAGCATTCATCTAATCCCAAACACATAGGGAATTTAGCTACGCATAATAGACGGGAAAACAATGAAAGAAATAGAGAACAGAGAAAGAAGACTCATGATCTAGAATACTGATGATCTGGGGTGGTAGCGCGGATGAACCTTCGTTCTTCGTTCAATTGGGCATGTTTGCGTCGTTGATCCGTCTCTTGCGCTCCGGGACGCAATTCTGTGTTCTTCAGGGCTCTTTTCGTCTCTTGAGGGATTAGGGTTGGTATCTGGTAGGTTCCTCCCTTTCTGGGTCGAATTTGGGCTTTTTATAGTGAAATTCGACACTGTCACGGCCTAGGACAAGATAGGTCACGGCCGTGACACTCTCTGGGCAAAAATTGAGCTCACTGCCGCTCGTCACGGCCTGGTGCAGTAGCGTCACGGCCGTGACCCTCTCAACAGCTTTGCGGCAGTTTCGTATTTCTCTCAGATGGAGGGGTAAACGATGTCCGATTAACCTGAAATTTTAACCACAGATAGAAGACTTGCCAATCTTCATTCTGAAGAAAGGGATTCTCAATCCGAGGTCTAGATTGAGAGATATGAATTTTCTAATGTTGCTGCTGCTATGAGTCACGGCCTTGTGCAATAAGTGTCACGGCCGTGACCATCTTCATTCCAACTCTCTGCCCAACGTCACGGCCTAGTGCACCATGTGTCACGGCCGTGACCTTCACCAGTTTTCATCGTTTTCGCGCCGTTTTGCCTCGTTTTCGCTCCTTTTCGCCCGAAACTCGTCCTAGAGCCTTATAATACCAAAATAAGTAGAAATGGGGTTAATAAGTGCATAAAATGACTTCGAAAACTCTATTATGAGCCAATTAACTACTACGATAAACGTCCTACAATACGTTTATCAAACCTCCCCACACTTAAGCATCTGCTTGTCCTCAAGTAAATTAGAAGTCAGAAAAGGTATCCAATCAAGATAACGACACGATTGTTCGCAATTTATCATCAAAGCTAGAAAACATGAAACGGAATCAAGCGAACAATTATGGACATCACACTAATGACTTGCACTTGTCTACCTAAACTTACTTCGCACTGCCAATCGAGACTCATATCTCACATGGGATTCGCTCAAAATCACCCAGTGTATAGGCTAGCATATAGTGAATCGCTCAATTCGTGCACTAGTCCCGCCCCTACCATAAACTTGCAAGCTAATCGCATCTCTACTACTTAATGTGGCAAGCATAAATCTGAGGGTCTTTTTGGGGAAACGGGCCGAATAATCATGAAGCGATAAGCATATATAATGAACATTTAATCTTAGAGCTAGAACACTTAAGCAAAAATTATCAAAGAACACAGCATGATGAAACAGACAATCACACGTCCCAACATAAGACTCAACGTTCTCGCTCTGAAATCCTAGACTTTCTGCCCGACCCTCTCGACTCAGTTCCCTTTCATTTTCTGCCCTTTCACCTTAGTTACGCTCTACTTTTGTGCACTGCCCTTATTCCCTAAAAACATCAAGGTTCGGCTTTTGTCGCATAGAATACATCGTCACAGCGAATGCCGTGTACCTAAGGATACTTATTACCGAAACATATATCTTGCCAAAGGGTTATGGGCAGGCTTATGCAAGGGATCGGGTCATTTCAGAAAACGGTCAAGTAAGGCACGAGTCATTTCATGAATAGCAGAGAAGAACATCAAATCATACACTGAAACAGTAACTCTCAAGTTCGACTTCTGCTCTATTCTAATCAACTTAGGTTCATATAATCACTGGAGGCTTATTCGTGTCAGTGGCATTTCATAACATACGGGGTAAGCAACGAATAGGCTCAGGCTCAAAATGGCTACTAAGAGGCTTAGTCATGGTAGGGAAAATTTAGCCCTGGACTTAATTCCTAATGCCCTCATCATTTTCACACTAACACACCAAAACAGTTTCAACACGCATTAGACAGGCAAGTTCTAGAGAGATATAGACTAGGCACGTCACACAACCAAGAAAATTAGCATAAGCTCGTCAGGCTCAAACTCTCACAACGAAACAGGGTTATGTGTACGAATCTCTCAAGACAGTGCTATATCTATTCAGGCAGACACGATTCAATCAGTCATGCATATCCTAATTGCTCACAAAAAATTCATAATAATGCAGACCAACTCGAGATTAGCGCAAACAATCATGCCTGATTTAAGTAATTCATGCCTTTCTAACGAAATTCACGACTCACGGACACGTCATAAAATTTTTTACGTACATTTTCAACCTAAATTCCCCTCCCCACACTTAAGTCCGACGTTGTCCTCAACGTAAAAACGGATAAAAGGAAGGGAAAAAGAAGGTTAAAAAAAGCGAAACTCCCCTGACGAATAAGTGACGTGGCCGTGCCTGAACGCGTGAAGATCGTGGATCGTGACTCGTGATATCCTGACATAACTAAAAAGAAAATGAAACGTAAAAAGGAACTAGACATAGATAATAATAATAATAGATTTCATATGCATCATAGTCAGAGGTAAATAAAAGAAAGTACTAGATAGATAAAACCTGGGTTGCCTCCCAAGTAGCGCTTCCTTTACCGTCTTCAGCCGGACGTGCTTTCGTTCGCTTAGGGTGGCTGGAAGTCGAGGTACAACACATCTTTTCTGCTTATGTCTCCCTCGCCTACATCCATACCTTGGAGGTGTCTTTTTCGCCGGGTAGTGGTTTCAACTCTAGTGGTGGTCGCTTCTCGCCTGGACTCTTGTCCTTAACTTCGTCACTGTTCTCCTCGACGGCTATAATGGGCTCGTCGTCTTTCTCCTCGCTCAGCACCTGTGATAAACCTTGCACAGAAGACGAGAAATCATGCTCACAAACATCCAAGTAGTAGCATCTATTATTGTACTCACTACTCTTTTTCATCGAGTCAGTCATATTAAACGTAACTTTCTCGCCATCTACATTCAAAGTCAATCTTCCGTTTCTAACATCTATCAGAGTCTCGCCTGTAGCTAAGAATGGTCTACCTAGAATTAATGGAATATTTTCATCCTCGTCCATCTCTAGGATCACAAAATCAGCAGGGATAACGAACTTATCAACCTTAACTAGAACATACTCGATAACACCTAGAGGGTATTTTAACGATCTATCGGCCAGTTGAATATTCATTCTAGTGGGTCGTGGTTCACCTAATCCTAAGCGCTTAAACATGGAGTACGACATTAAATTTATACTAGCGCCTAGATCAGCTAAAGCATGCTCAACAACTAAATCACCTATACGACAAGGAATAGTAAAACTTCCTGGGTCCTTGAGCTTTTTCGGTATCTTGCTCTGGAGTATCACCGAGCACTCTCCTCGTAGGTATACCGTGGAGACGTGTTCGAGCTTCCGTCGGTTCGTCAGCAAGTCCTTCAGGAACTTAACGAAACTGGGCATCTGCGCAATAGCTTCAACAAACGGTAAGTTAATATGTAATTCTTTGCACATACCTATGAATCTGCCAATCAGCGCCTCGTCTTTGTCCTTCTTCAACCGTGCTGGATATGGAATCTTCGGCTGGTACGGCATCACTGGTGGCCGCTCGTTCTCCCTCACTTTTTCTATTTTGGGTGCAGCCTCCTCCTTTTTAGGTTGAACCTTCTCTTTTTCAGGTGCAACTTCCCTCAACCGAGCTGGGTACGGGATCTTTGGTTGATACGGCTTCACGAATGGTCGCGTCTTTCTCTCGTCATCCTTGACCTTCTCGACTCCGTCGCTCTTTCTTTCCTCCACTTCTGGCTCGTCGTGGCCCTCGAAATCGACTTTCTCCTTTAAATTCTGCTTGGTGGGAGCTTCTTGTAATCCTCTTCCGCTCCTCAGGGTTACCGCATTGCAATACTCCTTGGGGTTTGTCTCGGTGTAGCTCGGGAGTGATCCTTGATTTCGCCCCGCCATTTGCTTTGCTAATTGCCCCACTTGCTGCTACAACCTCTTGATCGAGGCGTCTGTATTATGAGCACGGATGTCATTCGCCTCCATGTAGTCCTCCATCTTTGTCATTCGGCTTTCGTGGGCTGCGGTGGTGCTGCTGAAATTCGTGAGGAGTGTCTTCATCATATCCTTCATTTCCTTCATATCATCGGATCCTCCTGAGGGCGCATTCTGGTACTGTCGTGGCGGCCCGTTTTGGAATCCGGACGACCTCGGGAATAGCATCAGCTTGATCGCGTCGCCCGGGACCCCGTTGATTTTGATGGTGTCGGTCACCGTCAGAAACGCCTTCAGATGGGAGTAAGGGTCGTCGTCGGGGTTACCCTCAAAGTGGGCTGTCTGGAATATCATCTGAAGCCAAGAGTGCTTCAGCTCAAAGTTGTTGTTCTCGATCGGCGGGATGACAATTGCCGACTCCGTACCGCCTAGCGCGGCATTCTTGAGGAGGTCCTGAAGTGATGGCTCCTCCTCGTGGACGGGCACTCTATGGTCCGCCATGTCTACTTCTGTGTAGGGACTATCTACGGCTGCCTCTACACGAGAGTTTTGGGTAGATTCCTGTGAACTATCCTCTGAATAGCACACTAAGGGATCCTGAGAGCTAATGGAAGCTCCTTCAGTATCGTACTTAAGCTTCCTTCGCAACTTTCTCTCAAAATCAGGGTCTGCGTCAACGATGGGACCAGATGGATGGCTCGGGTCATTCACCGCTGAGTGGTACCTTCAATGAGTGAAAACGAAAATTAGCAAAGAAGTAAACAACTACGTCGAAATTAATACGAGACTAATAATCACGTAGGAAAACAACTAACGAAATTAAAACTAATAACGCAAATAGTAAATAAAAAGAAAACGTCAAATAAAAGTGGCTAAATTACCGAACTACGGTGTTCCTAATATCAATTTATTCCCCGGCAACGGCGCCAAAAACTTGATCGACACGTGGTGTGTGAATGAAAAGTGCGACAAGTAATAATTAAAACGAATACCTAATTACTATCACCGACGTGCGATAGGCAGTGGACCTATCGTTTGTAGTGCAGTAAAGTGAGTAAACGAGTATCGAACACAAGGAATAAATCAAGTACTAGTAGTGACCTATCGACTCGATATTTAGCCTAATAAAATACGCAAATTGTTTTATGACTTAACCTAACAGATTATATCTAACTCAACTAGAGATTCAAAGACGCTTAAAACTGATACGAAGCTTCAGATAATAAAGATGTGCTCGGGATTCGAATTCCGCTAGGTGCTATCGGCTAAGACACTAAAATCGTTCCTACGTGATTTTGACTAGATCGCAGTAATTTTCCTACCCGCTCGCGAGTTTGCTGTCGCCCTAAACGCTCGCGGGGATCTAAAATTCAGTAATTACTAACGGCGAGGATCGAGTATTTGATTTCGCCCTATACTCGATTCCAATCTTCTACGAACGGCCTAAACGTTGTTTAGCTGTCGCCCTAAACGTTTTTCCATACGATTACTTTAACACATAGACATATTAAAGTAACGAAACAAATTCATAGAACGATAAATAGTCAAACACATAGTCACGATAATCATAAGTCTTAACTACGAAACATCCTAGCGTTCATCTAATCCCAAACACAAAGGGGAATTAGTTACGCATAATCGACGGGAAAACAGCGAAAGCAATAAGGAATAAAGGTGAAGAATTCATCATCTTGATATACGGATGATCTGTGATGAAAGTGTTGATGATTCTTCGTTCTTCGCTAAATTGGACGTGAATTCGTCGATGATCCGTCTCTTGCGCTCCGGGACGCGAATCTGTGTTCTTTTGTGCTATTTTTCGTCTCTAGAGGGATTAGGGTTGATCTATGGTAAGTTTTTTCCTTTCTGGGTCGAATTTGGGCTTTTTATAGTGAAGTTCGACACTGTCACGGCCTAGGGCAAGATAGGTCACGGCCGTGACACTCTCTGGGCAAAAATTGAGCTCACTGCCGCTCGTCACGGCCGTGACCCTCTCAACAGCTTTGCGGCAGTTTCGTATTTCTATCAGCTGGAGGGGTAATCGATGTCCGATTGACCTGAAATTTTAACCATAGATAGAAGACTTGCCAATCTTCATTCTGACCAAAGGGATTCTCAATCCGAGGTCTAGATTGAGAGATATGAATTTTCTAATGCTGCTGCTATGGGTCACGGCCTGGTGCAATAAGTGTCACGGCCGTGACCATCTTCATTCCAACTCTCTGCCCTACATCACGGCCTAGTGCACCATGTGTCACGGCCGTGACCTTCACCAGTTTTCATCGTCTTCGCGCCGTTTTGCCTCGTTTTCGCTCCTTTTCTCCCGAAACTCGTCCTAGAGCCTTATAATACCAAAATAAGTAGAAATGGGGTTAATAAGTGCATAAAGTGACTTCGAAAACTCTATTATGTGCCAATTAACTACTACGATAAACGTCCTACAATACGTTTATCAAGCGTCGTGGGCCACTTGAAAAGAGGTGATGGAAACAAGATTGTTTCCATTGCCGCCGTAAAGGTAAAGATTTGAACTAGGGGCATTTTCTTTCGCCGTTTTACTTACTATATTTCTGTGGCCGTTTGTTTTATTGCAAGAAACTATTGTGTTAAAGTTCAAGCAATACATGTGCGGTCGCGGTGGAGGACGATGATTGTTAAATGAAGGGGTCATAGAGAGGACGGACATGAAGCCAGTGGGTTTTACGGCGGTGTTCGACTATTTTCTATTTACCACTTCATGTGTTGTTAACCAACTGCTGAACATAACTCTGTTTCTATAGAAAGTGTTAAAGTTCTCATACGAGGACCGTTCTTTCTCCATCGAGGTACAATGTGGCCATTCAAATTGCAATGTTGACAATTCCCAGTGAAAGTCTATTACGTAAAAGAGTAAGTGTGTACCTTTAAGGTCAGTTTTCACGGGCCAATGTATGTTCCCTTTGCTTGAATTATGTTTCTTGCATAAATCAAGATTTTAGGCATATAAAACGACAAGGTTGTCACATACTATACCATTAACTTCAATACAATTGAGCACAATGTTTGACCATAGATTTATTGAATGTGGTATATGACCGAAGAATATCGGTCTCACTGTACTTATATTTGATATAATTTGATTACTTTCTTACAACTAAATAAAATGATTTACGCATATGATAGAAACTAATTTTAAATACCACATTTGGATAACTGTATTTAAATTTGTTGCAAAAGGTTGATCAACTGCTTAAAACAACAAAACCCGACCCCATCGTATATTCGGTGAGGCAAACAAAGTAAAACAACAGGAGAAGTAATACATTCATACAATTAAGTTATATATTATTGAACAGTAAAGCAGTCGTACATATCGTTTTTTGAAACATTGTACTAACGAAAATTTCAGGATTATGTTTGACTGTCACGTCTGCGCCACCAAAAGATCGATGTTTAAGTTTGTAGAGGCTGCAATACTCAAACATTGTATGGCTGTACGATGCACAGCTATGCACTCAGCTGTGAGACTGCACGACAACATTGTAAGACTATAAGACTGCACAACTATTACTTAAACATTGTAAGACTGTACGATTAACAGCTATCAGAATGCACTACTTGGACATTGTAAGACTGCACGGCAATGAGGATGTAGATAATGTTTTTTATTATTGTTTTTATAAGAGCTAAGGACAATCCTGCAATAATATTATATTACACAATAAAAAGATTGACATGTGAACAAAACTGATCTAACTTTAAAATTGTGTCGTGCATACACCATCTTAGTTCCTTTATTATATGAGCCAAATCAATACAAGTAATGGTTATACATGCCATTTTATGATTTCATCAACAATATTTCATCGATCATGCTCTACACAAACCACTATGATTTTTCTTATTAACATATGCAAGTCATCTATATACTTCGGATGAAAAAAGGAAACCCGTGCATCGCACGGGTCTAAACCTAGTTTGATATATATGCACACATTTGATATGCTAAACGTATTAGTATGTACGAATAATTACAGGGGGTGTGGGATTTTGTCATTCCTAATAAAGTGAGTAAAAAGATTGGTTGGTTATATAACTTATGGGGGAAATGATGTGAAGTAAATGCTTATTATGAAGAGTTGATAAAATGGGCCTTGAGAAAAAAAACTAGTCCAAACTCTTTGGGCTCCTTACTTCCTAGCCCAGTGACTTCACGAAGGATCACATTTACTACTTATTTAGGGTTTTTGAGGGTTCGAACGACAAAGGACGAAGACAAATCGCGGCCGCGCTCCTACTCCAATCCCACCGGCAAAACCATGGTTCTAAAGTAAGTTCGTTCGATAATTTCTCTAGATGCTTTTAATCGAACGAGGAAGTAGCTTTTAAAGATTTATTTGTACTATGAATATCATGGTTCGTTTGAAGATTTGGTATTTTTAAATTTTGTAAGCTGCTGGGATTATCGGGGTTTGTTTTCATTGGTTTTGTGTGTCCTTTGCGCTGTTCTTATTAGAAATCCATGGCTGCAACAGGAAAAATGCACTATTTGATAGCTTTTCCTCGTGTTCTTTCCCTGTTAATTGTGCTTTTGTTGAATTATTTCTGTGTTGCCCACCGATTTTTTAGTTAAAAATGATGGTGGGATGTAAATGGCGTATCTTTGCACGATTTGACAATACTTTGTCATTTTTATTCTATCAGGGCTTCATTGTTTTTTTTCCAACTGAACATCTTACTTCTTATGAATTCCCTCAGGACTGAGCTATGCCGCTTCAGCGGTGCAAAGATATACCCGGGCAGGGGCATCAGATTCATTCGCTCGGACTCTCAGGTCAGGCTTGCAAACAAAATTATGGTCTTTTTTTTTCCCTCAGATTCTTGCTTGGGTTAAATCCTTCCACTTAATCATTTTGTTGGTTGGGTAGGTCTTCCTCTTTGCCAACTCAAAGTGCAAGAGGTACTTCCACAACCGCCTCAGGCCCGCAAAGCTTAGCTGGACTGCTGTATACCGCAAACAACATAAGAAGGTATTCTTTCCCTAACCCTTCCAAAACCTCAACCTTACTAAGCTGCATCTGCTCTTGTGTGTCTGTCTTAGTATTTGTCGAGTGGTGGCTTCTGTTCTGTATGATTCTCAGGATGCTGCTGCTGAAGCTGTGAAGAAGAGGCGTCGAGCAACCAAGAAACCCTACTCTAGGTCTATCGTTGGTGCCACACTGGAAGTTATTCAGAAGAGAAGAACTGAGAAACCTGAAGTTCGTGATGCAGCCCGTGAAGCTGCTTTACGGTATGCTATATTCTCCTCCCATTTGTAAATCATGACATGTTTCGTTCTATCCTACAATATTCCCCATGTATTCAATGTTACACACTGTTCTACTACTGGCTTGTGTTTTGTTCGTTAAATCAACTGTGAAATAGTCTTTAATATAGCTTATGTTCTTGATTTGTCCTCTGACCTCAGTGAAATCAAGGAAAGAATCAAGAAAACAAAGGATGAGAGGAAAGCAAAGAAAGCAGAGACAATGTCTAAGCAGAAGGGTTCAAAAGGTAATGTGCCGAAAGGTGCTGCAGTACCTAAGGGACCCAAGATTGGCGGCGGCGGTGGCAAGCGTTGAGAAATTTCGGTATCTTTTAGTATTTATTTTCAATATGGAATCAAATGTCGGTTGTACTCTATATATAGTAAGTTTTGGTCTGTTTTTGAGCTGATGAGATTGCAATGATTGTTTTCCCTATTTCTGTTGAAAGGATCCAAAGCTTGTTCTGGTTGTTCTTCATTAGAAGGGATGTTAATTTTCTTGATTTACTTGTTCTTTTTAGGGGTGTTCACTCGGTAATAATCCTAAAGAACCGAAGTTCCGGTTATCAAAATCTTAAACCGAAAACTTAACCGAAGTTAATCGGTTTGATTCGGTAAAAACTGAAATTATTTCGGTTATTTACCGAAATACCGAAGTAACTAAAAAAATGAAAAAATTATTTGTATTAATTGTTTATATATAAATAGTTTATATAATTGTATATAATTGTATATTAAATAATAAGATTTATATAATTGCATAATTATATTAAATAGATTTATAAATAAACTATAATTATTTTTATATTTTCCTTAGCTATAATTGGTACTTAATAACATAATAAATTAATGTTAAAAAAGTTTATTAAATTAGATATATTTTCCAACTTGGATTCTTCATTTTCTTATTTTTATATTATTTTTTTCATATTTTTATGTTTTTATTTTCTTACTTATTCCTATTTTTTATTATTTTTTTCATATTTATTTTATGTATAATTTTACATATATTATGTATTTCGGTACATCAGTTTTTTTCGGTTAACCGAATCGAACCGACGGTTTACCCTTTTTTTAATATCGAATACCGAACCCACTCTGTATTCGGTTTGTACCGAACTTTCGTTTTCGATACGGTTCGGTCGGTTTACGGACTTTTGAACACCCTAGCTCTTTCGTCTCCTACAAAATTTGACCATAATTTTGTAGATACAATTTTGAAAATCAACATGCTCGTTTTGGACCAAATTGACCTTGGTTTCATTCATTTATTATCCATGTTTGAATTGTACAATTAACTTCTTCGACTAACATATATCTTAGGGACATTTTGCTGCCTCAGTTAGCAGAAATGAAAAGGTAATTGTGATATGCAAGACCAACTTATGTAAGAAACACCTCAGTGTGAGGTGGACGTGCAACAAAACTAGCTGTAATGTTCCATCAATTGCATCACAATGTCGTGTACCACGATTGCTGTACTAAATCGAAAATATCCATGTCCGTACGTTTCGGTTATTATTATTTTCTTTAACTGAAAAATGATGATTGCGAAGCGTTTAGCCAGATATGTCTGAACACAACTTAAAAGAGAATTATAATTATAAGAGCAATAATACAATGTCAATAACATGTGCCCCTTTAAAAATGGCAATAGTGCAATGTCGATATACATTTCAGCTTTATTTAATAGTATGTTCTGATGAATACTAATTTAGATTTGATAGACACAAGTTACAGAGATCGCTCACGAGCTAAACCTATGTTAGAAACGATATAGTAAAATGGTAAATATTGCACAGCAAAAGATTGGTTGAATTTAAAAATAGAAATGACACGATAGTTTTTTAGTAAAAAGTAGCAATAGGAGATACTAGATGGCTCGACAATGTATTGCCCACTCGAATCTAAAGCCGAAGGTTAGTTCGCAATTATTATTTATTATGAAGAAGCAGAAAAAAGAATATAACAAGCATAAAGATATGGCCACGTTTGTAGCACTTCCATCCCTCCTATTGGATATTATCAGAATAATATCTTTAGTTGTCTACGAATCGGATTTGTTGAAAAAAAAAATCATGCATGCCTTCAAAATATCGTAATATCTGTAACTTTTAGAGTATATAAATTTTCAATTTCGATCATTAGTTTTGATTGTTGTAAGTTGAACCACCGGTGAGAATATCTCATTGAAATCGGTTCCTTCTTTCTGAGCGTATCCCTTTACAACCAGTCTTGCACGATATCGCTCTATCTGGTCATCACCATTCCGCTTGATCTTGTACACCCATTTGTTTCCAATAGGTCTCCTTCCTTGCGGTAATGGCACCAATTCCCATGTCTTATTTTTACTGAGAGCTTCCATTTCTTCTTGCATTGCTGAAATCCACTGACTCGCATCTGAACTCTTCAGTGCTTCTTGGAAAGTCGTTGGCTCTCCATCCTCAGTTAGAAAACAGTATGCAATGTTACTCTCAGTATCATAATCTGAGTACCAAATAGGCGTCTTACGAATTCGTTTTGATCGCCCGAGGTCTGGTACTTCAGTTTCGACCGGGTTGAGCTCTTCGTGCGCTGGTTCGGCTTCAGAAGAATCATCTTGCTTCAATTTTCTCTTCGCCGGTGTTGGTGTAGTCTTTGTCATATTGCCATCATGGTTGAATTGTTCCTGGTCGCTATCTTCGAGAAAATTAACATCTCTGCTGATAACAACTTTGTGGTCAGTGAGATCCCACAAACGATAACCCTTTACTCCTTCTGCGTACCCCAGAAATAGACATCTTCTGCACTTTGGATCCAACTTCGTCGTTTCTTGATTGTGGTACATCACATATGCAGGGCTTCCAAATATATGGAGGTTTGAATAATCAGCAGGTTTGCCAGTCCACATTTCCATCGGTGTCCTCATCTCTATAGCAGTAGATGGGGACACGATTCACCACATAGCAGGCAGTGCAGACCGCTTCCGCCCAAAATTCCTTGTCTAGGCTTGTAGTTCTCAGCATAGCCCTCGTTCTTTCCAACAAGGTCCTATTCAGCCGCTCTGCCACCCCATTTTGTTGTGGAGTATATGCCGTTGTGAACTGTCTTTTAATACCCGCACCTTTGCAGAATTCATTGAATTCTCTGCCAGTATATTCTCCTCCATTGTCGGACCGCAGGCATTTGATCTTCTTACTGGATTCAAGTTCGACCCGCGGTTTGTATGTTTTGAAGGTAGGAAACACATCATCCTTCTTCTTGATTGGATACACCCAACATCTTCTGGAATAGTCGTCGATGAATGACACGAAGTAGTTTGCTCCCCCCAGAGATGTGACCGGTGCTTGCCAAACGTCAGAGTGCAGCAGTTCTAAAATTTCTTTACTTCTGAATTTTGACGGGCTGAACTTCAGGCGATGCTGCTTACTTACAATGCAATTCTCACAAAATGGTAGTGACACGATTGTGAGACCAGGAAGTAGATTCTTCTGGACAAGAATTTTCATGCCTTGCTCAGACATATGACCAAGCTTCTTGTGCCAAGTCATCGAAGACTTCTCGATTGAATTTGTAGTGGCCACAGAAGCTTGCCCTTCCTGTAGAGTTTCCCCCTTCAGCATGTATAAGTTTGAAGCGATCTTTTCCCCTTTCATTATTATTTGCACTCCTTGAAAAATTTCCATGACCTTGTTCTCCAGTTTAATTGTAAGACCAAGATCATCTAGCTGCCCCACAGACAATAGATTTTTCTTCAGACTCTCAACATGTCGCACAGCTTGAATGGTACGGATGGTGCCATCATACATCTTTAATTTGATGCTACCGATCCCAACAACAGTCAGGGTTGTCTTGTCAATGTGTGCCACATTTGACCTGCATCTTGAGCAACTTGACGTCAAAACGGCTTTTCTCCATGGCGACCTGAAGGAAGAAATATATATGCTTCAACCAGAAGGCTTTCAAGAAAAAGGGAAAGAAGATCAGGTTTGCAAGCTAATCAAATCTCTTTACGGGCTCAAGCAAGCACCACGATGCTGGTACAAGAGATTTGATTCATTCATAATGAGTCTCGGCTACACCAGGCTTTATTCAGATCCTTGCGCGTATTTCAAGAGATTTCACTCTGAAGATTATATCATGTTGCTGTTGTACGTCGACGATATGCTGGTAGCAGGACCCAACAAAGATCGTATCAATGATCTGAAGATTCAACTCGCTGGTGAATTCGAAATGAAGGACTTGGGACAGGCAAACAAAATTCTTGGCGTACAAATCTCTCGAGACAGAAGCAATAGGAAGATTTGGCTTTCTCAAAAGAACTACTTGAAGAAAGTCTTGCGAAGGTTCAACATGCAAGAAAGCAAGCCAATATCCACTCCTCTTGCTGCTAACTTCAAGTTATCTGTCGATATGTGTCCATCCAATGAAGATGAGAAAATGGAGATGTCTCGAGTGCCGTACGCATCCGCGATTGGAAGTTTGATGTTTGCCATGGTGTGTACAAGACCGGACATTGCCCACGCAGTGGGAGTGGTGAGCCGATACATGTCCAACCCCGGTCGGGAGCACTGGAGTGCTGTCAAGAGGATTCTCAGATACATAAAAGGAACCTCTTATTATGCGTTATGTTATGGAGGTACGGATTTTACTGTCCACGGTTATGTTGATGCTGATTATGCAGGTGAACTTGATAAAAGCAGATTCACAACCGGATATGTGTTTAATCTTACTGGCGGTGCGGTAAGCTGGGTCTCAAAACTGCAGTCGATTGTTGTGACATCAACGACGGAAGCAGAATATGTAGCAGCTACGCAAGCCAGTAAAGAGGCAATATGGTTGAAGAGATTGTTGGAAGAACTCGGCCACAAACAAGAGAATATTGTTCTCTATTGTGATAGCCAGAGTGCATTGCATCTTGCAAGGAATCCAGCATTTCATTCAAGAACCAAACACATCCGGGTCCAATACCACTTAGTTCGTGAACAAGTGGAAGAGGGAACAGTGGATATGCAAAAAGTTCACACTGCGGATAATCTGGCCGACTTCATGACCAAATCAATCAACGTGGACAAATTCATTTGGTGCCGTTCCTCTTGTGGTTTGACAGAACATATGTGAAGATTGATCGAGTCTCGATCAAATCTTCAAGTGGGAGAAATGTTGTATAATTTCTATTTGGCCACTTAGCATAGCTAAGTGGCTCGTTCTGATTCGTCCACGTAATATAGCTACACGGCAGATTCTGGTTCGCCCACGTATACAGCTACGCGGCTGATTCTGGTTCGCCCACGTATATAGCTACGCGGCTCATTCTGGTTCGTCCACGTGTCTAGCTACGCGGCTCATTCTGGTTCGTCCACGTGTCTAGCTACGCGGCTAATTCTGATTCGCTCGAGCCTAAAACCTTCAGCTATAAATAAGCTAGCTATAAGTCATTGTAAATCATCGAAAACAATAACTTCTTCTTATATTCAGTATATACAAGTGTTGTAAGGAAAAATATTTAGAGAGTTGGTGAGTCTCCTATTGTAAGAGAGATATAGCTAGTGTTCTCCTTACGGTAGAGAGTTGTAACTCCTAAATTACCCACAGTAAAATTTCCTTACCTTGCCCGTGGTTTTTCACCCTGACTTTGGGGTTTTCCACGTAAATTCCTGGTGTCCCCTTTATTTTATACTGTCCTTTTTACAACATTGATAACTGCAGAAAAGGATTGCTAACTTCATTTCAGATGTTTTCATGATTAAAATATATTCTATCATGGAGCTAGTGACGTCAAGATTATTAATATACTTACCTATAATCATACCAAAACTAATTGCATCGATCTTTCTTATATAGCTCATTGTTACGGTGAGATTTCAAAAATAGTTAAATTTTAAAACTTGAATTGCAAAACTAGTTAACTTTTTAAAACTTGTGCAACACTAATCAACTTTTCTAATTTCAATTATTTTTATTTTCTCTATTCACCACAAATTATTTAAAATTCTAAATATGCACCATCATTGTCTTACATTAGCATATAAATTAGCAATAATTATATTTTAACCTCAATTCGATTTAAAAAATTTTAAGCCCTCAAAATATGTAGACCTAGGTAGGTGTATTTAAACGGTTTCAGTTCCAAATGTGAAAGTGGTGTTTCTATTGAACCAAAACCACGCGTCCGAGCTGTGGTAACACAGTTTCGATTATTATTTGGAATCGGTTGGAGTCGGTGTCGGTTTCGAACTCAAACCGTTAATTTTGAGTTTTTATGAATATTGTTTATTTTTCCATTTCTAATTGAAAAATAAATTTGAATTTTTTAATAGTGCACATATTTCGAACTTAGAAAATTGAGGGAGATTCGAGAGAGATCGGATATAATTCTAGAGAAAAAAGTGTGAAAAACCAAAATAAGTCCCCAATATTTACGAAAAAAGAAGTCATATGATCGTTGAGTTAAAAAGCAACAAATTAACAAATTCCCTACATATGACAAAATATATGTAGGAAGTTAAAAACCAACCGTTATAAACAACGGTTCGATTTTGATTTGAACCAAATTATTTGTCCGTAATTATGATATTTTAAACAGAATGAATACGTCCACGCATATGCAATAATTAGTCGAACGTAAAATAAAATTGAATTTGACACGTGAAATGGACGAAGAAGCTTGAAATGCTCAATTCCCCACATATAATAAAATATTATGATTCTCAAAATAATAAATAATATTAGTTATGCAATAGCGATAAACTAACTAAAAATGAATTGGGGTTAAAAATAAAGATGTTAATAATTTATAGGCTAATGTGAGATAATAATAATGAAAAATTGTAATTTTAGATAGTATTGGGGTGAAAAGAGAAAATAACAATAATTAAAATTACAAAAGTTGATTAGTTTTGCACTAGTTCTAAAAGTTAACTAGGTTGCAATTGGTGAATCTACGTATAAATCCCTACTCCAAACTATTAATCAACTAACTCCCCCCCTTCTAATTCATTTATCATTAAACTCCACATTACAACTTTTAAATCACATAACTACCTAATACCACCATAATGGACAATTTTAGCCTTATAAGATAACAACATTACCAAAAACTTATCAACACCCACGGACGATTGTAGTACCAATATACGTATGTTTGTAGTATCAATATATATATGTTCGTGGTACCATTCTGTGACCCATGGACGATTTTGCCCCACTACTAATTTCCACCCTTCTCTTTCCTTACTGAAACTTGCAGTACATATATGTATGTTTGTAGTACGAATGTAGGGATGTTCGTGGTACCATTCCGTGAGCTAGTGTAGTACCATATGTATGTTTCTTGTAGTATCTTTTCCGTACCATGTGCTTAACTATCGCAACTCCTACCCTAAATTGTAATACCAATATACATATATACGTAGTACCAATATACAGATTTTTGTGGTACCACAGCGTAAGCTAGTGTGGTAACCATGCGTAGGTTACTTGTAGTAGCAATTCTATGATAACAGTCACGGACCAAAAATAATTCAAATGCCGTAGAAAAATTCCTTACCCAAACATGAAGTACCAATATACGTATGATGTAGTACAAATGTATAGATGTTCGTGGTACCATAACGTGACTTAGTGTGGTACCATACGTGGGTTACTTGTGGTATCTTTTCCGTACCAAGTGTTTACCACAAGTAGCCTACGTATAGTACTATACTAGCTCACAGTATGGTACAGCGAACATATATACACTGGTACTACAAACATACGTATATTGGTACTTCAAGTTTGGGTAACGAATTTTTCGACGCCATCTGAATTATTTTGGTCCGTGACTGTTATCATAGATATTGCTACTACAAGTAACCTACTCATGGTACCACACTAACATATGATAAGTTACCACGAACATCTATATATTGGTACTACAAATATATGTTTAGTGGTACAACAATTTAGGGTAGGAGTTGCGATAGTTAAGCACATGGTACGGAAAAGATACTACGCGTAACCTACGAATGGTATTACACTAGCTCATGGAATGGTACCACGAATATCCATAAATTCGTACTACAAATATACGTATATTGGTACTGCAAGTTTGGGTAAGGAAAGAGAAGGGTGTGTAAATTAGTAAAGGGGCAAAATCGTCCATGGTGGAAACTAGTAGAGGGGCAAAATCATCTATGGGCTCACGGAATGGCACCACGAACATCTATACATTGGTACTACAAATATACGTATATTGATACTACAAATTTGGGCAAGGGTGTGAAAATTAATAGAGGGGCAAAATCGTACATGTGGAGTTATGTGTAAGATTATTTTGATTTAGGGAGTTCGCTAATAAATAATATGAAATGAGGAGTTAGTTGATAGAAAATAAGGGAAGGAGGATTTAATTGATGTTGCCCCTTTGCTTTCTTGTTTTAAAAGCTTAACTATTTTTTTTTAACACCTTACATGTATTTCAATAAATATGTATACTATTGTAAAAGAGGGTGTGGTGGATAAAAAAATGTCAATTTTATCCTTAATATTTAATTTATTACAAATTTATCATTAAACTAAATTATTTTAAATAACTTAAATAATTATCTAAAATGTTCAAAATATAAAATAATATGATATATTTGCACGCGCATTAGTGCGCTATCCTCGTCTAAATTAAATATGTAAAGCGATTCCATTCTTCAGCAGCAAATACAAAGAAGTTCCTTTTACGCGTTGTTGTCTTCGAATAAACGCATCAACTTTTAACAAATAAAACATGTAAAATAAAAAACGAAAATGCGAACGCCGTGCAAATGACGACAATACCCTTAACGAGTTCGTCTCCCACCAACTATATTACCAACCAACTTCTCCCATTTTTCGTCGTCAGCAAAATTTTGAACGCGTCTCTCTGAGATCTCTCTTCGTCCTTCTTCTTAAAATCTCAATCTGAAAACCTCCGTTTTGTTCTATGTAAATCATCGGCGTAGTTATCAATCGGAAACATGGGTTCTTCCTTTTCCCTATTTAGCGAAAACTCGCCGTCGCCGGAGCATCGGCGTACGGGTTTGGGCGATCTTCCTGAAAATTGCTTGGCTCTGATTCTGGGGCACCTTGACCCTATTCAGATCTGCGAAATTTCGTCGCTGAACAGGGGATTTAACAGCGCTGCGTCTGCTGATTTCGTGTGGGAATCTAAGCTTCCCTTGAATTACGAAGACGTTGTCGCGGCGGTGTTTGGCGGAGGAGGAAGCGGCGGTGTTAACAGCGGTGGCCTTTGTTTCCGTGAGAATTTGTGTAAGAGGGACGTTTTCGCGAAGCTCTGCGGCGTCAATTCGCTCGATGGGGATAAAAAGGTCTGATTTTCTTTATCTTTTTCGAGCTCAGTATGCCGGCTTGCTCTGTGAGTAATTTGTGCCCAGAGATGGTTGACTTTTGTTATTTGGGTTTTGCCCTATCTGACATTGATTAATGAAATGGGAATGGTTTTTACTAGCTAGGGCTTTTGATCGTTGGTACTTTTTGGGAATTCAATTGGTGAATATGTATTCTGAATTGAGGCGAATTATGGTTTTATCTGTTGTTTCTCTTTAAGAAGAGATTGGTGCTTCATCTCTGTTTACTATTGGAAGAAAAATGAATTACTGTTATTAATCAGTTGTGTCTTTTTTTCTTTTTTTACATTTGTTTCAGAAAGTGTGGTTAGATAAGAGCACAGGCAAGATTTGTATGTCTGTATCATCGTATGGGATGTCAATAACGGGGATCGATGATAGAAGATATTGGAGCCGTATTCCAACTGAAGAATCACGGTAAGAATTTCTGAATGATCCTTTTTCTCATCTTCATGTACAAAGCAGTTGTGACCTTCGATTAGCTCAACGTTGTTTACGTTCTTGGTGTGTTCTTGACCTGTTGGTAGTAATTTCTTGGACTTTTAGAGTCTGAATGATACATCATCCAATCCAAACTGGCATTTCACTAATCTAGATTACAGACCTATTATGCAATTACTAGCCATCTTTATTACATTCGAGGGGGTTCCCATTCGAAATCTGGTCGTATGTTAGGAGCAGTAACCCCTTTATAGGTTGAATCATTTTCTTATTCTTCCTCAATACGTTCCTTCATGTTTGGTATGATATAATGATTGCGCTATGTTGGAGTGGCTTTTTAAGGACACATAAATCAAAATTCCGGCGCTAATTGTCCTCAAATTGCTTCATTCTGAAACTTAATGTCCTAAAACTGCAACGTTTAATTTAAGTGTCCTCGAATTGCTTCAATTTTGAAACTTGTTGTCTTATTAGAACAACAATCCTTGCTTATTATGCCGCCACCCCTAATATGCAGAGGATTAAACAAAAAGAAAAATAAGCCTAAAGACTGATATAAGTTTCCAACATCAACTTCCATCATTTCAATCAAAATGAATCCATCGAACTTACTAAAAAATTCTCACGTACCTAATTTTTTCAATTTAGGTTTGGCTCGATTGCGTACCTCCAGCAAACGTGGTGGTTCGAGGTCGCCGGAGAGGTCGAATTCCCATTCCCGAGCGGCTCTTACAGCCTATTCTTCAGATTACACTTGGCACGTCCCCATAGGAGGTTCGGGCGACGGGCCTGTGATTCGGGCCACGTCCACGGTTGGGACAAAAAGCCCGTTCGGTTTCAGCTGTCGACCACAGACGGTCAGCAAGCGGCGAAGCAGCAATATCTTAGAGAGCCAGGGAAGTGGATTTATTACCATGCTGGCGATTTTTTTGTGAATAATGATAGTAATAATAATAGTAAATCAGTGAGGGTCAAGTTTTCAATGACTCAAATTGATTGCACACACACGAAAGGTGGGCTGTGTGTGGACTCTGCTGTGATATATCCCACAGTGTATAAAGAGAGGTTTCAGCAGTTTTTGATCTGAGGCCTTTTAATTCTCTTCTGTTCTGTGTCTTGCTATTTATTAGTCAGTCTTCTTCTTTTTAGTATAGTGCAGCAGTGTATGGAAATAGGGAGATTTATTTGTTGAAGACATGAACATGCTTTTAGAATCAATGTACGACTGAGGATCATGTTAAACTCATAGAATACAACATTCTCCATAGAATAACTTAAAACAACAAAGTTGCTATTTATATAACTAAAAGAGATCTAATCTCATCTTTAGTCTGAAAATCATATGAGAGATTGGAACTGTGTTCTTATACATTCTTGGCAAGTTCAGTAGCAGTCCCGATGTAGGTGTGTGGGGTCAGCGTTAAGAGATGGTTCTTGGCTTCGGATGGGATTTCCAGGCGTTCGATGAATTCTCTTATGCTCTGTTGATTTACGGTTTTTCCTCTTGTTAGTTCCTTGAGCTTCTCGTATGGCTCAGGGACGTTATATCTTCGCATTACCTGCGAAAGTTGGGAAAAATAAAATCAAAAAAACCAGCCGAATTTCATCATTAATGCTCTAAAAAAAGTGATGTTGGAAACGTACATCTTTTATGATATGGGTGCTGGTGAGCTATAAAATGTTATATAAGATGATGATAGCAAAGCAAATTTTGCAGAACTTAAAGGCAATTGAGGAAATTATGAGAAGAAAAGGAAACAAGCATGAAAAAGGTATTGCGGAGAAGTTTTACGGTTTGTATTGGCTCAGCAAGCACCTCCCAAGATCGGTCCAAGTCTGCGGACAAGCAAGCTTCATTTACCTGCGCGAAGATACCACGAAAGAAGGTCAAAAAGAGCACAGCTTCACACTTTTTTAATGTTACCTTTTTCGAAAATTAAAGAGTCTAATTTATTGTCTACGACAATATCACTCAGGTTTTCATAATAGACAGCACCAGAGTTGCGATTTCTTACTTGAAGCTTTGCAATTCCTTGCATTGCATTCTTGTAAGCAAGAAGAGAATGTCCAAGTCCTACTCCCATGTTCCTCAGAACTGTTGAATCGGTCAAATCACGCTGCAATTAGCAAGCATTGACAACGTAAGATAGATTGTAGAAGTTGTATGACAAAGATGATGTGTCCACGGTTAAATCCTAACAAATATGTTGCTGCACATAGTAAAACTAATAAAACTCAACTAGGACACAAGTGAACGAGTCTAGTTACGAGTCGATTTTAGGATGATAATCCCAAGTTTAAAAGAAGAGTACAACTCAAGTAAAAACGGTACCTGCCAGCGGGAAATGGGCAATTTTGTGCTTAAGTGAGATAAGCTTGCATTTGCAATTCCACAATTGCCTTCGCTATTTTCAAAGTCAATTGGATTAACCTTATGGGGCATTGTCGATGAGCCAATCTCACCAGCCTTAGTTATCTGATTATAGTGGAGCTAAGTCAAGTTCTTTTTCCACATTAAATAAGAAAATATCTTTTCCACAGTTGACGATTCACTATCTATTTTACCTGCTTGAAGTAACCCAATGAAATGTATCCCCATATGTCCCTGTCGAAGTCAACCAATATATTGTTGAACAAGACGATAGAATTGAAAAGCCTGGCCATGTAGTCATGAGGTTCAATCTGTTAAGAATGTCCAAAAAAAAAAAAGAAACCGAAATACATTAGTTGACATAACACCTTGATAATAACGCCTGCTGCAAAGAATCTTGTTTGACAGTTGAAATATCAAATTAAAATACATAATCTTGATTATGATAGAGCTGAAAATAATTTAAGTAACAGAATATCAACATGTAGTGCCATACCTGAGTTATATACGGATTGAAACCTATTCCAAAAGATGTCACAAACTCTTCTGCAACTTTTGGCCAATTGACATTGGGATACGCAACAAGATGTGCATTATAGTTCCCAACTGCGCCAGCAAACTTTCCTAAAATATCAGTTCGAGACAATTCTTTACGTTCTTGGCTTAATCGATAAGCGAATACTGCCATTTCCTTCCCTAAAGTTGTTGGAGTAGCGGTCTACAACGCATAATAAACACATATAAAGTCAACGGAGATATAGGGTCGGGCACCAAGTATATGCTTAATGATTAACGTACATTCACATTTACCTGTCCGTGGGTTCGAGAAAGCATAGGGACAGAAGCATTTGCAGTGGCCATTATACGTATTGCTTCAATCAAATCGTCCATTACAGGAAGTATAACTTTTGTAAGGGATTCTTTCAGCATCAATGCATGAGCCAAATTATTTATGTCCTCAGATGTGCACGCAAAATGGAAAAATTCAAGCACCTACATCGAAATTAAATCCCGTAATTATCCTGCTCTAATAAACCTGCAAATCTATCTCAAAATTGTAATGAATACCATCAGTGCTTAATTCAATTTATTCCAGCAACTGACTTACTACATTGATGCACATTCGCAAAAAATCATTCAAGAGCCAGAAATAAAGAAAAAAATTTGCCTTTGATATCTCTTTGTGTGATTGACATTTCTGTTTCAGGAAGTATTCAACGGCCTTCACATCATGGTTTGTCACTCTCTCGATTTTCTTCACTTCAATGGCATCACTCATGTTGAATTGATCGGCCAAATTATTGAGAAAAGATTGTGCTTCTTCCGAAAACTCTGGAACCTCAGAGACTCCTGATATTTGAGAAAGCTTCAACAACCATCTAACCTGACAAATGTAAAGAGGCATGACGAAAAAACAATGCAAAAAGCTGCCATAAAATTAACAATAAACTATCTGAGAATGCAAAATCAATTCGTAACATCAAAATTACCAATTTTATCATGAAATGCATCTGTTATAATCACCATTCTCAGTTTGTCACAAACAAGTGATTTCTATTCATAAACATCAGACATCTCTTACTAGGTGCAACTGAAAGAGCATCAAAACTCCGCACCATGAATTCACAGAAAAAATAAATGAAGATTTTGCACACAACCATGGGTTCTACCAGAGTATAAACATGATGAACGGTTATCAGCGGCAATTACAGAATGAAAAAAAAAATTAAGAGCCGTTTGTCCAATCCTGCATTACCTCAACAAGAACCCGAAACTTGATAAGACCAAATTCACTCAAATAAGGTGCCAAGTCTTTCACTTTACCCCAATAACGACCATCCAATGGGCAAAGAGCAGTCAAGCTTGAAAGCTCAAAGTCCAGCAAATCATCAGATGCATTCATCGATTTCACCTGAATAAATAAACAATTAAATAAATAAGGAGCAAAATTCGTCACAAAAAAAAAAAAAAAAAAATCCAGCCATAAAACCCCGAAATTCACACAAAAAAAATGGGACATTGAGACGATTGGTATTGAATTAAAGGTAAGGAAAGAGCACTACGATTGGTACCGATATGACGCTGCTGATATTATCCCTAGTGCTCGCTTTGCAGTCCAAAAATTGGAGACGTCGGGAGAAAGATTGTGGAGCGGCGAGGTTAACAAACGGTTTTATGTAGGTGTGTGCTGATGGAGATTTGATAAACTGCGTCGTTTTGTTGATTAGCGGAACCCTTACGTTAGCTGTCAAATCCATTTCCACGGTGGTCAGAGAGGAGAAGGCCGCAACGGCTGTTGGTGTGCGGCGGCGCGTGGAGGAAATATAGCGATGAGGGGTTTACAGGGTTTTGGTCTTTGTACATTTTTCTTTACTCTTCTTTTTCCCAAATTTTATTTTATTTCGTTTTGGTCCCTGTTTATTCATAATTTTTGGATTTTCGACTCATTGAACTTTTCATGACTTACAGAAAATATAACGGAATTCAAATTTGATGCACTCCATCATGCTACACATAATATACACCCAACCGCTATTGTTTTTAATGCATCTTAGTCCTTTACCGAATACTCCCTTAAAAGTCTTCCGCATAAAAATATTCTTGTTGGTCAAGTTTTGGATAAAATCAATTTTGCATATGAGGACATCAATGCAATATGATTTACTAGACAATCAGAATCACTATACTTTAGGTAATTCGAAAACCTATCGAACATGATAGGAAAGATCGGGGGACCCAAGCGCTTCTCCATTGACCGAGTGTATAATGTGGGTTTTGATTAACTTAGCAACATGTTTGTAATCGCGTTGCCTAGCGGTGATTACCGATGGCCTACTCAACGGCAACCTCCAGAACTTTAGTATGTCCCCGCGAACGATGAAATGTTCGTCGATACTTGGATCTTCAACTGACAGAACGATCAATTTTGAATGTGGATGTATCGAACGAACTCCACCATTTCCATGCATATTTTCTTTAACTTCTCGTGAACGACAATGAAAATAGGCATTTTATTTCCCTACCATTCGAATATTTTGTAAAGTACTCCTTCGTATTGTTCCCAAGATAGTCACGGAGCGTCACTGTGTACTCTTCGTGGATACTGTCACCATACTGATGTTGAGTGTTGATGAATATGGTGGGCAGGTGTTGGATGGCTAAGAGAAGTCCCGATGTCAGAATCACCTTACTTTGCTGCCATATATCTTAGGTGGATACTATATTTGGCTTCGGTGTCGCCCACCATGGGTCCCTTAACAGGGTTTTCAAGATGATATGATAATGATACGTCTCGTTTGCTCGTTTGTCCATAGTAGATATGAGTCTTCCCGCGTTGCTGTAAATTACAAAAGATAATAATGACATGCGGAAAAAGAAAAAAAATGCATTACACTAAGTGGATGTATCGGCTGACCTACTCAACGACAACATCTGAACTTTAGTACGTCCCCTCGAACGATGAAAGGCTCGTCGATACTTGAATCTTCAACTTGAAAGAACGATAAATTTTGATTGTGGATGTATCGAACGAACTGCAACATTTCCTTGCAGATTTTTTTAACTTCTCGTGAACGACAGTGAAAAAAACTTTTTGTCGTTCATCATCGACATATTGGGTATAGCAATTGCTCGTATTGTTGCCAAGATAGTCACAGAGCATCACTGGTAATCTTCGTTGATACTGTCGCTATACGGACGTTGAGTATTGATGAGTATGGTGTGCAGGTAGTCCTGATGGCTAAGAGAAGCCCCGATATCAGGATCATCTTGCTTTGATGCCAAATATCTATGGTGCATACTAATTTTGGCTCTGGTGTCGCCCACCTTGAATCCCTTAAAAGGGTTTTTCCGGTCAAGACTATATGATAGCGATACGTCTCGTTTGTCCATAGTAGATACGTGTCTTGTTGAGTTGCTGTAAATTACAAAAGATAAGAATGATAAACCGAAAAAAAGAAAAATAAAATGCATTATACTAAGTGGATGTATCGGATGGCCTACTCAGCGGTACCTCCAGAACTTTAGTACGTCCCTCGAACGACGAAATGTGCATCGATAATTAGATCTTCAACTTGACAGAACGATACATTTTGACAATGGATGTATCGAACGAAATCCAACATTTTCGTGCAGATTTTCTTTAACTTATAGTGAACGAAAGTGAAAACAACTTTTTGTCCACTTTCATCATCCACATATTTGGTATAACAATGTCTGTATTGTTGCCAAGATAGTCACGAAGCATCACCGTGTACTCTTCATGGATACAGTCGTTGTACGGATGTTGAGTGTTTATGAGTATGGTGTGCAGGTAGTTTGGATGGCTAAGAAAAGTCCCGATACTAGGATCACATTGCTTTGGTGCCACATATCTATGGTAGAACAAAATTTGGCGCCGATGCCGCCCACCATGTATCCTTTAGGAGGGTTTATTCGGTCAAGATGATATGATAATGATACGTCTCGTTTGTCTCGTTTGTCCATAGTAGATATGATGAGTCTTGCTTCGTTGCTGTAACTTACAAAAGATAATAATGATATGCCGAAAAAAGAAAAAATGCATTATAATAAGTGGATGTATCGGTTGTCCTACTCAACGACACCTCCAAAACTTTAGTATGTCCCCTCGAACGACGAAAGGCTCGTCGATATTTAGATCTTCAAGTTGATAGAACGATACATTTTGACTGTGGATTTATCGAACGAACTCCAACATTTTCCCGCAAATTTTCTTTAACATCTCGTGACCGAAGTGGAAACAGTTTTTTGTCCACTTTCATCATCCACATATTGGGTATATCAATCGTTCGTATTGTTACCAAGATAGTCATGGAGCGTCACTGTGTAATCTTCGTGGATATTGTCGATGTACGGATGTTAAGTGTTGATGTATATGGTGTGCAGGTTTGGATGGCTAAGGAAAGCCCCGATATCAGGATCACATTGCTTTGGTACCACATATTTTTGGTGGATATTAATTTTGGCTGCCACCCACCATGGATCACTAAAGAGGGTTCTTTCGGTCAAGACGATATGATAACGATACGTCTCGTTTGTCTCGTTTGTCCATAGTAGATATGTGTCTTCCTGCGCGCAGTAAATTACAAAAGATTAACTATAAGCAGAAAAAAGAAAAAAAATGCATTACACTAAGTGGATGTATCGGCTGGCCTACTCAACAGCAACCTCCAAAACTTTAGTACGTCCACCAGAACGACGAAATGCTCGTCGATACTTAGATCTTCAACTTGACAGAACGATACATTTTGACTGTGGATGTATCGAACGAACTCAAACATTTCCCGGCAGATTTTCTCTAACTTCTCTTGAACGACAGTGAAAACAACTTTTTGTCAATGTTCATCATCCACATATTGGGTATAGTAATCGTATTGTAGCCAAGATAGTCATGGAGCGTCACTGTGTGCTCTTCGTGGATACTATCGTTGTACGGATGTTGAGTGTTGATGAATATGGTGTGCAGGTACTTTGGATGGCTACGAGAAGCCCCAATATTAGGATCACCTAGCTTTGATGCCACATATCTATGGTGGATACTAATTTTGGCTCCGTGCCCACTATGGATCTCTTAAGAGGGTTTTTCCGGTCAAGGCGTTATAATAACGATATGTCTCGTTTGTTCATAATAGATATGCGTCTTGCTACGTTTCTATAAATTACAAAAGATAATAATGATAAGTCGAAGAAAAGAAAAAATGCATTATACTAAGTGGGTGTATCGGCTGGCCTGCTCAACGGCTCCTCCAGAACTTACGTCCCCCCGAATGATGAAAGGCTCGTCGATAATTAGATCTTCAACTTGACAAAACAATACATTTTGATTGTGAATGTATCGAACTCCAACATTTCCCTGCAGATTTTCCTTAACTTCTCGTGAACGACAGTGAAAACAACGTTTTGTCCACTTTTATCATCCACATATTGGGTATATCAATCGTTCGTATTGTTGTCGAGATAGTCACGGAGCGTCACTGTGTACTCTTCGTGGATACTGTGCTATACGGATGCTTAGTGTTGATGAATATGGTGTGCAAGTAGTTTGGATGGCTAATAGAAGCCCCGATATCAGTATCACCTTGCTTTGGTGCCACATCTATGGTGGATACTAATTTTGGCTCCGGTGCCACCCACCATGGGCCCTTAAGAGGGATTTCGGGTTGTATGATATGATAACGACACGTATCGTTTATCCATAGTAGATATGTGTCTTGCTATGTTGCTATAAATTTCAAAAGATAATAATGATAAGCCAAAATGCATTACACTAAGTGGATGTCTCGACTGGCCTACTCAACGGCAACCTCCAGAACTTTGGTGTCCCTCGAACGACTAAATGCTTTTCGATACTTAGATCTTCAAGTTGACAGAACAATAAATTTTTACTGTGGATGTATCGAACGAACTCCAACATTTCCCTACAGATTTTCTTTAACTTCTCGTGAATGACAATTAAAAAAATTTTTCACGTACATCATCCGTATTTTGGGTATAGCAATCGTTCAAATTGTTGCCAAGATAGTCCTGGAGCGTCATTGTGTACTCTTTGTAGATACTATCACTGTACGGATGTTGAGAGTTGATGAATATGGTGTCCAGGCAGTTTGGATGACTAAGAAGCTCCGATATCAGGATCACCTTGCTTTGGTGCCACATATCTTTGGTGTATAATAATTTTGGCTCTGGTGCCGCCCACTACGGATTCCTTAAGAGGGTTCTTCCGGTCAAGACGATATGATAATGATACGTCTCGTTTGTTTCGTTATTCCATAGTAGATATGTGTCGTGCTGCTTTAAATTATAAAAGATAATAACATAAGCCTTAAAAAGAAAAAAAAATTGCATTACACTAAGTGGATGTATTGGCTGGCCTACTGAACGGCAACTTTCAGGACTTTAGTTCGTCCCTCGAACGACGAAATGCCCGTCGATACTTAGATCTTCAACTTGATAGAACGATACAAATTGACTGTGGATGTATCGAACGAATTGCAACATTTCCCTGCTGATAGAGAGCAAGAGCAAGGGCCGAGGCCCATATTAGTTTGTCGAAGGCGGGGACGGGCTTGAGCCCACTGTTCGTGGGCTGGAGAGTTAATCTTTAGTTATATTCTTATATTATTATTATTATTATTATTATTATTATTATTATTATTATTAAGTTATTGAATAATTAGTGGCCCATTAGTATATGTATTTAAACCCCAGTTAGGGTTTAATTGATCATTATGCAATAAGAATATTTTGGTTTTAGCCTTGGGGCTTTGGCAACGGTTTCATCCGTTGATTTTCTGATTTCTGTTCCTAACAATTGGTCCGACCTGCCGGATCCCGTTCCCGCCGGAATGACGAGATCAAATAGCGATCGAATGGATAAGTTGGAGAACGATCAAGCCGATGTAAGGGAGAAACTAGACGCACAAGGTGCGCAATTGGCCGAAATCACGGCGTCCTTGGCTGCGTTGTCAAAGGTGATTCTGAAGTCATCAGATGAGGAGACGGAGACATCCGTCACGGGCAAGGTGACGCCGCCCGCGGACAATCAGGTGCTTGGGGGTGCTACCCTGACGCTTCTGCCGTCGTTTGAGGGGATAGATCCGATTGGGTGGATAGCACGGGCCGAACAACAGTTCGAATTAAACAACACACCGCCGGGAAGGAGGGTGGCGGCAGCTGGAGTTGCCATGGACGGATCTGCCTTGCACTGGTTGACATGGATGAAAGCGCGAAAGCCTGGGATTTCGTGGGACGAGTTCACGCAGGCGTTGGTGGCGCGTTTCGATACGCGATTTAAGGGTAGCAAGTTTGAGCGGCTGTCTGGAGTCCATCAAACAGGCACAGTGGAGGATTACATCTCCGTATTCGTCCAATTGAAGGGTGAGATCCGAGGATCATTGCGCCTGCTTCGCCCAAATGATCTGGAGACGGCAATGGAATTAGCCAGGGATATTGAGGATAATATATCCTTTCAGACCGGAGGACGAGGGAGTCAGACCTTCAGTGGGTTGGGAATACGATCCGGAAATTTTTCGAGACCGACTGGGGGAGGTAATGCGACGACATGGGGCAGCCATGCGCGAGGCTCGACCGTCAATTTCTCTAAGCCCATCAGACAATCTTTGGGAACTAATTCAGGGTCGTCCGGAGAGTCGACAGCCCGATCTCGATTCACTCGACTTCCACCGAGAGTACTGGAAGACCTGAGAGCAAAGGGGCTATGCTTTAAGTGTAAGAAGCCTTTTACGCCGGGGCATGATTGTCCGTTCAAACAACTGAGAGTGATGTTGGCTGAAGAGGACGAAGAGTTGGATCTCCAACAGTATGAAAATTGTGAGGTGACGGGGCACGAAGAGATGCATGAAGAACGTGTGGGTTCAGACGAAGAAAGTGGGGATCTTCCAGTTTACTCCATGGCCGGAATCTTCAGCCCCCGCACTATGAGGCTTCGAGGCGTTGTGAGAGGATGCACGGTGACGATACTGATCGATAGTGGCGCAAGCCATAATTTCATTTCTTCATCATTGGTTTCTTTACTACGACTGAACCCGGACAAGACAGGCAGATTCGGGGTACAGTTGGGAGACGGGCATAGACAGGAGTCGGAAGGGGTGTGTAGGCAGCTACCTATCTCGTTGCCGGGGTGTGATATCAGAGCGGACTGCTATGTATTCACTTTAGGCGGGGTTGACCTAATCCTGGGAGTTGCATGGCTTGCCACGCTGGGAGAAGTCCGCATGAATTGGGAGACTCTAACCATGAGTTTCGAGTGGGGAGGAGATCGAGTGGAGTTACGAGGAGATCCGACAATGTGCCGAAACTTGGTGAGCCTTCGCACCCTGATGAAGACCACCGAGATCGAATTGTGGGCCGCTGTTTTTGACCGTGAACCAACACAGCTATCTGATGCCGTGTCGGGAGCATTGGATGATTTTCTCAAGCAGCACGCTGAGGTGTTTGCGGAGCCACAGGGGTTGCCCCCACGCCGCGCGACAGACCACCGCATCGAGTTAATCCCGGGGGCAAAACCCATGTAGGTTCGGCCTTACAGATATGGTCACTTACAGAAGGATGAGATTGAGAGGCTAGTTGATGAGATGTTGCAAGCGGGCATCATTCGGCCGAGCTCGAGCCCATTGGAAGAAGAAGGATGGCAGTTGGCGTTTTTGTGTGGACTATCGTGAGTTAAACAAGTCCACTGTGCCAGACAAGTATCCGATCCCAATAATACAGGAGATGCTGGATGAATTAGCAGGAGCGGTTGTGTTCTCTAAGATAGATTTGCGCTCGGGCTACCATCAAATCAGGGTGGCCGGTTCGGACATCCACAAGACTGCATTCAGGACACGCAGCGGGCATTACGAATTTCTTGTAATGCCCTTTGGCTTGACGAATGCCCCGGCGACATTCCAATCCACAATGAATGACTTGTTTCGCCCCTACCTGCGGAAGTTTGTATTGGTTTTCTTTGACGACATATTGGTTTACAGCCGGTCTTGGGCGAACCATTGGGAAGAGTTGAACCTAGTACTGCGCATCTTAGCGGAGAACCAGTTCAAAGCTAATTGGAAGAAGTGTGCCTTCGGATGTCTCAAGGTGGAGTACTTGGGGCATGTTATATCTCATGCCGGGGTGGCAATGGACCCAGCTAAAGTTAGCGCAGTGGTGGATTGGCCGAGGCCTCATTCGGTCCGCGAGGTTCGGGGGTTCTTGGGGTTAACGGGATACTATAGGAGATTTGTCAGAGAATATGGTCTCATATCCCGCCCTCTCACAGCCCTTTTGAAGAAAGAGGCTTCTATTCACTTCGTATGGCCACCAGATGCCGAGGAAGCATTTCAGCGCCTTAAGAAGGCATTGACCGAGGCACCTGTGTTAGCTATGCCTCAGTTTGATCGCGAGTTCGTGGTGGAGTGTGATGCTTCGGGCACGGGCATAGGGGCGGTGCTCATGCAAGAACGGCGACCAATAGCATATTTCAGCAAATCCTTAGCGGATCGCACCCTTTCCAAATCAGCCTACGAGCGAGAAATGATGGGATTGGCCTTGGCTGTTCAACATTGGCGGCCATATTTGATTGGGCGGCGGTTTGTGGTGCGCACGGATCATCGAAGCCTCAAACACCTCCTCACCCAGCGTATAGCAACGCCATCGCAGCAGGTTTGGGTAGCGAAATTACTCGGTTATGATTTTGTGATCGAGTATAAGACGGGTATTTCGAACGCCGCGGCGGATGCCCTTTCACGAAGGGGGGAGGAGGCCTCGTTGGCGGTCGTCAGTTGCCCTGAGTGGTTGGGATTGGCTGATGTGGCGGAAGAGCAGCACAAGGACGACTTTGTGCGATCCATTGTGCGGGCATTGGAGGGTGCACCCACTTGTAAGGCAGGCTTCGAGCTATTGGGGGGTAGATTATTCTTTAAGGGTCGTTTGGTGCTAGCATCCAACTCCAAGTGGATTCCTCGACTGTTAGAGGAGTTTCACGATACGCCAGAAGGCGGACATGCAGGGGCCTATCGACTTATAGAAGGCTGGCGCTAAATGTGTATTGGAAAGGGATGTTTCGTCGAATACAAGATTATGTCGCTCAATGCTTGGTTTGCCAAAAGGCCAAATATGAAGCGATGTCGCCAGCGGGATTGCTACAACCGCTGCCCATTCCGGAATTGATTTGGGAGAATATTTCGATAGATTTTATCACCTGCTTACCCAAATCAAAGGGGTATACGTCAGTTTTGGTGGTGGTGGATCGCTTGTCTAAGTACGACCATTTTTTAGCGCTCAAACCGCCCATTACGGCGCGTTCTGTGGCAGAAGTGTTTGCTAAGGAAGTAGTGCGTTTGCATGGGATTCCGCGCTCGATTGTCAGCGATCGTGACTCACTTTTTGTTAGTGCGTTCTGGAAGGAGTTGTTCTCATTATCAGGGACACAGTTGAAGTTTAGTACGGCTTATCACCCAGAAACGGACGGCCAAACGGAGGTGTTAAATCGTGTGATGGAGACTTATTTGCGTTGTTTTACTTGTGAGCAACCGAAGCAGTGGTTAAGATGGCTGTCGTGGGCCGAATACTGGTATAATACTGCGTTCCAAACGGCTGCTCGAATTACCCCATTCGAGATTGTGTATGGGAGGCCACCGCCCACCATCCGCAGATTTTTGCCCGGCGAAAGCAAGGTGGCTGTCGTTGCTGATGCCCTAGGGAGTCGGGATGCCATGATGCTGCGCCTGAAGGTTAACTTGGAGAAGGCACAACAAAGCATGATCAAGCAGGCTAATAAACATCGTCGAGAGGTGGAATTCCAGGTAGGCGATAAGGTATTCTTGAAGGTGAGACCTCATAGACAGTCTACTGCATTTCGCCGGCCTTATCATAAGTTGTCACCGAAGTTCTATGGACCGTTTTTGGTTGAGGCACGCATAGGATCAGTGGCATACAAGTTGTCCTTGCCATCCACCAGTCGCATACATCCCGTTTTTCACGTGTCGCAGCTGCGGCGGGTGGTGGGAGACCACCCCGTGGAGGCAAAATTACCGGACAGTTTGGAGTTGCCAGTGGAGCCGCTGTGGGAACCTGAGGAGGTGATAGCATGGCGAAAGGGACGAGAAAATAACGTCGATGAAGAGCAACTGTTGGTCAAGTGGATGGGGCAGCCGAGTGATGATGCTACTTGGATAAGTAAAACTAGTTTCCAGAGCCAATTTCCGGATTTCAACCTTGAGGACAAGGTTGTTTCGAATGAGGATGGAGTTGATAGAGAGCAAGAGCAAGGGCCGAGGCCCATATTAGTTTATCGAAGGCGGGGACGGGCTTGAGCCCACTGTTCGTGGGCTGGAGAGTTAATCTTTAGTTATATTCTTATATTATTATTATTAAGTTATTGAATAATTAGTGGCCCATTAGTATTGCCCATTAGTATATGTATTTAAACCCCAGTTTGGGTTTAATTGATCATTATGCAATAAGAATATTTTGGTTTTAGCCTTGGGGCTTGGGCAACGGTTTCATCCGTTGATTTTCTGATTTCTGTTCCTAACACCTGCAGATTTTCTTTAACTTCGCGTGAACGAAAGTGAAAATAGGCTTTTTATCTCCCCTACCATTCGAATATTTTGTGTAGTAATCCTTCGTATTGTTCCAAAATAGTCACGGAGCGTCATTGTGTCCTCTTCGTGGATACTTCCACTGTACGAGTGTTGAGTGTAGATGAATATGATATGCAGGTAGTTTGGATGACTAAGAGAAGCCCCGAATCAGGATCACCTATCTTTGGTGACACATATCTTTGATGTATACTAATTTTGGCTCCCTTAAGAGGGTTCTTCCAGTCAAGACGATATGATAACGATACATCTCGTTTGCTCATTTGTCCATAGTAGATATGTGTCATGCTGCGTTGCTGTAAAATTACAAAAGATAATAACGACAAGCCGAAAAAATAAAACAAATGCATTACACTAAGTGGATGTATCGGCTTGCCTACTCAACGGCAACCTCCACAATTTAGTACGTTCCCCCGAACGACGAAAGGCTCGTCGATACTTAGATATTCAACTTGACAGAACGATACATTTTGACTGTGAATGTATCAAACGAACTCCAACATTTCCCTGCAGATTTTGTTTAACTTCTCGTGAACGACAGTGAAAACAACTTTTTATCCACGTTCATCATCCACATATTGGGTATATCAATCGTTCGTATTGATGCCAAGATAGTACTGGAGCGTATTGTGTAATCTTCATGGATACTGTCGCCGAATGAATGTTGAGTATTGGTGAATATGGTGTGCAAATAGTTTGGATGGCTAAGAGAAGCACCGATATCCGGATTCACATATCTTTGGTCTCACATATCTTTGGTGGATACTAATTTTGCCTCTAGTGTGAACCAGCATGGATCCCTTATGGGTGTTCTTCCGGTCAATACGATATGATAGCGATACTTCTCGTTTGTCTCATTTGACCATAGTACAAACGTGTCTTGCTGCGTTGTTGTAAATTACAAAAGATAATAACGATAAGCCGAATAAGGACAAAAATGCATTACACTAAGAACGAAACCACAAATCTGCTATTTATAGTGATGTGTGCGATGAAGAACTACCAAATAGAACAACTCTAGAGCACACACAATAGGGCAACTAATGCAAGCGACAACAAATAATTTAGGTTTCTGATCCAGCGCCAAATACTGACATAAACCCCATATTTGAAAATGTCAACTAAAAAATATAGGATAAAGATACCTTGATTCGAGTTTGTACGGCAGCAGAGAAGGAAAACAAAACGCAGAAAAGTCTCACACGGAATCGGAGGATATACGACGCAAAAGTGTCCTTTGGCTTGAGAAACAGAATGGACAAGTTTTCTGAGGAGAGGAGTGGAGAGGAATTATTCTCTTTAGTGAGGAGGAAACGGACAATTGGGCTGGCCGAGTTTCAAAAGCAGACCAAATATTTAATTTTCTTTTGCGTCTTTGGGCCTAAAACTTATTTGTTGGCCCAACCTTTTTTATCTTATATATACCATCCATCAGGCTACACATAATATACACACAGCTAACGAGTTCAAACGGTGGTTATGGTTCACGGTTATGAAGCGTCAGTTTACGGTTAGTGAAAATCTCTAATCGTAATTGAACCGCGTCAACAACGGTTACGGTTTTGCCGGTTTACGGTTTCAAATATTTTGTTTTTTTATTATTTCAAAATAAATCCAGCAACAATATGTGTAAATTCTCAAATGAGCCCGAGAGATATGTAACATATGCAATAGAATAACTTTCATTTCTTTTAATATTTTTTTCATTTTTTCTCTTCTCCTTCCTCATTTTCCTTCTTCATTTCTTTTGGTTTTGTACCTTGATCACGGCATACAGATCCGTCCCAACCGGTCAATGACGAGGGTTGGCATATTTCATCCTGACACATCCCGCTGTCCCGCTTTGACATAGTATTTCTCTACATTATATCAAGTTATGTTTCTAGTGATCACCCCCAAAATCACGCTCGACAAGATAATTAACTTATATAAACCGATAGTTATGTCTAACTTACAAATATTTTTATACATAGTTAAACTAACAAATGAAATTAAACAAAAATTTCAAATACAAATAATTACTCTTAACTTACTTCATTTATAAAAATTTCAAATATTACTATACAATATTAAGTAATATTAATTATTTTATATTAGCGCATGTCGAGAGGTTAAAAATTAATTTTCAGAATGACTTGAGTATGTCTTCAAAGTTAATGTAGTAACAAAAATCTGCTTGAACGCGGATCAACACAACAGAATCATATAAAAAATAAAATATAAAAGTAAAAATGAAATAGAAAAAAAAGGAGAATATATTAATTTTTTTAAACAAAAGGGGAGTAAGCATCACTTGGGAGTAGGGTTGCAAACGAATCGAATCGAGTCGGATACCACAATATTCTATTCGTATTCGGATGACAATCGAATCTGAATACGAATATTCGAATATTTAATCGAATCATAAAACGATTCTTATTCGTATTCGGAAATATTCGAATACTCGAATACGGATTATAGTTGAGTATTTATCTTTACATTTAATACTAATATAAGTATTATTATATTTAAAATATATTTTAAAATATATATTGAATTGTAATATCATGTATTGGCACCCCCTTTGAGGGTGAAAAAAAAAGCATTTGAAATTGTACAATTTCTTAGAATTTTGTTCACGATCAATAATAATGTAAGTTTTAATTTATTACATTTTATTTCATGAATGCAGTTATTCAAAGGAAATTGTTCACATATAAATATTAATTTTGTAACTTATGGTGGAATTTAATTCTACACTTTACCATTAGAAATAAACACAACTTCTAAACCAATAAAAGTACTTTCATTTAATTTCCAACCAAAGAACTCAAATATCGATTTTACACAAGAAACATTTTCTGCACACAATCATTACATACACAATGGCAATTCAAAAACACAATCGAAGTAAAACGTAGGACAATCAACGACGATGTATACATGACGCCCAAGGATGGTCAAACCTCATAAGAAACAATAATCAGCAAACAACACCTAAGTTGTCTTTATTTCCTCTCTTTTCATCACCAACACCACCTTTGAAGAAAACCCCACTCGAAAAAACAAAGTACCCCAAAACATGCCCCAAAATGGCGACAATAAGCACTCCAACGTTGAAAGACATCAAAGCCAACATTACGAGGTATCCCAAACCAACCCTAATCCCATGTAAGAGCGTCCTTACAACTTCTCCGTACAAACCCTCCCTTCTTACCCACATACAATTGCTGAGCCACTCTAAGATTATAGAGAGGAAGAAAACGAATATTAGGGCTAAAGCGTACATTCCTCCGTGGGTCCCGGGCCAGCCCGAAAAGAGGATTTCCCCATTTTTGCCCCAATAAAAGGTCATATGGGACATTGACATCATCGAAGAAGATGATGGCCTCATGCTGTGATTATGATGGTTCGTGTCGTTTGAGGGAGGCGACGAGGGCGGTGTCATGTTCATCCCGGGCAAGTTCTCCATTTTTTTAGGTTGAGAAATGTGTTGTAATAATTTCTTGTGTTTAGATGTATGAGCTAGGGTTTGGTGTCTTTATAATTATGACGAGAGAGAGAGAGAGAGAGAGAGAGAGAGAGGAAATTAGTAAATCTTGTACTTCATGGGTTGGAGTTGTACTGCATCGTATACGTAGATGTAATTTTATGTTAACGTTGACACGAATATTTTAGATAAACTATTGTTAAATCATTGAGAAGTCAGCGGAACTATTTAATTATTGACTGAAAGTCAGCCAATTTTTCTTGAAAAGGCACATTTCATGCAGTTTAGCCGTGGGGTGCCTCTAGAAAGGCAGACGGCATGCCTACTGACTTTTTCTTTCTTTTTAATTTTGTTTATATCAATTTGCCCTACCATTTTCGAATGGAATAGTTTTAATATATATGACCTGATGTGTGAAAATCCATAATTAAGTGCAAAAGTAAGTTCCACTTGCTAAGTTGTTCTAAGATTTTATTTTTGTCATTCGACGATATATAAGATCTACAGTTCTTATTGATGACAATTATTTTCTTTTTATATTAATTAATAAGAAAAACTTATGATCCATGGATTCCTAAACACTTCAAAACCTGTTTACTTTCGTTAGCGTCTTTGATCTTTACAGTGGAATAAAAAGGGATTGAGCTGCTGAAACTGTATAAGCTCGTTGGTAAACATTGCTGATAAGATGCAGAAAAATGTTGGAATTTATAAATGGTTATGATGCAAGAGAAACTGCTGGTATAGACGTTTTAATAAATATAAAAGCTCTTTCTTAAGTGAGAAGGCCAAACAGCATATAAGATCAAGGTTGTAAAAAGCGCTAGGCGTTACCTAGGCGCCCGAAGGGGCCTAGCGCCTAGGCCGTCTAGGCGGGGCCTAGGCGGTTTCTAGGCGGAAATTAGGCGGTGTATGTATTTTTTAAAGTTTTCTATATATCAAATATGCTACATAAATAATTCAATCCAAACTATTCCACAAATAAATATTAGTACCAAAGTAATGTTTTAAGGATGATGTCTACTTATTTTTCTTATTTTTTTATTTCAACGTATGCGTTTTTTGTATTTCAAGTTTAATTATCTAGCCACATACAATACAATATCCTTTTTTGATAAATAAAAATATTTTTTGTCAATATTTCAGTAACTTAGACCAACTAATTGGAGTCATTATAAACGATTTGGTATCGCATGTAAATAATTACTCTTGTTATCCAAAAAAAGAAGTATTATTCTTTAATGCTTTTATTTTACGGAGGGAAAGCTTCTTTAATGCTATAATCGATGAAAGACACGTAGCATATTGATAAGAGAGTAGGGAAATGTCCCACACCGATTGAGTTATGGTAGGAAATGGCACAGCGATTCTATATAAAGCTGTATGACTTGACAAACCACAACTAATTTGAAAGCTGAACTAATTCCCTTAGATGGAAACTTCTAGTATGAATTTTTATATATATCATTTGATTTTCTTTATGTGGGCCGATTAATCGGCCCAATATACGGTCTGTGCGCCGATTAAACGGGCTAGGCGCGGATTAGTCAGCCCGATTTTCCCAGCCGATATGCCACTATTCGCCTCGGTGGCCGGCGCCTAGCGCTAGGCCGCATTTTACAACACTGGATCACTCTTCGTACAGTTTTTCCTCCTCACATTACTAGGGGAACAGTTCCTCCGTCCCAAAATTATATTCCATTTTATATTCCACAATTTAAAACATACAAAATAAAATAATACTTATAAATATCAAAAAATAAAAGATATGGATATCAATTTGATCGCAACAAAACAAAGAATAAAGGGAGATCTGCAATTAAATACCTCTTAGCATAAAAAGTTTAAAATCATTACCCAGTCAAATATATTTTACACTGAGGTACCCTTTCAAAAAACATTTACAATTAAATACACCATTTCGCTAAAAAGATAATTTTACCCTTAATTTTACTTGTTATACTATATTTTATTCTTCATCATCGTTCTTGGCTCAGTAAAACACACTCTTTCTCTTTAACCACCAAAAACTCCATCTCACTTTCTGAAGCTCTCTTCACCAAGCTCCACATCTCCATGGCACACAGTTATTGACGGAATGCGCTATGGTTTTTCTCAAACCAACATTCTATTTTTTGGTCTGATAAGTCTTGGATTTATTAGATAATTTCTGCATTTTTTCAGATTTAAATCTGCAAATATTGTCTCCATTTTGACTTGAAGAGCTCGTCTCCAACGTGGTTTGTTTCGGTATGAGTTACTTTTGCTTTTATTGAGAAACTGTTATTTCGAGAAAAATTCCTCACGAAGATTCTGGCAGTAAAAAGGTTAAAAATAACGTCTGTAAGTTTAATTTAACATAAACCCTAATTTTTGCATACTTGTTTCATGCAGTGCCAATTTTCATTTAATTATTGCAAACCATTGGATGTGCTTTTGCAATACTTAATTTGTTCATATTTAGTACCTGCATAAAGATCATTGAAAAAGTTGTTTTGGGCATTCCACACTGTTAAAGCTAATTGGGCACCAAATTTTAGCATATACAAGTGTTGGAGATCTATTTTTTTTTGGTGTGTACTAAAATTAATGTGGAAAAAATTCTAATTTTTTCATATGCATGCTATGCAGTATCAATTTTCATTTTATTGTGTACCATCAGACTTGTTATTATAGTATATAGAAGATAGTTGAAAGTTCTTTTTTGGCATTCGACCCTAGTACAACTACTTAGGCGCCGAATGTTACATATATATATGAGAGATCTGTTTCTAATAGTAAGTGAGATTAATTTGACGAAAATCCTAGTTTCTATACATGCATGTTATGTAGTACCAGTTTTAATTTTGTTGGGAACCACTGGACGTGATATTATAGTAATTAGTACTTGTGTTTTAATATAAAATATCTTGTAAGAGGCTATCTTAGTAACCTTTTTTTAACTAGGTTGGCGTATCGGGAAAATATTTGGCGTCCACGACAACTGAAGATAAAGACGATCGAAATAACGACAAAGGTTATGAAAACAACGAGCGAGATTTAAGTGCCGAAATTTAGGTAGGTTGACGATAATATTTGATTGTTATAACTCTGTAATTTATTTCTGATATTGCTCGGTATTAAAATGATTACACAACATATCTACAAAAGATACCGGAATCACATTAACATAGTACCACAACTAGACGTGTTCAGACGGTTCAAAAAACCGTAACCGAACCGGCAGTCAACGGTTCGGTTAACCGTAGTCAACGTTTACGGTTCGAACCATAATTTGATACGGTTCGGTTACGGTTATAGAATTCTCTAACCGTGAACCGCCGGTACCGGCGGTTTTCCATAAAATAAGGCATTGGACTAAGCTTATATTGGGTTGAACTTGAGTTTTGGATGATTAATTATTTTTTCCGACGGTTGGGAGTTACCTTATTTTTCTTATTTATTCTCACTCAACGGTCATCAAGTTATTCTCACTCACATTTTCTTTTTATTTTTCAGTTTTTCCTTTCTCCTAATTGACTCTCAACTGTCATGTTACCGCTATCATTTTTATTAGTTCTTTTTTTTTTTCATGCTATAGTTCTATAAATATGTAGTTGTATAAATTTTACAAAGAATTTTTTTGCTCTCAATTCTCAAGTTAAAATCAAACACATTATCGAATTTCTGTAAGTAATCGCATCTTTCTCAAAATATCTATAAATGTTGCTAATATTATTATTAAATGAAGACTGAGCGATTGTATTTTTTTTCTTACAAAATCTAAGGTGTAATTGTGTTTTCTTTTATGATGGATTGAAATTAATTTTCTTAGTTTACTTAAGTGATTATTCTTTGTTTTTTTAAATAAAAAAAATTTAATTAAAACCGTAAACCGGCTGTTCAAACCGTAACCGTAACCGGCGAGTACGGTTACAAGCCGTAACCGAAACCTTGGTTACCGCGGTTCGGTTACGGTTTGAGATTTTCACTAACCGTAAACCGGCGGTATAACCGTGAACCGTAACCGTGAACCGTAACCGTGAACCGTTTGAACACGTCTAACCACAACATATGCACATTGGCTAGTGCACCAACATTAAAATGGAACTAGAAATATAATAAAAAAGTACCAGCCGTAAAATTGAAAAAAAGAATGAAGTGGTACCGCAGAATAAATGACGTGGTACTGAAGAACAGTGAAGTGGTACTGCAAAAATAAATGATGTAGTACAGCAGAACAGTGAAGTGTACTGCAGAACAATGAAGTAGTACTGTAGATAATTTAAATTTTTTTAACACAGTGATCTGGGCCCACGTCCGTCTTCGTATCACACAATAGCTTTTATTCTGGTCTCTATAAATATAAAATTTTTTAGGTGAATCTATAGAAAAATACCCAATTAGATAAAATTTTTACACATAGGTACCCATGTCAGAAAATTTTACAGATAGGTACCCAATTTAATTTTTACCAGTTTCTTTAGTCATGGCGTACCTTCCTGTGTGTACATTGCGTACCATAACACGTTGATATAGGGTACCTAAATATAGCATACGTCGTACCTACGGCATACCTGTGTGTTATATAGGGCATACCCAAATATAGCATACGTCGTACCATTTTCTGTTGATATAGGGTACCCGAATGTGTTGTATGATATACTTTCGGTGATCGGGTACCTATGTGCAAAAGAATTATTCTGTTAGGTACCTACATATAAAAAAATCATGGCAGAGTACTAAATTACAAGTTTTTATCCAAATAGGTACTTATGTGAAAAGTCCCCAATTTTTTACCGAAAAAATAATTTTAAAATATATATATATATATATATATATATATATATATATATATATATCTGGTCTGTATTTTATTGTACATGTGATAATCCGCCGTCCATATCTTTCTCTCTCTTCTGTATTTCTCTTATCATTAAATATCACAATTCACAAACACCTGCATGCTAATCATGTGGCGCAAGTACAGAAGAAGAGAAGACAAACAATTTTCTCACCTTTCTTTTTTCTTAACCCCACATTATTACAGAGGGAACTTATTCGAGAAATAGCACAAGGCATCACCCAAAAACGATCCGTGCCTATTTTTTCTTAGTTTTTTGTTTTTTTATTTCTATATATCTTTTCGATTGAAAACTAGGGATACTAATCGAACGTTCGCTTTTCTTGGAAGCTTATTTAATCCAATTCCACATATCTGCTCTCCGATTTCAAAAGGTAAGCGTTGTTGATGATGAAAGCCGCCTCCTTATTCCTTTTTTTTTTGAATTTATCCGTGTGTGTAATATTTGGATGACCAAAGAAAGTAAGACGCCTTTTGTATTGCTTTTATTTTTCTTGTCTACTCCACTGTTTTTGTGGCCTTGCTCTCATACCCAATGATTAGTTATTTGCACTCATGGGTCTTCGTAAATGTTAAAACTTTATGGATTTTAGAGTTTGAATGCTTCATGTCCGTTACAGTAGAATCGTCGATGTTAAGATTTCCCATTTGTTTAAGGATCCGAGTTTTCTTTCTCGAACGTGTAGCTCATCCTTTTTAGAAGGATAAGAGGCTTAGAATATGGTAAAGCTAGTGTTAGTTCATGCATAGCATATAATCATCTTTTACTATATTTGCGACAATATTTGGTGTAAGGTTCTGATAAGCGCACAACAGTGGTTAGTTGTTGTTAAGTGGTGAGAAGCTGTTGATTTGGCTGATATGTATGTGTGCTTTCTTGTTTTCTTTTCTTTAAAAACAAATGGGGCCCTTCATTTTGCTATATTATTGGAATTGTCCACTTTTCAAGTCTAAGTGAGGTGGTGTCTAATCCTGATTACAGTTGAATTTAAACATATACGTATGACTTTAGCTTCTATTTCATGCCCCATGTATATATAATCCTATTATGCATCTTGATTTTATTTTTATTGCATTTGTTATGGCTTAGGGAAGCTAAGTGTTATTTTCATACCTGAGTTCGCTTCATCATGTTTTTCGACAGAAGATGGTAGAATTTGGGAAAAAACTCAAAGAGAGGCAAATCCCAGAATGGCAAGGGTATGTTACTATGTTGCCAATGATTATTATTACAGTTTCTTTCACTTTGCAGTTGTTTAAATCTGTGAATATAAAGTTTGCATTTTGGACTAAACAGTGGTGTTTTAGATATTACATAAACAACAAGCTGATGAAGAAGAAAGTGAAGCAGTACCTCAATCAGATCGAGGCCTGGCGCGCTCGATCGAAGAAACGTCCTCAAGGATTTCCCCAAAATATCGGACAATCAGGTGAATAACAAATTTTCACCGAATATTTCGTCGCGATCAATGTCTTGAACCTTTATCTTCTAATTGTCGAACACAGATCGAAAAGATCGTAATGTTCATTTTGGAGCAACAAGGCCTTCTGGCAAGTCGAATAGCCGCCCTCGACGAGCAACAGGAAAACGCCATGCAAGAACAGTCTGAGTCGGACATATCGAAGATCGTCGAGATAAGAGAGTCGTACAGGCAAGTCGGGCAGGACCTTCTGAAGCTACTCCATTTCGTGGAGATGAACGCCGTAGGGATTAGGAAGATACTCAAGAAGTTCGACAAGAGATTAGGTTACAAGTTCACCGACTACTACGTCAAGACACGGGCTGTAACGACCCTCACTTCCTAACGTCGCTCCACAGGTCGCATCCATGTACTGCCCTGCTCTCAAAAGTCCGTGGAGTCACCGCCGTCAGCCCGCCTAGTCGCGACGTACTCCAACGTCAGACTCGGTACCTACAACACGTAAACTGAGCTCCTTGCCCAGTAGATGAAACATGCATGAATGTAGCGTGCGCTGACCCCCAAACCCGAATACCTCACAATAAATGCACGCTCGACTTTTTCCACTCTTTCCAATTCTATCATAATCCAACACAACAGGACCCTAGGCTAGATTAGGCACCTCGCGCAACCCATTCAAGGAAGGAGTCAAGAGATCGACGGGCAGCCCCCGGCTCTCTCCCGAGACGTTTACCTGCTCCGACGATGCCTACACTGGTAGCATTCTCCTTGAGCTAACACTACCAGGTCGCCTCTTCCGCCAAAAAGACCCTCTTAAGAGAGGTGTCGACAGTATAACTGTCAGGTGCACTAGACTATCCTCAAACTCTACCACGAGTCAACTGCCAATATCGACACAACTTACCCCACTTATTGACACCGTAAGGTGCCATCGTTTTACCACAGTAAATCCTCTCACCATGCAAACGTGAAATGCAAATGATAATGCACACATACGAGCGCGTAACCACACCAAAAAAATATGAGAAAACCCTAACACGAAACTTTATATGATTCATATTAAAGTTACGAAAATCACATCTACAAATCGGAAATCTTATATTACACGAAATCACATAAGTCATTAAAACACATGTTTACGGTTGTTGATGAATTTCACCTACCTCGCGTCCAAACTTTTGTGCTGTTTTAATGTCTTTAGCATGCACGAATTTTACTTTATCTCAGTTAGGATTTTCTTGCTCTTCTTCCTATTTGAACCGTTCTCCCTTTCTTTAGTTGATAATTTCCTTTGTAAAATGAGGGTTTTGTTATTTAAAGCGTGGATACGTATTAATGCATTGCGCCATGTGAGTAAAAGACAATGAGGTGACATGGTTGCCTTCTTTCAAATGTCGTTTCCTTCTTAATATTTTACTTAATGGAATATTTGGTATATGGTGACACATAGGTGACTAGACTTTTCAACATGAGTTAAGAAAAGTTCGTCCCTTATTACCATTTTATATTCATCCTTCCATATCATTCATATTAAATATGAAGTGTAAAATATGCCTAAGAGGGGGGGTGAATTAGGCTATAAAAAATTTGGCTTGTTCTTCTTTGAAAATATTTTTCTTTAAGAAGATATTTGCAGAGTTATTTCCCAGAAATCAGTACGAGTATCAAAGTTATCTCCCTAACCCTGTTTCAAAATATCACGTTAGTTTCAGAAATGGTTTCTATGATATCACCTAGATATTAACGCGCGTTCCGGGTTTGTCTCACAGAAAAGTAAATAGTAGAAAGTAGAGTGAGACGAGATTTTTATACAGGTTATATCCCCAACTGGGGTTTAATCCTGTCCTTGGGGTGTGATCTCCCCAAGAGTTCCAATCAATCACCAGGTATTACCGGTTACACAATGATTGACCCGTACACAACCGAAGCACTATGGACACTAGACCTCGTTCTAGGCTGACGCACGCCAAGTTTTGATCCACGTCGTTTACCCACGAAACCTATTCCCCGACTGGAAGCAGCTTGCTACCGAAGGGCCACCGAATCCACAAAGTTCGTCCCTCCACGTGCGTAAGACTCCACTCGTGCTCCTTTGTGCGCTCAACGTGCTCGCAGACACAACACGTCCGAAGACAAGGGTTTAGGATTTGGAGTTTCTAAGGATCGCTCAAAGGGTATAGATTAGCAAATGAAAGCTCAATCACAAACTACGAATGAATCGCAAATTAAAGCTCAAATCGTCTAAGGAATTCGATAGCTTGTGTGTTCGTTGTCTACCCTTCAATCGTGAAGTGTTCTCTTCTATATAGACCCAATTTTCGCTTCTACACTTCACAAGGAAAGTTAAGCACAGAATATGCAAGATAAAACTCAACAATCACGTGCATTAACTCAAGGAATCATGCCAAGAATAAACCAATTAAGCTCAACTGTCAACATGAATTCCTACCATAAATACCATAGATTAACATTCATTCCACGGTAATCTCATCCATTTGTCGGCATATTCCATATATATTCCACTCAACATATTATCAACGGTAAGCTCAATCAATTGATTTCTTTCCCAAAATATGATACCCAATTCGCACAGAGAAAGATTTGATCTACTGAGTATAATGCAAAGCATACTTTCCATGTATGGTGATCTCATCCGTTTTCAGCACATTCCATAAATAGACTCAATCAGCATCTTACCACATATAAGCCCATCAATTAATCACTTTCCATAATATGAATCCTAAGTCGCACAAGGAAAGCAGGATCATGATTCACTGATTTAAGAGTCACTTAATATCGCACTCAACGGATATCTCATTGATATTCTTTCCTAAAATAGATCAATCATATGTAAGCACTTAATCAGAATATCCTTTCCATATATACAGCATAGTCATTCATATCCGAGTGATCACATCGATATTCTTTCCTAAAATAACTCAATCTTGCAGACAGTTTGCATATCACTCAACATGATATATTTTCCATATATAGCACGCAACGAGATTCCATTCATACGAAGACGTTCATAACCAGGTGATCACATTAATATTCCAGTTAAGCATAAGATCACTCAAGTTCGATTTTCTTAATAGTTAAACCACATTCAAGCGCTTAATGGAACATTTTCACATACTACCTCAGTCCCACTTATTTCTTCCCATCTTTCTATTTCGGGCGTCCCACATAATTCTTCCCATTTCCATTTTTGGTAAAACGTTATCCCACTAATTAAACTAATTACACCATTAATATTAAAAAAAGTCTTCTTGATTTGCGTGTCTACTAATAACTTTTCTCTCTCCATACCTCAAAAGGTGTACTATAATATTAAAATAATGTGATTTCTTAATTTCCGTGCCCGCTAATCTTTCGGAAGATTTAGCTGGGACGGAGGAAGTACTTAAACATCACATAACATGCATATCGAGTTTTCTAATTTGTACCCCCCAATTTACATAATTACTTGGAATAATCAAAACGCTCATAGTCATTTGGACCATAAAGGTCTACAATCTCCCCCTTTTTGATGATGACAAGTAATTAATGCCTATCTTAAGCATATGAGTACACTCGATATGAAGCCATTTACGCACGTAGCATGTTTAAGTATCAAAGCATGTGACATATGATCAGAGCAAATAAATTTATCAAATTTCATAGCATGCTCCCCCTGTCTAATTGCTAATATTCCTATGTAAAGCACAGAAGCAAAGATTTAGCAATTACCAGATCATATCACATGGAATGTCACAAGTTACCACGGAATGTCGCATGTTATCACATCAGTTTGCTCCCCCTGCCTATGTGCGGAATTCCTTAATCCTTAACAAATCATCAACTAAGACACATAGGATTAAGACATAAGCATATAAAAGCAAGCAAGCCGATTATATTATATCATTTCAAAATAACAAAATAAGGCATTAATTGCCTAGACTTCTCCCCCTTCAGCATCAAAAAAGGAGGGACACAAGCACCACCAACCTACCTAAACCTGCAATCAACCTCGACTCGCAAACCCAAAAGACCAGCAAAAGAAAAGAACTTAGCAGACTAGAGCTAATCCTATTAGAGCTAGGGAATTGCTTAAGAAACAAGGTTCTAAGGGCTAGAATCGCTATCAGATGTGGCAGATGAGGATTCAGCGATATTAAGGGCCGCGGAGATCTCCTTCAGATACTTGTTAACCCTTTTTAAGTTCCGTGAGATCTTTTTGAACTTCTTGCGGTTCTCATCCTTAAGCCCCTTGAAACTTCTTTTCAGATCAGCTATCGTTCCCTGCTCGTCGTCGATGTCATCATCCTTCTTCTTCTTGGTCGGACTCTTTGAAGGAGTCTTCAGATCCCTTGTCTTGAACCATCCTTTCCGCTCATCAAAGCGTATACCAACACGCTTGAGTGTGACCATATCTACTGCATGCTTTGCGCTATCTTCCCAAGCCTTGGGCAGAGTGATTCCCTCGAATTCAAACATGTGCGTAAGCAGCATTCCATATGGAAGTTCCTTATCGGAGCTCTTAATGGCATGGTCCATGTACTTAAGAACAAAGTAACCTAGATTGAGCGGCCTATTTTGGGATACCAGATAGAGAGTCAGCATGCTCATGTTGTTCATGGTGGTGGAATGGCCTCCACTGCCAACGCGGGCGCTCCAGAGGGTAAAGTGCAGAACTTTGTAAAGGAAGAGCAAATCGACAGGAAGTTTGTTCAGCGCTTCTCCTTCAGAAAACTTGGGCTTATATGGGGAATTCCATAGAGCTTTCACGCAGTCAGGCAGGGGTACCTCAGACGTACACCAGTGAACGAAGTCGAAGTAGCACAACCCTTCATTTTCTACCCCCAGCATCTCATTCACCTTCGCGCTATTCCACTCTAGGTTCGTCCCAAGCACATAAGACTTCACTGTAATCTCCGTTTCGTCTTCAACGAAAGTGAGATTGGCGTAGAACAGCTTCACCGCCTCCACATACACAGACTTGTCTATCATCAGAAAGTTTTCCCAGCCATACTCCGTCAGCCACGTCGCTACTTGTCTCTCAGCCAGTTCGTCAAAGTTGACGCTTCTTCCTCGTGGAACTCGCCGCTTCTGGAGTTTCTCATGAAGTTCCTTGGCGCTCTCAGTCAGAAATTTGATTTCGTCCGTGATTTCCTCCAGATTCTCAGGGTTAAACAGCTTTTGCCCTTCAGTATCATGGCTGGAATCTCGTGGAGGTGACTCGATGTGAGCAGAAACAGTTTTATCAGGAGAGGCAGATTTCTCGAGTGGGGCAGATTTCTCTAAAGATGCAGGCTGATTATCAGAAGAGGTAGGAGAGGAAATAGGGATTTTATCGATCTTTGCCCTCTTCTTCTTAGGTTTCATAGGAGATTTCGTGGATTTAGGACTGCTCTTTGACTTGGAACGGGTGGCTTTTGGAGAGAGTGGGGTTTCGATTAGGGCAGCCTCTCGCTTTTTGTCGGACTTAGATTCGACGCCTTTTGTTTTCACCATGGTTGAGATCGAAGATTTGAAGGATGAGTATTTGAAGTGAAGAGCTTAGGGTTTGAATGGAATGAAGAATCAAAGAAGGAACGGTTTATAAAGGCCGAGTCTATTTTGGATAAGGATGGAAAGAAGTTAAAGATGGATGTGATCTCGACAAGACATGTGTCAGATAAGGAAGGGATTTCAAAATTTGAATTTAAAAGAAAACTATGTGGTGAAGGAAACTGCTCGTTCACTGAAGATAAAAGGATATCTCGCGGGAATTAAGGGAGAAAATAAGTAAAGATCAGAGCTCAAGGAAAATATTGGCTGAAAATAGATTTTGACATAAATGTCGAAGAAAGTCTAAAAATAATCTCTTCATGGATGGAAAGGATTTGAAAAGATAATGAAAATATTATTAATAGAATTAAGGAATAAAATCGCAGAGATCCTAAAGGATAAGATCAAGGGGGAGTAAAGGAGAAGAAATGAGTTGAAGATCGTACAGCAGCATCAGCAGCAACCATCATCCACGCCACCTCCACCAACTACGCCCCGCCGGAGGCTTCCACTACCTCCGCGCACATTCTTATGTGTCAAGCTATTATGTTCATAATGGAAGACTCGAAGGAGCCATGGCACATCTCATCCACCACATTCCGCCACCACTGCGCTGACCACTCTGAAGACCGGGCTCCCTACTCTTGAAAGTCACATTTCAATAGAGCCTTGTCACATTTTTTACGCCCCACGCCTACCTTCTTCTGGAGCCAGACGAGTCATCTTCGAGGCCGAACTAGACAACTTCCATTCGAAGACAACAAATCCGGCGCCAAGAAGAAGAAGATTGGAGAATCTTAACAAGTGAGTCCTAGCCGAGTCATCAATGCCTCCGCAAGAAGAGGAGATATCCCTTGTAGGGGAAGTTTGCTAGGAATCGAGATCTCCAATATGCCCAACAAAGATATCCCGCGCTGAACTGAAGATTGAACACTAAGGGGGAGATTGTTAGGAAATATTTTGTAGTGTTCAATTTCATTATATTATCTTTGTTGGTTAGCTTTATTAAAACTTTGGGCTAGTTCTTAGTTGGGTTAGTTCTTAGTTATTTTGTAATGGGCTTACACAAGGGCCCAAGTATTATATACCAACTTGTGGTATAAATACTAAAACCCTAACACATAGTTAGGAGTGCTTGTGTGTGTTAAGAAAATAAACATATGTTAGAGTGAGAGAGTCTCCTCAAGAACACCACCAAGCCCACACGCCCTAACCTAAATCTCAATCTTTAGGCGTGTTTAATCCGTCCGAAGTCGTATTGTTGTTAAAATCTCGGACCAACAATTGGTATCAGAGCCCAACGCGACCGGATTTGCGTGTTTTAAGCAAGATTTGAGTGAAAAATTGCTTGAAAAATTATTTTCGTCACTTTCAGTTTTTGGGCGATTTCGACCTCGATTTGTTGTTTTTAGACATCCCAAAGGTTGATTATGTGTTTAGGAATGTTTTTCTGAAGTTTTGGAACAAGTTTCGTCGATTTTGAGTGAGATTTGAGCGAAAACGAGCCATTTTTCTGGTAAAAGTCGCGCTGCCCATGCTTTGTTCTTGGCCGAGAAATTTTCTTACCCGAGAAAATTCGCCGAGAAAATTTCGCTGGCCGAGAAACTTTCACTGGCCGAGAAATTTTCTTACCCGAGAAAATTCTTAGCCGAGAAAATTTCGCTGGCCGAGAAACTTTCACTGCCCGAGAAATTTTATCAACCCGAGAAACTTTCACTGCCCGAGAAAGTTTTGCAAAACTGAGAAATTTTTTTTTTTCAAATCCGAGAAATTTTGCAAAACTGAGAAATTTTTATAATCCGAGAAATTTTCTTAAACTGATTAAATTTTCAAAACTGCGAAAATATTCAAAACTGAGAAATTTCTCAAATCCGAGAAATTTTCAACTGAGAAAATTTACACTTCGAAAATTCTCAACCTGAGAAAATTTCATCTGAACTAACTTCCACCTGAGAAAGTTTTTCAACCTGAGAAATTTCCAAACCGCGAAAGCTTCATACCTGAGAAAATTTTTATACATGCGAAATTTTACTTTAAATGTGAATTTTCTCTCGACATGCGAAATTTTTATACATGCGAAAATTTCTATACATGCGAACTTTTATACATGCGAAATTTTACTTCAAATGTGAATTTTCTCTCGACATGCGAAAATTTTCAGTACATGCGAAAATTTCCTCTGAATGCGAAATTTCCGTGCTATATGCGAAAATTCACTGTGAATGCGAAATTTCCTTATTTTCGCGACTCACTCTCACAACGAAATTTCTCGGGATAACATTTTTCGCACATTTTCACACACCAATTTTCGCACCCCCCGAGAAATTTGCACCCAACCTTTAAACTTGATCCAAACACACCTTTTAGCTTCAAATCTTGCAAAAATCACTCTTTAAAATTACACTTGAACGTTTTTTACCACCAAAATTTCTGGCCCCCCCCTCGGATTAAATAAGGTTTTAAGGAGCAAAAAAAAAAAAAAGGAAGGAAATTTTTTTCTAAGCCCAAGGAAAATTTATATCATTGGATAGAGAAAAATTTTCTAAGGCCTTTGGACTTTGTCTATTTTACACTTTTAAAATTTTTCGAAATAAATTTTTCTGGGCCAAAATTTTCGGTATAGACGACGTTTTTGTGAAATTTTTGAAGGCAAATCCAAAACGCGGCAACGATCACTGTACCCAACGATCGACCTAGGACGGTATTGGCACATTATAGAAAAAGTTTAGGTCACCCCAAACTTTTCGGAGCGGAATTTCCAAATGCCAATTTCACACCCCCAGCATGTATGGTACCCGGGTTGCTCCACATACATGACTGGTACACGACGTGAGCAACCACCCCCCGGCATGAATGGTACATGGGTTGCTCCACATTCATGACCGGTATGCACTGCGAGCAACCAACCCCATCATGCACGTTACACGGGTTGCTCCACGTGCATGAAGGGATGTCAGAGAAGCGAGCAATCATCATGACTTCTGTACGAATCCGTGCAGAACCCGGACCCATAAAGAAGGGTTGACAAGAGTTCAACCAACCATCAGTGGGCGCGCCATCTAATCTCGATGCTTAGGCGATGTGGATCTCATGTACCAGACTCCACCGTCCACCCACTGTCATCCATTCCACCATGGTGCGCTACATGGAGACGTCCTAAGCCACCGTGATCCTCTTTACGCCCTCACCACCACCACCACCTGACGAGTCTCAGAAGTGTCTGATCAACAGTTTTGGGCCACCCTCGTCGACATCACTCGTGGTCGCCTTTCAACGCGATCACGCCACGCCACCATAGTTCCCATGGATCAGTGAAACCCCCCTGATCCTAACCCAGGAACGAGCCTACCCTAGCCTCTCTAGTCTAGGTCTAGGTCGCGCGACATCCTCCTCCACGCAAAGATCCAATCAACGATCTCGGGAGGATGACGTAAGTCGCTTGCAGGAGTTGCGAACCAACAGCGACATGATCGCACTCCTCTGTCATATCTCACCACAACCCGGACCTCGCCCATAGGTACAGGAGACGACTCGCTCGTTTCCCGAGTAGAAGTCGCGGCATCTGGTCCAACCGCGCAATTAACCCCTCCCAACCACTCAGCTATCCTTTTGCAGATAGCTGTTTCATTTCGCACAAGAGGAACCACGTTAGCCATCACCGCCCCACTTGGAGACGGTTGATGTTGAACATGTAGTGCCCCGCCTCTCACTGCACCTCTTCCACCCACGTTGAGTCTAGTGTCCTCACCCACCGAAGTTTTCCACTTTCTAGGACACAAACACTCTTTACGCACCGCAGGTTCTTCGTGAACTTGCCCGAACGCTTGATGACGTCCTTGTGACCGAGAGCGGAAGACCCACGACAGCCACCCTCACCACAACTGTCGATGGGCCACGGATACGAGCTTGTCTCATCGTCCGTGCGAACGGAAAGCCTTTGTGGCTCTCCGGTTCTTTCTGACCTGTGCAAACAGGCAGCACATCGGACACATGTTTCGATGTTGTGACGACGGAGCGTCTTTGTGACCCCCGTCTGGTTAGTTACCCCGTTCGTGATGGAGCCCCGACTCATAGCAATCAGCGAGGAACTTACACATTCCATGCCGCGCTCAACGAGGATCTATGAAGGAAAAGGTCCCATCACCGACACCACTCCACCACGCGTACGCCTACGCCACCACATGCTGCTCCGTCTCTCCAGTGTTCAAAACTGAACCCGGAGGAACACCAATTGCTGCTACTCCTGAGAATCCCACTTGATTGCCTCACTCAACACCACACCACACCATCATCACCACCATCAACACCAGAGGCAGACTCGTCCCACGGACGACGTGACGATCCCGAAGACGGAGATCATCTCAAGGGGGAGTAAAGGAGAAGAAATGAGTTGAAGATCGTACAGCAGCATCAGCAGCAACCATCATCCACGCCACCTCCACCAACTACGCCCCGCCGGAGGCTTCCACTACCTCCGCGCACATTCTTATGTGTCAAGCTATTATGTTCATAATGGAAGACTCGAAGGAGCCATGGCACATCTCATCCACCACATTCCGCCACCACTGCGCTGACCACTCTGAAGACCGGGCTCCCTACTCTTGAAAGTCACATTTCAATAGAGCCTTGTCACATTTTTTACGCCCCACGCCTACCTTCTTCTGGAGCCAGACGAGTCATCTTCGAGGCCGAACTAGACAACTTCCATTCGAAGACAACAAATCCGGCGCCAAGAAGAAGAAGATTGGAGAATCTTAACAAGTGAGTCCTAGCCGAGTCATCAATGCCTCCGCAAGAAGAGGAGATATCCCTTGTAGGGGAAGTTTGCTAGGAATCGAGATCTCCAATATGCCCAACAAAGATATCCCGCGCTGAACTGAAGATTGAACACTAAGGGGGAGATTGTTAGGAAATATTTTGTAGTGTTCAATTTCATTATATTATCTTTGTTGGTTAGCTTTATTAAAACTTTGGGCTAGTTCTTAGTTGGGTTAGTTCTTAGTTATTTTGTAATGGGCTTACACAAGGGCCCAAGTATTATATACCAACTTGTGGTATAAATACTAAAACCCTAACACATAGTTAGGAGTGCTTGTGTGTGTTAAGAAAATAAACATATGTTAGAGTGAGAGAGTCTCCTCAAGAACACCACCAAGCCCACACGCCCTAACCTAAATCTCAATCTTTAGGCGTGTTTAATCCGTCCGAAGTCGTATTGTTGGTGAAATCTCGGACCAACAAATGGCACTAGTACTATCACAAAAAATGGGAATTTGGTCATACCTTAAACCGTAATCACTCAAGGTCTGTTTCATCTAAAGGATTTGCTGAGAACAACTTCCTAAGGGCATCATATATTCTGCTTCGGTTGTGGATAGGGCCACAGCATTTTGTTCCGACTGGACCAAGTTACAAGGGAATTTCCTAGTATTTGGCAAGTACCACTAGTGCTTTTCCTATCTTCCCTAGAACCGGCGTAATCCGCATCCGAGTATCCCATTAATGGGAATTCCTTGGAATTTGGATACCACAACCAAAATTGATTGTTCCCTTCAAATATCTAAGTATCCGCTTGACAGCTGTCAAGTGAGATTCCCTAGGACTCGATTGATATCTAGAACATAGACCAGTAGCAAACATAATATCGGGTCTACTTACCGTAAGGTATAGCAAACTTCCGATCATACCTCTATACTTAGTTTGGTCAAAAGGCGTACCTTGTTCATCACTGTCAATTTTAGCGGTCTGATGCATAGGAGTGGGAAGTACCTTGGAATCAGCCATTCCGAATTTTTCAAGTAGTTCCTTCGTGTACTTCGTTTGAGATATGAATGTTCCTGTATCCAATTGCTTGATTTGCAATCCAAGGAAGTACGTGAGTTCTCCCATTAGGCTCATCTCAAATTCCTGTTGCATAGACTTGGAAAAATTCTCGCAAAGAGTGATGTCAGTGCTACCAAATATGATATCATCAACGTATATCTGCACCAGTAGTATGTGATTCCCTTCGCACTTTATAAACAGAGTGTTATCTATTGTTCCTGTTATAAAGCCCATGTCTAGCAAAAACCTACTCAATCTTTCATACCATGCCCTAGGGGCCTGTTTTAAACCATATAAAGCCTTGTTTAATTTGAAGACGTGATTTGAAAATTCTTCTTTTTCAAAACCGGGAGGTTGTTCGACAAAGACTTCCTCATTTATAAAACCATTTAAAAATGCACTTTTCACGTCCATTTGAAAAAGCTTAAATCTTTTAAACGATGCATATGCAAGTAAAATGCGTATAGATCGAGCCTAGCTACGGGTGCAAAGGGTTCTTGAAAATCTATGCCTTCTTCTTGGGAATAACCTTTGGCAACTAACCTGGCCTTATTTCGTGTCACGTTACCGTTCTCGTCCAGTTTGTTGCGAAACACCCACTTCGTGCCTATTATGGACTTATCGTTAGGTCTTTCCACAAGAGTCCACACTTGGCTCTTTTCGAATTGTGCCAGCTCTTCTTCCATGGCAATCACCCACGATTCATCGTCAAGCGCTTCATTCACTGTCTTAGGTTCCATGGTTGACAACAGCACGTCATGTGATTCCTCAGCAATATCGTTTCGTGCAGTTGCTCTCGTTTTGATCCCTGAAGTGATATTCCCTATGACTTGTTCAGTGGGATGGCTGGAAGCATGTTTGAATTTTCTGCGCTGTTGTTCGTCTGAAGCCTCAGGTTCCTCTGACTCAGTATCTAGTTCCAACGGAATTGCGTTCGCTCCTTTGTCAGTAACTTGTATATCTGCAGGAGACACAACTATACCTTCCTCAGTAGAATCTGCGTTAGGAAATTCATCAAACGTAACATGCACAGATTCTTGAACAGTCTTCTTCCTATTATTAAACACTCTAAAAGCTTTGGAATGAAGGCTGTAACCTAGGAATATCCCTTCATCTACATTGGAATCGAATTTTCCTCTTTTATCCCTATCATTCAAAATGAAACATTTGCAACCAAATACATGGAAATATCCTATGTTAGGGGTTTTATCGTTCCAAAGTTCATAGGGAGTTCTCCTAATAATCGGTCTAAGGAAAATCCTATTCGAGACATAACATGCCGTACTAACTGCTTCGGCCCAAAAATGTTTTGGAGTATTATATTCGCTCAACATAGTCCGAGCCATTTCTTGTAATACTCTATTTTTCCTCTCGACCACTCCATTCTGTTGAGGCGTAATAGGGCCTGAAAAATTATGACTATAACCATTTTCATCACAAAAAGATGCAAAGGATTTACTATCAAATTCTAGACCATTGTCACTCCTAATCTTACGGACATTCATCTCTTTCACATTTTCTAGCTTTTTGATCAGTGGTGCAAGATTATCTAAAGCCTCACTTTTGTGCGCAAGAAATAAGACCCATGTGTACATAGTATAGTCGTCTACGATAACAAAGGCATATCGTTTACCTTTCAATGACATAACCTGTACCGGACCAAAAAGGTCAAGATGCAGCAGTTCCAGTGGTCTGGATGTAGAGATCACATTCTTAGGTTTAAAGGACGTCTTGGTCTATTTCCCCATTTGACACGCTTTACAGATTCTGTCCTTGGTGGCTTTCATATCTGGAATACCTCTCACCAATTCATTGCATGATATGTGCGACATCAGTTCCATGTTGGCATGTCCCAACCGTCAGTGCCATAACCATGATAGCGTCCACACTGTTGACACCGTGGCGCAGTGTTTTGACGTTGGACATAGTTATTGTTGAGTCCATGATTTGGCCTAGGTTGCCCATTACGTTGCCCTGGACGGTTATTCTGATTATTGTTTGGACCTTTCTCGAAAACATGACGCTTCCTATTAGCCTCTCGTTCCAGCTGACTCTCCGTTTTTCTTTTTTCCTCGTGGGCCTTTGCGATCTGGGACTCTGCCTGCTCCGCGATAAGTGCTCGTGCCACTTGAGCAAACACCAATTCTCGCGGCCATGCTTACATCTCGATAGATCTCAGGTTTGAGACCTACTTGGAATCGCTCCACCTTTATTGCGTTCGTCGCCACCATATACGGGGCAAAACGTGACAGCTCCTCAAACTTACTGATATATTCCGCGATAGTTTGCTCACCTTGCTTCAGGTTTATGAACTCGTTCTGTTTTCGAGTTCGGTCATGGGTGGTGAAGTATTTCTCACGGAATAATTCTCGGAATCTCTCCCACAACATAATCATTGGGTCCTCTAAAACTTTGATGGTATCCCACCAAAACCTTGCGTTGCCCCGGAGAATAGAAACGGCACACAACACTTGTTCATTCTCCGGAACCCGACCATACAGGAACAACTATAGTACGCAACCAATCGTCAGCAAAAGTAGGATCAATGGCGTCCTCAAAGGTCGGAGGGTTCAATTTCCGGAACCGTTCCCTATTATTTCTACACGTTCGGGTGGCGGGGTAGGATGTTGCTCAGATGAGTTATGCTGATTGATCAACTTGTTGATCTGATCCGACTGATGTTGGATCAGCTCAGTTAGTCGAATGATGTCGGAATCCCGCTCAGTCGTAGGAGATTCAGGTTCATTCCTACGGCTCGAGCTGCCTACATTCTCCCTACGAGTTCTCGGCATTTTACCTACTTGCCTCCTACAATCACCAAAACATGTAACACAAATAAAATATCAAGTAATCACGTCAAATCTTAGAACTTACAGGCGAGGCTGGTTCTCCAGGCTTTTGAGCGGCAATACATGGACAGTCTACAGAACGTCTAACCTAAGCTCTGATGCCAACTGTAACGACCCTCACTTCCTAATAAATATTTTGGCGGATTTTTGCAACGTAAGTCGCGGAAGACCCGTCTAATAAAAACATTCTAAAAAAACATAATATATTACATCACGCACATCTCACAAAGTCATATCTTAAAATATACACACCACTCACACACATCTTATCAGACAAAGGCCGTAGCCCATTATTTTTATTTAACAAAGACCATCAGCCTGGCACACAACATAACCCTAACGTCGCTCCACAGGTCGCATCCATGTACTGCCCTGCTCTCAAATGTCCGTGGAGTCACCGCCGTCAGCCCGCCTATTCGCGACGTACTCCAACGTCAGACTCGGTACCTACAACGCGTAAACTGAGCTCCTTGCCCAGTAGATGAAACATGCATGAATGTAGCGTGCGCTGACCCCCAAACCCGAATACCTCACAATAAATGCACGCTCGACTTTTTCCACTCTTTCTAATTCCATCGTAATCCAACACAACAGGGCCCTAGGCTAGACTAGGCACCTCGCGCAACCCATTCATGGAAGGAGTCAAGAGTTCGGCTCTCGGGCAGCCCCCGGCTCTCTCCCGAGACGTCTATCTGCTCCGACGATGCCTATACTGGTAGCATTCTCCCTGGCTAACACTACCAGGTCGCCTCTTCGCCAAAAGACCCTCTTAAGAGTGGTCTCGACATTATAACTGTCAGGTGCACTAGACTATCCTCAAACTCTACCACGAGTCAACTGCCAATATCGGCACAACTTACCCCACTTATTGACACCGTAAGGTGCCATCGTTTTACCACAGTAAATCCTCTCACCATGCAAACGTGAAATGCAAATGATAATGCACACATAGCCCACTTATAATAATTATTACAATTCACGTAAAGCATATAGTCATCAAAGCACACAATCACGTAAATATCACATAACGTCTACGTGCCGTAGGTGAGTTTTGCCTACCTTTCGTCCTTAATGTTGCAAGTTGTAAATCTTTAATATTCTGGACCTATGGACCTTTTAGACGTAAAAATATTATCATATAAGTATATCTACTAAAAATCAATATGAATGCTGTCGAACCCTAATTGTCGAGAACCCTAAAACTACCGAAAACTTTTCTAATAAGCATACCGAAACCTTTAATATATTAACCACAAAACATTGTTTAAATACGAGAGGCCGAAATCTTCGACTGTTAAACACCCACAAACAGAAACTATGTTTTGATAAATATCTAATTGATGTAATCTGCATACCTAACCATTTGGGATTTGTATGTAATAAATAAACTATTATCTATATTAACTAAACACCAAAAAGTATCACATGCACACCACCAAAACTTTGACTTAAAAAAAATTGACTTATCAAAAGCTTAGTACACGAAAACTAAATAACATCGAAGATATATTACACTATTCCCTTGACATTACCGAAAACTATATTGTACTTAGCACAATAATTCAAAATTTGAACACAATATTTTATTGCAGCTCTCTAAGTATTTCAACCCTAAATCTAGTACCAAAAACTTATGCCCTCAAACAATAACATATTAAATTACTAACTTCGACATTCTTCAAAGTATAGTTCTATCACCGAATAATTACTCATCTACGCACAACACACACCTCACAGATATGTTTCAAATTCTGTAACCTAATCCCAACATGAAAGTCACGAAAACTTCTTATACAAGTCACTAGCCATGAAAATAAATTAGTAGATATGCCAAAGACTAGGCAACACCTCGTTTATGAAATAGCGAAAGCGATTCATATGAGCGCGTAACCACACTAAAAAAATATGAGAAAACCCTAACACTAAACTTTATATGATTCATATTAAACACATATTAAAGTTACGAAAATCACATCTACAAATCGGAAATCTTATAGAAATTACACGAAATCACATAAGTCATTAAAACACATGTTTACGGTTGTAGATGAATTTCACCTACCTCACGTCCAAACTTTTGTGCTGTTTTAATGTCTTTAGCATGCACAAATTTTACTTTATCTCAGTTAGGATTTTCTTGCTCTTCTTCCTGTTCGAACCGTTCTCCCTTTTTAGTTGATAATTTCCTTTGTAAAATGAGGGTATTGTTATTTAAAGTGTGGATACGTATTAATGCATTGCTCCATGTGAGTAAAAGACAATGAGGTGACATGGTTGCTTTCTTTAAAATGTCGTTTCCTTCTTAATATTTACTTAATGTAATATTCTTTCTTGAGGTTTGCTATATGGTGACACATGACTAGACTTTTCAACATGAGTTAAGAAAAGTTCGTCCCTTATTACCATTTTATATTCATCCTTCCATATCATTCATATAAAATACAATATGTACCCATCATCCTTATCACCAAATTAATATATTATTAATATAGTTGTATTTGTATGTGTATTTGTTCACCAAAACTTGCGTGTAAAAATAAGCTATGGAAAACCTCAAACCCCTATGACGGAAACTTTAGTCCACTAAGAAATCTCTTTTCTAGTTTTACTTCATACGAAGTTTTTCCTTAGATACAGCTAACACTAATTTCTAGAGCAACATTAATTTTGGGCTAAACAGTTTATTATAAATTTGGGCTTTTGGGCCAATGATTCCTAATTTACTTACATTAATTACTTTAATTTCTCTTCTGTTTTTTTTTTTTTAAACTTCAGTATTTTATATTTTCCACCCAAAAGTTTAGATTAATATTGCGAAACTTATAAGTTAAAAAGATTTTGCTCTACTACATCAAAACCCCGTATTAAATTTTACAGGTATTACATTTTAGATTAATATTGCGAAACTTATAAGTTAAAATGATTTTACTCTACTACATCAAAACCGCGTATTAAATTTTACAGGTATTACATTCTCTCTCCCTTAAAAAGAATTTCGCCCCCGAAATTCGCCAACCGGTGTAACTCGGGATTCCTACGCTTCCTATACTCTCAAGGAAGTTCGGAAATATTATTATTATTATTATTTTCGCAAACCTCATATTTGGTTATGCGATTGAATTTTCGTCTTTCTCTAACAAGGTAGAATTTATTCCCACCACGCTTCCACTGCGCTATTTTCTTAAGCTTTCTCAGATTCTAAATGAGATAGGATATTTCCTGTCTCTGCACCTAAATGGGCGACGCATCCGAAGGTGTGGGTTGATTCTCCTAAAAATAAATTTGCAAATACTTTGAGATTTATGTACCTGTGTTTATTACAGGATCTGCTTCCCCAGCAGTTAAAGTGAATACTCTCCCAGTAGCCGGTGGAAGTTGTGCTGGCTGTTGGGCTTGTGCAGGATATGGATTCACCTGACAGTCTCGAGCGAAATGGCCCGATTTGCCACATCGAAAGCATTGTATTATTGTTCTCGGTCCTGGACCATAACAAACACCCGTGTGATAGCGTCCATACTGTTGACACCGTGGCGCACTGTTTTGAGGTTGGACATAGTTATTGTTGAGTCCATGATTTGGCCTAGGTTGCCCATTATGTTGCCCTGGACGGTTATTCTGATTATTGTTTGGACCTTTCTCAAAAACATGACGCTTCCTATTAGCCTCTCGTTCCAGCTGACTCTCCGCTTTTCTTTTTTCCTCGTGGGCCTTTGCGATCTGGGACTTTGCCTGCTCACGATAAGTGCTCGTTCTGCCACTTGAACAAATGCCAATTCTCGTGTTCCGGCCATGCTTACATCTCGATAGATCTCAGGTTTGAGACCTACTTGGAATTGCTCCACCTTTAATGCGTTCGTCGCCACCATATGCGGGGCAAAACGTGACAGCTCCTCAAACTTACTGATATATTCCACGATAGTTTGCTCACCTTGCTTCAGGTTTATGAACTCGTTCAGTTTTCGAGTTCGGTCATGGGTGGTGAAGTATTTCTCATGGAAAAATTCTCGGAATCTCTCGCACAACATAATCATTGGGTCCTCTAAAACTTTGATGGTATCCCACCAAAACCTTGCGTTGCCCCGGAGCATAGAAACGGCACACAACACTTGTTCATTCTCCGGAACCCGACCATACAGGAACATCTATAGTACGCAACCAGTCGTCAGCAAAAGTAGGATCAATGGCGTCCTCAAAGGTCGGAGGGTTCAATTTCCGGAACCGTTCCCCTATTATTTCTACACGTTCGGGTGGCGGGGTAGGATGTTGCTCAGATGAGTTATGCTGATTGATCAACTTGTTGATCTGACCCAGCTGATGTTGGATCAGCTTAGTTAGTCGAATGATGGTGGAATCCCGCTCAGACGTAGGAGATTCAGGTTCATCCCTACGGCTCGAACTGCCTACATTCTCTCGGCATTTTACCTACTTGCCTCCTACAATCACCAAAACATGTAACACAAATAAAAAATCAAGTAATCACGTCAAATCTTAGAACTTACACGCGAGGCTGGTTCTCCAGGCTTTTGGCGGCAGTGCATGGACAGTCTACAGAAGCTCTAACCTAAGCTCTGATACCAACTGTAACGACCCTCACTTCCTAATAAATATTTGGCGGATTTTTGCAATGTAAGTCGCGGAAGACCCGTCTAATAAAAACATTTTAAAAAAACCTAATATATTTACATCACGCACATCTCGCAAAGTCATATCTTAAAATATACACACCACTCACACATATCTTATCATACAAAGGCCGTAGCCCATTATTTATATTTAACAAAGACCATCAGCCCGGCACACAACATAACCCTAACGTCGCTCCACATGTCGCATCCTATACTGCCCTGCTCTCAAAAGTCCGTGGAGTCACCACCGTCAGCCCGCCTAGTCGCGACGTACTCCAACATCAGACTCGATACCTACAACACGTAACTGAGCTCCTTGTCCAGTAGATGAAACATGCATGAATGTAGCGTGCGCTGAACCCCAAACCCGAATACCTCACAATAAATGCACGCTCGACATTTTCCACTCTTTCCAATTCTATCATAATCCAACACAACAGGGCCCTAGGCTAGACTAGACACCTCACGCAACCCATTCAAGGAAGGAGTCAAGAGTTCGGCTCTCGGGCAGCCCCCGGCTCTCTCCCGAGACGTCTATCTGCTCCGGCGATGCCTATACTGGTAGCATTCTCCCTGAGCTAACACTACCAGGTCGCCTCTTCGCCAAAAAGACCCTCTTAAGAGTGGTCTCGACATTATAACTGTCAGGTGCACTAGACTATCCTCAAACTCTACCACGAGTCAACTGCCAATATCGGCACAACTTACCCCACTTATTGACACCGTAAGGTGCCATCGTTTTACCACAGTAAATCCTCTCACCATGCAACGTGAAATGCAAATGATAATGCACACATAGCCCACTTATAATAATTATTACAATTCACGTAAAGCACATAGTCATCAAAGCACACAATCACGTAAATATCACATAACGTCTATGTGCCGTAGGTGAGTTTTGCCTACCTTTCGTCCTTAATGTTGCAAGTTGTAAATCTTTAATATTCTGGACCTATGGACCTTTTAGACGTAAAAATATTATCATATAAGTATATCTACTAAAAATCAATATGAATGTTTTCGAACCCTAATTGTCGAAAACCCTAAAAATACTGAAAACTTTTCTAATAAGCATACCGAAACCTTCAATATATTAACCACAAAACATTGCTTAAATATGAAAGGCCGAAATCGTCGACTGTTAAACACCCACAAACCGAAACTATGTTTTGACAAATATCTAATTGATGTAATCTGCATACCTAACCATTTGGGAATTCACGATATGTATTTGTATGTAATAAATAAACTATTATCTATATTAACTAAGCACCAAAAAGTATCACATGCACACCACCAAAACTTTGACTTAAAAAAAATTGACTTATCAAAAGCTTAGTACACGAAAACTAAATAACATCGAAGATATATTACACTAATCCCTTGACATTACCGAAAACTATATTGTACTTAGCACAATAATTTCAAAATTTGAACACAATATTTTAGTGCAGCTCTTTAAGTATTTCAACCCTAAATCTAGTACCGAAAACTTATGCCCTCAAACAATAACATATTAAATTACTAACTTCGACATGCTTCAAAGTATAGTTCTATCACCGAATAATTACTTATCTACGCACAACACACCTCACAGATCTGTTTGAAATTCTGTAACCTAATCCCAACATGAAAGTCACGAAAACGTCTTATACAAGTCACTAGCCATGAAAACAAATTAGTAGATATGCCAAAGACTAGGCAACACCTCGTTTATAAAATAGCGAAAACGATTCATATGAGCACGTAACCACACTAAAAAAATATGAGAAAACCCTAACACGAAACTTATATGATTCATATTAAACATATTAAAGTTACGAAAATCACATCTACAAATCGGAAATCGTATAGAAATTACACGAAATCACATAAGTCATTAAAACACATGTTTACGGTTGTAGATGAATTTCACCTACCTCACGTCCAAACTTTTGTGCTGTTTTAATGTCTTTAGCATGCACGAATTTTACTTTCTCAGTTAGGATTTTCTTGCTCTTCTTCCTATTCGAACCGTTCTCCCTTTCTTTAGTTGATAATTTCCTTTGTAAAATGTGGGTTTTGTTATTTAATGTGTGGATTCGTATTAATGCATTGCACCATGTGAGTAAAAGACAATGAGGTGACATGGTTCCCTTCTTTAAATTGTCGTTTCCTTCTTCATATTTTACTTAATGGAATATTCTTTCTTGAAGTTTGGTATATGGTGACACATAGGTGACTAGACTTTTCAACATGAGTTAAGAAAGTTCGTACCTTATTACCATTTTGTATTCATCCTTCCATATCATTCATATTAAATACAATATGTACCCATCATCCTTATCACCAAATTAATATATTATCAATATAGTTGTATTTGTATGTGTATTGTGTATTTGTCACCAAAACTTGCGTGTAAAAATAAGCTATGGAAAACCTCAAACCCCAATGACGGAAACTTTAGTCCACTAAGAATCTCTTTTCTAGTTTTCATTACTTCATACGAAGTCCTTAGTTATAGCTAACACTAATTTCTAGAGCCATATTAATTTTGGGCTAAACAGTTTATTATAAATTTGGGCTTTTGGGCCCATGATCCCTAATTTACTTACATTAATTACTTTAATTTCTCTTCTTTTTTTTAAACTTCAGTATTTTATATTTTTCACCCAAAAGTTTAGATTAATATTGCGAAACTTACAAGTTAAAAAGATTTTACTCTACTACATCAAAACCCCTTTTAAATTTTACAGGTATTACATTTCAGATTAATATTGCGAAACTTATAAGTTAAAAAGAATTTCGCCCCCGAAATTCGCCAACCGGTGCAACTCGGGATTCCTACGCTCTCAAGGAAGTTCGGAAATATTGTTATTATTATTATTTTCGCAAACCTCATATTTGGTTATGCGATTGAATTTTCGTCTTTCTCTAACAAGGTAGAATTTATTCCCACCACGCTTCCACTGCGCTATTTTCTTAAGCTTTCTCAGATTCTAAATGAGATAGGATATTTCCTGTCTCTGCACGTAAATGGGCGACACATAGGTGTGGGTTGATTCTCCTAAAACTCAATTTGCAAATACTTCGAGATTTATGTACCTGTGTTCATTACAGGATCTGCTTCCCCAGCAGTTAGAGTGAATACTCTCCCAGTAGCCGGTGGAAGTTGTGCTGGCTGTTGGGCTTGTGCAGGATATGGATTCACCTGATAGTCTCGAGCGAAATGGCCCGATTTGCCACATCGAAAGCATTGTATTATTGTTCTCGGTCCTGGACCATAACAAACACCCGTGTGATAGCGTCCATACTGTTGACACCGTGGAGCACTGTTTTGAGGTTGGACATAGTTATTGTTGAGTCCATGATTTGGCCTAGGTTTCCCATTACGTTGCCCTGGACGGTTATTCTGATTATTGTTTGGACATTTCTAAAAAACATGACGCTTCCTATTAGCCTCTCGTTCCAGCTGACTCTCCGCTTTTCTTTTTTCCTCGTGGGCCTTTGCGATCTGGGACTCTGCCTGCTCCGCGATAAGTGTTCGTTCTGCCACTTGAGCAAACGCCAATTCTCGTGTTCCGCCCATGCTTACATCTCGATAGATCTCAGGTTTGAGACCTACTTGGAATCGCTCCACCTTTATTGCGTTCGTCGCCACCATATGCGGGGCAAAACGTGACAGCTCCTCAAACTTACTGATATATTCCGCGATAGTTTGCTCACCTTGCTTCAGGTTTATGAACTCGTTCAGTTTTCGAGTTCGGTCATGGGTGGTGAAGTATTTCTCACGGAAAAATTCTCGGAATCTCTCCCACAACATAATCATTGGGTCCTCTAAAACTTTGATGGTATCCCACCAAAACCTTGCGTTGCCCCGGAGCATAGAAACGGCACACAACACTTGTTCATTCTCCGGAACCCGACCATACAGGAACATCTATAGTACGCAACCAGTCGTCAGCAAAAGTAGGATCAATGGCGTCCTCAAAGGTCAGAGGGTTCAATTTCCGGAACCGTTCCCCTATTATTTCTACACGTTCGGGTGGCGGGGTAGGATGTTGCTCAGATGAGTTATGCTGATTGATCAACTTGTTGATCTGATCCGACTGATGTTGGATCAGCTTAGTTTGTCGAATGATGGTGGAATCCCGCTCAGACGTAGGAGATTCAGGTTCATCCCTACGGCTCGAACAGCCTATATTCTCCCTACGAGTTCTCAGCATTTTACCTACTTGCCTCCTACAATCACCAAAACATGTAACACAAATAAAAAATCAAGTAATCACGTCAAATCTTAGAACTTACAGGCGAGGCTGGTTCTCCATGCTTTTGAGCGGCAGTGCATGGACAGTCTACAGAACCTCTAACCTAAGCTCTGATACCAACTGTAACGACCCTCACTTCCTAATAAATATTTTGGCGGATTTTTGCAACGTAAGTCGCGGAAGACCTATCTAATAAAAACATTTAAAAAAAACATAATATATTACATCACGCACATCTCGTAAAGTCATATCTTAAAATATACACACCACTCACACACATCTTATCATACAAAGGCCGTAGCCCATTATTTATATTAAACAAAGACCATCAGCCTGGCACACAACTTAACTCTAACGTCGCTCCACAGGTCGCATCCATGTACTGCCCTGCTCTCAAAAGTCCGTGGAGTCACTGCCTTCAGCCCGCCTAGTCGCGATGTACTCCAACGTCAGACTCGGTACCTACAACACGTAAACTGAGCTCCTTGCCCAGTAGATGAAACACGCATGAATGCAGCGTGCGCTCACCCCAAACCCGAATACCTCACAATAAATGCAAGCTCGACTTTTTCCACTCTTTTCAATTCTATCATAATCCAACACAACAGGGCCCTAGGCTAGACTAGGCACATCGCGCAACCCATTCATGGAAGGAGTGAAGAGATCGGCTCTCGGGCAGCCCCCGGCTCTCTCCCGAGACGTCTACATGCTCCGGCGATGCCTACACTGGTAGCATTCTCCCTGATCTAACACTACCAGGTCGCCTCTTCCACCAAAAAGACCCTCTTAAGAGAGGTCTCGACAATATAACTGTCAGGTGCACTAGACTATCCTCAAACTCTACCACGAGTCAACTGCCAATATCGGCACAAATTACCCCACTTATTGACACCATAAGGTGCCATAGTTTTACCACAGTAAATCCTCTCACCATGCAAACGTGAAATGCAAATGGTAATGCACACATAGCCCACATATAATAATTATTACAATTCACGTAAAGCACATAGTCATCAAATCACACAATCACCTAAAATATCACATAACGTCTACGTGTCGTAGGTGAGTTTCGCCTACCTGTCGTCCTTAATGTTGCAAGTTGTAAATCTTTAATATTATGGACCTCCGGACCTTTTAGACGTAAAAATATTATCATATAAGTAAATCTACTAAAAATCAATATGAATGTTTTCGAACCCTAATTGTCGAAAACCCTAAAAATACCGAACTTTTCTAATAAGCATATCGAAACCTTTAATATATTAATCAGAAAATATTGTTTAAATATGAAAGGCCGAAATCTTCGACTGTTAAACACCCACAAACCGAAACTATGTTTTGATAAATATCTAATTGATGTAATCTGCATACTAATACGCAGCGCTATCATCATTAGGTTTTTCTATTTTCTGGTTTCTTTTTTTTTTTTTTTTTACTTTTTTTCCATTCATGTATGCGGTGGGGTCAGAATTTTTCTGACAGTATTTCCACTTACGGTCCAATACCGAGCATTAGTTTCGGTTATCATCTTCTCTTCCTGTGCTATAATATTACTCCTAGTTTTCTGTAATGACAGTACATGTCACTAATGGAGTTTCATCATCGTCATCAAAGAATAGGATTTAGGTTTTCTAGTTGGTCGCTTTTGCCTTATTAGTGTTTCTCTCTCGTTTTAGTGAGAAAATGCTTTTCTTATATATTGCCATTCCAGGAATAAATAATGAAAAACTAAATCTAACAAGGAAAACGACGAAAGCTTTAAAATCAAACCAAAGGAATTTTGTTTTTGACAAACAATAACAAACCGAAGGAATAAACATTCATTTTCCAGTTTTCTCTGCTACCTGACCATAACTGATTTATTTATCTATTCTAGGGATGTGTATAAACCGTCATTTTCGCATGTTAATTTTAGAAAAGAATTAAATAATAAATTTAAGGAAAGTTACTATGGAGGCGGAGGCTGATTTTCATGGCGATTTCACTCCTCTTCTCGGCATCCGCCTGCTATGGCAAAGAAGAAGAGAGCTTCGAAACAGGGGAAGACTCATTCTTCTACACCTCATGCACAAAGCCTTACTCCCCAGCACAATAATGGGTCGGTTACAGCTTCTGTTCTGAAAAGTTCGGATGTCGTTGAGCTCCCAACCAATGGAACAGTACCAAAACCTAAAAGTGCAGATGTCTGGGAATATTTTCACATATCTAAGCTGAGGAATGCTGGCTACAAACTAGAATTCCTTGAACCTGCTACTGACACTACAAAAAAAGTGCGTTTTAGCGACTACACATATCAGTCGCTAATCATAGAAAATTAGTCGCTTTATACAGTTAGCGACTACAACATGTAGTCTTGTAGTCGCTAAAAAGCCTTATCGCTAAATTGTAGCAGTCGCCAGTTAGTCGCAATTGGCGACTACACCGGCGACTACTAAATCTATAGTCGCTAAAAATTAGCTACTACATCACCGACTAAATTTGTAGTCGGTACCTTCTATTTTTTTATTTCTTTTCTTTTCGTTTTAATTTCAAATTTTTTATTAAATTAACTAAACAAATAACGGATAAAACAGAATAAAATTTTTAAAATTTCATTAATATATAATAAAATCAATACATAAATCAACTAAACAAGGTTTAACTAAACAACAAGAAAAACTACACGACCCGAGCTACAACCGCCCGAAAGGTCATCGCGACCCTTTTCTCCTCTTAAAATCAAATGAAGCCGACAAACCGAGCAACAACATCATCTGAAGAGCAGTGACAGAAACGCGTTTAAGAAACACCGGCATTCAATTCAAATTGAAAAAGAAAACAAAAGCAATTCATCGAAGCTTGTGTACCTTCTCTAAAGATGGTCTTGTCATCGTCCAACTTCGTCCAAAGCTTTTGCTTCCAAACCTTATTAGACAATGAATAAATCAAAGCTGCCTAGGAAGTTGTAACACGTCAAAGAATAAATCAACCCAACAAAACAAACATAAATAGGCAAACCTTATTAGACAATGACTTCAAACATATTTGAGAGAAGCCGCGTTCTTTCCTCGGAATTGACTTTGGCTGAGACGAGAAGCAGCGGGGACAGGCGAGGGCAGCGGAGCAGCTGAGCGCGGCCGAGAACTGTGGCGGCAGGGAACTGCGGGGGCTAAGTTTTTCCCTTTTTTAAACTGACTGGGAAAATCCAAGTCCATCTACTCCTTATCTGAGAAGTTCAGGAATCTCGGAGGACTGACGCGAATCTTCAAATTCTGCCAACAGCATATACAGCAGATAAGCTAATATTTCTTCTAAATAACAATGTTAGGGAATATATACGGGAAAAATCTATAGAGGTCCTGAAATCCAGAATATGCATTAAAGGAATTGGAGGGCATAGCATTGAGCCAACAGAACTTTCCTACTGATGGCAAAACAATAAATATGCATTCTAGATATTTGATTATTATATTGACTGGTCAGTGGTCACCGGCCAAGTTCAAAACGCATATACACCAGATCATCTTAATTCTCACTGGAGGGTAGAATGATAGTAAAATGCGGCAATAATTACAGAGAAAAGATCAGTATTTATTGATAATTTTATGAAGTGTATATACCTTAACAGAGAATCACCGACAATTTCAAGGACCGGCGACATGGCGGAGCAGCGGTGGCGCAGCTAAGCGGCCGGATCTGAGCGATTTTAATGTCGATAGAGGAAATCAAATTTCTGGCCGCGGCGGAGGAGTTGAGAGCGCGGATCTGACCGCCGTGAGAAAGGCGATGGGAACTGCAGGGCTGCAAGAACATACAAAGTTTCATCCCTCCTCGACATATTCAACCGGAATCGAACCTAAGGGAGGCGAAGAACGGCGGGCGGCGAAGAGAGGCGGACGAAGGCGAGCGACGGCGAGGACGAGCGAGGGATGGCGATTGTTTCTGATTTGGTGAAGGCAAGTGACGGAGGACAACTTGACGAAGGCGGACGGCGGCGGAGGTCGTCGGACGAAGGCAGATGGCGGCGGAGGTCGTCGGACAAAGACGGACGGCGGCGGAGGTCGGGACGAGCGGCGGGTTGGTACACGATGGTGGAGGAAATTCTCGGAATTGGGGGAACTGTGAATGGTTTGGTATTTAACGATGGGGTAATTTAGGGTATAAATAGTAGCGACTACACTTATGTAGTCGCTAATATCAATAACTGTAGTCGCAAATACAAAATTAGCGACTGATTTTCACGCGAATTATGTAGTCGGATTTAGCAACTACAAACTGTAGTCGCTAAATTAAGCCAATGTAGTCGCAACAATAGTCAGCGACTGTGTTTTCTTCATTAGCGTCTGTTTCTGTAGTCGCTGTTTGCGACTACAAAACCATAGTCGCTAATCTACACTAGTGTCGCTATTTTGTAAAAACAGCGACTACAGTGGCGTTAGTCGCTATTTGTAGTCGCTGTATGAGCTTTTTTTGGTAGTGTGAAGGGGATATTTCTGTAGGTAAAATCGATGCTGAGGAATTGAGAGAGGAAGTTGAATACTGGAGCTCATCCCTAATGTGCTATGTTCTGGGGGCAAATCCTCTTTATGCTGTTATGAAAGGTTTCTTAACTCGTCTATGGAAAATAGTGGGGCTGCAACGGTCTTGCAAGTTAGGAGGGGGCTCTTTTTGGTGAAGTTTTGTAGCGACCCACACATTCTAATACTAATTATAGGCGGATTTTTGCAACGTAAGTCGCGGAAGACCCGTCTAACAAAAACTTTTTCCAAAATAAAATGTATTTCACCTAACGTCATCTACATCATCATGGATTTACATTGGCCGTAGCCCTAAGATATCAAAACACTCAAAACCCTAACGTCGCTCCACAGGTCGCATCCATGTACGGCCTCGCCCTCAAAAGTCCATGGAGCACCACCGTCAGCCCGCCTAGTCGCAACACTAATTAGCGCCGGACTCGGTACCTACAACGCGTAAACCCTGAGCTCCTCGCTCAGTAGGTGAAATATGCGTGTATGCAACATTCACTCAACCCCGACTCAACCCCGATACCAACACTTTCATATCTCATTTGAAAGTGTTCTATCCTCACCATGCAATGCACGCTCGTCCGATTTGTTAGACCTCGTCACAACCTAGATCTCATCTCAATCACATGTCTCAACTCAATCACTGGGCCTACAAGCTAGACTAGGCACCTCGCGCAACCCATTTAAGGAACGAGTCAGGAGATCAGATCTCGGGCAGTCCCCGGCTCTCTTCCAAGACGTCTGTCTACCTGCTCCGGCGATGCCTACGCTAGTAGCGTCCTCCCTGAGCAAACTCTACCAGGTCGCCTCTTTCTCCTAAAGACTCTCTTAATAGAAGTCTCGACAGTATAATTGTCAGGTGCACTAGACTATCCTCAGACTCCACTATGAGTGGACTGTCAATATCGGCACAACACGCCCCACTCGCTGGAACCGTAGGGTGCCACCGTGTTACCACGGTCAATCCTATCACCTCGACGACACCCCATACGTTACCGTTCCGCACGGTACTCAACTTCCTCGCACTGACGTGGTATGCAAGTGATGTAGTGTACAAAACATATTTATAATGCACAAGATATTTAATACATGTAAAATACGTAATTTATCAAGCCACGTAATTCTCCGAATTTACATAAGGATCATATTAGCACATGTAGACCATGTAAATCATTTAAGCACATAAGTATCACATAATAATTCACATAACGTTTACGTGTCGTAGGTGAGTAACGCGCCCTGTATCACCATTTTACAGGGGACCGATTTACAGGGGCTCTATTACCCCTGTAACGTCCCGTCCCATACCGGGTGTCACTGTAGCATTGGTTCCTACCGGGACTAGTGGGGTTGGGCCCACCACAATCTAACTGATAGTCTGGCCCCACTGTATCACTATTTAAAATTTCAGCGTGCTTCGTGCACTCGCTCACACGCACCATGAGAAACTTCTCAGGGGGTCACCCATCACCAGATTGCCCCAAGTCAAGCACGCTTAACTTTGGAGTTTCTATAGATGGACTCCCGGAAAGGGAGGTCGACCTTGGTGATATGAGGAGTACTATCAATTCTCATATACGATTCTTAGCCTGACACGCCTATACGTTGCCAGTTTCAGGATCTTCTCTCATTCGGGTGTCGGATCGGTTTGTTCATATACCCCTTCGCCTAGAAGCCTGCCTGGAGCCACTCCTTGTCCGTGCACCTCTCTGGTACCGGCGATCACTCCCCGCCCTCTTCGGCCCTGATCGTCAAAAGTTTGACTCTGCTGAAGGCAGGGATGCGGTTTTGCAGGCAGGTGTGCTTCTTCAATTTGATGGGAAACCGGTTATCATCTCCCCGCGGTCTGCTGATACTCAATTTAGCAAGATTGATGTGGACAGTGTTTCGATCTGGATCCAATTTCCACAGTTGGATCTGAAATATTGGGGAGCCAAGTCACTGAGCAGATTGGCTAGCCTTCTGGGCACACCTATTATGGCTATATGGTGTACGATGCAGAAAGAAAGCGTACAATATGCTAGAGTACTTGTAGAGGTGGAACTGAGTAAGGGGCAAAAGACTTGAACTACTTTGTCAATGAGCATGAACATGTGGTGGAGCAAAAGGTTACCTATGAGTGGAGACATGTTAAGTGCTCAAATTGTGGGATGCATGGGCATGAGAAGGACCAATGCAAGAAGGTGGATGGAGTGAAGCCATCTCTTCCACCTCGTATATGGGTTAAGAAGTCTGTGCAAACTACCAAACCTAGTGCGGAGGTTGGGATAATGGTTGATACAGGAACTGCTGATGAATTTGGTGACATACCAAATGCCGAAGATAAGATATCTGAGGCTACTCTTGAAACATGGACCACTGTTGGCGCAAAAAATCTTTGGGAAAGACACTCAAGGAGATTTGTATACAACACCCTTCCAAGCAGAGGGTTGACATTTCCCCCCATGGATAAAGCAGCAATGTGGAATGTTAGAGGCCTTAATAGGCCTAATAAGCACAGATAGGTCTCTCTCTTCTGCAAAAAGTACTCCATAGAGTTGCTATGTCTTATTGAAACAAAAATAAAATAGGGGAATTTGGAGCGTTGTATGAAATTTATGTTTGATGGTTGGAAAGTTGTGACCAGTCTGGAATGCGAACCTAATGGCAAAATGATCCTGGTGTGGAAGGAAGCAAATTATGGTGTGGATGTCGTGCAAAATGATCCAAAGTGTGCTATAATAGAGAGAGTTTCTATATGACATGTGTTTATGGTAGGAACACTAACAGGGAGAAATTAAGACTGTGGCAAGATCTGGGCTCAATCCATCAAGTCGTGAACCTTCCTTGGATGGTGTGGGGGGATTTTAATAGCATTCTGATGCCTGATGATAGAATATGGGGAAACCCTGTGCAGTTGTGTGAGATTGAGGACTTCCAGCTTCGCTTGGAAACCTGTTCACTAGAGGTTATGAGATGGAAGGCCGTCGATATACTTGGACTAACAAGCAACGAGCTAGTGATAGGATTTGGAGCAAACTGGATTGAGTTTTTATTAATGGCTTGTGGATGCAAAAATTTACGAAGGTGGAAGCTGATTTTCTTACGGAGGGTGTATCAGACCATTCTCCTATTCTTATCTCTAATAGGAAGGCTATGACACGACATAAGTCCTTCAAGGTCTTCAACACGTGGACTATGTATCCTCAATTTCTGGAGATAGTTATAGAACAGTGGCACATTCCAAAGAGAGGCTCTAAACTTTGGAAGCCTATTTTCTGATATAGTGAACATGGCTGATCAGCAGAGATAGAAACTGGCTGTAGTGTAGGTAAAGGTCCACACTGATCCTTTAAATGTTGATCTTATTAGCGAGGAACGAGAGATAGCCAAAGACCTTGAATTCCTGAGTAGAGCTTCTTCAAATTACCTGGCTCAAAAGGCTAAGGCAATGTGGCTGCTACTTGGGGATCAAAACAGCAAGTTCCCTCATGATTCCATAAAAGAGAGGATCTACAAGAACATGATTTCTTTCATCCAAACAGAAGCTGGGAGGATGATAAATGACCTGGAGAAATCATGCAGCAGTTCTTGGAACACTATCAGAAGCTATTAGGCCCAGGTTTATCCATGGCTGAAGAGATTGATGTTAGGTCTGTACCGCAGGGTCCGTACTTGAACGGGGAGGAACAGTTAAATCTTCTTAGACCTTGTACTTGGGGAGGGGGGATGTGAAAGCTGCTATGTTTTCCATAAATGAGCAAAAAGCTCCTGGCCTAGATGGATATAGTAGTGGCTTTTTCAAACATGCTTGGTCTGTGGTGGGAGAGGAAGTTACTGCCGCTGTCTTGGAGTTTTTTCAGGATGGTTTCATGCCAAAGCAGCTAAATAGCACTATCCTTGCTATGACACCAAAGAAGCAACAGCCTAACACAGTCTTGGACTTTAGGCCAATTGATTGTTGCAACATTTTAGATAAATGTATATCCAAGATGCTATGCTCGAGGCTTAATGATGTGCTGCCTAAACTTGTGCATGAGAATCAGAGTGCCTTTATCAAAGGCCGTTCTATTATCCGTAATATTTTGGTAAGCCAAGAATTGATCAGACACTACAAAAGAAGGAATATCTCCTCCAGATGTGTAATGAAGATAGATTTAAGGAAAGCTTATGACACTATCAGTTGGGCATTCGTGGAGTCTCTCCTTCAGAAATAAACTTCCCTCCTAAGTTTTTGTTAGGGAGTATGCCCTCGGAATGCCCTACGAGGACTAGGAATAGTATAGGGCGCACGATGATGTATAGGTTGCTAGACAGGTTTATTGTATATACCGTCAAATAAATTAATGAATATTATTTTCATTGTAATAAAGGCATTATATCGAATTTAAAGTCTGCTTGGCATCCGGCAGTGCGATAAATAAATAACACCCAAATGTTTGAGTTGGTCGTCTGATTTTCGTGGGGACTTGAGAGGAGACACCGGACGATCCATAATCTCAGCATTAAATAAAAGTCCGTAAGTCTAAGGATTCTAGGTGGGTGACTAGATAACCGAATATGACTTATCCATTGACGACCACATAGTACGGTAGTGTCACCGATTACCTGAGAGGTTGTGGGTTGTGATGGAGATATCGGTCATCGACGAGATAGCGTGTTCGGACATTCGGCTCGTATTCGTCTCAATCACATGGCTACGATGTTGTCAATGATTGAACGAATGACTGTAGCAGCCTCAGACCGAAAGGGTCATTGACGGATTTGCTTTCGCAATTTTGGTTTGTCGATAGTTGTCTAGATCCGCAAGTGTTCATATATGGGACACTGGCCAGCGGCGAAACGCAACCGACTTTACGGAGGTGATTGCCGGGCTCTGACTGCTATTCACTGCCTATATTCGAATAGGTTAATGTCCTATGAGGTAATCAGAGAACGACGATTATAAAGCCTTGGGCCGAAGCTTGGAAAACTTGCTTGTATTAGATACGGAGCGGAGTTTAAATAATCGGTTCGGTCTCGATTATAACATAGGATTAGGTTAGTGAGTTTGAAATTGGCATGGGTCTCACCTAACCGGGACGCAAGTGAAAGGCGTGAGAAGTATTTTAATGCATACACTATAGTCGGTTCGCCCGAATTTCAGTTAGATCAAAATTCGTTCTAAACTGGGATCTGTCCGGTACCACGAGATTAGATAGGCGTATACCGGGACTCGTGGATTCCTCCCATGCCAGTTGAGACGGACCTAGAGAGTCGCACTCAAAAACGGTACTGAACTCGAACGAAAACGGCGGGCTTTTCTCTGAAACCTAACGAATGAGATTCGTTGAAGTAGTGACATAGTTGATACGAGGTGTCGACGACTTAGTTAAATTTCAGTGACGGTCACGAAGTAATTAGGACTTAAGATTGTCTATCTACTCTATTAATAATAATATTATAATAGGTATTTGTATGAGGCATTGAACTAAAAACACACCAAAGAGCCAAAGTAAAATAGAAAGAGAAAGAAAGATAAGAGGAAAAAAAATAGAGGGTTTGTTCGGTATTTGCTCCAACTATAAAGAGAGATAGTGAGTGTTTTCTCCTTTATAGATTGAGAGGTAGTAACCATGTTTTTACCCCAGTAATAAATTTCTACCTCGCCCGTGGTTTTTACCCCAAGTCAAAAAGGGGTTTTCCACGTAAATTCCCGTATTCATTTAATCCTCACAGTCATTTCCAATATTATTACGCTGTCCATTTCGCAACAAGTGTTAAGTGCTTAATTAATTAACTAAGTGAGGCTCAATCGTAATTAAAATAATTAGATTGGATTCAATTATTCTATTATTTAAAATTGAGGGACTAAATTGAGAATTTAGAAACCTCAAGGGTCTAATTAAAATTAACTAAAAAGAAAATAAATAATATAGAAAATTCTACACATCCCAACGTGGGATGTGTAGAACATATGACTCATTATGTGAGTCATTAACGCAACGTGGGTTGCTTAAGGTATTTTAGAGAGGACTTTGTAAATTTCATAAGATATAGAACTAGAGAGAAAAAAGCAAAGAAAAAGCCACGTACATAAAACCGACGGATTCGTTTGGCGAGTCATAACGCCCGAACCGAACTGCGTCTAGCCATCGGGAGCAGTCTCGGAGGTTCAATCAAGGTCATACCGGCATGGCGATCTAGCTCGGAGGCCCCGGGATCCAGACGAGGTGCAGCGACGCCCATCCGAGGTGACGACAGGAGAAGTCACGATCACTGAACGTATACCACAAACCCTAAGGATTTGATTTATGAAAAATAACAAACGGTATCGGAATAATTTAAAGGACCCCTTGTTGCGAACTTCGGGAAGACTAGAATTATTCTAAAAAATTTGGTATCGATCGGAAATCATTTCGATCATCAAATAGTCGAAAGAGGGTAGGTTGCCCCTTTACTCGAATTGATAGTTTCGAGCCATTGAATTGATTTTACGAAAAATACCAAACGACATCAGAATAATTCGAAAACCTCTCGTTGCGAACATTGGGAAGTGTATAATTATTTTAGAAAATTTGGTGTTGATTGGAAATCATTTCTGCCACCAAATAACAAAAAATGACCGGTTGCCGCTTCATTCGATTAGTTTGGAACTAAATTATTAATTCGAATAAATTTGAAATAAATTCGAATTTTGATAATTCGAATTAACCGTGGTCTCCCGGGGCTTAGGGCAGTATCTCAGCCCCTCAGGTGAAACCGAAGGGCGTAAGGTCGAATTTAGATATTAAAAATCGAAAATTCGTCACCCTACGCCGCTCGGTTCAAATCGCGCTTCCGCTATTGCCACGTTGCACTGTTCGGGGGCCGACGTCGATGAATCAGGCACACCCCAACATTGGTATCAGAGCTAAGGCTCATGAATGGTTCGACCGAAGGCTCATGTAGTTTGGAGACAATCATCGCTCGTGACGTCGGTCGGGCACCCGGCGTCAAAATTATGTGTTGCATGTTTATGTGGGACATTTACGCGGGCTTAGGTTCTAATTGGGTTATTTGTTTAAGGGACGTTTGCCGCCCTCGGTATGTACATGGATTACGGGATGTTCGGGAAATAATCCCACCCCTCGTGTTGTATTTTATCGCTTTATTAGATAAACTAGATAAAATGACGGTTGTTCAACGCACGACAAGATTTGAGGGTTCGACAACCATCGTAACGATGAGTCGATGTTTGAAGATCGAAGACCCTGGTCGTTTTACGACCCATGTAATAGGATCAGTCTAGAAATAGCCCGCATATTTGTCCATTTAAATTGCTTTCCTAGGGTTAGGAATTTATTTAACGCATTTACGTGCTCGTGCTTAATTTCCAATAGCTATGAGTTACTGAAGTATCTCCCGAAGGAATACTAATTGAGTAAAGGGATTGGATGCCCTGTCTTCTATCAAGGTTGTTACGAAACCTAAATGCAAGGTTTGGTTTCGGGTATGCCGGCGCCTTGCATTTGCTTTCGTCTTGGCTTGCTCGGGTGCATTTCTGCCGCTCGCCAAGACCACACTGTGCGTTAAAATGGACAGTTCAAGTGTGCGGTTTTGAGCAAAGTTGATAGGTCACACTTAGACAGTCAAACCGCCTTGTTCCGGAATTGCCGGCGGGGGTCCCTGACTGAGACAAAGATAGTTGAGACATTCGACAAGGTTGATTCGTGCGGAGCACGACTTCGTGGGCTGCTGCAAACCAATAAAATGACAGAGGTTGAGGTTTGCATCCGTCCACGGGGACATCAACTCCACTATCGAAGTTATCAACGAAACTTCCAAAACATCCGTAGGGAGAATGGAGTTTATGAAACGATAGTGGGAGTCAAACGGAATAAAAAGTCCTTGTTCGTGTTTGATAACCTATACAATCGACTTAATACGCCTTTTTTTTCTACAGCATTTTCTCTCTTTGTGAAATTATGTCGACCGCTTTAAATGTACTGCTCAAGGAGAATAGGTTGACTTGGTCAAACTATTCAGACTGGCTTCGCAACTTAAGGATTTTTTTCGAGATTGAGAACCTAGTTTATATCCTTGACTCCGAAATGCCGCCGGCCCCAGGGGCGCGGGCATCCGAGCAGGCTCGCGCCGCTTATGACAAGCGACTGCGCGATGAGAAGCTCGTAAAGGCTCATGTCCTCGGATCGATGAGTAATGCACTGCAGCGTAGCCACAAAAGTATGGCTGATCTCGAGTGATGGTTCAACATTTGAAAGAGCTTTACGGTGAGACGTCTAGGACGGCTCACTATGCGACTTCGACGCAACTCTTCCGATCGAGGTGTCTGAGGGTGAGGACGTCGGTGAACATGTTATGAACATGATCACCATGATCGAGAGGTCGGAGACTCTCAATTTCTGATTTGACCAGGAATTACAAAACGATCTCATCTTGCAGTCTCTGCCTCCGTCCTTCAACGCGTTGATTGCGAACTATCATCTAAACGGCATGACGTTGTTGCTTCCTGATCTGATGAATCAATTAGCAACGGCGCAAAAGAGGGCAAAGCAAACTGTACTTCTCGCCACCTCTTCGAAGCCCCAGAAAGGCAAAAAGAAGAAGGGCAACAAGCTCAAGCCGACAGGAAAAGTTTCCAAGAAGAAAATATCTTCTGGGAAATCGAAGCAGACCGGTGTAAAGCCGACGGATAGGTGTCCGCATTGCGGTGCACTGGGCCACTAGAAGCGGGACTGTCCGAAGCTCAAGGGTGAGCAGGCTACGTCAGGTATGGAACTTCATGTTTTAGAAACAGTTTGTTCTACATCCGTATACTCTACTTCTTGATATTGGATCGGGGGCTAGTACTCACATTTGTGTGTCCACGCAGGGTCTGGGACAAAGTAGAGCGCTTGGGGAGCGTGAGATCGAGGTCAGAGTGGGAAGCGGGAATAGTATCTCAGCATGCCACGTCGGATCAAGATCTCTTGTTTTATCTTCTGGGCATGTGTTGCATCGAGGGGATTTAAGAACATCGTCTCCATTCCTGTTTTGAGCAGGAATGGTTATGAATTTGGTTTTAATAATAATACATGCCACATTATGTATAGAATAAAAATATTGGAAGCGCGACACTATTCAATGGATTGTACTATTTAAATGACCAGAACAACGTATCTGTGAATACTGTCACAAATAAATAAAAGTCGGGAATAAAAGCGAGATACTTGTGGCATCTTCGATTAGGTCATGCTGGAGATCGTAAGATCCACGAGTTGGAGAAAAACGGTATATTGACACTGTTGGGATCAGATCCCTATCCGACTTGTGAGTCGTGCCTCCAAGGTAAAATGACTCGATCATCCTTCACCGGGACATTTAATAGAGCCACATAAATTCACGGTTTGATTTACACAGACGTTTGTGGGCCATTCAATGTGAAAGCTCGGGGTGACTTCCACTATTTTATTACCTTTACGGATGATCATAGTCGTTATGGACTAGTGTATCTGATGAGGTATAAAGCTGATGCACTTGAGAGGTTCAAGGAGTATAAGGCGTTGCTGGAAAACCAAACATCGAAACTCATTAAAGCCATTCGATCGGATCGAGGTGGCGAGTACATGAGTGTCGAGTTTGACCAGTTCTTGAAGGTGGTATTTTATCACAGATGACTTCGCCCGGCACGCCACCGTTGAACGGAGTGGCCGAATGTAGAAACCGAACTTTATTAGCAATGGTTCGTTCTATGTTAAGCTATACAGATTTGCCGATGTCATTGTGGGGATAAACACTTTTGACAACGGCTTATACCATAAATCGGTGTCCCTTGAAGTCTGTTAACGGCATTCCGTATGAGATATGGACTGGTCGTTTACCCAGCTTATCACATATTAGGATTTGGGGTTGCCCCGCCTATGTGAAAAAGCTGAAAACAGGCAAATTGGAGTCTAGGTCAATAAAAGGACGTTTCATAGGTTACCAGGAAGACTCTATGGGGTACCTATTCTATTTTCACGATGATCAGAGGATCGTTGTGGGCCTACACACACATTTTCTCGAGGAAGAGTTCATTCGAGATTGTGGCGTTGGCCGTGAGGTCACTTTCGAGGAGTAGTCGACCGAAACGCTCACACAGGATTCGGATGGTCCGAGTGAATCAGTCTTGCGACGATCAGAGGTGCCACGCCAACCACAGCTGTATGGCATGTCACACGTCGAACATGATTATGTTGCGACTAGGGGACTTCTAATAGAAGATCCCGCTACTTTCGATCAAGCTATATCTGATATTGACTCAACGAGATGGATTGAGGCTATGCGGGCTGAGATGGACTCAATGTACTCTAACAAAGTCTGGACTCTTGTAGACCTACCGAGTGGTTTTAGACCAATCGATTGTAAATGGATCTACAAAAGAAAGATTGGGTTTAACGGATAAGTTGAGACATACAAGTCCAGGTTGGTTGCCAAAGCTTATAACCAAAAAGAGGGAGTCGACTATGAGGACACTTTCTCGCCTGTAGATATGATTAAGTCTATCCGGATAACGCGATAGCTGCGCACTATGATTATGATATTTGGCATATGGACGTCATAACGACGTTCCTTAATGGATTCCTCAAGGAGGAGATCTATATGGAGCAGCCAAAAGGTTTTGAGTCGCATGCAGATGCTCACAAAGTGTGCAAACTGAATCGGTCCATTTACGGACTGAAACAGGCCTCTCGGAGCTGGAACCTACGTTTCGATGAATCGATTCGGAACTTTGGATTCGTGAAAAATGTAAATGAGTCATGTGTCTACAGAAAAGAGCAGTGGGAGTATGGTGTCGTTCCGTGTATTGTACGTGGATGATATCCTTTTGATAGGAAACGACATGGGATGCTCTCCTCGGTGAAAGCGTGGCTTTCAACCGAGTTCTCCATGAAAGACCTGGGAGAAGCGACGTATATTCTCGGTATTCACTTGTTCAGGGATCGAGTGAACCATACGATCGGCTTATCTCAGGCCCTTTACTAGAGAAAATCGTGAAGAAATTCAGAATGGATGACTCTAAGAGAGGGTTCTTACCAATGCGACATGGGATCCATTTTTCGAAATCAATGTCACCTCAAAGAAGACAGACGACGGATGAGTGGAATACCCTATGCGTCTGGTAGTCTGATGTACTCGATGTTGTGTACACGCCCGGACATTGCCTACGCTGTGAGCGTGGTTAGTCGGTTTCAGGCAAACCCAGGGGAAGAACATTGGACAGCCGTTAAGAATATCTTTAAATACCTTAGAAGGACTAAAGACTTAACGCTGGTTTATGGAGGAGCGGGACTAGAAGTAGTTGGTTACACCGATTCGGACTTCCAGTCGGACGTGGATGATCGAAAATCTACTTCAGGTTTTGTATTCGTGCTCAACGGAGGGGCAGTGTCTTGGAGAAGCTCCAAGCAAAGCACAACTGCCGATTCCACATGTGAGGCAGAACAGAGCAGCCTTAGAAGCAGCTAAAGAAGCAGTTTGGATGAAAAAGTTCTTGGAGGATTTTATTATGGTACCAGTTGCTGACAAACCGCTTATACTTTGGTGCAATAATAGAGGTGCAGTTGCACAAGCAAAGGAACCACGATCTCATAGCAAATCCAAACATATCGAGAGAAAATATCACGTATTACGTGAGTTAATTGACAACGGGATGGTCGCCGTGTAGAAAATCGCCACCGTAGAAAATGTGGCGGACTCGCTCACGAAGCCCTTGTCCCAAGTAGTTATGAAACCGCATCTGGACAAGATGGGGCTACGATACCACATCGACTAGCATTAGGTGCATCGCGTGGCATTCGAGTGCAAGTGGGAGGTTGTTAGGGAGTATGCCCTCGGAATGCCATACGAGGACTAGGAATAGTATAGGGCGCACAGATTGCTAGACAGGTTTATTGTATACATCGTCAAATAAATTAATGAATATTATTTTCTTGTAATAAATGCATTATTATTTATCGAATTTAAAGCCTGCTTTGCATCCGACAGTACGATAAATAAATAACACTCAAATGTTTGAGTTGGTCGTCTGATTCTCGGGGGGACGAGAGAGGAGACACCGGACGATCCTTAATCTCAGCATTAAATAAAAAGTCCGTAAGTCTAAGAATTCTAGGTGGGTGACTAGATATCCGAATATGACTTATCCATTGACGACCACATGTATCGGTAGTGTCACCGATTACCTGAGAGGTTGTGGGTTGTGATGGAGATACGGTGATCGGAGAGATCGTGTTTTCGGACATTCGGCTCGTATTCGTCTCAATCACATGGCTATGATGTTGCAATGATTGAACAAATGACTATAGCAGCCTCAAACCGATAGGGTCATTGACGGATTTGCTTTGGCGATTTTGGTTTCTCGGTAGTTGTCTAGGTCCGCAAGTGTTCATATATGGGACACGAGCCAGCGGCGAAAGGCAACCGACTTTACGGAGGTGATTGCCGGGCTCTGACTGCTGTCGGGATTCACTGCCTATATTCGAATAGGTTAATGTCCTATGAGGTAATCGAAGAACGACGATTATAAAGCCTTCGCCCAAAGCTTGGAAAACTTGCTTGTGTTAGATACGGAGCGGAGTTTAAATAATCGGTTCGGTCTCGATTATAACAAAGAATTAGGTTAGTGAGTTTGATGCCGAAGCCAATAGCCCGAGGAACCAAGAAGATGAGACCGAAGTGCGTTGAAATTCCCGAAGAAGGAGCGCGAGCCCCAGCAGGACAGTTTTGCAGCTAAGGGAAAGAGTCAGAATAGAAACTGAAGGAAAGAAGAAGAAATGAGAACGTGGGATGGTGGGAAAGACCACGTTCCCCACACGAAGTTCGCGAGAAAAGCAGGATGGGGTGAAGAATAGGTCAAGGCAAGACGGTGCGAGGTTAGTATAAAAGGAGGTAGTTGAATCATTTTCCCGGTACGCTTTACAATAACTAAAACTATCTTGCGAGCCTAAGCACCTAAAATCACCCATTTTTTCTGACTTAAGCATCGGAGGGGCTACGCCGATACCAATCCCGGCCCCTTCGGACGTGTTTGTTGAGTTTTGAGTGTTAGGTTCGACGGACAAGACCGAAGAACTTGCGCCGGAGGAAAGAGAAGTCGTGCCATTTCGTCGTTGCAAGAGGTCGTTTACGGTGTCCACATCATATTTCTTTATGCAAACTCATGCCACAATGACTAGTTGCAAATTATCACCAAACGATTCACTTTACGAGAATATGCATTTTCGAAAAATCCATATTAAGGACCATCCTTAGGTTGGATCAAAACCATATCATTCAGTCTCACCGAATAATAAAGCGGTAAACATATATAATGGGTTTGTCAATCATAACTGAAAGAAATATGATGCAAAAGACATAATAATGTGAGGTTGAACACGTCATTCGTCAAGCACAAATAAGGACTTTTCATTTGGCTGACTCCCACTATTTTTCCCAAAAACACATTCTCCCGATAGAGATTTCGGAAACCTCATTGATGATTTCATAGTGGTGTGGAGTTCCCCGCTCCGCAGAAATAAGCCTAACCTAACGGTTCGTTGGCCCATTAATAGGACGACAGCGTGTCCGACACGAACCAACAGATGGCCCCGTGCCCCACAGGAGCCCATCTCATGAGTGTTTCAACTTCTTCTCCGGTCGGGAACCCTCATCCTAACAGGAATAATTGGGAAATAACCGGTCTAAGTGCGACCTATCAACGTCTGGCTCCATCCTAACTTTTGGAAATTCCGCCTGTAGGATAACACTTGTAAGGCGTGAATATGTTCGGAGAGCGGCGTTTAGATGAAGTCACCCGAAATATCCACAACAAGAGCGAAATGTTTGGCGCCGATAACTCAGAACAAACTGCACATACACTTAAGCCGTATCAATAACAAGCTTGACTATATATGTCCCGAGCTGACTACGACAAGAGCGAAATGTTTGGCGCCAATAACTCGGAACAAACCACATAACTCAAGCCGCAACAGTTTCGAGCTTGATAGAAGACAGGAACCAAGTTCCTTTTCTCACTTAGTATTTTGTTCAACGGGAGAATATGTCTCACATGCAAGCACATAAATGATGCAGGTAACTTCAAACAAACATGGACGTAAAGGCTGTAAACCTAGTTTGCCTACAAGACGATCAACGCGGACTATTTCTACTGTACTACATATATTTTACAAAAATAACATCTCTTCATCTTCAGGGTAACGCCATGTCTTCGAGCAACCTCCAAGTCCTCGAACGCCTTCCTGTATTTTCGTCTCGTACTCGTACGACAACCATATTAAACTAATTTATAAAATTAATAAAGTATAAAATAGGGGGATCAGCTGTCCCGGACAACCCGTATAATATCAAATAAAAAACAACCCGGGGGGACCTTGTCACCCTTAACATATCACCCGGAAATAAAGCCTAAGTCCACGCTGATGCCTTTAAATGTATCAACATACATGAAATAAACACGTATGCAACAACAAACGCTCCAGAAATCGAAACAATATTTGGACTTGTGTTGGGCCAGTCCCTTTAGGCCCATTAGGTTACATAGTTGGGTTTAATCTAGTTAAATCCATCATACTATATTTATCACCAAACCTTTTAGATCCAAATATGAAAGGAATTGGACCATATTCTTATCGGCCTGTCGAGGTTTCTAAAGTTCCCGGAGGCCAAAAATAAAACCACCTGCCCTCATCGCTACTCCACCGGAGTCGGACTTCGCATCACCGGAGTTCAAACCCGAATCCGTTGAATGTCACTGTCCCAGTAAAAGTAATACGTGGTATAACGCACGACAAGGGGCAACATCTCCTTTAACTCACCTCCAAGCGTGAAGTTATAATCCGCAGTGAGACAACCGCTATGATTTCTCACCACGGCGTTGCACTACGTTGGACCGCTCGCAACGAGACGATGTTCCGACCATGTGAGCGCTTGATTTGCAAACTCGAACCGAGAGCGACTCGTGCTATGACTTTCAAGCAACTCGGTGATTTGCACAACCATCATTTCGGGTTCGTTATTTCGTTTCTTATAACCAAGTGTGGCTCTGATACCACTGTTGGGGAACCCCGGGTATCCCGAGATCAAATCCCGGCCGTATGCCGGGTCATACATGTTTTCTTTTCTATAACAAAGCGACCCGGGGCTCCTTACGGGGATCTCAGAAAAAATTGAAACTTCTTATGCGCCCGGGATTTGATCTCGGGACACCCCGGGTTCCCCAACATACACAACAACAAATAGACGTGCATGACGGTAGGAATTTCGTTATCACTAGAGAAGTTTTGAAGATGGCGCTAGTTATGTTTGTGGTCATTTGTGGAAACCCATTCCATTGCGGAAAATGAAAGGTTTATTGACTTCACCAGTGCCAACCGAATTCCATCAAGTAGGTCGTAAGACACTTAGGAAGTCTGTGTTAGAAACTTTCGAAGAATATAGATCGAATTAGTTGTACATTTATCCAACATATCGTATAGAGTGAGTTTAACTACTGATAGACAAACGTCATGTCGCACTCATATTTACTTGTGACATGTCATTGGATTGATTAGAAGTGGACGATGCAAAAGAGAACTCTTTCGCTAGATCCCCAAGATTTGCAACATTTAGGATGTACTATTGCGATGTTTGTCTTGAACGTGGCGAAAAAATATGGCGAAAAAATATGGGATTCACAGTGAGAGAAGGGTGGTCTGGACATTAAAAAAAAATATATGAGAAACAAATTTAGCTATTTTGTGTTGTCTCTTGCTAGTGGTAGTTATCCTTACAACATAGTTCCCCCAACTAATTGGCCTAGGATCAAATCCTAGTTCTTATTTTCCTTTTTAGTTTTAATTTATTTTTAGTTTTAATTAATTATCGTTTTTATTTTTAATTTATTTTCCGTTTTCGTTTTAATTTTTAAACAAATATAAAAAGACTAAATTATACTTTATTTTAATTTAGACATAAACGAACCATTGTTCCTACGATGACCTTCTTCCGTTCGCCAGAAATGTTATGAAACTCAGAAATAAAGGCAATATCCGAACTTACTTACCTGGAGCAATCAGCATAGAAGCAACAAATTCTAATACGAAACGCATCAAATCCTAGGGATCGACTCTGAGAGGATCAACTGCTTGAGAATAGCTTCCTCTTCGTCGATGCGCTTCTTCTCTTCCTTGTTCCGAGGTTTGATCTTCCTCTTCTTTTCCAGGATCCATTTGAAGATTTCCCGCTACTGAACCTCGGGAATAGGGTCTCGAACGATTGCAGCTTTAGTAACTGGTGGAGGGAATTCTTGTTGTTGTGGTGGTGGAGGGGCCACAAGTGGTGGTGGAGGCGGAGTAACATCCTCAGTAGGCTCAGATCTTTTGCTGCTCTTCTTTTTGGGCTTTTCCTTCCTTGGCAGTGTAAAGATGTATGCTCCTAGAGCGAAGTTGGAAATGAGGAACACACGCCAAATCAATTTGAAACGTCTGACCGAAGTTGCACTCGGCATCTCAGGTGGCTTTCCCTCCATTTTTCGCTTCCAAGCTTTGGCGTCCGCTTTGATCGAAGGGGGAAAGTCTCGGCTAGATGTATGATGAAAATTGATTTGAGGAAGGCCTACGATATGGTAGAATGGCAATTCCTAATCAGCCTGCTACAGAAACTAAAGTTCCCGGTGAAATTTGTGGCTTGGATCAAGGAGTGCATAACCACGGCGTCGTATAAACAAAATGTGTCTGGGCTGGAAGCAAATCCTACGAAGTCCAACACGTATCTTACGGGTATATCTAATTCAGCAAAGCTAGAACTGCTACGGAAGACAGGTTTCGCAGAAGGTGCATTCCCGATGAGGTACCTTGGTGTCCCCTTTCACCTACAAAGTGGAACAAACAAGAATGTGAGAAGCTGGTAGAGAAAATAGTGATGAGAATCAAAAGCTGGACATCGAGAAATTTGTCTTATGCGGGAAAATGTTGCCTAATTAACTCAGTACTGTTAACTTTACATAGTTACAGGGGATCAATGTTTTTATTGCCAAGAAATGTGGAGAAAATGGTCGACCTAAAATGTAGAGAATTCTTATGGGGAAAAGGGTTGGAGGAAAAGTAACAGCGTTGGTGGGATGGGAAACAGTCTGTAAAAACGAAGATTTGGGGGGCTTAATATCAAGGATTGTGGTGTTTTGAACTGTGCGAGTGTGGGAAAGCATGTATGGATATTGCTAGCAAGCAAGACAACCTCTGAATAAGATGAATAAATAGCATCTACCTCAACGACACTGATTTTTGGGAATACCACCCACCATTGGACTGTAGTTGGCAATGGAGGAAACTTAAAAAAATTAAGGAGATGTTCAGAACGGGCTATCAAAATGGTAAATGGATTGCTACAGGAGATGGGCAATACAGGGTTACATCTGGCAATACAGGTGGAATAGTATGGCTGATCATGCACCGTAGGCTGCTTACAAAAGACATATTGGCGAAATGGGGTATGCAAATCATAGAAAAAACTGCCTGCTATGTCGACATGAAGGTGAAACAATTGAGCATCTTTCTTTCTCTTGCTCTTACAATAAAATAGTTGCGGGAGAGATTGGGAAGTGGCTGAAGATAAGGATCCCAGGTCAGTTTGAGAAATGGGAGAAGTATATCATCGGGATAGGTAAAAGGAAGCATAAAAAGTGTAAAGTGCAAATCATGGCGTTTGCGGCGATGGTGTACTTACTATGGGCGGAAAGGAATAGGAGATACCACACAAATCTGGAACGAGAGGTAGGTGAGTTGATACAGCATAAAATGAAAGTGGTAAAGGATCAAGTGAAAGCTAGCTGCTTTCAGAAATTAAGAAGGGATGAAGAAAATTATATAGCTCAATTATGCGATGGGGTCTGTTAGGATATTTAATAGATTGTGTCATTAGTTTACGTCTTGGGTTATCTATTGTGATTATCCTTTTGGCTTGGGCTTTGGGCTAGATTGTAATTAGTTTAAACATTTGTGTTTGGGCCTTAATATACCTAGGTCTAATGTGGTATATAAGGTTTCTCCATCTAAATTTTTGAGGTAATCAAAGATTAAAAGGCAAACCCTAATTTTCACACAATACACGCACTTGAAGGTGAGATCATCTCCCTTTTCATCCCATCCAAGCCTCTTTGATTCCTTGTTTGGTGCAATCCGGACCAACAAGTGGTATCAGAGCAAACGTGGATCGATCTATTTTGATTTGAATCCTGTTTCGTTCGATTCCGAGAAAGATCAAAGGTGTTTTGGGCAAAAAATCACTTTCGGCTATTTTGAATTCGTTTTGGGGTTTTAATGCTTCGTTTTTGTGTTTAAAACCTTCCCCCATATCGATTCTATGCCTAAAATGTTTGTAGAACACTTTTGGATCAGTTTTAACGAGTTTTGAGCGAGAACGAAGCAAAAATCCTCAGAAAAAGTCATCTCGGCCGGTTTCAGTTCTTGGTCGAGTTTGACTCGTTTTTTGTTGTTTTTAGCCCACAAATCGGTCGATTATGTGTTTAGGGAAGAATTTCTAAAGTTTTGGATCAAGTTTGAGTGATTTTGGTTGAGATTTGAGTGAAAACCGGACGATTTTCTGGTAAAACTCGCGACAGCAATGGAACAGTGAATACATGTTCTTGGCCGCGAAATTTTCTGTCTGTTCAAGTCCGAGAGATTTTATATCCGAGAAATTTCATTCCGAGAATTTATCTAAACCGCAAAAATTTCTCTGTTTCACTTCACTTTTTCTCAACTGCTTTTTTTTCAAAATCCGAGAAATTTTATATCCGAGAAATTTCATTCCGAGAATTTATCCAAACCGCAAAAATTTCTCTGTTTCACTTCACTTTTTCTCAACTACTTATTTTAAAAATCCGAGAAATTTTATATCCTAGAAATTTCATTCCGAGAATTTATCTAAACCGCAAAAATTTCTCTGTTTCACTTCACTCTTTCTCAACTGCTTATCTTCAAAATCCGAGAAATTTTATACTCGAGAAAGTTCATTCTGAGAATTTATCTAACTGCGAAAATTTCCAGAAGCTGAGAAACATTCCTAAGCCAAGAAACTTTTCAAACCAGAGAAAGTTTTTTTTTCAAACCTGTGAAAACTCTTTGAAACTGAGAAAGTTTGCCAAATCCGAGAAATTTTCAGCCGAAAAAGTTTTTTTTAAAACCGAGGAAATTTTTCAAAACCACGACTTTTCAAATCCGAGAAACTCTCTAAAACCTCACTTCAACCCGCGAAAAATTTCTTCCAAACTGAAAATTTTTTCAACTTGAAAAATCTCAAAACTGAGAAACTTTCTCACATGCAAAATTTTAAATCTGAGAAAATAGTTTTCAACTGAGAATTTTTTTCAGTCCGAGAATTTCTCTTTAAACATACACAAGCACTAAAATTTCTCAAACAAAATTTCTCGGGTAACTTATTTCGCAATCACGAACCGTTTTGAAACGTTTTTTCAAACCGCAAATTTTTCTCGTGATAAATTTTTCTCGAACTTATTCAAATCTTGATCCTTTACACTTTAGTACTCTTCTAGACCATTTTAAATTTACTTTTCCAAGTTCGTTTTTAAATTTCTAGAACTACTCCGAATTTCAAGATATTTCCCCTTCATACGTTTTCGACCATCACACACGTTCACTTAGTTCTAAGAAATTCATTAAACAATTTTCTCAAACTCTACTCGTTAAATTCATATTTCTCATCTCGTTCGTCACTAACCTTCTTATCTATACAAGATCAAAACCACGGACGATTCGACTGCACCAACCATGTCTACCTCAAATGACATCTCAACAGTGGGTTCCGACACCAGGCCTCCGATGCTGCGACAAGGCGATTACAGCATATGGACAAACAGGTTCCTCACGTTCATCAGGAACAAAGGTGCACCACTCTCTCAGTACTTACTGGACTCCATCTTCAACGGACCACCACAGTTCTGGACGATTATCCCTGCTCAACCAAATGCGAACCCTCATATGGCAGAACGCCGCACTCCAAGAGGTCCCATTAATGAGGAAGAAGAGGCTCGCCTACAGGCCTATGAGACCGCCAAAGGGTATCTCTTCCAGGCTATGGGCAACGAAGTCTACGCACACATCGAGTGCTGCTCAACTGCCAAGGAAATATGGGATGAACTCGTGGAAATTATGGCAGGCACAACAGAGAGTGCTCAACTGTCTTTCGCAGTATGAACACTTCCAGGCGTATGAAGGAGAGGAGCTGCGTGACACGTACCTCCGATACTTGAAGGTCATCAATGAACTCAAGAAAGCCAAGATCTCAAGGGACAAATTCGATATCAACAATCGCTTCCTTGGTATCCTCAAACCACATTGGGGCAATGCGACGGTGATGATGATTCAGAGTAAGGACCTCTCCAACACCTCCATCCACGCCCTCTACGACAGCCTGTCTGCCTATGCTCCTTACGTGCAACAGTAGTCTACCAACACTCGAGTTGACCCGCTGGCTCTCCTCTCGAACAAGACTGCCGAGCGATCTTCTACCTCTAAGGCCAAACATAACAAAAGGGAAGCAACCAACTGTTGTATCTGACACCTCTTCAGGATCCGAAGCTGATACGGAATCCGATGAAGATGTTCGTGATCTACGCAAGCAGCTGGCAATGCTCACGAAGATGGTCTCAAAAAGGATCGGGAAAAAATCCTCATCTTCCTCCAATCGTCAAAGAATCATTAGCGGCACCAAAAAGACCACTCCTACGGAGGAAGCTAAGCCAATAAAGAAGGAGGAGGAATCCAAACCTCAAAAGTCTGTGAAGTGCTTTCGGTGTGGAAAGTCAGGCCACTTTGCCAAGGAATGCCACGCCCCACGCGTGAAGGACTCTGACTACTACGACCATAAGGCCAGAATGACCCGCAAAATGGAAAGTGGGAAAATTCTTCTCACCGAAGAAGCTGAGTGGGTGAACGACACTTCCGAAGACGGGGAGCCTAAGGATGAGGATTGTTACATGGCAAGGCTGGTCGAAGATGACGAGGACGAGGAGATGGTTAACACCGGTGAGAACACTGCTGAGACCCCTACCAACGCCGAGTCTGAGGTACGAATTTCACAACTCGATGACGTGTTTAATCGCCATCACATCATTAAGAAATCCACCGTAGACGCTAGGGATTATGATGAACTTAAACTGAAATTTGAAAACAACTATGCCTTACTTAGTTTAAAAGTAGAAGAGCTTGCTTGCGCAAACGAACGACTAATTGCCTCTGAAGCGTTAGTCAAACGTCTGCAAAACAAGAATCAACAAAGTGAGACTAAGGTTAAGGAAACCACTCTGGCCATCAGTTCATGTGAAACATCTCGTCTCTTGACGGCCTCACAATATGAACTGCTTACTGAGGAAAGAGTTAGGCTGTACCAAAAGGTGAAAGAGCTTGAAGAGCAACTTCACCTTAGAAACAAACAAGCACTCCTCTTATGCGACTTAAACCAACCGGCTGAAGTAGAATTCTACGACGCCCGGGTGGGAATCGGACTGACTAGCAATTGCAAACCAACGCCGACAATAGTAAAAAGGTATAACATGTGTAGCACTACGTTCCTGCAAATGAGGAAGGGTGCTCCCTCACAGCTTAGGCCATTTGTGAGATCCTCCTCCGTTGTCCTTTCGGAAGAAAAGAGGGAACAGAACATTCGTTGGGTGGAAATCGCTTATGACTACACAGAATTGAATGCTAGTGATAAGACTAAAAAACCTTCACTCTCTGAGGACATCAAGACTCTAATCCAACCAAAGAACAGGAAATTGCTTTCCGAGAAGCGCTTGCTCGCATCTATATCCCAGAGAAACTTCTGGTCATAGCAGAACTAGAACGAACCCTAGAATTAGAGCGGAAAGCCTTCGCGAAGGAGCGAGATGAGCTACTTAGCAAAATCTTTACCCTAGAGCAATTTCACAATACGAACAAACCCTCTACGTCGAGTCAAGTACCCGATTCTCAAACATGTAAATGTAAAAAACGGCGAAGATGACTCCTGAAGTTGAAACATGTTCAACCACTAACTCTCGTATTCCTATGGATACAGGGAATGTGAGTCCGACGTCTTTGGAAGGTAGTTCGTTTGAAATAAAGGAGAATCCTCTCTTCGACGACAAGAAGAAAAGACCATCCTATATTCGTCTTCCCTCTTTGTGTAATGAATCTATATATCTTGAGGACTTAGATAATTATGTTGCCAGAACTTATCTTCCTTTTACCAAGCTTATGTTTATGTGTTGCTGCAATGACTTTGTACTCCCACGCTTTCATGAATATGAAACACATGAACACGCAACACTCCGACCACGCAAGCGAACCTCCTCTACGACGCCTTTGCATTCTCCCATTTCGCCTAAACTTTCGGTTAAGCGAACACGCCTTTCGTCGTCAAACGCAAAGTCACCTACTGCTCCCAAGCAAAAGGCGACTAAAACCGAAGCACGAAAACAACAACCACATCCCCCACGCCAATTCATGCATAAGGCACCATACATGCAAGCACAAGTTAGGCAAATATGGGTTAGAAAAACCATAATCCCGCCACCTCAAACAAATAACAACGGGAAACCTAAATTAGATCCAGCACAACCTGATTTAGACCCCACATTTCGCGTTAAGCGCACAAAAATTTTACTTGTATCACAAAAAGGTCCCTTCAGTAAACGGGGACACAACATTTGCTGAGGATTGCAGGTCTGTCATGTGTGGTATCTAGATTCAGGTTGCTCCACACACATGACGGGGAACAAGGAGCTGTTGAGCAACTTCTCCGAGTGCTATCTCGGAAGGGTCTCCTTCGGAAACAGTCAAATGGCGCCAATTCTCAGAACTGGCGATCTCGTCCATGACAAACTGACGATCAAGGGCATCTCTTACGTCGAGGGTTTAAGCTACAATCGCTTCAGCATTGGTCGTTTCTGTGACAAAGGATACAAGGTTCTCTTCGAATCTGACATCTGCAGCATTATCGATGCCTCGGGACTGCCTCTTCTTTTTGGAACACGCACGTCTCACCTCTACGTACTCAATCTTATGACCTCTCGACCAATATGTCTTCTCTCTCGTGCTACACTCAAGATGAACGATCTATGGCACCGACGTCTTTCACATCTCAATTTCAAGACTCTCAACAAACTGCGTCAGAATAAACTTGTCAACGGTCTACCCCAGCTATCCTATCATAAGGAGCATCTCTGCTCTTCCTGTGAATTTGGGAAGATGAAACGCTCATCTCACATCTCCAAGGAAACGCCGTTCTCTAAGCTCATCCTCGAACTGGATCTTTGTGGCCCGATGCCTACGGCTACACTCGGAGGAAGACGGTATATTCTTGTGATTGTCGACGATTTCTCGCGCTACACGTGAACGAAACTTGTTCGCACAAAGGATGAAGTTCCTGATTTAATCATCGAGTTTGTTGTTGCGTCCCAAAATCTTCATCAACAGAAGGCTCGGATTATCAGAACTGACAACGGAACTGAGTTTAAGAACAAGAAGCTTAGTGATTTCTATGCCACTCAGGGCATCACCCATCTGTTCTCAGCTGTGAAGACACCGGAACAGAATGGTGTCGTCGAGCGTAAGAATAGGACCCTAGTTGAAGCTGCTAGGACTCTCCTCATCCAATCCAGCCTTCATCACTTTCTATGGGACGAAGCTATTCAAACGGCTTGCTATACGCAGAACCGGGCTTCTATCCACAAGAGATTCAACCGCACACCATATGAGATGCTGAATAACCGTCGTATCCCGGATATATCTTATCTAAGGCTCTTTGGTTGCCGATGTTTTGTTGCCAATGATCGCCAACATCTTGGGAAGCTCGATCCGAAAGCACTTGAAGGCATCTATGTTGGATATTCTCTGAACTCGAAGGCATACAGAGTCTATCTTAAGGAGAAACGATCAGTCATAGAGAGCACAAACGTCACCTTTGATGAAAACGAAGGCGACCAAACGGCTTCTGCTCATATCAGACCAGAACTAGGTCTTCTACAGTCGTTGACAAAAGGTCAACTTTCATCGACGGGAACTTCCTCATCTGAGGGCAACTCTGGCGAACTGGATCTCGACCTGCTTTTCGAGTACTTCTATCCAGTCCCCAAGACACCCATCGCCACAACTCAACCTACCGCTGCAACCACCCCACCTACACCACCGGCTATCGGCAATGATGTCGTCCCTCCAAACTTGAATGATCTCAATCTCAACAAAGACGACACTGTACCCAACCATGGGAACATTGCTGATCCTGATGCCGAACCCTCTCAATCTACTACGGTTGAGATCTCTTCTTCGGACATCGGACCCCAATCTAATGAGCCTCCACTCGACACAAATGCGGCTAGCTCTTCACAGACTAATATACCACTTTGGGTTCGCTCTCATCCTGAGGATCAAATTATTGGGGATCCCACATCCGGTGTTTCGACGCATTCGGCTACGATGAATGAAAGTCTGTTCGCTTGCTATCTTAGTCAAGCCGAACCATCACGAGTAACTGAAGCTCTCAATGATCCTGATTGGCTGATTGCAATGCAGGAGGAAATAAATCAGTTTGAACGTCTACAAGGTTGGGAACTCGTACCACGCCCTCGCGACAGATCCATTATCGGCACGAAGTGGATCTTCAAGAACAAAAAGGATGAAGACGGTGTTGTCATCCGCAATAAAGCAAGACTTGTGGCTAAGGGGTACAATAAACAAGAAGGCATCGACTACGATTAAACTTTCGCCCCCGTTGCAAGGATCGAAGCTATACGGATCTTTCTTGCCTTTGCTGCTCACAAGAACTTCAAAGTCTACCAAATGGATGTGAAGACTGCATTTCTGAATGGATTTCTCAAAGAAGAAGTGTACGTCGATCAACCTGAAGGGTTCTTGAGCGAAGAGTTTCCTCATCACGTATACCCACTCTACAAGGCTCTCTACGGACTGAAACAGGCTCCCCGAGCTTGGTATGACGTCCTCTCAGATTTCCTCATTCAGTCAGGATTCAAGAAAGGATCTCTGGATACAACTCTCTTCACCAAGCGGAATGGCCCGGACATCATGCTTGTACAAATTTATGTCGATGACATCATTTTTGGATCGACTGAACCACAACTGTGTGAAGAATTCGCGGAATTGATGAAGGAGAAATTCGAAATGAGTATGATGAGCGAGCTGAACTTCTTTCTTGGTCTTCAAGTAAAGCAACTCCCAGACGGAATCTTCATCAACCAGTCCAAATACATCCATGACATCCTCGAGAAATATGGAATGAAAGATGCTATGACTGCCGCTACACCTATGTCTCCCTCTGGCCGACCCGACGCGGACCCATCTGGTGCTCCCGTCGACCAAACCGTCTATCGTGGGATAATAGGCTCTCTTCTGTACCTCACTTCTATCGACCGGATATCGTTCTCTCGACAGGAATCCCATTTCACTGCTGTTAAAAGGATTCTCTGCTATCTCAAAGGAACACCCAATCTGGGTTTGTGGTACCCCACTCAGTCTGAGTTCAAACTGGTTGGATTCTCCGACTTGGATTACGCGGGATGCAAGATGGATCGGAAAAGCACCTCTGGAGCTGCACACTTCTTGAGCGGTAAACTCGTGAGTTGGTCTTCTTGAAAACAAAACTGCGTCTCAACTTCGTCGACGGAGGCAGAATATGTCGCCGCCGCTAGTTGTTGTTCACAGCTTTTGTGGATGAGAACCCAACTACGAGATTTTAATTTTCATGTTGATAAAATTCTCATTTATTGTGACTCGAAGAGTGCGATTTCGATGACGAGTAATCCAGTGCATCACTCGCGAACGAAACACATAGACATTCGTCACCACTTCATCAAAGAGCATGTCGAACAAGGGACGATTGAATTGCACTACGTAACTACCGAAAATCAACTGGCCGACATTTTCACAAAACCGTTGGATGTCAAACGATTCCAACACCTTGTGACTATGTTGGGCATGTTGAATCTTCAGTTATGATCAATCTACCCTACATAAACTTTGATAAAGTGTACATATTTTTCTTCATTTTTACTCCATTTTCTATGTGTCTTGTGTAAATTTCGCGAAGTAGCCTGAATTATGTCTCTTAGGAGGAGTTTTCGATTAAGGGGGAGTTTCTGATTTTTCTTATTTAAAAAGGGAGTTTTCGATTAAGGGGGAGTTTCTGATTTTTCTTATTTAAAAAGGGAGTTTTCGATTAAGGGGGAGTTTCTGAATTTTCCTATTTAAAAAAAAAAAGGAGAAAAATTTTTGGTCAATCGGAGTCAAAATATTCGTTAAAATTGGTCTAAATGTCAAAATTTTAAATTTTGGTCAAACGGAGTCAAAATTGAACTAATTGGACCCAATTTTGACCAAGCCCGCGAAATTTGGCCCATTTACTCAATATCTCACATGAACAGTCACAAAACCCCCAAAATACTCAACTCTTTTCACAACCCTTTCAACTTCCCGAGAAAATTAAAAAAAAAAATCGCATCCTCCCCATCGAAAATTTCTCAACCTCTAGCATCGTCGTCTTCGTCAATCTGCCTTCATAATCCGTTTTTCAGCATTCTCCGTCGTTGCAATTCAATTTTTCGGTATGAATACACCGCAATAAACCAATTCCCTTTCGTTTTATCGTGTTTGTGCCCCGTTTTTTAAAATTCTTAGGTTTAAGATTATTATTTTCTCGGCTTCGATTCGGCCGCGTGATATGATTTTTGTGTTTAAAACCCCCAAATATGTATTGCCCGTCCAATTTCGAGTCGATTGAGTCCAGTTTATCACTCTTTGGTTAAGATTTGAGTGGTTCCAAGGCAAAAATCATCGCACCGTCTCGTTCGCTTTCGCACTATGTTCTTCACCGAGAAAATTTCTTCCGAGAAGATATTTGAACGACAGATTTTCGCTGCTACAGTGAGTGAAGTCCCGCGAAAGTTTTATCCGAGAAATTCTTTACGTTCAAATTTCACTGCTACAGTAAGTGAAGTCCGCGAAAGTTTTATCCGAGAAAATTTTTTTTACGTTAAAATTTCGCTGCTACAGTGAGTCATGTCCCGCGAAATTTTCATACCCTTCACTTCATATCACATCTTTTCGCAGCTTCACTATTTCGCAGCTACAGTGACTAAATAATTTCTCAACCCATGAACTTCAATTTTTCTCGGATCCGTGTTGATCAAATTCTTTCGCAACTACAGTGGTTCAACAATTTCTCAACCCATGCGTCATTTTTTTTCTTTCGCGGATCACGCAACTTTCTCAACCTGAGAAAATTGTCAAACCGAGAAACTTTATCACTTATAAAACTGAGAAATTTCAAACCGAGAAATTTTATCACCTGAGCAAATTTTCTTCAAAGTTTTCTCACCCCGCGAAACTTTCATACCACTTGAGAAAATTCAAAACCTGCGAAATTTTTGGAAATTTCTCTACTTGCGAAACTTTAATACCATTTGAGAAAATGTTTTAACTGCGAAATGTTTGGACAACTTAGAAAATTTCTCTGCATGCGAAAATCAGACTGCTCACTTATGAAATTCATCAACTTGCCTATGTGTTATAACCTGCGAAATTTTACACTACATGTGAAAATTTTCTCTCCGCTACAAAACTTTTCCCATGTACCAAAATTTTCTCATATCACATGACCATCATTCAATCTTAACAATTTTATTTTTTGTTTTATTGTTTCACATACGACTTACTTATATCCATCCTCTCGCGATTTAGTCCGTACTAATCATGCTACAATTACTATCGAGCACAGATATGACCAACACAAATCAAGAAGCACTTGAAGCACTTGAGGCTGCAGCAATCCAAAGGGACGTCGCTCGCATCGAGCTCAATACGCTAACATTTGTTCCACCGATCGAGCATGTCTTCCCAACAAGTCGATGGGCTGCCTTGATGCCAAACAATCACATGGTGGACTTGGACAACTTTCGGTGCGATGCCCCCGTCATCATAGAGATCCTCAAAGGGCATCCCCTCCGACACGCCCTCACGCATGGCGAGCCAGAAGCCCAAGTCTATCTCCAACAGTTCTGGCACACATTGCAGATTACTGGACAGCACCACACCGCTTCAGCAATGTCCGCCGAAATCGATCAAGAAATTGTGGTCCTCACTCGCAAGATTGTCCAAGATGTACTTCAACTGCCAGTCTACTCACCTTACGAACCACTTCCGACGCACGAACAACTCAACGACGACATCGACAGATTTGGCTATCAACCTGAAAACAAGAAGAAGCAAGGCCCACTCGTTCTCAGCGAAGTCGCCACACGCAACCTACCTCAACCCTGGCAGACTCTGTACCTCCTTCTGAACAAATGCATGTCAGGCAAGCAAGCTGGTCAAGACCGCGGGAACCACCAAATCCTTACCATCCTAACCGGCATCGCACACAACCACAAGTACAAATACACTGAGATCATCTGGATGGATCTTGTCTCTATGATTCAACGCCGCGATCGGGAAATCGCCAAGGACTTCAAGAACCGCTTCGTCCCTTACATGCGATGGCTCTCAGCGCTCATCAAACACTTCCGCACGTTCTCCACCCGCATCCGCATCCACCCGGCGAGTGAACACTTCGTGATCCCCGTTGTCGAGAAGTTCGCCAAGAAAAACACTACGGCGAAAGATCGACACGCTATGATCATCCCGGACGAAGTACTTGCCTATGCCGACCCGACAAATCCGCACGTTCGAGAATATCTCGCCTCCACCGCTTCATTCCGCGAGAGTCCACTACACATTGTCCCTACGGAGCAGACCAACCCCACTTCTTCAAACCCCGGGACTAGCCAAAACCCCACCTCCACTACTAAAAAGTCATCGAGTCGCGCCGCATCCTCTTCCACCCGCGTACCGAAAACGGTCGCGCGAGGATGACGTAAGCCGCACCACGGAGCGTCGATCAAAACAGAAAAACGATCGACCTCCTCAGTCACAAACAAGCCGAGCCCAACCCATTACCCCGTTTCATCACCGAGACCGCGCTAGAGGCTCGCCTTCAAAAGTTTGCAAAGACTCTTGAGGCATCCATCCTAGATAAAGTCTATGCGGGTCTCGAGGCGTCCACCCGCGACAAAGGCAAAGGTGTGGCCCCGAAGACGCCACCACCAATGCAACCTGTGGACGTCGGAGCTGTTCTCGCCTCCGTTTCCGCAAAGGAGCTCTTTTACACCCTCCGAGCCCGACTCGAATCAATGACGGTACTAGACGAGGAGGAACGGCAAATGAAGGCTATCATGACTCAGCCGATGACTTGCCGCGCTCAAGGCGAGTCTAGCGGGATCAGACGCGACGATCAAGACGACGATTATGATCGACGCGAGGGGGAGAATAGGCAGCAAGGGCAATCTCAAGGACTTGAGCAATCGACACCGCCTTCCTCCTCTGGAACTGAAACGACACCCGCGACAGAAACCTCACACCCCACCAGGCAAAAATTCCACCCCATTAACCCCGAGTCACTAGCCAAGTTACCCTCACCACCACCTACTGTAACCGTCTCCGGTACTCTAATCGTCACATCGACATTAGAGACCACCACCGCACCTTTTCCACCCACCTTTTTGGGACCTCTAACTGTCACATCGACATTAGAGGCCACCACCACATCTACGCCACCCGACACCCAAATCATCCTCGCCAAAACCCTCACCTCAACCGAACCCCCAGAATCTCCACCACAACCATCTTCATCATCCTCACCCCGACTATCCCCACAATCCACAAGCTCCTCCGACGCAACACCCTCGCCACTACACAGTCCTACCCCTCTCAATACCGACCCCAACATGGCTCTCGAGGACTTCTACTGCGCGCAGAACGAGATCGAGGCCTACATCTTCAACGATGAATGGCTTTACACACCCGCCGACGCAGTAGCAGCCAGGAAGTTGATGGAGAATGCTCGACGTCTACTAAAGGAAGCATCGCTTACGCTGATCAATACTGCAGACAACGAGAACGAGGAGGAGTACGACGTTGAACCCGCCGAGCTCGAGAACATCCTACGTTTTCAAGCGCAGCAAGCTGAGGCTCCTGCTGCTCAACCGGATGTGCCCACTGCGGACAAACCGGAAGCACCGTGGGAAAACAAGAAGATCACCGCACCCTTCCAAGAAGAGATTAGGAAGAGGATCTTGCGGCGCAAGGAGCATATCATCACGGTCTTCGATGAATAGAGCTGATGGATATCCAAAACTGGAGCGAGGAGAAGAAGAAGCTCTACCGATGGAGTCTCCTTTGCCGCAAGTGCACAAAGCGGACGCTGTCCGATGAGGAGAACATCGTGCTTGAGATGAATCGGGCTCCCATCTGCAAAGTCACTGGCATTCGCCCGGAGTCGAAAGGACGTGTCCACTATCCAGTGTTCACAGTAATGAGGTGAGATGAGAGCTACAGTGAAGTGAGCGAGGCAGACTTCAAGTTTTTGCGCCTTGGTGAGTACAGCATGCTGGATTCCATGAAGCAGTACAGACTCATCCCCAGAGGTTCTGGACATCTCGTACAGGCTGAACCGGTCACTATGGGCTACGTGGCTCTCAAAAAAAGGTGAACATGACTCGCCCATCTTTCAAGAACGCGGACGACTATCGAGAGGGCGATGTGATCGACGGAGATGATCCGGCGGTCGCCTACTCGAACTACAAGGGAAAGATGAGGCTACTACGCTGCTCCGAAGTGGGAAAGTTCTCGGATGGGACACTCACCCTCATTCAGGACAAGCTCATGAGGATTTGCCGCATCCTTTCGGAAGAAGACCCACACTGCCGATCCAAATTCGCGAAGTTCATCGACGCTATAGTTGATCGAATCGTTCTTCGAAGGAATCTCCGCGCCTTCGAGTTCAAGCTAGGCCTTCGCGGAACACACACTCGCTGATCCACCATCAATACGCCCAAGATCCAAGACTCCCAACAATTGACACAAAGGGGGAGATTGTTAGGATATTTAATAGATTGTGTCATTAGTTTACGTCTTGGGTTATCTATTGTAATTATACTTTTGGCTTGGGCTTTGGGCTAGATTGTAATTAGTTTAAACATTTGTGTTTGGGACTTAATATACCTAGGTCTAATGTGGTATATAAGGTTTCTCCAGCACAATTTTTGAGGTAATCAAAGATTAAAAGGCAAAACCTTATTTTCACACAATACACGCACTTGAAGGTGAGATCATCTCCCTTTTCATCCCATCCAAGCCTCTTTGATTCCTTGTTTGGTGCAATCCGGACCAACAGGGTCAGTGGCTGATGTAAATAGATAAAGTCTGTACTGTGAATGGTCGTAATGGTGTCAACACTAGTTACGTGGTAATGAAAAGCTTTCTTACCAAAAAAAAAAAAAATTGGACATAAATTTAAGTATCAATATTTCATGCAACTTATATCCATACTCTTTTATAAAGGATGTAGGTGGATAAAAACTGTAAATTAGCATGTCAATTGACCAATCAAATTTTTTTCTACATTAATTACTATTAAAAAATAAAAATAGAGTTATTAAGCGGCTTTTTGAATAAAATAATGCTATTTTAATTAAATTTTGATAAAATGGGGTTATTTCGTCCGAAATTAATAAAATAGGGTAAAATGCGGACATTAAATGCGACGTCGCGGTTATTAGCCGCGACGATGACATGACACGTACAAGAGCCCTTTTCTTTATTTCTTTTTCATGCGTCGCGCCCATTAGGGCGATGTTTACTTTTCTATTTTTTTTATTTTAACTTATTTTATATTTATTATTTATAAAATCCACCAAATCATTAAATCACTGTTACAATAAACGCATCTAATTTATTATTTGCTTCGCGACGATTAAAATGATATGCATATCTTATATTTCGATAACCAAATTTTTTTTATTTTGATAAATTAAAAATACTTAAATTGGAATAAATTAATGTTTTTTCGTCTCAAACACGACTCTCTTTTTTTGACCAAAGATATCAACAAATTGCATTACAACGATGACATAATTAAAATAAGTAAAAATTAAAAAAATTAGAAAAATAAAAGAGAAGGTCCAAGTCCAATATCGGAAATGATATGCATATCGAATTTAATTGTTTTTTAATTTATTCCAATCTAAGTATTTTTTAATTTATCAAAATAAAAAAAATATTTTTCATTATCGTCGCGAAGCAAACAACTAATTAGATGCATTTATTGATTTTTATTATGTAAATCAGATGAAATAACGATGATTTTATGATTTGGTGGTTTTCATAAATAATGTAAAATAAGTTTTAAAAAAAAAAGTAAACATCGCCCCTAATGGGGGCGACGCATGAAAAAGAAATAAAGAAAAGGGCTCTTATACGTGCCACGTCATCGTCGCGGCTAATAACCGCGACGTCGCATTTAATGGCCGCGTTTTGCCCTATTTTATTAATTTCGGACGAAATAACCCCATTTTATTAAAATTTAAATAAAATAGCATTATTTTATTTAAAAAGCCTTATTAAAGCAGCGTTTAAAGCATTAAACTTATGATAACTAACTCATTTATTTTTAGTATATCACTTATTAACATTATCCACTAAAAATTAATTTTGATTATACATAAGGTGTGTTAAAAATACTACTATATATAAATGATTTCTATATTTCTACATTATATGGTGTGAGGAGCAAAGATCAAATCTGTGGAACAGCTTGAGAATGAATTAAATCTGTTTCTGGTAATAAAACAGAGAAAGCAGAATTACAGCTGAAGAGTTAGAATCGTCAATGTGCTCTGAAGAAATCGCTGACAGGAAGAAACTAATGGAAACGTGGAAGGTAGCGACGATTTCAGCTAGGATGAACAAACACGTCAATTAGTTGTAAGCGTGAATGCGATTTCTTTCTGGATAAATAAAACAGCAAGCGGCGGGAAAGTTCAGCTAGTCGTCTTCTTCGTTTTGAGTTGTAACAGAAAAGATAGCAGTTTGATGTAGCTCTGTAATTTCTCTCGAAAGTAATCAAAAAGCTTCTTCTTGGTCCCGTGGAGTAGATCGCAAGATCGAACCACGTAAATCTCTCTTGTTTCACCTTCATATTCATTTACTGTTTTCATCGTCAATAATACACAGAAAAACCAGAAATCCATAATCCGATTCAATCACAAGAAATCATCAACGGTACATTTGGGTAATTTCGGTCTGATTCCATAACAAGTGGTGCGGCGTGCTGTGGATCGATACACAGGATGAATTCGAAGTTCGACATAGACAAATTTACCGGATCAAATGATTTCGGCTTGTGGCGGGTGAAGATGGAGGCGCTGTTGATCCATCAGGGTTTAGAAGATGCGATCAAGGATGACGAGGTAGTGACAGTGACGAAGGATGGAAAGGAGGTGCCCGTGGGAACGGCGGCCGAGCCGGCGGATTCGAAGATATCTCAAAAGGCTCGAAGTATCATAATCTTGAGTCTCGGCGACAAGGTTCTGAGGAAAGTGTCGAAGGAGAAGACGGCAAAGGAGCTGTGGAAGAAACTGGAAAGTCTATACCTGACAAAGACCTTGGCGAATCGTCTCTATTTGAAGCAGGCGTTGTACTCGTTCAAGATGGTTGAGGAGAAACCGATTGAAGAGCAAATGGATACGTTCAATAAGCTGCTTCTTGATCTTGAGAATATTGGGGTGAAACAGGAGGAAGAGGATAAAGCTTTACTGCTTCTTTGCTCGCTGCCCAAGAGCTATTCAACCTTCAAGGATTCGATGTTGTACGGGCGAGATGCGGTGACACTCGATGACGTTCAAACAGCTATAAGCTCGAAGGTGTTGAATAACAAGATTGATGGCAAGGTTGAGGTGGAGTCAATTGGCGCTGAGGGGTTGTATGTCAGGGGAAATTTCGACAAGAACAAGAGCAAGAAAGGCAAGGAGTCGATGTCAAGAAACAAGGCGTTCAAATGTTTTCATTGTCATGAACAAGGACACCTCAAGAGGCAGTGTCCTAACAGGCACAGGGAGTATAAAACCACATCAAACCAAGCAGCTGAGGCATCATTCATGATGGACGGATACGAATCTGCTGAGGTGTTAGTCGTGGGTGAAAATGTGTCTGAGGCTGCCTGGATTTTGGACTCGGGATGCTCATACCATATGAGCAATGATAGGACTGTGTTCAAGGGATTTGAGGTGTTCGATGGAGGCTCAGTCTTGCTAGGAGATGACAGCTCACTCGAGGTTAAAGGGATAGGAAATGTGGCTCTGAAACTAAATGATGGTTCTGTGAAAATTCTGAAGGAGGTTCGATTCATACCTGGTTTAAAGAGAAACTTGATCTCTGTAGGGATGCTTGATGAAAGTGGATACAAGATCAAGGTGGAGGCAGGGGAACTTCGTGTAGAAAAAGGACAGAAAATTATCATGAAAGGGACGAAGCAGAATGGTATATATTTTCTGCAGGGCAGCAGTTTTGTAGGGTCTGTATCTGCTGTAATTGGTGAAGATAAGGCCTGGCTGTGGCATCAAAGGTTAGCCCATGTGAGTGAGAAGGGCCTTGTGGAGCTGTCGAAACAAGGGCTGCTCGGCAAAGACAAGATTAAGGGGCTTGAATTCTGTGAAAACTGCATATTGGGTAAAGCTCACAGACAGAGGTTTGGCTCGAGTGGGCAGATTGCAGGTGGAATTCTTGATTATGTTCACGCAGATTTGTGGGGACCTTCGCGAGTAGAATCACTATCAGGTGGGAGGTATTTCATGTCAATAGTTGATGACCATTCGAGGAAGGTTTGGGTCATGATATTGAAGACCAAAGATGAAGCTCTGAGCAGATTTAAACATTGGAAGTTGCTGGCAGAATCTGTGACAGAAAAGAAAGTAAAATGGCTTCGAACGGACAATGGTTTGGAGTTCTGCTCGAAGGAGTTTGATTATTTTTGCAAGAGTGAAGGTGTGACAAGGCATAGGACTGTTCCGTACACCCCGCAGCAAAATGGATTGGTCGAAAGATATAACAGAACTTTGCTGGAACGCACACGGTGTATGATGCTGGCAGCTGGAGTGGCTAAGCGCTTTTGGGCCGAAGCAGTGACCACAGCTGCGTATTTGATAAATAGAAGCCCTTCTACTGCTTTAGCGTTTAAAACTCCCGAAGAAATGTGGACAGGGAAGAGGCCAAACTTGCAGCACCTAAGGATTTTCGGATGTACAGCTTATGCTCATTCAAGGACTGATAAGCTTGAGGCTCGAGCTGTTAAGTGTATGTTCGTGGGATATCCGGAGGGGGTTAAGGGCTACAAGTTGTGGTGTTTAGAACCTGGAATGGGGAGGAGTATCATAAGCAGGGATGTGGTGTTTAATGAAAAGGAGATGCCATGTAAAACACAGAAACAAAACAGCTCAGAAGCTGAAAATCTGGAAAAGGCTGGTTCTGTGGAGTTTGGTGATGAGTTTCTAGCTTCGAGGGGTGATGAGAATCCTGAAGCGATGGATGATGCTGAGAACTGGCTAGGTGAAGTTCATGAAGGTCCACAATCGGAGGAGAATGAACAAGGTTATAACCTAGTACGAGACAGGGAAAGGAGGGAGGTTCGAGCTCCTGACAGATATGGTTATGCTGACAGTGTTGCTTATGCTTTTACAGTTACAGGTGGAGTTTGTCTTGGTAAGACTTGTTCAGGCAGTGAAGCTGAAACAAGGAATAATGACATCAAACAATTCGCAGCTGTGGAAAAGGAACTGAGCACAGAACTGCAGCAGAAAAGGTTGACAGCTGAGATGGTTTCGAGCACAAATTCTGATGTGTGCTTGAGATCATTCAGTTGTGTGCCTCTTCACTGAGAATAGGGAATGTGGACCAAGAATGAGGGACAAGGATTTGACTTTGAGGTGGAGAAATGTGAGGAGCAAAGATCAAATCTGTGGAACAGCTTGAGAATGAATTAAATCTGTTTCTGGTAATAAAACAGAGAAAACAGAATTACAGCTGAAGAGTTAGAATCGTCAATGTGCTCTGAAGAAATCGCTGACAGGAAGAAACTAATGGAAACGTGGAAGGTAGCGACGATTTCAGCTAGGATGAACAAACACGTCAATTAGTTGTAAGCGTGAATGCGATTTCTTTCTGGATAAATAAAACAGCAAGCGGCGGGAAAGTTCAGCTAGTCGTCTTCTTCGTTTTGAGTTGTAACAGAAAAGATAGCAGTTTGATGTAGCTCTGTAATTTCTCTCGAAAGTAATCAAAAAGCTTCTTCTTGGTCCCGTGGAGTAGATCGCAAGATCGAACCACGTAAATCTCTCTTGTTTCACCTTCATATTCATTTACTGTTTTCATCGTCAATAATACACAGAAAAACCAGAAATCCATAATCCGATTCAATCACAAGAAATCATCAACGGTACATTTGGGTAATTTCGGTCTGATTCCATAACATATGGGTTAAGTTGGACCGGCAAATCTCTTTGTGGAGCCCCTCGGGTCATAGGATCCTGGGCCCGCCCCTGACACGGCCGGCCCCACAAATATTAAAATCCTCATTATTATTATTAATGTTTCTAACTAATATTTTTATTTACACTACACACTCAATATTATTACATATATATCTCATTATATTTTTTTATATAAGAACAAAATACTAACGTGGCGTCGTCATCGAAAACACGAACCCAAACGACGATTTGTTTCTGAGTTTAAAGTCACGAGTCACCGGCGCCACCGACTTTTCGCAAAGCTTACATTGTTGAATGATTGGTTTTTTGCCGAACCGAAGAACCGGAGGGAGAACACCGTCGACGAGGTCCAGTCTTCAAGTTTGGACGATGAATAGGCATCGAACACTGTTTTAATTAATAGTCAACTCGAATAAATTGTATTTTTTTATATTTTTCTTTCTCATTTTATAATTCTTAAGTACTACTTTGTGATTGTGTTTTTATTTTCTTTCTTGAAATAAACTTTTTTTTGGAGGTTTTTCGAAGTCGAAAAAGTAAATATATAAAATGCTCCAATACTAAACCAATGTAGTTAATTAACTAATTAATAGTGTGCAGTCTCATATCCCATCTCTTCTTCCTTGATTTCCACGAAAGTCCAAAAGACTTTCACCATATCGATGTTACGTTTTTCATTTGTATAACTCTAAAACTTAGAATGTCTCATTGTGTGTCCCATTGTGTACCTATTAATTATATTGTTGTCAGGAATTCTAACATTTAATAATTAAAATAAAAGAGATAAATATTAGGCAGAGATGAGAGATTCTCGTGTAAAGAGAGAGAGAAAAAATTATGGACCCCATGTTTACATGCTAAAATGTAAAATTTTTCTCCTTTATCTTTTTGTATTATTTTCTCTTTTTTATTTTTCCGTAAACCATAAATCTTAAATCCTAAACGCGAAACCCAAAAGCATAAATCCGATACTCTAAACACTAACCCTAAAATGGTAAAATATGATCTCTTTTTAGTTTACTTTGAATACAAATCTCTCTCTCTCTCTCTCTCTCTCTCTCTCTCTCTCTCACATGAATCCACGTCTCTAATATTTTATCTCTTCTAATTTAATTATAAATTGTTAGAATTTCCATGTCAGTAATATAATTAAGAGATGGAACGCGTAATGGGACAGATTATCTCGTTCGCTAAACTAGAGTAAAAAAGGATGCATTTCCAAGTAGGGGTGGCAAAATTCCCACGGTGAAGTGTGAACCATCCCCGTCAGAATCGGAGGCTATTGGGACGGAAAATCCAATAAATTCACTATTATACCAATAAATAACGTCATTTTAACTTTATACAACAACATTGAACATTATACCAACTAATTGTTGCAATAATACCAGAAATTGTGGAGATTATACCATCTATTTTCATTATTATACAATAAATAGCGTTATTTTAATTTTATACAGCAAAATAAATTATACCAACAGAATTTGCTATTATACCATGAATTGTGGAAAATATACCATCCATTTTCGTTATTATACCAATAAATAACGTTATTAATTTCATACAGCAAAATTGAACATTATACCAACTAATTTTTTGCAATTATATCAGAAATTGTGGAAATTATACCATCTATTTTCGTTATTATACCAATAAATAAAGTTATTTAATTTTATACATCAAAAATTGGAGATTATACCAACTAATTTTTCTATTATACCAACAATTGTAGATATCATACCATCTGTTATTAGGGTTCAATTCTGTAATAACGAAGACACTTGGTATAATTTCCAATTTAACATTATTTTGTTGGTATAATTAGAATAACAGTTGGTATAATAGGTAATTCAGTTGGTATGATGTCTAATTTAATTTCAGGAAAGGGTATTCTCGTTCGTTCACTTTGTGGGGGTATTAAACACACAACGTTGTCGCGGATGGGTACTGAAAATGAAGAATTTTCGTTAGGTGTATTGAACAAAAAGTTTAAACTTCGAAAGGGACTTATAAGTAATTTCTCCAAAAGAAAAAGCAAGTGTTTTCTGTGATAACAATTTTATTCAGCGAACAACGCATAATACAATACAACGAGCAATATGAGAAGAAGAGAACATATAGCAGAGAACAAGCGTAGGAAAAAGACGCGACGAAGAAACACAGAAATTAATCTTTATGGCCTGAATACCAATTTGTTTGGATATGTGGAACTCCCCGATAATTATTCGCCCGAGAAATGACGATATAAATAATAGACGAAAAATAAATTTGGACAATGAACACGAGTATTACGTGGTTCAGCCAGAATGACCTACGTCCACGGACCGGAGGGTAGAACTTCTTTATTATGTGGAGTGATTACAGACACGTACACTGACGTGATACAAAAGCAACTACAACAATATAAGGAGTATGCTACAGAAAGAAAATAATCAGAGGAGAAGAAGATCAGTGTGATGTGTTTTTCCCTTTGCTGATTTTATAGGCAATATTTGCCTCGAACTCGTATGTGAAAGAAGCCAACAAATTCCGCACGCCTTTGACATCTAATACGGCTGCTTGATAACAAATCAAAAGATAGTTTGATTTCTTTGACTTTCCAAGCATTTGTTCCTATCACTGCGGCCTCCAATGAGAATTGGCTTTTGAATTCTCCTTTAATTTGTCCTCTAGCATTAAAATCATTCACTGTACAAGGGCCACACTAACACTAACCAACTTAACTAACTAAACTAGCAGAGCCTCGTACAGAAGCAACGGTGTCTAAACCCACGGCACCACCCGCCGGAAAATCCTTCGTTTCTGCAGACCAAAGTGCTGTTGTGGTACGAATGGCAAAGCCCATGGAATCCATGGCTCTGCTATTCGCACACTCTTGCTTCAACCATCACCACATTATATGGGTTCAAAGCCACCTCTGTGTCGTTAATTATTAGTCGTTGATTGTATATCGATAGTTATTGTAATAATAATTGTAATAAAACAATTACTGTCATGGACATAACACTTACGAGAAGCCATGACAATGAGAAGCAGAAAGAAGATCTTTGATATTGCCTTATATCCATTAAATGATATCTTGTATTTCACGTCTCCAGAGAACTCTTTATATGGCCGGAGAGATAGACAGAGAGAGAGAGAGAGAGGGGGGGGGGGGGGGGGGGGGGGAGAGAGCTACGTCGTATATATTAATACTTAATAAACCAGCAGGTGCTACATATATGCACATCATGCATGCATTGGCGAAAGTTAAGACTTTGTAATAATGGAGATATGAACAAATATATTCCCACATTGTTACAAAATAGTGCAGCTTAATTTTAGTTTTGGTGATTGAAGTTGACTTAATAAGTATATCGGTCAGACATAGGTAAAAACCGGTAATAGTCAGCAGATCAACAGTGCTATCAGAAACCGAAAGACTGCATACCGGAACTGCATTGCTGACCGGACTGCATGATACCGAACGTGCCACGCTGGACATATTCAAACATAATTGAGGCGCAACAAGTTGAAGACTTCTGCGAACAATTAATACAATGCTGGAAGCTAGAGCCAAGTTGAAGTCAAGTCAAGCTTAATAAGGAATAAAGCAGAGGCGCAACGCGAACTGCTGCGAAGACCTGGGTAAAGCTAATAAATGCTCTGTCCGGTACACAAGAGCTATCTACAACGGGCTTCAACTTCAAACCCAGCTATAAATAGAGGGGAAGCAAGCTGAAGACTCCAGGGCACTTTACTGAGCTTTCAAGAACGAGAGAATTAGCTCAAATCTTTCAAAGCAAAGAACATAACTTAGGTGTTGTCATCACTATACTATACCAGACCCGTAATGCTTTATTCACAAGGGACTGTAAAAAGCTCTTGAAAGAGACGGACTGTAAAAAGATCTCTAGTGGTGTCTAGTAGTTTAGTTAGCATAATATAGCCGTAAGGGTTGTATTGAGTCAGTCTAGCTGAGGAGGTTGTACGCAAAGGTTGTAAACCGAGACTCCTAGTGATACCTTCCTTGTGGGAAAGAAGGGGAGACATAAGAGAATTTGCTCTGAACTTCCAGAAACAAATTATGTGTTGCGCACACACACACACCACATCTCACATCCAGTCTTGCTTCAAAACCGACCGGTTCTTCTGCATGAGTCGCACACACTAATATCAAGCACCGGTATCTAACCTTAACCGGTTCAGAACCGAAAAAAATCTAACAAGTGTTTATTCACCCCCCTAAACACGTAAACCGATCATAACAATGAAGCTACAGAAACATGAGTCAAAACATCTAGACTAAGATAAAGAACGCACCAATCACTATGTTCGAGTTGTTACGCGTCTCCTCAGAGTCTTCTGTCATTTTAATGATGATGGAACATCTTTGTCGACCCTCAAAATTGCATTTTGAGCGTTGAATTTTTATCCGTCAAAAGCCTCTCTTATGCGAAGCAAGCAAGTGCGCAAGTTGATGGCAAAGGTGCAACTACGGCTAGACAGGAAAAAATAAAGACGTCCGATGAACCACTTCTCAATGCACATTATACATCTAGAGCAGTCATGCAGACAGATTGTTAACACGCAATACTTCCCATTCAACTCGCCATCAAGCGAAATTATTAAACCATTCAAAGCAAACTTACTAAAACTTTATATCATTGACATGGGTTTCATAAGGGATGTTCACATCATAACCTTCATCAGTTAATCTCACTGGAGAAATCACAACATCAATACTAAAGCATGGAAGAATATGATATCTAACATTTGTCTGTCAACACACCTCAAACTAATTAGGACATTGTCTCCAATGTTACTAAATTGAAGTAAAGAAAGAGTTTAAGTGATATTGCCCAGAATGATGCCTAGATCAACGAAATTACCCGCTAAATTAACGAATGTAGTTTTGATATTATGAGATCACTTTCTTAAATTAATGTATATACTTATATTTCTATAGCCGTTTGTTGGATACTCCAATTCCATACGCTGAAAACATGATATATATATATATATAATATCTAAATATATCGCATAAACACGTATAAATGAAATGCTGATGTGGCATATTGACGCCTTACATAACATTTTACGTGTCAATAAATTATATCGCGTCAATATGCCATATCGACATCCTAGATGTCGATTAATGGCGCATAGAAGGTGTTAATTAAGACGACATAACCTTAGATGTCGATGTGGGAAGTTGAAATGGCCCGAGTCGGTGCCATATCAACAGATGTAAGGTGCTTACTTAAGGTGCCACAAAATCCCCCCCCCCCCCCCCCCTCTCCTTCTCTCTCTCCCTCCCTCTCTCTATATATATATGAGCAATTTTGTGGCGCTCACGTTATGTGAGCACCTTATAGGGCACCTGTCGATGTGGCACTTATTCGTGGCATGTCGATGCCAAGATCAAGTTCGTGCACAACACACGTCACCTATTAATTAGCTGCAAAGAGAAGCCCCTTTGACTCTATTGGTTTATGGTCCTCATAAATCAAGTTCGTGCTCAACACACGTTACCTATTAATTAGGTGCAAAGAGAAGAAGAAGCCCCTTGACTAACAGCATTCAATGATTATTTAGACTTTTCATTAGTTTCTATTTATTTCCCATACGCATAAGATCAAGAACAAGTATAAAATTCATCGAAGAAAACAATTATTACTTATAAAATAATGAAACGGTTTAATCTTGTTGACGCTTCGTGCTTTGCACAAACAACTTATAAAATCGCAAGGATCAAGATCAACTAAATGATTTGATATGTATTTTCACCAGTATTTTCTTGATCCAAAACTAACACTTTCACAAATTAAAATATTTATATATACATATATATATATATTACATATTCCACCACAAATGTTATTCACAAGAAGCATGATCCTAAACCATCATAGGTAATTAGATTTTCTGCAAATCACATTAAATAAAATTTGACGGGTTTACGAATCGAGTATGTATTACTTAATATGTAAACTAAGAAAAAGTTAATAAATCATCCTTACAGATATTCGTGTAATAAGTTTCTCATGCACCCATTAAATGCAATGGATAAAGAAATATATCATTTATATATTTATATCTTAAAGGCTTTTCATTATTTTATTTCTAATAGAAACTGCCAAAAAGGATTAGTCGTTTTTGTCGCGCGCAGAAAAAGACTAGTTAATTAGTTTATAAATACATTTAAGGGTACGCACTAAGAGACGCTTCATGTAATAATAATAATAATCCGATGGAAAGCTCAATCAGTTAATAAATAATACAGAAACGGTATCAGCACACGCTATTTTCTATATGATAATATTTATTACAATCCTATCTGCCTTCATTGACATTGTGGTGCCACCTAACTTCGTATACCAAGTCCACCTTTCTCTAGCGACTCAGTCTCATACAGAGTAGAGTGTGTACATAAATAGAGTCGTCATTCATACATTAGTTAGACGAGACACAAGGTTCCCGAACATTAATACGCGCGCACATAATTCAAGGATGTCGCTGAGAGTTATGGAGTTATTAGTCATATGTTTAGGGTTTGTCTTATGGTCGTTTGTGATCCGTGCATGTGCCCGTGATGTGTTGATCGACCCGACCCGGTTGGAAATGTTTGTTGATGAAGTTGAAGTGATACCAAGAATTAAAGGTTTTGATTATGTCGACGGTTCGCCAGTTTCCAAGACATTACACATAGGAATGTTCGAAAAGAAATGGGTACGTTCGTCATTTATATATATATATATATAGAGAGGAATGATATGGTGCTCACCTGAGCACCTTACGGTGCCAAATCAGCATGTCACTTCAACATCAAATGTATTGTGGCATTAATCTACACATCTTAGGCGTCATAGATCGACACATATGATGCTGATGTGCCATGTTTACGTGGAGTATATCAAGGTCACGCAACAAGTGCCACATAAGATTTTTGTGGTACATCGACTTAACCGTGATATGATTTACGTATTATTGGAGACACAATGTTTCCACAAACCTTTCAAAATTTTGCTATTATTATATGTAATAATGTTAAAACTATAATAAAACACAAATCTTTCTTCCACGATATTATTTTGTTGTTTAAGTATGATTGTGCTTTTTCTTACGTTTGCACTTGATAATTGCATTTTTTATAATTATTTAAATTAAAATGAGATGTATCATTTTGCCTTCATGTGTAGCCGTTCTCTTACGTGTTTTTTTTTCATCACGTTTCGTCTTCATGTGTAGCCAATTTTTTTTCTTCTCTTTAAATCTAACCCATTGAAAGGCTGGTCACGAGGTAAAGAACCTAAAAACCTTTTAGGATCCGGTTTTATTATACAATGTTGAATAACTAACGTTTTTAAGAAGTTAAGGCAATACATGTATAATATATACTATATTAACTATTTCAGTTAGATTGTATTGTGTTATTAGGACGAAACTGCTCGGAGAAATATATTTTAATATAAATAAGATCCCATCTTTCGAGATTATCTATATATATTATGAGTTGATTGGGTTGCATGTCAGCATCGCACTTCCTATTGAGTGTGGGTGCAGGTGCTTTATTCCAAAACTTCTTTTGGTGTTACATAAAAATAGGGTACATTTTACTCTACAACGGAACACATTTTTTAACGCCATGTTGATGGAAATGGTAATCTATTTTAGAGTATTATATTCATCAATGCTTAGCGTTATAATTTTTATATATCTTTAAATTTTAGAAGTTATTTTACTTATTTAAACAATTTTATCTTAGTATAATAGTAAAAAATATAAATTGATATAAAAGTTATAGGGTCAATTCGAAATCAGGCCCCATTAAGGGTTTGATTTCGAATTCAGGCTCTATTTGAGAATTTTTTAGCTTAAAAGACCCATTTTGTGTGGTATAAAAAGGTGGTATGAAAGATATATGAACTCGTATAGAATGATCATTTTGTGTTCCAAACTTCCAACATACTGGTATGTCAGAGCAATGAAGTGGTACTGCAAAAAATAAACCGGTATCAGATGATCATAAACTGGTACCGGATTATGGTTTTGTGGTACAGAATTTCAACATACTGGTATGTAAGAGCAATGAAGTGGTACTGGCAGAGAATGGGTCCTTAAAACTAAATTTTTTGCCAAGGGTCTGAATCCTAAATGATAGTTATAGGGGGCCTGAAATGAAAATGCCCCAAAGTTATATCCTTTATTTGTTTATATTTCATTTTAATTAGTATAATAGTTTGCTAATTATAATCCAACTGATCTTAGTTATTAACTTTTATAATAATTGAATTATTAGCTATTAGAATATACTGTTGAATGCTTTAAATAACATGTCAATTATACAATTATTAATTTAATATATGAATAAAAGATTTATTTTGAAACATAAATAATAAATACTTATTTATGCATATTTATATTTAAGTTCTGTTGTTTTTATTTAATAAATTAAGTGGCAATATTAATGGAATATAATTTTGGTTTTAAAAAATAGAATTTGGCTTGAAGTAAAAACAAAGTAAATATAATATGGTTAATGGGTTGGATTAAATACAGTGTTGCAAAATTGTATTTTTGTGTAATATTGGTTTTTAGTGTTGAGATTGTAATGAAAATTTTGAAAAATAGTAAACATATATGAAAATCTTTCGCTTTTTTGTTTTTCTAAAAAAATATTACAGAAATTCCACCGAGACCTCCGAGCAACCACTGTCTTCGCCTACGGTACATCGATGAAAACCGCCACCGTCCCAGGCCCCACAATCGAAGCCATACACAAGATCCCCACTTACGTAAACTGGATGAACCATTTGCCTTCAAAGCACATACTGACATGGGATAAATCGATTCCCACGGCGAAGCCACCGAGAGGCGTGCCCACGGTAGTGCACCTCCATGGCGGCATAGTGGAGCCAGGCAGCGACGGCCACTCAACGTCGTGGTTCACAAACGGGTTCAAATATAAAGGAGAAACATGGGCTAAGGAAGTCTATGACTACAACAACGCTCAACACCCTGGGACTTTATGGTACCATGATCATGCGTTGGGTTTGACACGTGAGAACCTACTCGCTGGATTAACTGGTGCATACATCATACGAGATCCAACGGTTGAGGTATCTGCCTATATATTAATTTTTAAATTTATTACGATTACAGTAATCTCCTACAGGATATTGTCTTATCTACCCACTTCGGTTATTACCCAAGTAGGCTTAAAAGTTGATGTGACACCTTACATACTACCTTATCCATGTTGGAACACTTATAAGTTTTGTACACCGTGCCACCTGTCAAACTTTAAGCTAACTTGGGTTATTCCAAAGTTGGTAGATAATTAAAGGCCATTCTTGACTTCATCATTATTTCTTGAATTCCATATATATTCTAATTAGGTACGACTCGGACTACCTAGTGGTGACGAATACGACATTCCCCTGATAATTTCGGTCCGTGCATTTCTAAAAGACGGTTCGATATACATGAATGCCACGGGCAACATACCCAAAATACATCCTCATTGGCAACCCGAGTACTTCGGGGACGTACTGATTGTAAACGGAAAAGCGTGGCCTTACAAGGTTGTTCGAAGGCGAAAGTACCGATTTAGGATCATCAATGCCAGCAATGCTCGCTTCTACAACTTTTCATTGGACAACAACGATCTCTTATTCACGCACATTGGCTCCGATTCAACCTACCACAACAAACCAGTCGTGTTGAAAAACTTCCTACTAGCACCATCGGAGATTGCTGATGTCATAATTGATTTCTCCAAATCACGCTCGAATTCGGCTATATTGACAAACAACGCAAACTATCCTTTTCCCGACGGAGATACCGTCAACGAACTAAATAGCAAGGTGATGAAATTCGTGATAAAACCAGAGAACGTGGTGGACACATCGAGAGTTCCCAGTATGTTGTTCAATTACCCAAAGCCAGACCTTTCATTGGTATCAAAGGTCAGATACATCGCTTTGCTCGAGTATACGTATGGCCCCAATGACGAGCCAACACATTTATTGATCAATGGGAGGCGCTTTACTGATAAGGTGACTGAAACGCCTAAAGTGGGCACGACGGAGATTTGGAACGTGATTAATCTCACGGAGGATAATCACCCGTTGCATATTCATCTCGGACTATTTAGTACGTTGGATCAAACGGCGTTGCTAGACATTGACACGTTGAAGCAGTGCGTGAAGAAATACAAAGATGCAACGAAATGCAATTTGGAAAAGCATATAGCGAAGAACGCGAGGGTGGAAGTTCCTACGCATGAATCGGGCTGGAAAAATGTCTACAAAATGATGCCGACAAATTTGACGAGGATCGCGGTTAAGTTTTCTTACATTCATTCGAACGAGTCATATCCTTTTGACGCTACCAAGGAACCGGGTTACGTCTATCATTGCCATGTAAGTGATTTTAGATTATGCTCTATTTTAACTTATGATGTAGTATAATAGTGATTAAATGAATGCAGATTTTGGATCACGAGGACAACACGATGATGAGGCCCCTGAAGTTGGTTCACTGACGTTAATTGCTTTGGTGAATATAAACAACCCCAATGTTTCTCAAGATTGTTGTTATGTCATTGAAGTTATTTTGATAGTGTGAATTGTTAAAACCGTAGTTTCCCAGTGTACTTGTTATCGTTTATTCATAAGTGCTTGGAAATTAATTTTTCTCGTTTCGATCTTAAAGAAAGTGCACGAGGATGTTGTAATGTAATTGGATGGGCAACTTTGTTTATGTTAATTGTACTCGATGGGAATGTAAATGGATGGAGAACTTGCTTTATTACGTTTCTTATATGACTTGGTAGACCAATCATCAACTCAAAAGCTTTAGTTAAAACTACCAAATGAATATTTTATATCAAAATAATATGAGCAATATATATTATTATTTAATATAATGTACATATGTAGATCATTGTAATACTAACACATTTTTTCAGACCTTATATTTCATTAACCGAGTTCTGAATACAAAGGAGAAGCCAATGCTTGTGTAGGTGGAGAACAACCTTACTCGTTAGAACCTAGCATCTTGTCGAGTGCGACCCATCCGCTCGATGACGTAGATTGGTGTTGGATGAGGATCGATCATGTGTGAGACACTCAAGAGCTGGAATATAATGGGTTGTTCCTTAAGTCTCATTTGAGTTGATCATTTGATACAGCACTTCGATCTGGAACAAGATGGGTGAGCGTGAATTAATGATCTGTCTTCTTCCGCTATTCCCAATGCGAGATTCCCCGTGGCTTTAGCTCATCTGCCTCTTGACTTTGTTCGGTTCTCTCCAGATCTGCTTCCTGTTAGTATTGTGATCAAGAAGCCAACATTTATATTGTTGTGTTTTCTTTATTTTCACGAATTGAATGATTTATATCATTTTGTTCCTTGAGTAAATTAATTATTTATGGGTCATTTAAGTCGATGACTTAGATTGTAGAATTCCATATTGAAATAAATAATATTTACTCTAAATTATCCTTAATCTTGATATTTAGCATGGAACACTAATTATCATGTTTAAGATTAATGTGTGGATTAAATGATAGTTATATTCTACAAACTATTTGATAAAGAGTTATCAATTTAATCACACAGATATATAATGGAGATTATGATATCGGATAGACCCGAAATGAAACATATTATGGATTGTGTTTGTGTCATTAATGTTTCATACATGTCTTGAATTCTATAATATGAGATGTTCATTTTCCAACACTATAAATGCGTGTATGTTAGTATCGCTCAACGTTAGCCGTAAAAGGTGACTATACGGGTGGTATTACGACAGGCGTGACTAGTGCAGTGGATTACGTTCATCAAGAATATTTTGTCCCTCATATTTTAGAGTGATAATATCCACGGGCCCCTTGATAAAGGTGATATCGTAATGCATGCAATGTGATTAAGAGTAATCATATTTACGATAAACTTTTGGAATCAAGAAATAAATAAGTTGCGAGGATGACACATTCCTACCTTGAACTTATTTAGGATATTATGTGACAAGGAATTGACACGGGCAGTTACTGTTAGGAATCGGTGCACATAATCATGTATTACACGCAGCGGAAAATTAAAATTTTTATATCAACATATCAACCGATTCCGACAGGATCCATGCGAATTAAAGCTTAACCAGTTTATAGAGATATACCTGTTCTTTCTTCGAGATGAGCGATGTTTGATAATACCAAAAGTATGGTACCTCTACCGATATCCACCAGGAACTCGATCAAATAATCGTCCTTTCTTTAGCTAGAAATACTCGGATGATCGAACTTGATTCACGAACACATAAAACTCATTTTATGTCTTTTGTAAGATACACGTGAGAACTCACAATATGGATAATTAGATGCATGTATTCTTTGAAGGCTACGGCCCTTTTATATCTCCATGCTTCATCTTATTATTGGATAATATATCATTAAAAATAGAATCAATCATTGCCTTGTATTATCCCATAATATAAGCAATAAGATATCATTCATTAAATGGAATGGATCATTGCCTTGTATTATCCCACAATTTAAGCAATGACGTATTATTCTATATCAATGATGCCCCTTTCCATGTATAATCGATTCTTACAACCTTTTATCAATGAATAGATACTAAAATATATCACATATATTTTTCTGTATATCACGTATATATATCTATCATTATCCATTTGAATCTTGTCTAATTTTGTATTATATGATAAACAAATAAATTATCTCATAGTTAATTTATCATCATATTTACATCTCCATGTAACACACAAAATTAGTTTCTTTGATCTTTTCTTTTCGGTGTGACCCAGTAGGATCCATGTCACGTTGGCAATAGAATTAGATCTCATTCTAATTCTATAAGTCATAAGTGGTACCTAGCAAATACATTAAGATTACCCAAGTGACATAGATAATAAGTATCTCAAATACGAATCATCATCCTTAAGCAGTAACTGCCCGTGTCAATTCCTTGTCACATAATATCCTAAATAAGTTCGAGGTAGGTATGTGTCATCCTCGCAACTTATTTATTTCTTGATTCCAAAAGTTCTATCGTAAATATGATTACTCTTAATCATATTGCATGCATTACGATATCACCTTTATCAAGGGGCCCGCGGATATTATCACTCATAAAATTGAGGGACAAAATATTCTTGATGAACATAATCCACTACACTGGTCACGCCTGTCGTAATACCACCCGTATAGTTACCTTTTACGGCTAACATTGAGCGATACTAACAGACAAGCATTTCTAGTGTTGAAAAATGAACATCTCATATTATAGAATTCAAGACACGTATGAAACATTAATGACACAAACACAATCCATAGTATGTTTCATTTCAGGTCTATCCGATACATAATCTCCATTATATATCTGTATGATTAAATTGATAACTCTTTATCAAATAGTTTGTAGAACATAACTATCATATAATCCACACATTAATCTTAAACATGATAATTAGTGTTCCATGCTAAATATCAAGATTAAGGATAATTTAGAGTAAATATTATTTATTCCAATATGGAATTCTACAATCTAAGTCATCGACTTAAATGATCCATAAATAATTAATTTACTGAAGGAACAAAATGATATAAATCATTCAATTCGTGAAAATAAAGAAAACGCAACAATATAAATGTTGGCTTCTTGATCACAATACTAACAATCTCCCACTTGATCTAAAGCCAAACCAAACATCTCTATGCATGTAGCAATAAACAAGGGTCCTCAGAATAATCGTATAATTCAAAGCCAATTTCCATCGTATCTAATACCCATAGATTCACTATGAGAAGTGTGCTTGGCTTGAGGTAAAGGTTTTGTCAGTGGGTCGGCTGTGTTGCCGGCGGAATCAACTCTGCAAACCTTCACATCACCTCTATCAACGATTTCTCGTATTAAGTGATAACGACGCAGAACATGTTTGGATCTTTGGTGTGACCTAGGCTCTTTCGCTTGAGCAATAGCTCCATTGTTGTCACAATACAACTCAACTGGGCCATCAATACTAGGAACTACACCAAGCTCAGTTACGAACTTTCTTATCCAACATCCCTCTTTAGCCGCTTCAGAAGCAGCTATGTATTCTGCCTCAGTAGTGGAATCTGCTGTTGTTTCCTGTTTGGAACTCTTCCAACTAACAGCACCTCCATTGAGCAGAAATACATATCCTGATTGCGATCTCATATCATCATGGTCGGTTTGAAAACTGGCATCAGTGTAACCTTTTACAACGAGCTAAGGTTCACCACCATAAACAAGGAACATATCCTTAGTCCTTTTCAGGTACTTGAGGATATTTTTAACTGCACGCCAATGTGCTATGCCCGGAGTTGCCTGATATCTACTTGTCACACTAAGCGCGTATGACACGTCATGGCGAGTGCATATCATGGCGTACATGATAGATCCAATTGCCGAAGCATATGGAACCTTACTCATCTCATTCAGCTCATCAGGTGTTTTAGGACACCGAGTCTTGCTTAAATGTATACCATGTGACATAGGTATGAAACCTTTCTTGCAATCTTGCATAGAAAACCGTTTCAAGACCTTTTCAATATATGCACTTTGACTCAATCCTATGAGTCTCTTAGATCTATCTCTATAGATCTTGATGCCCAAAATATAAGCAGCATCGCCCAAATCCTTCATCGAGAACACTTTCATTAACGAGGATTTGACAAACTCCAGTGATGGAATATCATTACCGATAAGAAGTATGTCATCTACATACAGTACTAGAAAAACTATTGCGCTCCCACTAGTTCTCTTGTATACACAAGGTTCCTCTTCGCATTTGATAAAATCAAACATTTTGATCTCTTTATCGAAGCGTTTGTTCCAACTTCGTGATGCTTGATTCAACCCATAAATGGATTTCTGAAGCTTGCATACCTTCCTAGCATTCAATGGATCTACAAAACCTTCTGGTTGTGTCATGTACACATCTTCCTCTAAATCACCATTTAGAAATGCAGTTTTAACATCCATTTGCCATATTTCATAGTCGTGAAATGCGGCAATTGCTAGAAGGATCCGAATCGACTTAAACATAACGACTGGTGAGAAAGTTTCGTCATAGTCAACTCCTTGAACTTGTTTGAAACCTTTCGCTACCAGTCGTGCCTTGTATGTAGTCAGATTACCGTCCATGTCTGTCTTCCTTTTGAAAACCCATTTGTTTTCAATGGCTTTTACACCATCAGGAAGGTCGACTAAGTTCCAAACTTGATTGTCGTACATGGACTGCATCTCGGATTTCATGGCTCCTAGCCACTCATCAAAGTCAGGCCTGCCTAATGCTTCTTTATAAGTCATTGGGTCATCGGTATCTAATACCAACATCTCATGTAGTCCCATGAACCTCGCAGGCATTCGGACTATCCGTGCTAACCTACGTAAAGGTTGTTCCTCCGGCAGAACCTCCTCCACAACAATTTGTGGTTGTTCAACATCGACTGATGTCGTATCAGCTTGAGGCAAAACTTGAGCCTCTTCCGCAACTTGTTGCAGAATTGGCTCTTCTTGCCTCGTGCTGGTGGAGACTATCATGGGCTGAGATACATGATAACCCATAACCATATCATCTTGTAGTGTCCCTTGAATTTCTTCAAGTCTAACGCTACTATCGTTGCTTTTTCGTGCGAGAAACTCTTTCTCCAAGAAAACGCCATGTCGAGCAACAAACACTTTGTTCTCCGACTTATGATAGAAATAATATCCTTTTGTTTCTTTAGGATATCCTACAAAGAAGCATTTATCTGATCTGGGGCCAAGTTTATCAACCATCAACCTTTTGACGTAAACTTCGCAACCCCAAATTTTCAGAAATGTCACATTTGGTACCTTACCAAACCACATCTCATATGGTGTCTTTTCTACAGACTTAGAGGGAACTCGGTTCATTGTGAATGCAGCAGTTTCAAGCGCATAACCCCAAAAGGAAAGAGAAAGTTCAGCTTGACTCATCATAGATCGAACCATGTCTAACAAGGTTCTGTTCCGCCTTTCAGAAACACCATTCCATTGCGGCGTTCCAGGAGGAGTCAACTGTGAAACAATTCCACATTCTTTAAGATAAGCACCAAACTCTATGCTCAAATATTCACCTCCACGGTCGGACCGTAAGGCTTTTATTTTCTTATTGAGCTGGTTCTCAACTTCATTCTTGAATTCTTTGAACTTTTCAAATGATTCAGATTTGTGTCTCATCAAGTAGACATAACCGTATCTACTGAAATCATCAGTAAATGTAATGAAGTATTGATAACCTCCCCGAGCATTAGTCGTCATCGGACCACATACATCACTATGTATCAGTCCTAGTAGGTCATTTACCCTTTCGCCTCTCTTGGTGAAAGGCGCTTTAATCATCTTTTCGAGCAAACAAGATTCGCACGTCTCAATTGATTCTAAATCAAATTGACCAAGAAGTCCCACTTCTTGTAATTTCTTAATGCGTCTCTCATTTATATGACCTAGGCGACAATGCCACATAAGAGTCATACTCTCATGAGAAATCTTGGATCTTTTGTTATTGACATTTAAAACTTGTTTTTCCATCTCAAGCAAGTATAGACCATTCTTCTCATAAGAACATCCATAAAATATATCATTCTTATAAAATGAAAAACAACCATTCTTAATGGTGAAATAAAAATCATCCATGTCCAAACATGAAATAGAAATAATATTTCTAGAGATAGATGGAACATAATGAACACTTTTCAGTTCTAAAACAAGTCCACTTGGCAAAGACACATCTATGCATCCAATAGCAACAGCTGCAACACTTGCACCATTCCCGACACGTAGTTGTACTTCGCCTTTTCTTAGCATCCTCTTATTCTTTAGTGCCCGCATATTCGAACAAATATGAGCGCACGATCCGGTATCAAATACCCATTCAGAATCAGAAGTAGCAATGTTAACTTCAATAACAAATATACCTGAAACGGTTGGAACCTTTCCATTTTTCAAGTCATCAAGATACTTGGGACAATTTCTCTTCCAGTGCCCAACGCCTTTACAGTAAAAGCACTCAGCAGTAGCAGCAACCTTGACCTTGGGAGCGCTCGAAGCGACAACCTTAGCCTTATTTTTACCAACATTTGGCTTGCCTTTTATTTGGCGCTTGAATTTGTCTTTCTTAATCTTTTTCCCACCTGCATGAATTGCGAGCACATGAGGAACTCCTTTCTTCATGTCAAGTTCAGCAGTTTTCAGCATCCCATGGATCTCATCCAAGCTCTTGTCCATTCCATGCATATGATAGTTCATGATGAACGATGAATAGCTGGGAGGAAGAGAGTTGAAAATAATATCTGTGGCCAACTCTTTGCCCACAGGAGCTTCAAGTTTTTCCAACTGTTGCACATAACTCAACATCTTGAGCATGTGATCACCAACAGAGTTACCCTCAGACATCTTACATGCCAGCAGAGCTCTAGTCACATTATACCTCTCAGCACGTGCGTGCTCTTGAAACATTTTCTTGAGCTGCTCCATGATATCGTACGACGTGCTCAACTCGAATCGCTTCTGCAATTCGGGTGCTATCGTTGCCACAATCAGACATTGTACATCGATCTCATCGGAACAATGTCGGTCGTACTCATCGACTTCTTCAACACTTGAATTAGCATCGGGATCTTTGGGAATGGGTGTATTAATTACATATTCCTTACGCTCTTGCCTAAGAACGATTCTTAGGTTACGGTACCAATCAATAAAATTGGTCCCATTAGAGCTCAATTTGTCCTTGTCCAAAAGCGAACGCAACGACAATGCTTGTGCTGCCATTATCTACGTCACAAAAGAAAAAGGTTTCAGTTATTTTCACGTAACTGTTTTATTCAGATAATAAAACTCCCACTACAATTTAATGCCCCATAGTAGTAGGTCCAAGATCCATATTTTCACTAAGAATAAGCCAGCGGCGACATGAAACTTTATCTTAGCTATTTTAGGTAAGCAACACCTTGCTAATCAAATCATATTTGACTCTCGGTTTTGTCAACATCGTATATTAACAAAACTTCTCCCCAAGACCCAAAACGGTTTTGGTCTCTTGATAAGCAAACTCATTCTATATGATACGGCATGTCGGACATACCCCGCGACTCTTAATGATTAAATACGGTGCCTACTGAGTAGGTCCCACCAATATTCTTTCAAAATTCGGCGCGGATAGAATAGTAAGGGAGTAGACTTAATTTTTAAAAGGAGCTCGGATTCATCAATCGTATTAACGAACCTTTAAATCATTTCCAGATTTAAAAAAAAATTGCAATATTATCCAGATAATATTTTAACGCAAATATGCAAATTATCAAATAATCTTGCATAATATATGAGATAGATAAATCTGAACTACCAATCATCATATGATATTGCATAAAGCAACCAAGATTTATTATTATAAAACTATCATGATAGCATGCTAAAAGCCAAATGATATTACATCGCATGAAATACCTATCAAGTAAGCAATCCGTAGCCAAACTAAGGCACATGGGCGATTTTCATATAGATCATGTTGAGTCATGAGATTGTTATTATTGTACATATGCACTTTTGTTCCACTGAGTACACATCGAACCAAACAATTTTAAAAGACTATATGCATCGAAACAGCATCATGTTATCTAAGCATATCTGAATATTTTAAGCAAATCAGCATCGACCATCATATGGTATTACACTGGTGCCGTATGATTGCATCTATATACAAATATCTTATGCATATATCTTCCTTAGAATACTCGCAACACGCAATCAGATTAATCTAAACATGCTTATCCCAGAACAAATTAAGCAACGCAAGAAGGCTCTGATACCATTGTTAGGAATCGGTGCACATAATCATGTATTACACGCAGCGGAAAATTAAAATTTTTATATCAACATATCAACCGATTCCGACAGGATCCATGCGAATTAAAGCTTAACCAGTTTATAGAGATATACCTGTTCTTTCTTCGAGATGAGCGATGTTTGATAATACCAAAAGTATGGTACCTCTACCGATATCCACCAGGAACTCGATCAAAGAATCGTCCTTTCTTTAGCTAGAAATACTCGGATGATCGAACTTGATTCACGAACACATAAAACTCATTTTATGTCTTTTGTAAGATACACGTGAGAACTCACAATATGGATAATTAGATGCATGTATTCTTTGAAGGCTACGGCCCTTTTATATCTCCATGCTTCATCTTATTATTGGATAATATATCATTAAAAATAGAATCAATCATTGCCTTGTATTATCCCATAATATAAGCAATAAGATATCATTCATTAAATGGAATGGATCATTGCCTTGTATTATCCCATAATTTAAGCAATGACGTATTATTCTATATCAATGATGCCCCTTTCCATGTATAATCGATTCTTACAACCTTTTATCAATGAATAGATACTAAAATATATCACATATATTTTTCTGTATATCACGTATATATATCTATCATTATCCATTTGAATCTTGTCTAATTTTGTATTATATGATAAACAAATAAATTATCTCATAGTTAATTTATCATCATATTTACATTTCCATGTAACACACAAAATTAGTTTCTTTGATCTTTTCTTTTCGGTGTGACCCAGTAGGATCCATGTCACGTTGGCAATAGAATTAGATCTCATTCTAATTCTATAAATCATAAGTGGTACCTAGCAAATACATTAAGATTACCCAAGTGACATAGATAATAAGTATCTCAAATACGAATCATCATCCTTAAGCAGTAACTGCCCGTGTCAATTCCTTGTCACATAATATCCTAAATAAGTTCGAGGTAGGTATGTGTCATCCTCGCAACTTATTTATTTCTTGATTCCAAAAGTTCTATCGTAAATATGATTACTCTTAATCATATTGCATGCATTACGATATCACCTTTATCAAGGGGCCCGCGGATATTATCACTCATAAAATTGAGGGACAAAATATTCTTGATGAACATAATCCACTACACTGGTCACGCCTGTCGTAATACCACCCGTATAGTTACCTTTTACGGCTAACGTTGAGCGATACTAACAGACAAGCATTTCTAGTGTTGAAAAATGAACATCTCATATTATAGAATTCAAGACACGTATGAAACATTAATGACACAAACACAATCCATAGTATGTTTCATTTCAGGTCTATCCGATACATAATCTCCATTATATATCTGTATGATTAAATTGATAACTCTTTATCAAATAGTTTGTAGAACATAACTATCATATAATCCACACATTAATCTTAAACATGATAATTAGTTTTCCATGCTAAATATCAAGATTAAGGATAATTTAGGGTAAATATTATTTATTCTAATATGGAATTCTACAATCTAAGTCATCGACTTAAATGATCCATAAATAATTAATTTACTCAAGGAACAAAATGATATAAATCATTCAATTCGTGAAAATAAAGAAAACGCAACAATATAAATGTTGGCTTCTTGATCACAATACTAACAGTTACTGCTTAAGGATGATGATTCGTATTTGAGATACTTATTATCTATGTCACTTGGGTAGTCTTAACGTATTTGCTAGATACCGCTTATGATTTATAGAATTAGAATTGGATCTAATTCTATTGCCACGTGACATGGATCCTACTGGGTCACACCGAAAAGAAAAAGATCAAAGAGATTAAATTTTGTATGTTACATGGAGATGTAAATATGATGACAAATTAATTATAATATAATTTATTCGATTATCATATGATACAAAAAATAAATAAGATTCATATATATGATATGAGTTTATAATAAATATATATTTGATATATATTTTAACATTCACTTATAGATGGAAAGGATTTAGTTGGAGGAAATCGGCTTCCACAAATTATGCAATTAAACAAGTAAGGAAAATTACCATTTTTTTTAATTGAGATCTTAGTGTATCACACGTTACCTTGCATCCATTATATAATATATGGATAATTGCTATAATTATGGAATAGCATCGCATTGTACATTGTCCTTAATTGGTTAATTCCTATGATTATGGTATAATGATCTTTGATTAACATAGAAAAGGCATAATGGGGAATCTTATCCAACCATGAGATGGGATGGATAAATATCAGCCGAGACCTTCAATAATTGTGTGCCTTATATACATCTATGAGCTTCTGAGCGTTCACGTGAGAAAGAAAAAGGTGTTTTTCGGTTCTTTGCGTGTTAGTGAATTAAGATACATTGTCCGAGTATTTTCTAGCCGGAGAAAGGGCGATTCTTTGATCGAGTTCTTGGTGGATATCGGTAAAGGTACCATACTTTTGGTATTATCAAACATCGCTCATCTCGAAGAAAGAACAGGTATCTCTATAAATTAGTTAAACTTTAATTCGCATGGATCCTGTCGGAATCGGTTGATATGTTGATATAAAAATTTTAATTTTCCGCTGCGTGTAATACATGATTATGTGCACCGATTCCTTACAGTGGTATCAGAGCTTTCTTGCGTTGCTTAGCTTGTTCTGGGATAAGCATGTTTTATTAATAAATTTATTCACATGAATAATGTGATTGCAATGTTCAAAGCGTTGTATATATGCATAGATGCAATCATATATGCCAACAGTGTAATATCATATTCATATGATGGTCGATGTTGATTTACATAAAATATTCAGATATGAGCAGATATCATGATGCAGTATAGTCTCATCTTACGCCATTATTTGTTTCGATGTGTACTCAGTGACAAAAGTGCATTTGTAAAATAATTGCAATCACACGCCAATGTGGTACATGCTGTCTAGTGTACATGATGTGATGTTTCCATAAGTGTTCATCATTATAATAATATTCAGAATATTATATGCATCTGGGCAATCATATGGCCAACATGTAATTTCATATGCTTATACCGAATGCTTGCATCGTGTATTACGTGAGTTTTGCATTAAGTATTTGCCTATATATACATGTATCTGTATTATCATCATATTGGATATGATTTGGAAAGAACAGCAATATGATCGATCGTGAGTTGAGATGAGCCCATGTGCATATGCTAGATTATTAGATGATTTGCATCTCCAATGTGTTAGAGTATTATTATTTGAATAATATCGCATCATATTTAAATTAGGAAATGATTTAAATATTTGTTAATATGATTGACGATTTTTAGTCCCCTTTTAAAATTAAGTTTACTCCCTTGCTATTCTATCCGCGCCGAATTTAGAAAGAATATTGGTGGGACCTGCTCAGTAGGCACCGTGTTCAATCCTTAAGAGTCGTGGGGTATGTCCGACATGCCGTATCAAATAGAATGAGTTTGCTTATCAAGAGACCAAAACCGTTTTGGGTCTTGGGGAGAAGTTTTGTTGATATACGATGTTAACAAAACCAAGAGTCAAATGTGATTTGATTCGCAAGGTGTTGCTTACCTAAGATAACTAAGATAAAGTTTCATGCCGACGCTGGCTTAGTCTTAGTGAATATATGGATCTTGGACCTACTACTATGGGGCATTAAATTGTAGTGGGAGTTTTATTTTGTGAATAAAACATTTACGTGAAAATAACTGAAACCTTTTTCCTCTGTGACGTAGATAATGGCAGCACAAGCATTGTCGTTGCGTTCGCTTTTGGACAAGGACAAATTGAGCTCTAATGGGACCAATTTTATTGATTGGTACCGTAACCTAAGAATCGTTCTTAGGCAAGAGCGCAAGGAATATGTAATTAATACGCCCATTCCCGAAGATCCCAACGCTAATTCAAGTGTTGAAGAGGTCGATGAGTACGACCGACATTGTTCCGATGAGATCGATGTACAATGTCTGATTGTGGCGACGATAGCACCCGAATTGCAGAAGCGATTCGAGTTGAGCACGTCGTACAATATCATGGAGCAGCTCAAGAAAATGTTTCAAGAGCATGCACGTGCTGAGAGGTATAATGTGACTAGAGCTTTGCTGGCATGTAAGTTGTCTGAGGGTAGCTCTGTTGGTGATCACATGCTCAAGATGTTGAGTTATGTGGAACAGTTGGAGAAACTTGAAGGTCCTGTGGGCAAAGAGTTGGCCACAGACATTATTTTCAACTCTCTTCCAGCTATTCATTGTTCATCATGAACTATCATATGCATGGAATGGACAAGAGCTTGGATGAGATCCATGGGATGCTGAAAACTGCTGAACTTGACATGAAGAAAGGAGTTCCTCATGTGCTCGCAATTCATGCAGGTGGGAAAAAGATTAAGAAAGATAAATTCAAGCGCCAAATAAAAGGCAAGCCAAATGTTGGTAAAAATAAGGCTAAAGTTGTCGCTTCGAGCGCTCCCAAGGTCAAGGTTGCTGCTACTGCTGAGTGCTTTTACTGTAAAGGCATTGGGCACTGGAAGAGAAATTGTCCCAAGTATCTTGATGACTTGAAAAATGGAAAGGTTCCAACCGTTTCAGGTATATTTGTTATTGAAGTTAATATTGCTACTTCTGATTCTGAATGAGTATTTGATACCGGATCGTGCGCTCATATTTGTTCGAATATGCAGTCACTAAAGAATAAGAGGATGCTAAGAAAAGGCGAAGTACAACTACGTGTCGGGAATGGTGCAAGTGTTGCAGCTGTTGCTATTGGATGCATAGATGTCTCTTTGCCGAGTGGACTTATTTTAGAACTGAAAAATGTTCATTATGTTCCATCTATCTCAAGAAATATTATTTCTATTTCATGTTTAGACATGGATGATTATTATTTTACCATTAAGAATGGTTGCTTTTCATTTTATAAAAATAATTTGTTTTATGGATGTTCTTATGAGAAGAATGGTCTATATTTGCTTGAGATGGAAAAACAAGTTTTAAATATCAATAACAAAATATCCAAGATTTCTCATGAGAGTATGACTCTTATGTGGCATTGTCGTCTAGGTCATATAAATGAGAGACGCATTAAGAAATTACAAGAAGTGGGACTTCTTGGTCAATTTGATTTGGAATCAATTGAGACATGCGAATCTTGTTTGCTCGGGAAGATGATTAAAGCGCCTTTCACTAAAAGAGGCGAAAGGGTAAATGACCTACTAGGACTAATACATAGTGATGTATGTGGTCCGATGACGACTAATGCTCGGGGAGGTTATCAATACTTCATTACGTTTACTGATGATTTCAGTAGATACGGTTATGTCTACTTGATGAGACACAAATCTGAATCATTTGAAAAGTTTAAAGAATTCAATAATGAAGTAGAGAACCAGCTCAACAAGAAAATAAAAACCTTACGGTCATACCGTGGAGGTGAATATTTGAGCATAGAGTTCGGTGCTTATCTTAAAGAATGTGGAATCGTTTCACAGTTGACTCCTCCTGGAACGCCACAATGGAATGGTGTTTCTGAAAGGCGGAATAGAACCTTGTTGGACATGGTTCGATCTATGATGAGTCAGACTGAACTTTCTCTTTCCTTTTGGGGCTATGCTCTTGAAACTGCTGCATTCACACTGAACCGAGTTCCCTCTAAGTCTGTAGAAAAGACACCATATGAGATGTGGTTTGGTAAGGTACCAAATGTGACTTTTCTGAAAATTTGGGGTTGCGAAGTTTACGTCAAAAGGTTGATGGTTGATAAACTTGGCCCTAGATCAGATAAATGCTTCTTTGTAGGATATCCTAAAGAAACCAAAGGATATTATTTCTATCACAAGTCGGAGAACAAAGTGTTTGTTGCTCGACATGGCGTTTTCTTGGAGAAAGAGTTTCTCACACGAAAAGGCAACGATAGTAGCGTTAGACTTGAAGAAATTCAAGGGACACTACAAGATGATATGGTTATGGGTTATCATGTGTCCCAACCCATGATAGTCTCCACCAGCACGAGGCAAGAAGAGCCAATTTCGCAACAAGTTGCGGAAGAGGCTCAAGTATTGCCTCAAGCTGATTCGACATCAGTCGAAGTCGAACAACCACAAATTGTTGTGGAGGAGGTTCAGCCGGAGGAACAACCTTTACGTAGGTCAACACGGATAGTCCGATGCCTCGAGGTTTTTGGGACTACATGAGATATTGGTATTAGCTACTGAGGACCCAATGACTTATAAAGAAGCATTAGACAGACCTGACTTTGATGAGTGGCTAGGAGCCATGAAATCCGAGATGCAGTCCATGTACGACAATCAAGTTTGGAACTTAGTCGATCTTTCCGATGGTGTAAAAGCCATTGAAAACAAATGGGTGTTCAAAAGGAAGACAGACATGGACGGTAATCTGACTACATACAAGGCACGACTGGTAGCGAAAGGTTTCAAACAAGTTCAAGGAGTTGACTATGATGAAACTTTCTCACCAGTCGTTATGTTTAAGTCGATTCGGATCCTTCTAGCAATTGCCGCATTTCACGACTATGAAATATGGCAAATGGATGTTAAAACTGCATTTCTAAATGGTGATTTAGAGGAAGATGTGTACATGACACAATCAGAAGGTTTTGTAGATCCATTGAATGCTAGGAAGGTATGCAAGCTTCAGAAATCCATTTATGGGTTGAAGCAAGCATCATGAAGTTGGAACAAACGCTTCGATAAAGAGATCAAAATGTTTGATTTTATCAAATGCGAAGAGGAACCTTGTGTATACAAGAGAACTAGTGGGAGTGCAATAGTTTTTCTAGTACTGTATGTAGATGACATACTTCTTATCGGCAATGATATTCCATCACTGGAGTTTGTCAAGTCCTCGTTAATGAAAGTGTTCTCGATGAAGGATTTGGGCGATGCTGCTTATATTTTGGGCATCAAGATCTATAGAGATAGATCCAAGAGACTCATAGGATTGAGTCAAAGTGCATATATTGAAAAGGTCTTGAAACGGTTTTCTATGCAAGATTGCAAGAAAGGTTTCATACCTATGTCACATGGTATACATTTAAGCAAGAATCAGTGTCCTAAAACACCTGATGAGCTGAATGAGATGAGTAGGGTTCCATATGCTTCGGCAATTGGATCTATCATGTACGCCATGATATGCACTCGCCCTGACGTGTCATACGCGCTTAGTGTGACAAGTAGATATCAGGCAATTCCGGGCATAGCACATTGGCGTGCAGTTAAAAATATCCTCAAGTACCTGAAAAGGACTAAGGATATGTTCCTTGTTTATGGTGGTGAACCTGAGCTCGTTGTAAAATGTTACACTGATGCTAGTTTTCAAACGGACCATGATGATATGAGATAGCAATCAGGATATGTTTTTCTGCTCAATGGAGGTGCTGTTAGTTGGAAGAGTTCCAAATAGGAAACAACAGCAGATTCCACTACTGAGGCAGAATACATAGCTGCTTCTGAAGCGGCTAAAAAGGGATGTTGGATAAGAAAGTTCGTAACTGAACTTGGCGTAGTTCCTAGTATTAATGGCCCAGTTGAGTTGTATTGTGACAACAATGGAGCCATTGCTCAGGCGAAAGAGCCTAGGTCACACCAAAGATCCAAACATGTTCTACGTCGTTATCACTTAATACGAGAAATCGTTGATAGAGGTGATGTGAAGGTTTGCAGAGTTGATTCCGCCGGCAACACAGCTGACCCACTGACAAAACCTTTACCTCAAGCCAAGCACACTTCTCATAGTGAATCTATGGGTATTAGATACGATGGAAATTGGCTTTGAATTATATGATTATTCTGAGGACCCTTGTTTATTGCTACATGCATAGAAATGTTTGGTTTGGCTTTAGATCAAGTGGGAGATTGTTAGTATTGTGATCAAGAAGCCAACATTTATATTGTTGTGTTTTCTTTATTTTCACGAATTGAATGATTTATATCATTTTGTTCCTTGAGTAAATTAATTATTTATGGGTCATTTAAGTCGATGACTTAGATTGTAGAATTCCATATTGAAATAAATAATATTTACTCTAAATTATCCTTAATCTTGATATTTAGCATGGAACACTAATTATCATGTTTAAGATTAATGTGTGGATTAAATGATAGTTATATTCTACAAACTATTTGATAAAGAGTTATTAATTTAATCACACAGATATATAATGGAGATTATGATATCGGATAGACCCGAAATGAAACATATTATGGATTGTGTTTGTGTCATTAATGTTTCATACATGTCTTGAATTCTATAATATGAGATGTTCATTTTCCAACACTAGAAATGCGTGTATGTTAGTATCGCTCAACGTTAGCCGTAAAAGGTGACTATACGGGTGGTATTACGACAGGCGTGACTAGTGCAGTTACGTTCATCAAGAATATTTTGTCCCTCATATTTTAGAGTGATAATATCCACGGGCCCCTTGATAAAGGTGATATCGTAATGCATGCAATGTGATTAAGAGTAATCATATTTACGATAAACTTTTGGAATCAAGAAATAAATAAGTTGCGAGGATGACACATTCCTACCTTGAACTTATTTAGGATATTATGTGACAAGGAATTGCACGGGCAGTTACTGCTTAAGGATGATGATTCGTATTTGAGATACTTATTATCTATGTCACTTGGGTAGTCTTAACGTATTTGCTAGATACCGCTTATGATTTATAGAATTAGAATTGGATCTAATTCTATTGCCACGTGACATGGATCCTACTGGGTCACACCGAAAAGAAAAAGATCAAAGAGATTAAATTTGTATGTTACATGGAGATGTAAATATGATGACAAATTAATTATAATATAATTTATTTGATTATCATATGATACAAAAAATAAATAAGATTCATATATATGATATGAGTTTATAATAAATATATATTTGATATATATTTTAACATTCACTTATAGATGGAAAGGATTTAGTTGGAGGAAATCGGCTTCCACAAATTATGCAATTAAACATGTAAGGAAAATTACAATTTTTTTAATTGAGATCTTAGTGTATCACACGTTACCTTGCATCCATTATATAATATATGGATAATTGCTATAATTATGGAATAGCATCGCATTGTACATTGTCCTTAATTGGTTAATTCCTATGATTATGGTATAATGATCTTTGATTAACATAGAAAAGGCATAATGGGGAATCTTATCCAACCATGAGATGGGATGGATAAATATCAGCCGAGACCTTCAATAATTGTGTGCCTTATATACATCTATGAGCTTCTGAGCGTTCACGTGAGAAAGAAAAAGGTGTTTTTCGGTTCTTTGCGTGTTAGTGAATTAAGATACATTGTCCGAGTATTTTCTAGCCGGAGAAAGGGCGATTCTTTGATCGAGTTCTTGGTGGATATCGGTAGAGGTACCATACTTTTGGTATTATCAAACATCGCTCATCTCGAAGAAAGAACAGGTATATCTCTATAAATTAGTTAAACTTTAATTCGCATGGATCCTGTCGGAATCGGTTGATATGTTGATATAAAAATTTTAATTTTCCGCTGCGTGTAATACATGATTATGTGCACCGATTCCTTACACTTCCTTACGTCTTCAAAGAAGGGCACTATGATTCGAGTGTTCACCCAAGGCGTTTCGATTTGGACGGTCCCATTTGTTAGTCTTCGGGGCATCCACGAGCCGACGATACAAGTTTTCTTCAGCTGAGGTTTGTACTTCGATGGCTAAAAGACGAGAGATTAAAATATCGTGAAGCTGGGCTATTGGTATGGTGTAAGGGTTTATGTGTGAGGGAGATGGAGATGGATTATAGGTTGGGTTGGTGTTGAAGTTGTTGGGTTACCTGGTGTATTCCGGAGATGTCACGTCCCCCGATACGGTGCGGAACAAAAACTTCCCGGGTTTCCCGATTGCCCTCGTAGCTCGGATCGGAATAGTAATAGATATTGACACGTAATAGGGCAGGTCGAACCCGTAGAGAATTATCAGTTGAAACGAGTGGCAGCTCCTCGTCCTTTTCTTGATGGTGGGTTAAGCTAGATCGTCACGCCGACCTTGCGGTGCACCACGGAGTCAATCCTCTAAAGATGGCTAGAGAGAATTCATTTGTCGCGTGGGAGAAAGGTGTGTGCGTTATGTGTGTCTTGCCTCTTCTTCTTTTTCGAAAATTTTAGCTCTTTTATGCTAGTATGGACCACGGAAATTTTGTCTATCTAAAGGCTTGGATTTCGATTTCTAAATCCTTAAAGTATGAGTGACTTTTGCCACATTTATCTCTCTCTTTTGAATTCAAAATCCAGTCAAGGAAACATACTATAAATAGATTACTAAGTTTGATATTTAAATCAAATAAACTATCTTTAAATATGGAATCAAATTCAAATTTTTATACTATATAATTTTCGAAATTTCTAATCCAATTAAATAATATTCCGAATATTTTTATTCCATATTTATTTATATCAATTATGCAAATTCCGAAATACACTTCGAAATTAGCTTACGGTAAAATTCAATATTACCATCAAACCTTTAAGCATTTGGTCAAGCTCAAATCTTAAAGTTAGTATCATACGAAGTCCGACTTCGGTCTAATAAATGGCATGAGGCCAATTAAGACGCTGCCCAACGGCCCAAGACCCGTTAAGGACCAAAACACTTTTTCTCCTCATCGGTACACGTTGATGATCCTTTTTAAGTCCGATTCTCTAGGTTCGACTCAATCGGCAAGGTAGGAATTCAAGAGTCCGGTAGTTACCTAGCCAATCCCACAGTACGGGACCGTAACCCGATTCGAATGTGAATTTCGACTCAGTCTTTATTCCAAAACCTCACTATAGATTATAGTACCACATATAAAGCCTTCAGTTGTGTCCCGATCGAGTGAGAGCCATAGTCTATATCAAACTCACCGAACTCGATGCTATGACAAAACGAGACGAGGCAAATTAGCAAAATACCCTGCATGTAACATGAGTTGAATTTAGTATATTGTAATGATTAAAATTTAATAAAAAGAAAGGTAAGTATTACAAATAGGGATCTGATCATGCATAATAAAGCATGCATATCACGGCATACAATCATTTTTAAGTATCTCATATTCATCGAATATCACATTTCTAAGGCCAGGAGTCTGAAAAAGGAAAAGACAAGGTCGAGTAGAGAACAGGATTATAAGCTAAACTTGTAAGTATGAAATGCAATATGTATCTTATGTGCTATATATGAGTTTGATCGATGACGTCATGATATATCGATTGTCTTGATTTATATTGCCGCAATGTATTCTTATGTGATATATGTGATTTGATAGATTTATGATATATGTGTCATTCAAGGTTATTTGTATCTCATTTGCATACATCTAAAAATGAAAGGACAGACTGTTATGACTGCTATGACCTTGGATGATACGATATGGATGCTACGGTTACGTCCCTACAAATCGGGGAATGACAGAGTCCTGTACAGGCACATATATATATAGAAAAACCACGGAGTCCCATACATGAGCACCTATATGGTTAATAGTTCAAGTTTAGCCGGTTCATAACGGAAGTATTTAAAGCAAAGGAGCATATAGAATTACATATGTTCTAAGGATTTTATGAATGATGGTGACGGAATAAATGATTGGAACTATTTATGTGAACTTTGATGGAAATTGTTACTTATACAGTTTGATTTACTGTATTATTATTGTAGAACATGTTGCGATCATACTCTGAATAGTTGTCTTCACAGCTGTTGTAGATATCTAGCAGGCATCTTAGAACGAAACCTCATATAAAGCATGGATTCACGGTTGGCCGGCTACGCTCTCATCCTCCATCGTTTGCATATAGACTATGAAATAGTATCGACTGTGATATTTTGATTGACTAAGTATGATATGTATATATATGTATATTACGCGTGAAAATGATTCGAATAGCGAAAAATTTTGTATGTGAATTAATGGATGCATAAAGAGGTATTTAGGATAAATGGGCGCTACATGGTAGGCCGTCTGAGAGATTTTCCAGGCAGAGGAGCTCGAATAGGATGTGCATCGGGCGTAGTTGAAGATTCGTCGCCTTGGGATTGTGAAAGAATTTCAACTTTGGAGGTCTGTATTCGCGACTTATCGTAGGCGTGGAATCTCCTCGTGGACCATAACTGTTGGATCATCATCGAAACCAACGAGCGTATGGTAGATATTTGTTCTTGGACTTGTTCTCTCGTTGACGTACTTGATCGGACAGGTCATTCCATATGAGCTGGGCCACGCCATAGTTCTTGGAAAAGACGATTACATGCAAGAGTCGGAGAATATTGTCGTTGGTCTTGTCAAAACCGGCATGCTTTGGGGAAAGACATTTGTTGATGATGCCAAGCAGGGTCTTCCACGGATGAGGGATGCCCTTGTTCAGAAAGTTGAGAAGTTTGGTCAACGGCGGGAATGTATCCCATTTGAAGAAACTCTCTGACCAACTCGTTATCCATGGGAAGTGGATCGTAGTTTTGATGAAATGGTAGATCGAGAACTAGCCTTTTTTGCATATGCTATAAATTTCTACAATATCGGACGAACCGAACTTGTGTAATTTTGTCGAAGGTATGTACTTAAGTTCAAGAAATATTGGGAAAATATCCCTATAGTCCAGGGCTTAACGGCTTTGCTCGACCCTAGCTGTGGTCAGGATACTTTCGATATTTTTTCGAGCATTACCATAACTTTCTTGGAGAAAACGTTGACGACCAGAAGGCGTCAATTATGCGTTCTATCCAAGAATTTCTTATTTTTATGTATCTCAGGAGCAAGAAATAGGTGTTGAAGCGACGGCTCACGTGACCGAGATTTCGAGTGGGAGTAGCTCGCGCGGTACGGGAGGAATCTTAGGGAGATTGAAGATGCAAAAGAGTAGGGCGCCGACATCCTCTAGAAGTAACTCAAATGAGATTCAACTCTATTTTAGTCATAACTTCCAAATGCCCGAAGACTTCTATGTTTTGGAGTGGTGGAAGACGATACGAAGCTTTCCCAGACTCTAGAGAAGATGGCACGAGATCTTCTACCCGTGCAAGCTTCGAGTGTCGCTTCAGAGTCCGCATTCTTGACTTCGGGTCTAATCACTGGAGATCGACGGATGAGTCTTGTCCGACTTCACTTGCAATGATGACGCTATTAAAGGATTAGTTTTCGGCCGAATCGAAGAATAGAAAGGAGAATGCAGTCGGCGAATTTCAAGCATCAAGCTCGGACTCCGGCGAAGAAGCGAGAAAAATTGTACTAATTAATCACGATGTAGCGTAGCCGTAGTTTTTTCAGAGTTTAATTTTTTTTTTCTTTTCAATGTATTTTTTCTTTTCAATGTATTTTTTATTTCCATTGTATATTTTTTTTTCGTAATTTGTATAGGAATAAAAAGTTTTTGGAATTTTCTAACTTAGCCTATACCCAAAAAAATTAAGGGTTAGAATCGCCCCGGAACACCCTGGAACCGCGAGGAACCGCTGGGACACGGGGCGGTGCTAGGGCGGTTCCGGTGACCCCCTTGCCCACCTCTAGTTTGGACAAGACTATCAAGATTGGGGGTAAAAGGAAATATTAAACAAACATATATAAACCTAATGTAATAATTATTTGTTTGGTCTTGGCCCATGTTGAGGTCATGTAGAATAAAACTAATGGACGGTGTTAAGTTATTTTATTGACAAAGTGGTTCGAAAAGATTACTGATAAAATGGGGGTTTTAGTCATTATATTTAGGGAGGAGTGATATGGTGCTCACCTAAGGTGAGCACCTTATATGGGCACCTGCTGATTTGGCACCGATTCGTGCCAAATCAGTATGCCACTTCAACATCAAATGTGGTGTGGCATTAATCAACACATCTTAGGTGTCATAGATCGACACATATGATGCTGATGTGGCATGTTCACGTGGAGTATATCAAGCCACACAACAAGTGCCACATAAGACGTGAACATGTCACATCAGCATCATATGTGTCAATCTATAACACCTAAGTTGTGTTGATTAATGCCACATCACATTTGATGTTGAAGTGGCATGCTGATTTGGCACCGCATCAGGTGCCCCCATAAGGTGCTCAATGTGAGCACCATATCATTCCTCTATATTTAGGTGACCTAAATATCATAAAGTATTTTTAACTATTCCCAAATGCATGTCTAAAATGATTATTAAATGTGTGCTTTAAAATTGTTTATTTCAAAGCTGTATGTAATTAATGGGTCACTGTCCTTAGTGCTAATGGCATTCACTATATCTCTACTTTTCAAGAATTAAATAAATGCATGTGCCTCTTATTCACTCTTTATAGTGATCAGTGAAAGGATTACATTACGGGGGTGTTTGTTTTCGGTGATCCAATATCACGGTGATACCCACATCACCGTGATGTGGATCAAGGTGATATGTTATCACTTTGTTTGTTTTGGGGTGATATGTCATTTTGCATATCAATGTGATATTGGAATATTGTGTTTGTCTATTCGCAGTGATGTCTGGGGTAATGTTGTGTAAATGTCATATGTAACCTTATGTTATTATGAGTATAAATGTTTTAATATGTTTATTTGAGGTAATATTTAACGTGATAGTTATATTCGAAATCAAGTATTATTTTTAAGCATTAAAGCATGTTATATAATTCATCAATAGAATTATTATATTTTTTTAGGCTTTAAACATAGATTTTTTAACCAATTATTAATTATAAGTATTTTATATAATTCTTCGATATAATTATTATTTTGTAAGCTTTAAAGATTAATCAGTTATTAATTATAAGTATTTCATAATCCTTCAACATAATTTTTATTTGTTAAGCATTAAATATAATTTTTTTAAGATTTAAATATGTTGGTTATGTAATTTAAAATATGAATAGGGATATATAAGAAATGAATGTTAAAAGATAAGGGATAATCTTGTCCAAAGAAATATTGAAAATATCACCCCCATCACGATGATGGAGGATCACCCTGCTTTTTTTGGGTGATCCGAAAGCTGGAATATCACACCGTTTTGATCACCCGGTGATCCTCATCACTCACGCTAAACAAACGAGCTGATTATGAAGCAATTGAAGGATCACAGTGATGTTTCGGAGGATCACCCCCTGCATGTGACTATTATCGTCCAAAATGAAGTGAAATTTTTCCCACTATTATTTATGATAGATATTACTATTTAGAAAAAAAAAATGGCAAAAAAGAGAATTGTGACCTTTTGTAGTGCTCAAATAAAGCAAATCGACCCCCTTCTTCACCCCCTTCTATCTAACCCTAACTCCTCTTCCAACGCCGCCGCCACCTCTCGCCCTCCTCCATTTATGGAGGTAGGGGAAATGGAGGTAGGGGAGCTCTTTTCTTCGAGTTTTCTCTGTTTAAAAAAAAAGAATAAAACCGTCTACCACCACCGTACCGCCACCGTGCCACCACCGTGCCGCCACCGTGCCGGACTCCTCCTTGGAGGTTTCTCCCCTTCCTCCCCTTCGTGGGAGTTTTTCCCCTCTCCTTGTGGGAGCATTTCCTCCCTTTGTGGAGTTCCTTTCGGGCTTTTTTTTTTCCTTTTTAGGGGTTTGAGAACGGATATTGTGCTATCACCGGTCATTTATGCAATAGAAATAGTTTGTTGTAATATTTTAGTTATTGCCCTGTTGTATCCTTGTATCCATCTTATATTTATGAAATGAAATCATTTTCTTCTTAAAAAAAATAAAGCAAATCGACGGAGCCTATTTATTCATTCCCATGCATAATCATAAAGAAATTTTCAACTTTGATATGACAAGTGAGATTATGTAGGGATATTATTATTAATATATTCGTCGTTTTTATGGGTAGGCTAGCTGGAAAAAAAAAAAAGAGAGAGTAGATAGAATATTCTTAGTCAAATTGCACTAACTAAAAATGTCAATAATAGTTTATTACAACGAATATACATAAATCCAAAGTGGATAGAAAAGGATCATCATAGTTTTGCTTTGTCCTATACAGGATAGAGAAAGACCGTTAACGAGTCAATATCGTATCTAAATGCATGAACGAGTCTTCACTTCTTTTCAGTTCATATAACACTATATTTATCAATGACCCGCATCAACCGGTTGTACAATATAATTAAATTAAATAAATCAAACACGTAAATATTTCCCACAACCTCCCACAACCCGATTGGTAGACCAACCTGGTTCACCAACCGGTTGTGCAGAGTTTTCAAAATTGTTTTTGTGGTTTTTATTGATTTTTATGATACATTTAATTATCTATTAAATTTTTATTTTATTTTTTTACCAAAATGTATGATTTTTTTCTCTACAAATAGAGAATAATATTGCTACATTTTGTCACGATTTCAAATTATCTATTTCTCCATTACGTTCTATAATATATCATAATTCATATTATTTTTCTATCTCCAATAACCAAAGTATCTAAATTTTATATCATATAATGTAATCTATTTTCAAACATTGAAATACTATTAAAAATAATTATAAAAATAAATATTATAGGTTATGTTGGGTTGTTGATAAATAATGAAAATTGTTGAGGTGTAGGTTGTGAATGTGAAGGAGAGAGAAATTAATATTTTATTCTCATGACTGGTTGTGAGGGTCATGGATAAACATTGTCTAACGTCTAATTTGTAGCTTATTTGATTTGCCTTTATTATCATTATTATGATTATTATTATTATTATTATTATTATTATTATTATTATTATTATTTAGGTATCAATGGTATCAAAATTTCTAAACTCCAACAAAGTTCAGTATGAAACCATTATTAACTTATAGCTATTTATGGGACAATTCGACTGCTAATCGGACGAACTCCTAAAATGTGCGTACTGTTGTATGTATGTCCGTGCATATTATGATCAATAGACATCGTTGACCATTTTATTCAATCGATATATGACTTGTTCTAATTGGAAAGAAAATTATTTTTTCGACAAGTCTTAAAAGGTTGCTTTTTCAATGACGTGTCGAAAATCCAACGTATTTGGATAAAGATGGGCATTATAGAATAAATTCTCCGATTTCGACAAAATTTATTTTTGGGAGAAAATCCAACCCCAATGTTTATCACATGGATTTAACCAAATTGGTCCTGCCGTTAGACCTCCATTAATTTGGATGGAAACTGGCACGTGGCGATATGCCATTGGTCAGATTTGAAAATTCATAAATTAAGATAAAAAAAGGAAAAAAATTCCGAAAAAGAGGAAAAATAAAAAAACTACGAAAATACTAATAAATTAAAATAATAAAAAATAGAGTTTAAAATAATTTAAAAATAAAAAAAATAATTCAAATAAGATAAAGTAAGAATAAAATAAAATAAAAGGGAAAACAAAGATACAATAAAAATGAAAATAAACAAAAAGAGAGAGAGGGCGGCCACGCCAGCTTCAGTTCTCTATGATGAGCTTCATTATGAGGCGGCGCATACGATGGCCCTGGCCGTTTCGGGACTGGCGTGCAGGTATCAAGTGGGCATCCATTCGTTGGCGGGGCCAGCATCTCATTCATGCAGCCTCACGACATGTGTTCGCTTATTTGCCATATCTGGCAGGCATGGAATAGGCGATGGAGGGAGGCGATCGTCACTCCACCTGATAGACTAATTGGGTGCGTCCTTGCGCTGGTAACTATGAGGATTAGTGGTACATCCACTAAGTATGAGCTGCACCATTCCGCTATTCGTAGATTATGGCGTGTGGCATGGTCGATTGTGTTGATAGTCGTTGGTTGACTTGTACGCATTAGTTTGTTACTGGTTAGTTGTGTGGAGTACATCTCCCACTTTTTGTACATTACTTATCGTTATATATATATAATATATATTTATACACGGGACCTTACACCAAAAACAAAAAGAGAGAGAGAGAAAAGGTAAAAAACAAAAAATAATAAATAAAGATAAAAATAAAAAATAAAAAAAGATATTTATTTATCTAGTTTGATTGACATCTCTAGTCATTGTGGCAAAACTCGGCCTAGGCGCTACTCGGGCATGTGCAAAGCGAAAAACCCTTGTTTTGTCGTTCTGGGCGCCGGAGCCGATTAATCGGCGAATAACTAGAGGTTTGGGGACTAATATGTAATTATGTAAAGAAATTAAAATAAAAGAAAAATTCATAAAAAAAATAAAACTAAACCTAATTCAATTCAGCCCACACTCTACCATTACAGATCCAAAACGCATCTCTCCGCCACCTCCTGCCGTCGTTCGCCACCGCCCGCCGCCCGACGCCGCCCTCCACCGCCTGCCTTCGCCCGCCGCACATGCCCTGCTGCTGTGCTAATAAAGGGGTAACAAGGTCAGATTGTATATGAATTTAATCTCAATTCTTTAAATCTAAGCATTTGATTGGTGTATGATAATTTATGATTTGTGTATGAAACATTGGAGCCTATTTAGTACTCAATGAGTGTAGATGATAGTCCGTGATGTGTGAAATTTAGTAGCATTGTTTAGGCTAAATTCCAAATCTTCATCTACTGTATCGTTTTCTCTCATAGGTGAAATGTTGGTTGGACTAGACTAGTGAAAGTGATCCTCATGGATGAAATGGGAAACGGTTCAAGATATTTGGAATTTTATTTTGATGGTTAAGTATGAAAATTGAACATTTATGGATTATTTAGTCGTTGTATCTTTTAGATGCTTGTGACTTGGTGCAATGTGATATTTTGAGCTTTCGACTTGTGTTATACTTGCTATGAACGTAATCTAGTTTCTACATTTTTTTCAATATATGGTTGCTTTGAAGGGGTTAGATATTTTTAATATTGAAATGTTTACTATATTGATGAAAAATAGGTGAACCGTCTAACCGCCTAGGCGCTAGGCCCCCGTCGGGCCGTCGTTTATGTTTCTCTAATATTACTGCAGTATTTTCTTGATTGGAATATGCTTGCCTCTGTCTCTATATCATCCACTCCGATCAAGCGTTTGGAATTTTAATTCACGCTCATGTCCTTGAGCAGGATAACCAGTTGCCTACTTTGCAGGCACAAAATTTCCTGCGATTTCATTTTTTTTTAAGAACTTGCGGTGATAGAATTTACTTATTTTCTTTAGGTTTCTGAGAAGGAAATTAAGAACACAGTCGGTTCCGAGGTACGATATCTCATATGATCCTAATAGGTTGTTTTGGGAGTAGCGTGTTCACGTCAGTTTCAGGGTTGAAAATTTCAAGGTTTCTTAAAGCTCCCAAGAGATTTACCAAGCAAAGACTCTGCAAGAGATATTTTACTATGGCTGGGAAATCAACTCCATGCTCTTCTAATGGAACTGGGAATAGTCAGCCAAGACTACACGGCACATATCAGGTTGTTGTGGCTGCAACTTCAGACATGGGTATTGGGAAAGATGGTACATTGCCTTGGAAATTACCAGGTGACCTTAAACTTTTCAAAGAGCTCACTACAACGACGGTTGATCCTAGTAAGAAAAATGCTGTAATAATGGGAAGGAAAACATGGGAAAGTATCCCACTTCAGTTTAGACCATTGCCTGGCCGCCTTAATGTTGTATTAACAAGGACTGGAGTTTCCCAAGATGCTAATGATGAGGATGTTCTATCATGTGGTAGTTTGCCATCTGCGCTGAAATTATTGTCAGAACACCCTTATAGTTCTTCGGTCGAGAAGATCTTCTTGGTTGGGGGTGGCCAGATACTAAGGTATGCATCTTTACTTTTCTCATGTACATTTCTTTTTCGTATATTTATATGAAGTGTAAATGTAAAAGAAAATCTTTTTGTAACCAATGCAGGGAAACACTAAATGCTCAGGAGTGTGATGCGATTCACGTAACTGAGATTATTACTCCTATTCAATGTGACACCTTCATTCCTCCCATTGACACATTGATGTATCAGCCGTGGTACTCGTCGACCCTTGTTGAAGAAAATGGTATCCAATATCGCTTTGTCACGTTTGTCCGAATGAAGTCCTCTAATGGGGAATTTATCAGTTCTGGTAATGACATGAGCTGTAATGGTGGTATCACTAATTCTAACAAGTCTAAATTGTTCGACTTCAGTTTCTTGCCAAAGTTTATCTTCGAGAAGCACGAAGAGTTTCTATACTTGAGGCTTGTCCGAGATATTATTTCAAATGGAAATAAAAAAGATGACAGAACAGGGACTGGGACCCTTTCTTTATTTGGCTGCCAGGTATGGTGTAAAATCCAATGGCATCACTTCGGTTGTTTTATCGTCTATTACTTGAATATTCGCAATTTTCTTTTTTCAGATGCGCTTTAACCTGCGTAAATCATTCCCTCTTCTTACCACTAAGGTATGGATAGAGCAAGTGCAAGCATTATCTCCGATGCATTAATTCGCTAGCAGCACTTATTCAATACCGTAGCATTCTTGTGACTGTGTCGATAAACTCCACTTTCCTTCCCTCCCTGTTAGTTTATCAGTGGGGAGATCTACATTTACTTAGGGTATTTCTTAGTTGGCACTAATAAGTAATCATTGTTGGTTTTGGTAAAAAAGAGGGTCTTTTGGCGAGGAGTTGTGGAAGAGCTCCTGTGGTTCATCAGTGGTTCAACAAATGCAAAGGTAATTTCACGGTCATATACTATGTCGTTTCTTTTTTCCTAATATCTCATGTTTAATCTCCCATCTTTAGTATCAATTTCCTGAGATTATGCATTCTTTCTATCGCGGCCGTTCTGACAATGTGCTCCCCATTGCTCACATATTTCTTGACAAGATTTTGATACTTCCATTTGGATCGACCTTCAAATATAACAAGCTACTGCGTAACATATCTTCTGTACTATATATTTTTTAAATATCAAGTTTCAATTTTCAAGGCTTCCTTCCGTCATTGCAGATTCTACAAGAAAAGGGTATTCATATATGGGATGGTAACGCGTCCAGAAATTATCTTGACAGGTAACTTTCTTTTCCTCTTAATTCACGTTCTACTCCGCAACTCTGTTGTATTGTTATGCTTAACTTTTATTTAATTTGTAGCATTGGACTGAACGATCGGGAAGAGGGTGATTTGGGACCAGTCTATGGGTTCCAATGGCGACATTTTGGTGCAAAGTTAGCATTTTTAACCCGAACAAAATACATTAACATTTCGAATATATATATATATATATATATATCTAACGTTAAAGAGCCATGTCATGTCATCATCTACAGATACACCAACATGCATGCTGATTATAGCGGGCAAGGGTTTGATCAGCTTGCAGATGTTATAGACAAGATTAAGAACAAACCCGACGACAGGCGAATCATCATTTCTGCTTGGAATCCTTTAGATCTCAACCTAATGGCTTTGCCTCCTTGCCACATGTTTGCTCAGGTGGATACCGTTATTCTTCATATCTATGTCTTGTTATTAGATTTTTTTTATTTGATTTTTTTTATTGCAGTTTTATGTAGCGAATGGGGAGCTTTCTTGCCAAATGTATCAGCGTTCTGCTGATATGGGTCTTGGAGTGCCATTCAACATCGCTTCGTATTCTCTAATGACATGCATCATAGCACATGTTTGTGGTAATAACTACTGAGCCTTATAAGTAAGACTTGAGAGAATCTTATTTTGGCAAAATCTTTGCTGCTATTACATCGATTTTTATTACCGTTTCAGGTCTTGTTCCCGGCGATTTCGTACATGTAATTGGAGATGCTCATGTCTACAAGAATCATGTTAAACCTCTCCAAGAACAGATTCAAAAGCTTCCTCGCCCTTTCCCTGTAAGTATTCCTTACGTATTTATGTATTTTTATAGGCGTTTTCGCACAGTTCAACATCATCTATGGTACAATTATTCGTATTTTGTGGAACAGATATTGAAGATTAATCCGAATAAAACGGACATCGACTCCTTCGTGGCGTCTGATTTCGAGCTAATCAATTACGAACCTCACCACAAGATTGAAATGAAAATGGCTGTGTAGCATAGCAGCACTCTCCCTATCTATTTCTATGTACTCTCCCTATCTATTTTTATGTAATATATTTAGTTGAATTATATCATTTCCTTGTTAGCTTTTTCGTGAAAAATCATTGATGCTTCACACTCAAATGAATATGATTGTATTGTCCTTTGATTTTACATGCTAGTTAAGTTAGTTAAAGTTCATATTATCTTTCTATTTTATTAAGTGGAGAGATGGTTATAGTAACTTCCAAATTAATTGGTGTGGCAGTCATAATTACCATTTTACCCTTAATTTTAAATTTATTATCATTATACCCCTCCTAAAATAATTTTTATATTCTTAAAAATAATATAAAATTAAATTTAACCTTATAATTTCGCCTATTAAAATTTAAAATATAAATTAATATTATAAATGTAGTCACGGGTGTGCCAAATATACTAGTATTCGCTTAATGAGTACTGTACTATTGCTTGACCCAACGTTGAATTGTGGTTCGAATGCAAAGATTTTGATTATTGGACGTTAAATTGCAATTTTCGCTGAATCGTCAAACTCGAAACACCATAGAAGCAGCAACCAAACACTCAACCACCGTTTGCGATCAACGCCGTTGAGCCTCCGTTTACTTTTTAACATTTTCTTCCATCTAATAACGGCAACAAGTGAACAAAATCCCTAATCTGATTCCAATCCAGAATCCACATTCGATTTCTGCGATAAAAAGGCAACTCCCAAAGCCAAGACAAAGGAAGCTACAAACACCGTTTCGCACAGCTGTGGCGGCCGTTCGAAAGCTTAGAAAGCAGAAATTGCAGTGTTTATCCGCCTCTTTAATGAGAGAAGCATCGACTACCCAATTGCTGCTGCTGCTGCTGCTTAATGCTCTCTCGTTCTGTACGAACGAAAGACAAATGATTAATAAAAGTATTGCTAGAAGATGACAGTTTCAGAAGGTGTAATTGTACTGCTGCTAACCTTTTGCCTTAAACTTTTGAGAGTTTCAGTGAGTGCTTCGAGTGATGATTGCTTTGGAGAAAGTTCCTTCCACTTATCAGCAATCTTCCTTAGGTCACCCACGCCAGCTTCAATGTTATCCTACACGTATTAAATCTTACGACAATTAGTTGACTCAAAGAACCAACCAAATCCCGAAAATACAGCTTACGACTTACCCATTGCTTGTCGCATTCAGGGTTCTGCGTTGAACTCCACAAGAAGATGTCGATTGCTTCTTCAGCGAGGGCCTCAATCCCTGTAATTGTGGTTTTTTTTTTTAAATCTACCTTTTAAACCTCTTCAACTACGAACGAAAAAGGGTGGTAGCATTTCAATTCTCAGGGCTTAACATACCTTCCTCAGCTGCACTGATCGCTATGATCTGTATCTGCTGAGCCACTTGCCTCATTGATTTGCTTCCTGGGGAACCAGCGAGTGCAACATTCTTTAGAGTTGGATAAACGGCCTCAAACCTTTCAGTAGCCTATTATACAAAACTCAATATGTCCTTAATCTTACTTTTTCTCCCAAGTCCCAAGTATTTAATCTTATGGAGTAGTAGATCTGTCCTTACTTTAACTCGGGCAGAAGATGCTGGAAACGTAGCATGTAAATAGTATGTCTAGAGATGTAGGTGGAATTAGCCTCTCTCCTCGCCTGACGGCATTGCTTACCAATATGCCACGGGCTCTAGGTGCAGATAGTATTCTGACACGAGGAAAGGTCGATTGTATCAGCTCAACACTGACTTAAAATCAAACGAGAAATAAAAAGACAAACTACCAGACCTTTCCACCAGCTGCAAAACCAAGTCTCTCAACTGTGGATTAGACCCTGACTTTCAGCCGAGCATAGGCAAGGCATAGTGTGACCATGCTTGCAATCCCACAGGTAGATCACCTTGGCACGCCTGCATCAGAAGGTTCAGCAGAAGCTCAGCAAATATAATACAATCAATAGTATTGTTAAACTGTTATGTCCAAACCCACCTGTACTATCATCCATAGAACCACAGGGAGCTTTTCTAGTCCTTGATACTTTGTGTTTTTTCTTAATCTTGGCAAGATACCGATCTTGGATCTCAGGCTTACGACGTAATGTCATCGCCAAAACAAGAAAAATGGCAACCTGAAATATCAACACTCAGATTTAGTGTGCATACAAAACCACAAAAAAAAAAGAAACATCCTCTAATTCGAGGGGTTAACAGGATGATGAAGACGTGAAACACTTAAAACAAAGAAGTCTTGAAACTGTTGTCCAAGAGGACAGAATTCAAAGTATTAATTTGACTTGTGCTCAAATTGCATTATAAAGAAGAGAAAGTCAAGATGGTGATAAAATGACGCTATCGTAAAGAACAAGCTACTCGTTAAACACATGTACCCATTTCATTGAGGCATGAGAATTAGGCAAAATACAAGTGATAACTTATACACGATAATTTAATTAAGATAGAGAGAGTAGGAATATATTATAGAAATGAAATTAAATAAAATAAGAAGAGGATTCACCTCCCTGAGATTTCGAAGTTGGGGGCTGCACTCCCTTCTTTGAACCTTTCAAACCAGGCTGTTGGGCTGCCATGTCTGTAAGAATGCCGTTTAGCGACAACATAACAAAATTCTCCAATGCTTCAGGAGAACGCTCACTTATCCAGTCGACCGAAGCTTTGTAAACAGATTCAGATATATTCGAAACAGGCACCTAATAGCAGGAAAGATGATTAAGATTAAGCAACACTAAACATCCACTAAAGCACAAAGTACGCAATTCAAAGAGAAAGTAGAACATCAAACATGTCCAGGTACTGCAATAATTATGATTATACTTGAAGAAGCTAGCATATGCAGCGACTGATGGTTGATAACTCGATGAATATAATGTAAAACACTTACTTTGGAAAGCTCAGCTATGTTCATATGTACCAATATACAATGCCTAGTGCTATTACAAACTTACATGAGCAATCTTCCCCAGTGTAGATTCCCTGAACATTTTCACCCATGGAAACTGTGAACTGCTGACACCAGAAAATGCACGCCCAAAGTAATCAGCAAACCTCATTAGTTGTATATCCTGTTGCCCTTCATATGATTCCTACAACATGAAACCAATAATATCTCAAAACACTGACCGAGAGGCGAAACAACCATAGTTTGCACAACAATCGACTATAAAATTCAGCAACTATGTAATTCAGATATTTTCTACTGTCTAAAACAGCACATACAAAACCTGAAAAAATAGTTTTTTGCAAGTAAATTTTCATTGGTTTGTCTAACAAGAAATGTATTTCCGGTTAAAAATGACCTACGTTATTCAACACAGTTCACATTGCTCAAAACAATAAGCTCATTCATCGCATAAATTAGATCAATCACTTAGAAAAACTGAACACCCATGGGCAAACATTTTAAATTTAAACCATTAGACCTTTAAAATCTAACAAAAACCTCAGAACTCATAATTGCTCGTAAATCTCACGCTGCCACACTCATCAAAACGATCAAAAAGAAATATCTAAAACAAATACCGAAATACTTGAGAGAAAAGCCGCAAGATCTTCCGCATCGATCTTCGACGCCGCCTCAGCAACCGTAATCTTCTGCTTCTTCACCTTCTTCTGTTTCTCCTTCTTCTTCTCCCCTCCATTATTATCAAGCCCAACCTCGCCATCGCTGCTTCTGTCGTCATCGAAGTCTTCCCGCTCGCTTCTCCTCCTCTATCCGAGTCCAAATTCGACATCTTCGTCGTCGTAAGCAGATGACGCGGCGCGCTGAGCTTCGTACTTCCGTCTTCTCTCCTCCGCGTGCTTCTCTAAGCCTTTAAAGACGCTGCTACCTTCGGCCACAGCGGCCGATCCATTAGTCCCGAGCTTCTGCTGCGAATCGGACGACGGCGTTTGCTTCTTATTCCGTTGCTTCTTGGCGTATGAGACTTTCTGCCACCCATGGTCGCCGTCGCCGGAGGAACAGTGACGGTGTGTTTTCGTCGGATCTTAAGATTTATTTATGGGTTTTTTTTTAAAAATACACTAAAACCTCTATAAATTAATAAACCTCTAAAATAATAAAATCTTTCGGTCTCGATTTGGGCCTTTGTAAAAAATTACCAAATTCGATAAGATAATAATATAATAATTTCTCGAAAAATACCTTTATAAATACTAGGTTCCATTAAAACTCTAAATTAATAATTCATAAATTACAATTATAAATTATGATAATTTGCTAAAATAAGAATCTATTTGTTAGATTTTCTGGATTTCATCCCTAACTTTTTAAATTGCAGTCAATAGTTCCGATGTCGAGTTCTCTACCTGCAACAAAAAGTTGTGAAGGGTTGTTGTCGCCATTTTGTGTCGCTTAATATCCCTGAGAGCATTTGATATTGTACCTTAACTAGTTTTCAAATGATATTTTTCATTAATTCACACTTCTATATCGTTTTGAGTACATGAAAATAATTGATGAAACATATTTGAATTGATTTATCTTCAATACATTCAAAATTTGTTGAATTTGAAGAGTCTCTCTTTTAATTAATAAAATATTAATTTATCGATATATTAATATCTCTTTAAATTAATAAAATTCCACGGTCCCAATATTATTAATTTATAGAGGTTTTACTGTAGTGCATTTTTTAAATATGATAAAAATAATGGCCCGATATAAAAAATAGGTTAACGCTTGGTCCATCTCCTATTAATAGTTCTACTGTTGATAATTATTCATATGTTAAATTCATATGTGATTTAGCTGCGTTTACTTTAACATACGAGAAAACTAAGTATAAAAAAGCCCAAGTTAAAATATGAGATAATAATTTGTACAGTAATCATTATACCTTTAGTTTCAAAATTTTATCTCCACGTTATTTGCAAATTTACAAAAGTAGCATTTACTTCATTAATATATAGTAAAATAATTATTTTTATGAATATGGAAAAATATAAAATATGGATGTCAATTTGATCGCCATGCACTAAGGAGTAAATTAGTGTTGTTTATTTATTTTGACCATATAAACTACCTGAAATAAAAATGATTTTACGATTGGGTGGTATAAGGACATTTTTGTCATTTTATAATTAATATAGGTTGGATTAATTATCTTAGCTATACACGTTGGATGACTTATAGTGGGCTTGACAGTTTATTGTAGCGGGCCATTGATTTATCTCCGGCCATGTACAGTGAATACTTTTAAAGTGAACAATATCAGACGGGATAAAAAAGCATATCTTGATATAACCTACCAACTAAACGCAGATTTTGTGAATTTTTAGGTGATACGATGAAATACGTGCTTTTCATGTATTAAATATTTTGCACGTCTTATGTACATGTCATTTGCACTACACTTGCATACTAAATCAGTGTGAGTGTTGAGTACTATTACGATAGTTTGGTGTATCGGTGAAAATTATCATGTGAAAAGTTTCGTCATATACTAATTATCATATGGAAATCATAAAACATTATACATGACAAGACAAACTTAGCTTAACCATGTGAAAAGCTTAGTCATCTATAAATTATTATCCATACATGCCAAAAACTTCAAGATGGGATTTATAACATTATTGAGTAAATTATAGAAAAATGTATACACAAGGGACAAATTTGCTTAGACAAAGATGGAAGTTACATGTATTTCCACTACCTAAAACATTAATAATAATAAAGATTTACAACACATCACCACGTTACATACTCAACTCAAGGGACAAAAGGAATCTCTCAAAATTTGATCTACATCTCACCAACTTTAACATATAAGAATATATTTACACCTCGTTACTAAGGAAGACAACAAAAGGAAGGGAATCCCCAACAACCCTTAGAAAATCATATATTTACATAATTCCACAATATAAGAAAGGAGAAGTGAGGAAACACTTTAAACAAAGGGGAAAAGTCCGAATAGAAAGAAGAGACATTAACAAAATGAAAAGGGTGGGCAAGCTAGGAACTCTCAAACAACTAAGCTGTGGACGTGAGGTAGGTGGAAATGTCACCTACGATACGTAAACCTTTATGTGAAATTCGGATTGGAGGTGAGTAATTCACCCCAATACGTTAACTTGTTGAAAATGCTTTGTTTGCTTTCGAAAATGATAGATATTGTTGCATGCCTTTGAAATGGAGTAAATAATTTGTATCTTACATGTACTACTTGCTTCGAGATGGATATTGTTGCATGCCTTTGAAAATGGAGTAAATAAATTTGTTTGTTGCGTGTAACAAGTTTTGAATGTTTTATATGTTGTTCATGCGAATATATGTTTTTGAGATGCTCTTTGCATTAATATTAAATTTCGAATGTGTGTTAGAATGGTGTGTATTACGTGGATTATATGTTTTTCGAGATGCTATTGCATTTGTATGAACTTTGAACATGTGTTGGAATGGTGGAAGTTAGTTTTCGGTACTAGAACGTTGTGGTTGCGTGAGGTTTAGGGGTGTGAATATTTCCGGGATGTAAGGTTTACGGTTTTTGAAAGTTTTCGGAAAGTTTTCGGTATTCCTAAAGCTTTTAGTGAATAACGAAGTTTTGCGTTAAGGAATATTTTCGTAAATTACTGTTTTCGAATGTGTAAGAATTCCGAGTGGAGAAGTTTTCAGAGTGTACTGTTTTATACATTAATTTTGGGAATATTTTCCATAAATTGTTGTTTTCGGTTACAAAGGTTTTCTATACTGTTTATACCAAAAGTTACCAACATTTCAGAGTTTTTGACTTCTAAAGTTATCAATATTTGAATGCTTTCGTAACGGTTGAAGCGGTCATTCTAGATAAATTTCAATTTTTTTTTTTTACTTTGGGACTTCTCATAATAAATTCTCGGGTTAAATGAGTTTTAAACGTGTAAATTATATTGTGGTAAAAACAAATTCTCGGCGCAAGTTGAATTTAATATTTTGGATTTGGGGGATAGAAGATAATTTCGAAACGGTAGATTTTAATGAAAAGAGAAGAGGGTGTCGAGAAAATAATATGGGAACATGATGTTGTGTGATGTTGCATTTCATATGCACGGCGTATGCGTTTCATATGAGTATGAGAGATGAGGATGATCGTGTAAATACGTTAACACCTTAAGGTGTCGATGTGTGGGGTGGGTAGTGTCGATGTGTGGGGTAGGTTGTGCCGATATTGGCAGTCAACTCGTGGTGGAGTTTGAGGATAGTCTAGCGCACCTAACAGTTGTGCTGTCGAGATCTCTCTTTAGAGGGTCTGTTTGGCGGAAGGGACGACCTGGTAGAGTTAGCTCGGGGAGAACACTACAGCGTGGACACCGTTGGGGCAGGAACACGTCTTGGGTAGGAGCGACTTGTGAGACAGCGTAGGCTACCCGAGAGCCGATTCCCTGACCCCTTCTTTGAATGGGTTGCGCGAGGTGCCTAGTCTAGCCTAGGGCCATGTTGTGTTGGATTATGATAGGATTCGAAAGAGTGGAAAAAAATAGATTGAGCGTGCATTTATTGTGAGGTATTTGGGGGCTGAGAATGAGAGCACGCTGCATTCATGCATATTTTCATCTACTAGGCAATTGCTCAGGTTTACGTGTTGTAGGTACGACTGAGTTCGATGACATCGTCGCGACTGAGGCGGGCTGCGGCGGTGACTCCAGGGACTTTTGAGGTGGGTGGTACATGGATGAAGACCTGTGGAGTATCGTGCTTTGTGTTGAATAATTCGAGTGTTGTGTGTTTAATAATTTGAGACCGAAATTTACGTTGTGTTGGATTCTGTAATCAACTTTTGAATGTTTAATGTTTTAATTTGAAGAAAAATTTTTGTTAGACAGGCCTTCCGCGACTTACGTTGCGAAAAAAATCCGCCATTACTATTATAGAAAAATGTGGGTCGTTACAGGTGGTATCATATGAAAATCACATACTAATTATCATATGAACTAAAATAAGAAGGGATCAATATATTACTTAAGATTAATATTAGGTAAAGGCAACTATTATTTGGAAACATTATACGTTAAGCATGGAAGTTGAAACTATTGCAATTGATTTGGAGTGGATTTCGAAACTTTAAGCATGAAGAATTTTGAAACTCGAGCCTAGCTAGTTTCGAATTTCTTAAATGAGAGGAAACCAAAAAAATAATGATAACATAATACAAGTTAAATAAGTAAGGACAAGGGTTAGCTAACAACTTCACTTCATTAGGCTATCATTACACGTTAGTTGTTATATTTTTTGTCATCTTGTAAGTAGAACTATTCATAATGTTTTTAAAATATTAATGAATACAACGAGTCTTAGCATTAGCATGGTCCATCATCTCCTATTATATTTTATGTTCAATAGTTCTACTTAGAAGATGACAAAAAATATAACAACTAACGTGTAATGATAGCCTAATGAAGTGAAGTTGTTGGCTAACCATTGTCGTTACTTATTTAACTTGTATTATGTTATCATTATTTTTTTTTTTCCTCTCACTTAAGAAATTCGAAACCAACTTCCACCATTCCAACACATGTTCAAAGTTCATACAAATGCAATAGCATCTATATAATCCACGTAATACACACCATTCTAACACACAATCGAAATTTCATATTAATGCAAATAGCATCTCAAACACATATATTCGCATTTTCAACAACGTATTGGGGTGAATTACTCACCTCTAATCCGAATTTCACATAAAGGTTTACGTATCGTATGTGACATTTCCACCTACCTCACGTCCACAGCTTAGTTGTTTGAGAGTCCTAGCTTGCCCACCCTTTTCGTTTTGTTAATGTCTCTACTTTCTTATTCGGACGTTTTCCCCTTTGTTTAAAGTGTTTCCTCCAACTTCTCCTTTCTTATGTTGTGGAATAATGTAAATATATGATTTTCTAAGGGTTGTTAGGGATTTCCTTCCTTTTGTTGTCTTCCTTAGTAATGAGGTGTAAATATATTTTTATATGTTAAAGTTGGTGAGATGTAGATCAAATTTTGAGAAATTCCTTTTGTCCCTTGAGTTGTGTATGTAACGTGGTGATGAGTTGTAAATCTTTATTATTATTAATGTTCTAGGTAGTGGAAATACATGTAACTTCCCTCTTTGACTAAGCAAATTTGTCCCTTGTGTATAATATACATTTTTCTATAATTTACTCAATAATGTTATAAATCCCAATCTTGAACTTTTTGCATTTTATGGATAATAATTTGTAGATGACTAAGCTTTCCACATGGTTAAGCTAAGTTTGTCTTGTCGTGTATAATGTTTTATGATTTCCATATGATAATTAGTATGTGACGAAACTTTTCACATGATTAAGCAAAGTTTGTCGTGCATGTATACAATTTTATTATTTCCTCATCCTTGCCTTTTACTTCCTTCATAATTTTCGTAACTTTCTAAAGGTCCCCTCTAATTGAAATGTTAAGAGATATATCTTAAAGCCATGTGATTTGGCAAGTTGGTGACAAACTTTACCTCTGAGTAAATAAGGTTCGTCCCACATATAAGTTATTTTATTAGTTTCTCTTATCCATTATTATCTCTAATTATTACTGATATTATAAATATATATGTCTATATGCCATTGTATCTAACCACAAAAATTCTTAAGCCTTTGTCGAAAACTTCAATAACCCCAATATGATTCAATTCCTTTTTATGTGAGTGTTTCTTATTTTCAAATATTTATTATACTAAGTATTAATTCAACCTATGATTATATTTTCACCCAAAAATCTTACATTCTTTATCTAAATAATACAGCTAAATTTCTAATTTAATATCTGCCCTGGTAATTATATTATAAGTCTCGTATTTAAATTTTACGGGTGTTACATTCTCCCCCCTTAAAAGAATTTCGTCCCCGAAATTACGCCGGCTGGAATAATTCGTGTTTATCTTTCCTTCTCGCTTCCCTCTCCTAGGTATTTGGTAGTAGTCGTTTTCACATTTCCCGTACTCGGGTAAGTGAATAATTCTCCACTGTTAAAAATTATGACTCCCACTATGCTTCCGCTACGCTTATTCTAGCAATTCATATTTTTTTTAATGGGATAGGATTATTCCTACCATTGTCACGCAATTAGTCGACACATCCAAATGTGTGACCCGTATTCGTCACAAGGTTTGCTTCCTCATCGGTTAGGGTGAATACTCTCCCAGTGGCCGGTGCTAGTCGTGTTGGCTCTTGTATGGGAGTAGGGTGTGGGTTCGCCTGACAGTCTCGGGCGAAATGTCCCGACTTGCCACATCGAAAACATTGGATCACTGTTCTTGGTCCTGTACCATAACAAATTCCCGTGTGATGACGTCCACACTGTTGGCATCGTGGGGCGGGGTTCAGTGGTGGGACAGGGACATTAGTTGGTCCTTGATTAGGTCTAGGGTGTCTGTTTCATTGCCTTGGGCGGTTACATTGATTGATGTTAGGTCCTGTTTCGAAAATTGACGTTTTCGGTCGCCCCCACTTCCTTGTTGGCTCTCCTTTCTCTTCTTTGCCTCTTGCGCTTCTAAAATCTGAGCCTCCGCCTGTTCTGCTATAAGCGCTCGTTCTGCCACTTGAACAAATGCCAGTCCTCATGTTCCTGCCATGCTAACGTCTCGGTAGATCTCAGGTTTGAGACCTACTTGGAATCGCTCCACCTTTAAAGCGTTGGTCGCCACCATGTGTGGGGCGAAGCGTGATAATTCCTCAAACTTGCGGATATATTCCGCAATAGATTTGTCGCCTTGCTTGAGGTTTATGAACTCATTCATCTTTCAGGTTCGATCATAGGTTGTAAAATATTTATCGCGGAATAATTCTTTAAATCTTTCTCATGACATAGTCATTGGGTCTTTCAAGATTTTGATGGTGTCCCACCAAAACCTTACGTTTCCTCATAGCATGGAAACTGCACACAACAACTTGTTCATTCTCGGGAACCCGACTATACAGGAACATATCTTCTATTGTGCGCAACCAATCATCGGCCATAGTAGGATCAATAGCGTCCTCAAAGGTAGGATGGTTCAATTGGAATCGTTCTCCTATAATTTCCACGCGCTAAGATTGATGAGATTGACGATGTTCAGATGAAATCCTACTATTGATAAGTTCGTTAATCTGATCCGATTGACGATGGGATCAGTTCCGTAAGGCGTAAGATCGTGGAGTCTCGTTCAGTCGTGGGAGACTCAAATGCGACCCCACGACTTGACTTACCGTTGTTTTCTCTACATCCTCTCGTCATTTTAGTCTACTATCTACAACTATTCACGCAAACAAGTATATTATTACCATTATCTAATCAGACCAAAACATTTAAACTTACAGGCAAAGGTTGATCCTCCAGGCTTTTGAGCGGCAGTACATGGACAGTCTTCAGAATCTAAAGCCTAAGCTCTGATACATGATTTATAATCAATAGTTCAACATATGAATAAATATGTTCATTTCAAACCTAAACTTGGTTTGCTCACATATGTTTTTCGAATTATGCGTTTTTCATTTGATTTCATATATTTTTTTTTAACTTTATCAAATTTTCTCGTGTTTTGTATTTGAATAAAATTTCTGTAAATAAATGAAATAGTTAAAAATACGAAATTTTTTGAAGCAAACAAACATTACATTGGAAATAAAATTACTTAACCACGCATAAATCAGACATTGTTCGAAGCAAACCAAACATAAAGCAAACATTACATTGCAATGAAATTACTTAAACACTCATAAATATGACATTGCAACTTTTTAAACTAGTAATAAGTTCACTTAACCTTGTCCACCACTTCGTCTTACACGACACTCAGATCTATCCATTCCATTTGTAATCCTCGTCGTTCGGTGCCTTCCCGCTCCCTTTTGATTTCTACGTTGCGGATTGTGGAACAACTGGAACTCGGCATCATCCCAATAACGCTCTCGGCCAGAACAAAGCGACCCTCGTAAGTTCTCAAATAAGCTTCTTTATTGTAATGCGCGGCAACGTATTGAGCACTATTAAGCCCAAAACTACGACAAGCTGCTTGTGCATGTGAACATGGTATTTTGAACATACTCCAGTTAGCGCTTGCACTGAAGATCACTCAACACCACCACGTACGTCTTAGATCCCTTCCACTTAAATACCTGTTATAGACCTTGGCGAACCTTGTAGCGTAATCAAATTCTCACCGTATGGCTTCTTGAGTCGTTGCTCCAATCACGGTACTTTTTCGTGGCATAATATGACCACGTTGTTTCTGAATTCTCCATCGCAAGGCATGCCTCTTGATACCTGTCAAAAAAATATGTGATAATGCCATGGAAAGTAAACTCGACAATTGGAATTATGGGCAGACATCGAGCTCCTTTTAAGACTCTATTTAATGCCTCTGATATATTGGTCGTTATAGTACCGCAACGACGACCCCCATCATACGCGAACGTTCACTTCTCCTTTGGGATTTTATTAAGCCACTTCCCAAGCCTTCTTATTCTTTCCTTAATTTGGTCCATCGTTCGCTTAAAACTCAACTCTGTATGTGCCATGCCCGCTCGATGACATAGGTCCTTTAATGGTCTTTAAATTCCTTATAGAAGTTAGATTTGACATGTCGAAGGCAAAAACGATGAACACATCTAATTGAATTTCTCTGAAAAAGCAATTCTACAGCAGATTTAATCCCATGATGACGATTTGAGATTAAAAATCCTTCCTCATTTTTCAACACGTGAAAATTCAATAAATGCAAAAACAAGTGCCAAGTTCACGGGTTCTTTCATCCACAATCGAGAAGGCTAGTGGAAAAACGTTCTGGTTAGCATCAAGGCCCACAGCAATCAACATCTTGTGCTTATATTTCGTGTAAAGATGAGTTCCGTCTACGCATACTACCTTTCGACAATGTTGAAAACCGTCTATGCAAGGTTTAAAGCTCCAAAAAACATACTGTAGAATATTCTGATTATTGTTCGTGATATGTCTCCACCAGCGCCGACCAGCAGCGTTGGCGAGCACGGCGCCCAGCTGCGCCGGCGAGCCTCGGAATCGCCGGTCAAATCGCACAAAAAAATACAGATCGGACTAACTTGATGAAATTGCAACGATTTTAGGCTTGGCAAGCGTGAATTGACGTCGGATTTGTCGAATTTGTGTGTTTGAGAGGTTGGGGAAGAAACAAAATATAAAGAAGAAGAAAAGGAGCAAAAAGGGGGCTGCGGCTGGTTTAGGCCGCGTTTGAACGCGCCACTCCATGTGACGCATTCAGAACGCGTCACTCCTTGTGGCGCGTTCACCTATTTTTGAAATCGCAACCTGTTTGGCATTATTTTTTATACCCGAATTTAGAAACAAATTCTTTATGAAAAAAAGCCTAGATTCATGCCTTCCATAGTTTGATTTTGGGGAAAAAGAAAAAGGAAAAACAAAAAATATTATCGGAGATTTTAACGAGTGCTTTTAATTTTCTTATAACTTTATTAATGAAAAATTGCGGAGGATATAATTAGAGCTGTCAAAAAAGCCCAAAGCCCGCAGGCCGGCCCGCCCCGCCCCGCCCCGCCGGGCGGGCTGCGAAAATTTAGGCCCGCCTCGCGCGGGCCGCTGGCAGGCCCTCCAGAATAAAAAATTAATTTATTATATTATTTAATATATCTATAAATAACTTATATAGATTTTTTATACTTTGTAATTATAATTTTAATTGGAATTAAGTTTAATTCAGTTTAATAAAATAAATAAATTATTATTAAATAGTTACAACTTACAAATACTTTCCAAATAAAAATCTTTTTTTTTTAATTTTTTTTCTCTTTTTTTAATTTTTTCCTTTTTTTTTTAGTTTTTGCTCTATTTAATTTTTTAGGCCCGCCTCCCTTTCTTAGGCCCGGTCGCAAGGGGCGGGCTGGCGGGCTTACTTGCGTCCGCCCCGCCAGTTGGCGGGCTTTGGCGGGTAACGAGTCGGCCCGTTTGACAGCTCTAGGATATATACCAAGAGTGAGATAATTAACTAATTTGACCTCGAACTCGATGGGTCGATTGGGTCACTAAATGCGCTTCATTCATCGGCCCAACTAAACTAAAATCATATAAAGAATATTAATCGAGCCATTAAATTCATCCATTGGAAATAGCAAACAATTAAATAATTATAAGATTCATGTTCATCGCCGGGAAAGTGAGAATAGCATGTCAATGATCTTTTGCAGTGCCCCGTTTTCCGATAACATATTCTAATTATAAAATAAGCTCCACATAAAATATCACATATAAATTTGTGTATGATAATTGATAGATATATTTTCTAAAGAATATGTCCATTACGGATTCTCTTCTTGAGTGACGAAGATGATCAGCTTCAACTAGGATAGGGACCACATTTTTTTATTGCCAGATATTCTTATATAAATAAGGAAATAGTTTTTTTTTTTTTTTTTATCATTACTCTGATGTAGGTAGGAAAAGGAAAAGTAAATAATAGAACTGGATGATTTCTAAAAGAAGCGACTTCTAAGTTCTCCTCATTTAGTTACTCTTTTAGAATTATGTAATTAAACACGTTATTTCCAAAATAATATGAAATATACAGATTCTTTTCTTAAAGTTGATAGATAATATTCGAATGTGCACTGAACATAAATATGTATAAAAAAAATGAATGAAACCAAAATGACAATAATTATCTAGTAATTTGATTTATTTCCTGAACAGAATAACCCGTGACCCTTCAAATAATCGAACATCATATTCAACTAATTAAATTTGTAGCTCAGATAATCTCAAAAGATAAAATGAATTAATAATCCATTAAGTTGGAGAATCAAAATTGTTTCAATCAACACCTAAATTCAGGTGGAAAGCTTTGCCTTTTATGCAACGGTTTATGGATATAAGTAAAATAAAAACCCAAACAAAAAATATATATCATGAAGCTTCTTACCAACTCACATATTGCATAGATTACAGAATAATTTAACAAATGAAATATAATTTGATGAAGTGAAAGCGTTAGGGATAATGCAGAAAAGATATATAATTTGATGCGTGTGAAGCAGACAAGACTTTATGGGTCTTTGGTTTAATCTTCCAATGATCTAAACATAGTAAATTTGTGAAAGCTTTTTACAATGTTCCCCCGTTTAGGAGCTCTGAGGTCTTTACACGTGTTACAGTCACGTGCGACATGGACCCCACTCTGCCTCGCATTCATATTTAAAAAAGAAAAAATTAGACTTTAAAAAAACAAGCAAAGAAGGTAAAATTAAAAAAGAAAATAAATACGTACTTCTCTGCCGAGGTACACGTGTAGTTCTCACGTACGATCATCACTTATAGATAAGTTCGTTAATGACGCCGTTAAGGTGTTCCGTCTCCCCGTCCCCGCACACCCTCCTTGTCCAATTGGCTGCTGAGACGTTAACGCCGTTAAGTTGACGGTGGATTAGTGGGACCATTTGGTAATTTTTTGCGCCATCTCCTCACGCGCTCAGTTTATGTAACTGGAAAGCACGCGTGCGGATTCTCATTCTGTGAGTGTACGTAGGTTTTAAAGTAAATCAAACCTGAAATTAAATAATAAACTTATAATGTACTTCGACGGAGTACTAGCACTTATTTAATAGTGACTACAAGATAAAACGTTAAATTACACGTTTCATATGATTATATTATTTTCCATGACAATAAAATATATCAAGGCTGCACAGTTGACTTGGTAATAAGGCATAAAACTCAAATCCAACCATTTTAAACAATCATTTTCTGAAAAAAATATTCAATTATTACAGCTACACAAGTTCCCATTCGCCAAAGCAAAGAGTGTTTCAAAAGACAACTTTACTTATAATATTTATGGGCCAATAAGGTTTCAAGCCCTAAAATAAGTTTTATTAGGATTCAGGCCCGTCAGAAAATTTTTAATTTTAAGGACCAAATATAGTTAAGTATTTTTCAGTACCACTTCATAGATCATAGTACCACTTCATGGACCTGCAGCACCACTTCATCGTTCTGCAGTACCACTTCATTGTTCTGTAATAACACAAAATGATAGTCCGATACCAGTTCAACTGTATAACAGTTGCGTAAATTTAGGCTATTATCTCTAAATTTTACAAAAATCAGGTTCTTAACCGTAAAAATTTTCTAACAGTGGCCTGAAACCTAACTTAAAACATCATTTGGAGCCTGAAACTTATTTAACCCTATATTTGTTCCATCATATTAAGGATGTTGTAGAAAGCCCTCAAATAGTAATAAAAAAACCATAACTACTTTTAGTTACTATTTGTAGTAAATTACTATTTTGTATTTAATTTTATATTAAATAAATTTACATTTCTGTTTAGAATATACATAATTAAATTTAAATTATAATTTCTATTAAAGATTCAACTAAAATAATTTAATAAGGTATAATTATATAAGCACACGCATTTGAGTGTGCAGAAAATACTACTCCCTCCGTCCCATCAACTTTATCATAAGTTGCTGGGCACGCAAATTAAGGTGGCATTATTATAATAATATAGTACAATGAAAAGGTAAAAAGTGTATATTTTGACACGCCGTTTAAAAATATTTAATATTATTATATTTTTTGTTTGTGATAGTTTTTTGAAGGAAATGTGATAAAATTATTGGGACGTCCGAAATAGAAAAATGTGATAAAATTAGCGGGACGGATGGATTAGTAATTATTGCTATTTATAACACGCATTTTAATTTCCATTAGATGATGTGGCTAATTGAATATCTCTTCCATTTTATTAATCAGGTGTGATGGCATTAAACCGCCTCTCAATTTCACAAAAAAAATTAATAGTAAGTTAAAAACCAACCTACTATCTTTTAATTACTACTTTTAGTTAATTCTTATACGTTGAATTTTATAATTTAAATATACATAATTAAATTTAATTATATGTTCAATTATTTAATTATTATGTAATATTATATATTTATATTAGCACCCCGTTTGAACGTGAAAAACAGTACTAGGAATTATAAACAGGTCCCCTATACTATTTTTAGCAGTAATAACAACTCAAAAGCAGTAATTTCATAGAAAAGTGTTGCAATGATTCATGTTCTTCGTCTCTCTCTCTCTCTCTCTCTCTCTCTCTCTCTCTGAACAATGCCATATTGTACGGTCAGAGTTTTACTGTGAAACTATTCAGTGTTGAGTAATCGAATATCGTGCCCTTAGAAAAAAAAAAAACCATTCACGACGAATCTTTTCTCTTTTCTCTTTTTTATTTTTCATCCTTACCCTTTCGTACGTACAACTCTTTTCTTTAGGTATAATTATTCGCAGTTCCTCGAAATTCTTCATTATCTCACTCTCCAATCCTACGAGCTGAAGAACACACCACAAACCTCTCACGAAACTCGCCTTTGATCTCTCTTATTCGCTGAGAAATAAGTTGGTTCGATTTTGTTTTTTGATTTTGTTTTCTGGAAAAAAAGGAACGAAGCTGAAGAAGATGAAGCGAGACCATTCTTATCGCTGTACGAGCAACGAAAGCGATAATAGCAGCGGCAGTTTGTGGAGCGCCGCCGCCGGGACGAAGGCAGCACCATCTTGCGGTGGCGGATGCGGCTCGGGCGATGCCGACGTCGACGAGCTGTTTGCGGCGTTGGGGTACCAGCTCCGCCCCTCCGATATGGCTGACGTGGCCATGAAAATCGAGCAGCTCGAACAGGCTCAAGACGCCGCCGCCGCTGCCGCCACCGGCGCGTCTGTGCCAACGGCGGATTCCACCGCCGTCCACTACAACCCCTCCGACCTCTCGTCGTGGCTGGAATCGATGATTACCGGCCTAAACCCTAACCAGGAATCCTTTCAATCCGATCCGTTCACCGATTTCGGCTCGGATCTGATCTCCATACCTGGGAAAGCCGCCGTCCCCGACGATCCACCTCAGAAGAAGCTCAAAACCGCCGTCGCCGCAGAAGCCCCAATTCAAACAGCTACCGCCGACCAGTCAAGGCCCGTGGTCATCGTCGACTCTCAGGAAAACGGCATAAGGCTCGTCCACAGCCTTATGGCCTGCGCCGACGCCGTACAAAGAGACGACCTCGCCGTGGCAGAAGCTCTGCTGAAAAACATCGGTTTCTTAGCCGCCTCACAAGCCGGCGCCATGAGGAAAGTCGCCACCTACTTCGCCGAAGCCCTAGCGCGGCGCGTCTACAAGCTTTACCCGATCGCCGGCCCTCAAGACCTAGCCTTCGACGGCATGTTAGAGATGCACTTCTCAGAATCTTGTCCTTATCTGAAATTCGCCCATTTCACGGCCAACCAAGCCATTCTCCAAGCCGTCGACGGCAAAACCAAAGTCCACGTCATCGATTTTGGGATCAAGCAAGGTATGCAGTGGCCAGCCCTAATGCAGGCCTTGGCTGTACGGCACGGCGGACCTCCGACCTTCAGATTGACAGGAATCGGGCCGCCTTCGGGCGACGGCAAGGACCACCTCGAAGAAGTGGGGTGGAAATTAGCTGAGTTAGCTGAGACGATGAACATAGAGTTCGAGTACGGAGGATTCGTGACGAGCTCCTTGGCCGATTTGCACGAATCCATGTTCGACATCAGAGACGGCGAAACCATCTGCGTGAACTCCATCTTCGAGCTTCATCAGACGCTGGCGACGCCTAATGGGCTCGACGGCGTCCTCCGAGTGGTGAGAGCCCTCAGGCCAGAGGTCTTCGCCGTCGTCGAGCAAGAAGGTAACCACAACGGCTCGGTTTTCTTGGACCGTTTCACCGAGTCGCTGCACTACTACTCCACCGTCTTCGACTCGCTGGAGAGCTGCGGCGGCAACGCCGCCGTGACGGACCAGGACAGGGCCATGAGCGAAGTCTACCTGGGTCGTCAGATCTGCAACGTGGTGGCCTGCGAGGGGCCGGATAGGGTCGAGCGGCACGAGCCGCTGGAGCAGTGGCGGCGCCGGCTGGGTCGGGCCGGGTTCGAGCCGGTTCATCTGGGTTCGAACGTTTACAAGCAGGCGAGCTTGCTGCTGGCGCTGTACGGCGGCGGGGATGGGTATAGAGTGGAGGAGAACGGCGGGTGTTTGATGCTGGCTTGGCACCAGTGTTTAAAAAAGCGCAGTGTCGCGCGCTTCAACGCGCGCGTTAGCGTTAATTTTTTCCAGAACGCGACGTCGCGCAAAACAAAAAGCGCTACAGTACATAATTATTGCAACCAAAGTGGCAGAGAGGCAGAAGTAATATTGGACGTGGCATGTCTTTTCTGATTTGACTATATTTTAGTTTTGTAATTCTTTTTTAACTTTTAAATTACTTCCATTAAAATATAAAAACGATTATTTAATGAAATTTATCTGAAAAAACTAAATGAAAGTTTATCTAATTTATTCTTTGTTTAACAACGATCAAAATGACATCGATATCTTATATTTTTCAGTGTCCATAAGAATTATTTTCTAAATACTACATTTTTAAGTATGGTTTCCTAAAATTTTATTAGATTTATCTTTTTTAATGCTGGACAACGGATGAAAGTGTGGATTTAAAATTATATTAAATCTTATGTAGATGAATTGCTTAATATATTTTTAATGTATGTTTTATTATTTGAAATATATTAGATTTTATATATATTATTGAACCCAAATTTTATATATAGCTTAATGAATAATGTGCTTGTGAATAATTTGTTATAAATTATGTTTCTTAGTAATAAGTGGCTTGTCCGAAATACTCACGCAATACGCTACGCTATTTACGCTACGCGCTATCTGAACTGAAACGCGACGCGTTGCGCTATGCGCCTTTTAAAACACTGCTTGGCACACCAGGTCGTTGGTTGCCACGTCGGCTTGGAGTATGGGTCGGGTCGGGCTGATGGATGATCATTGATTGCCAAGTGTCGTAAGAGAGGGGTTGATGTTGAGTTGAGTAGAGTTTTGAGACCCACCACCACTTTCATGTGTGTTTCTGCTGCAATCTTCAAAATTGCTTTGTTGCGGAAAAAATGGCGCACCTTTTTCGTTCGATTTTCTTTTTTAGCTTTTGTTTTTGTATCGGTTTTCCTCTCTGTTTTAGGTTTGTAGCTATTGACTGTATTATTGAGTAGGGGTGGTAAACAGGTCGGGTTGGGTCACCTTCGGGTTCAACCCGTTTAATAAACGGGTTGAAACTCTCAACCCTGACCTGACCTGTTTACTTAAAAAGGTCGAAAAATCAAACCCAAACCCAACCTGCTTTAACCCTAACCCAACCCGCCAACCCGTTTAAAATTATAAAAAAAAAGAAAAAACAACAAAATTGGCAGAATTATAATCCAAATTAAACAAACAAAAGGAGAACTAATGCAATTTTTTTCTAAAAACATCACGTGTGAGCGTAAGAGTAGATAAAGAATTAGGGTTAATCCTTTTATTTTATTTATATTAATAATAATTTAATAATATATATTATTCGGGTTAAATGGGTTGATTCCGGGTTGATTTCGGGTTGAAAATCCGAACCCTAACCTTACCCACTTAATAACTGGGTTGGGTTCGGGTTTACCCATTTACGTAAACAGGTCAAAAATGCTAACCCGAACCTGCTATTTTCAGGTGCGGTTCGTGTCGGGTTGGCGGGTCGGGTCGATTTTTAACAGCCCTATTATTGAGTAATAGTTACATTTATTTAATTAATTTTACTGTGGTCTTTCTTTCGATTTTTGAATGTATATATATAGCTCAGATTGTGAGTATAGTATTACTACGAAAATTGGATATCTTTTATGATACAACGATTTTACTTTGTTTTCGTAATCTTACCTGAATAGAAAAATGTAACTACTATGATAGATGAATGTTGGATTATGTTTTAGGGGTGTTTGTTTTGAGGTATTCCTCCAAAACATCATTGTGATCTTCAGATCACCTCCTCGTCACTGCATTTGTTTTTCGTGGGTGATAAGTCATCACCGTAATGAAATGTCACCTAGGTGATCAAAGTGGGTGATATTCCAACGTTTGGATACCCCCTTAAACTAGGTGATCCAACATTACGGTGATGAGATGATATTTGAAATTTTTATATGAACAATATTACCCATGATATTTTAACATTTATTTCTTATACATACTTAATGATTAAAACCATAAAATAATATTGATAATTATATAGTAGACTTAAAAAAAAAATAAATTCGATACTAAAACATTGATCATTGTAAGCAAATACCATTTCAACATAAACATATTAATTCACATTACCTATATGATATACCTAGGGTTAAATATGTCATTTATGCAATATCACCCCGCACATCACTGTAATTAATCAAACATAATATTCCAATATCTCCTTGATATGCGAAATGAAATATCACTCCAAAACAAACACAATGATGATATATAATGTTAATGAATTTTTCAGCGTATGCGAAGCTCTATCTATAAGTTTCCGAGTGTAGGGTTTATCTGCTAATAATCAAACTCTTGGAATTAAATATTTTGGGATAAATAAATAAATGGTAGTTGATGCATTAAAGTTGAACCAGTTGATTTGAAGTCTCAATCACTTCCAACGTTTTATGTTATAATTTTAATTTTTTCCTTAGGGGATAATGGTTGATGTAAGTGTGATTAACTATCATAACGCAAAACCTGACCCTACCTTCCTACTGAATTATTACTATTTTAATTATTTTTTCATTATAGTTCATAGGACCAATAATTGTGCCGTCCATTGACGTGTGTATAATGGCATTTATTTGTTTGGTAAATGTCATAGTTCATTGCACATGATGGCCACAACTATGGCCCATCAACGTGTTCCGAAACTGTCCATGTGTCAAGCACCTAGAATATACTTAATTTAATCTATTTTCCTTGAATAGAATAAAAATGTACACCTTATATTTAAGAGTAAATTACGTATCAGGTCCTCTTAAGTTATTTTCATTTGGATTCAGGCCTTATTGCTTTAAATTTAAGTTTGAAGGATCCATCTCAAGTTTGCCTTAGAGTTAAGGACTCAATTGTGCGAAAAAGACCCATTTGCCCTCAACTGTTGCGAAAATTTACATAGTTAAGCCATCATTCCTCACGTCCGATTTTTTTTGTAGACCTGTGATTCTTACAACACCCAAACGCCCTAAAATCTCATAAATCTTCTACGTTATTGAGCGGAAAAGGTAAAATCAAGCCCAATTTCTCATGGGTCCTCGTAACCAAGGAAAAATTCGATGTTATGTTGGAATAATGCTTCAAACTCAATTCGAAATTTTGGTACAAACCCAAGTGAAATCTTGACTTTTGTGCTCTGAAGTAAAATATGTGCCTAAGAGGGGGGTGAATTAGGCTACTAAAAACGTTTCTTTGCTTCTTTGATCAAATCTTTAAAATGAGGACAGCGAAATTAAGATGTTATGATGGTTATTCCCTTAACTATTGGTCGAGTGAATCTGCGTGAGTGCAAGTGAACAGAAAAGTAAATAACACCTGGATTTATAAAGGTTATATCCCCCAAGTGGAGTTTAGTCCTCTTCTTGAGGTTTGCTCCTCAAGAGTTTGAGCAATCCACTATGTTACCGTAGTTGGTTACAGAAGTGACCGATCGCCCTAAGACAACCGAGACCAAGATGAACACCAGACCGCGGCTAGGTTGCCTAACGCCGAGTTTCGTTCCACGTCGTTCCCTGAGAATCCCTATTCTCCGACTGGAAACAGCTCGCTCCCGAAGGTCAGCTGGATCTCAAATCCTCCCTTCACGAAAGGCACACTTCACTCTTGTCTCCTTGTGAGGCTCACTCACGCTCAGATTGGGATGATAGTTTTTCTAGCTTAGGGTGCACTCAACAATCGCAAATGAAAGCACAAAAGCACAAAATAGAGAGTAATAATTCGCAAATCAAACGCTCCAATTCAGATCTCTGTTCTTGCTATCTCGTGTGTATGTTCGTTCGTTGTCTGCACCCGATGTTGAAGTATTGACTTATATAATCCTGTTAGTATCACACACTTCATATGGAATGTCAATCGCAATCACCAGTTCAGCACATCATTCCATTATCATGCCAAATTAAGCTCTAAGCATCACAACCGTCATATTCATTAATTTGCATGAAATCTTACTCTAAACACCTTTTCTTTACCATATAGGCAGATCTTAACGATATTTGCACGGTGGTACTTACGAAGGTACCATAAATGGTTCATGATCGACACGTGGTGTGTGAATGAAAAGTGCGATAAGTAATAATTAAAACGAATACCTAATTACTATCACCAACGTGCCATAGGCAGTGGACCTATCGTGTGTAGTGCAGTAAAATGAGTAAACGAGTATCGAACACAAGGAATAAATTAAGTACTAGTAGTGACCTATCGACTCGATATTTAGCCTAAATAAAATAAGCAGATGGTTTTACGAATTATCTTAACAGATTACTCCTAAATCAATTAGATTCAAAGAACACGCTTAAAATTGGTAAGAAGCTTTCAGATGATAAAGGTGTGCTCGGGATTCGAATCCCGCTAGGTGTGATCGCCTAAGACAATGGAATATCGTGCCTACGTGATTCTTGACTAGATCGCAGTAATTTTCCTACCCGCTCACGAATTTGTTGTCGCCCTAAACGCTCGCGGGGGTCTAAGATTTATCAATTACTAAAGGCGAGGATCGAGTATTTGCTTTCGACCTATACTCGAATTCTATCTTCTACGAACGGTCTAAACGTTGTTTAGCTGTCGCCCTAAACGTTTTCCCACACGATCACTTTAACACATAGACATATTAAAGTGACGAAACAATTTCATAGATAGATAAATAGTCAGAAAAACGAGTCACGATAAACATATGTCTTAATAACGAAATAACCTAGCGTTCATCTAATCCCAAACACATAGGGAATCTAGCTACTCATAATTGACAGAAACACGACGAAAGAAATAGAGAACAAGGGCAGAGGATTCATAATCTTCCCTTCTGATTGATCTGGGATTGTCTCGGGGGAAGATTCTCTTTTCTTGTTCAATTCGGTGTGATTGCATCGTTGATCCGTCTCTTGCGCTTCTGGGGGTGTTTCTCTGTTCTTGACGGCTCTCTTTCGTCTCTGATATGTTAGGGTTGAGTTCTGGAAAGAGTTCCCCTCTTTTTGGGTCGAATTTGGGCTTTAATAATGATTTTCTCTACTGTCACGGCCTGGGACATGGCCCGCCACGGCCGTGACACTGTCGGGGCACAAAATGGAGCTCACTGCCGTGCGTCACGGCCTCGTGCAGAGGTGTCACGGCCGTGACACTTTTTCAGCCTTGCGACAGTTTCGTATTTCTCTCACATGGAGGGGTAAACAATGTCCGATTGAGCTGAAATTTTAACCATAGATAGAAGACTCGCCAGTCTGATTCTGACCAAAGGGATTCTCAATCCGATATCTGGATTGAGAGATATGATATTTCTAATGTTGCTGCTGCTATGGGTCACGACCTGGTGCAATAAGTGTCACGGTCGAGACTCCTGACAGTATAATCTTCTGTCTCCTGTCACGGCCTGATGCATTGGGTATCACGGCCGTGACACATGACTGTTTTGCTCCGTTTTGCATCGTTTTCGCTCCTTTTCGACCGAAAGTCGTCCTAAGCTCCTTCAATATCATTATATGTGTAAATAGGGTGAATAAACGCATAAAATGATTGCTAGAGCTCTTTTATAACCCAATTAGATACTACGATAAACGTATTGAAATACGTTTATCTGTTCCACTCAGCATCTTATCAATTATGCAGCACATAAATCACGAATTTCCATTTAAATAAATACAATATTCGCATAGGGAAGAAATGTTTGACGCTAACATTTTAGATGCAATTGCTAATGATATCTGCATGATTTCTTCCTAAAAATAGACAAGTTCCAGTGGATGACGTGTTTTCCATGTATAACACATATCCTTTTAGCACAAGTGCAATAACTTAAACAGATAAGCTCGAATAAAATGCATCCGTATCATATAATTCTTATTTCAGCATATCTTAAAAACGGATAACATTCATGCAATTATATTCTTAGTATATAATATCCATATTTATCACATTCAAGGATATAGAAGATCTCATTCCATATATAGACAGATTCCAGCAGTAATATCATTACCATGTATATCATATTTATCCTTTCTCAAATTAACGCATAATCCTTACTCTAATTAGCATAGCATCACATCAAGGATTAATCACGTCATTTACACAAAGGTCAAAGTCATTTATCATTCGATTTATTCATACTTTCCAAATTTACGTAACAATGATATCATGACGGTGGAATCAATGATCACAGTGGTATCACATAAGTCACGTTGCAATGGAATCACAGTGTAAAGATGCAATTCACTCAAATATAAGTACATGATACATACACATTTCGAATTGCTAAATTTGTAGTGCCTATCTCATCTTAAGTACATGGAATCATCAAAACTAAAATACAGTGCACGACCAAAAAGGTCAACATGCTCGAATAATGTTGATGCACACCAATTCGGATGCGAGTCTTAGTAATCGACACGAAATAACAACGAATTTTGTCGCGACCTATGATCCAAACATTTTCAATTTCAGTAACAAATAACTTTACATGGGTATCATTTTCTGCTCCTACGGTAACTCTACCATCAAAACCTATACCAGGTTCTTAACATTGAGGATAAATGTTGCCTCAGTAATACCAAATAATTTCAGTAACACGTCACTTTATCTAGGTACCACTGTTTACTATTTTGGAAACCCTACCCTAAAAACAATAACAGATTCCTAAAGTTGAGGAATAAAAGTTGCCTCATTTATAACAAATAACGAGAAGACAATAACGATTTGCTTCCTATAATAACTACATGCAATTAGTACGAAATAGGGCGTCAAGGGGAAGATCAAAAATTCATACGATACCCAAAACTCTCTGAAATAGCAGAAATCTTCAACGTTAGTAATCGAAAAGGTAAAACCGATATCAATTTCTCATGGGTCATCATAAACAAGGACAATTTTCGATGTTAAGTTGGAATACTGCTTCAAACACAATTCGAAAGTTTTGGTAAAAAACGAGTGAAATCTCGATTTTTATGCTCGAATAATGAGTATTCACACCAATTCGGATGTGGGTCTTAGTAATCGACATGAAATAACAACGAATTTTGCTGCGAACTAAGATCTAAACGTTTTCAATTTTAGTAACACATCACTTTATCCGGGTACCATTTTCTGCAAGTTCCAAAACTCTACCTTCAAAAATTGTAACCGATTACTAATAAATGGAAACATGTCTTGCCTCATGTATAACACATAATAAAAAAACAATAACGGTTTGTTCCTATAATATACTACATGCAACTGGTACAGAGTAAGGGGTCAAGAGAAAGATAAAAAATTCGTATGCTACCCAAAACTCCCCGAAATTGACGAAATCTTCAACATTAGTAATCAACAAAGGTAAAACGATCTCAATTTTTCATAGGTCCTCATAAACAAGGAAAATTTTCGATGTTATGTTGGAATAATACTTCAAACCCAATTCAAAAATTTGGTTAAAAACTAGTGAAATCTCAACTTTTATGCTCGAATAATTTGGATTCACACCAATTCGGCTGTGGGTCTTAGTAATCAACAATAATTATCGATGCCAGTCATGGAATAACGACAAATTTTGATGCGGCCTAAGATTAAAACATTTTTTCAATTTCTGTAACATATCGTTCTACTATTGGCGACCTAAGATCAATGTTGAGGTTATTAGTTTGATAATGGAATAACGAAGAATTTTGATGGGAAATATTGGAACGTTTGTCAATTAAAAAGCTGGTTAGTAACACTTCATTTATTCTGAGTAACAATTCATGCATTTTGGGTAACACATCACTAAGAACATTCTAGAAGGTTTTAGAGTGTCAGAGATATTAACAGCACAATAACTTAATATTACCACATTGTCTGCAAATAGTACCATATGTCTGATAAAAAATAACATATAAACAAAGGTTATAACACATTTGTAGCTACAAGAACCACAAAATAGCTAGTCAATACCACATTACTATTTCGATTAATTTCGTTCATAAATTCATTTAGTTGGGATGCATAAGATTGACATTCATGGAAATAAATGATATGATGAAGCTAAATCACAAAATTTCATTAAAAGACACGTTTTGCTAATGTTGATATCAATATGTGGAAGTTGAGATCAAAAGTCATGTAAACACATAGCTCTTCTTTCACAAAATAAACTAGTATCTCTTTTGATGAGACATATCGTTATGAATTCCATCACAAACGTATTCAAAGTTCAACATTAAAGTACGAACAACATTTAATAGACCATAAACTCAACACTCGAGACCCCAAACTCTAAACAATCGAAAAATGGATTTGTGAGCGAAATTAGTGAAATTTGTAATGTGGTATGAAAAACCTATTATGCAGTATAAATATCAACAATAGTGTTAAAACTTGGATTTGTACTGTTCTTTTATATCGGACATTCGGTATTATTGGCAAGTAATGTGGTAATATTCCTTGACAATATAGAACATTCTGGAATATTCTTAATGAAATGTTTTCTTTTATATATACATGTGTATTTATTTGCAGAATGTGTTACTCACCTTGAAAACGTTTCAATTTCAAGAAAAAAGCCAAATTCGCTTCTAAATGTGAACATTGAGGTTAGTAGTCCAATGTTGATATCACTAGTATTGTAATCACGATCACCTCCATTGGAATGTATATACTACACCCTATCCTTATGTTGTTAATCAAGGTTCATTGTATACGTTTCATATTAAGACGTTAATAATATCAACATATCCTCCAAGAAATACCTAGGAGCCATTGACGTTAAAACACTAAACCTGAACCCGTAAGTTTATAACGTAATTTGAAATGAGTGATTTGGTATCGGATAAGCCACGTTTTATACCTCTTAACTAGAGGGATGTACCACATTATTTGACGAGCTCCCTTGTTGCCAAATATTGCAATTCCCGCCTAAATTACTGAGATCCCGCCTAAAATATTGAAATCCGCCTAAATTGGATAACTCAAGTTACACAGAGAATAATAATTAATAACTTACTGGTACAACTTTCTTATTTCAGAAAATTCGGCAAAAATCTGGCGATTGTATTTAAATTTCGACAACCTTGAGCGACGAACAATAGAGCTAACACGGTGTCTCGGTGATTTGATCAGGATATGGGTATCTTCAATTTTGACCGAAATGGGATTCGATTTCATTGATTTTTATTATTTGCGTCAAAATAATTCCGAAAATATACCCGTAAAATCGAACATTTTGAGACCTCAATAACATAACAAATTGTCTAGGGCGCACCCAACTTGGTTTGGTGCAGGATGTGTGTTCGTGCAGATGGAAATAATATATACGGTAATTGTTTCGATCGAGTTTCCATTGTTATAATGATACCAGATAACAGAAATTTGGTATCAAATACAGCTTCAGCTACCTTTAGATCAAAACTGAAGTGTAAAATATGCCTAAGAGAGGGGGGGGGGGGGGTGGGGTGAATTAGGCTAAAAACTTTGGCTTGTTCTTCTTTGAAAAATACTTTTCTTTAAGAAGATATTTGCAGAGTATGTTATTTCCTAGAAAGCAGTACGAGTATCAAAGTTATCTCCCTAACCCTGTTTCAAAATATCACGTTATTTTCAGAAATCGTTTCAACGATATCACCTAGTTATTAGCACGTGTTCCGGGTTTGTCTCACAGAAAAGTAAATAGCAGAAAGTAAAGTGAGACGGGATTTTTATACAGGTTATGTAACGACCCTCATTTTGTAATTAAGGTTAGTGGCGGACTTTTGCAACGTAAGTCGGCATCAGACTCAGTACCTACAACACGTAGACACTGAGCGATTTGTCCAGTAGGTGAATAAAAATGCATATATGCACGTGAACGCTCATTCCGATCCCAATATCTCACACATGCAATGTACACTCTTTCTTTTCCCACATCTCTATCTCATATTACTCAACACAGGGCCCTAGGTCAGACTCGACACCTCGCGCGCCTATAACATAACGGAAGCTTACACTAGTAGCGTTTTGACGTTCACACAAGTGCCCTACTAGGTCGCTCTTCCGTAAGCGGTAGTCTACGCCGACAGCGTTTTGACGTTCACGCAACTGCCATGTCAGGTCACGCCGGGTTTGCACCTCGGGACGTTCACGCCCGAGTAGACATATCGATCACGCCTGTCTGCCGTCAGGTGTCATGTGAGTACCAACCTCGACTCTTCAACGAGTCAACCAATCACAATAAACTCGAACTACCTGCTCAGCGGTACGTCAAATCACCACCGTCTCAGTACGGTGTAAGTATCTCTCACCCCTGTGATATGATATGCATATGCTACGCATATAAACGTGGTAATACATAACGTGCGTAAAACACATAAATCAGGTAAAAATCATTGCAGCACATAAAAGCACGTAATTCAAATAAGTGTTTACGCATTGTAGATGAATAATTCACCTACATGTCCTCCAGATATAGATATAGTCAGTCTATCATTCTCGTAAATCTCCTAGTATTCTGGACACCTTTGGACGTAAAATATTATCGTGGAAGTATATCTGTTAAGTTAAATAAGCATCGAACCCTCAAATCCTAAACACTAAAATTCATAAAAATCCCGAAAACCCTAAGTATGAGCTGAAACTCAAAAACCCTAAATCAGTGAAACTTTAGAATATATTTAAAGCAAACCCTAAAACCGTAACAACCTAATTTCATAAAGGACTTGACACTTCTAATACCTAAAGCTTCACAGTTAATATATATCATGCGTGTTTAACATAGCTATTTCTGATTTCGGACTTAATAACCAAAGTATGAGTCACGAAAGCTAAGGCTTCACATAAGTTATTCTAATCGAAGGTTACAATCATGTGAACTAGCTTATAAATCGAAAGTATCGAATAAATCGTACCTCATATAAAAATATAGACATACTTCTAGAGAATCATTATAACCCTATATAATTGACTAATTACTCATGAATGTGGACTTACACTAGAAAATTCCAGATTTCCTAATTATTAAACATTTCGAACAGCTCCTAAGAATATTATACAATAAATATACCTTAGGTTATTAAACTCACTGACCCTAATTTGTTTTTACAAATGGTCTATAGCTGAAATTTCGATCCTAGCTCACTAAGTAATACTTAACATGATTATATAACTGATTATATCATAATCCTGTATTAAATCGGGTATTACAGGTTATATCCCCAACTGGGGTTTAATCCTGTCCTTGGGGTGTGATCTCCCCAAGAGTTCCAGTCAATCACTAGGTATTACCGTTTATTGTTACAAAATGATTGACCCTTACACAACCGAAGCACTTTGGAAACTAGACCTCCACCTAGGCTGACGCACGCCAAGTTTCGATCCACGTCGTTTACCCAGGAAACCTATTCCCCGATTGGATGCAGCTTGCTACCGAAGGGCCACTGAATCCACCAAATTCGTCCCTCCACGTGCGAAAGACTCCAACCGTGCTCCTTTGTGCGTTCAACGTGTCCGCAGACACAACACGTCCGAAGACAAAGGTTTTAGGGTAGGGTGTTGCTAAAGATCGCTCAAGGGTACGGATTCGCAAATTAAGCTCAACACAAACTACGAATTTTTCGCAAGTTTCAGCAATCTCTAAGGGATTCGTTTGCTTGTGTGTTCGTTGTCTACCCTTCAACGTGAAGTGTTTTCTTCTATATAGACCCAATAATCGCTTCTACACTTCACAAAGAAAGTTAAGCACGAAAATATGCAAGAGACGGCTCAATTATCACGTGCATTAATTCAAGGAATCATGCCAAGAATAAATCAATTAAGCTCAACGGTCAACATGAATTCTTACCATAAATACCACAGTCTAACTTTCATTCCACTGTAATCTCATCCGTTAGTCAGCATATTCCATATATAATTTCACTCAGCATATTATCAATGGTAAGCTCAATCAACTGATTTCTTTCCCAAAATATGGTAGCCAATTCGCACAGAGAAAGATTTGATTTACTGAGTATAATGCAAATCATACTTTCCATGTATGGTGATCTCATCCGATTTCAGCACATTCCATAAATAGACTCAATCAGCATCTTACCACATATGAGCCCAATCAATTAATCACTTTCCAAAATATAAATCCTAAGTCGCATAAGGAAAGGTAGATCATGATTCACTGATTTAAGAGTCAAATAATATCGCACTCAACGGTATATCATTGATATTCTTTCCTAAAATAGATCAATCACATATAAGCACTTAATCATAATATCTTTTCCTTATATACAGCATAGTCATTCATATCCGGGCGATCACATCGATATTCCTTCCTAAAATATCTCAATCACGTTTTCAGCTCAATCAGAATATCTTTTCCATATATCGCACACATTCATATCCGGGTTCACAATGATATTCTTTCCTAAAATAACTTATTCTCGCAGATAGTTCACATATCACTCAGCATAATATATTTTCCATATATAGCACGCAATGAGATTCCATTCATACGAAAACGTTCATAACCAGGTGATCACATATATATTCCAGTTAAGCACAAGATCACACAAATTCGATTTTCTTAACAGTTTAATCACATTTAAGCGCTTAATCGAACATTTTCACATACTTAAACATCACACATCATGCATATCGAGTTTTCTAATTTGTACCCCCAATTTACATAATTACTTGGAATAATCAAAACTCTCATAATCATTTGGACCAAAAAGGTCTACAATCTCCCCCTTTTTGATGATGACAAGTAATTAATGCCTATCTTAAGCATATGAGTACACTCGATATGAAGCCATTTACGCACGTAGCATGTTTAAGTATCACAACATGCGACATATGATCAGAGCAATAATTTTATCAGATTTCAAAGCATGCTCCCCCTGTCTAATTGCTAGTATTCCCATGTAAAGCACAGCAGCTGTTGGTCCCTATTACACCAAACAATCTAACCTAGGATGGATTAACCACACAAATAATCTTGAAATCAAAGCAAATGGTGTGGGGTGCTTGAGAGGATAAGATGGAGGCTCAAAAATTTTTCTCTCTAGAATAGAAACACTCACAAGCACACCTAACTATGTGTTAGGGTTTTCCTATTTATACCACAAGTTGGTATATAATAGGTGGGCCTCTTGTGAAGGCCCATTACATGAATAACTAAGAACTAACCCAACTAAGAATTAGCCCAAAGTTTAATAAAGCTAACCAACAAAGATAATATAATGAAATTGAACACTACAAAATATTTCCTAACAATCTCCCCCTTAGTGTTCAATCTTCAGTTCAGCGCGGGATATCTTTGTTGGGCATATTGGAGATCTCGATTCCTAGCAAACTCCCCCTACAAGGGATATCTCCTCTTCTTGCGGAGGCATTGATGGCTCGGCTGGGACTCACTTGTTAAGATTCTCCAATCTTCTTCTTCTTGGCGCCGGATTTGTCGTCTTCGAATGGAAGTTGTCTGGTTCGGCCTCGAAGATGACTCGTCTGGCTCCAGAAGAAGGTAGGCGTGGGGCGTAAAAAAAATGCGCCAAGGCTCCACTGAAATGTGACTTTCAAGAGCAGGGAGCCCGGTCTTCAGAGTGGTCAGCGCAGTAGTGGCGGAATGTGGTGGGTGAGATGTGCCATGGCTCCTTCGAGTGTTCCATTATGAACATAATAGCCTGACACATAAGAGTGTGCGCGGAGGTAGTGGAAGCCTCCGGCGGTGCGTAGTTGGTGGAGGTGGCGTGGATGATGGTTGCTGCTGATGCTGCTGTACGATCTTCAACTCATTTCTTCTCCTTTAGTCCCCCTTGAGACGATCTCCGTCTTCGGGATCGTCACGTCGTCCGTGGGACGAGTCTGCCTCTGGTGTTGATGGTGGTGATGATGGTGTGGTGTGGTGTTGAGTGAGGCAATCAAGTGGGATTCTCGGGAGTAGCAGCAATTGGTGTTCCTTCGGGTTCAGTTTTGAACACTGGAGAGACGTAGCAGCATGTTTTGGCGTAGGCGTAGGCGTGGTGGAGTGGTGTCGGTGATGGGACCTTTTCCTTCATAGATCCTCGTTGAGCGCGGCATGGAATGTGTAAGTTCCTCGCTGATTGCTATGAGTCGGGGCTCCATCACGAACGGGGTAACTAACCAGACGCTCCGTCGTCACAACATCGAAACACGTGTCCGATGTGCCGCCTGTTTGCACAGGACAGAAAGAACCGGAGAGCCACAAAGGCTTTCCGTTCGCACGGACGATGAGACAAGCTCGTATCCGTGGCCCATCGACAGTTTTGGTGAGGGTGGCTGTCGTGGGTCTTCCGCTCTCGGTCACAAGGACGTCATCAAGCGTTCGGGCAAGTTCACGAAGAACCTGCGGTGCGTAAAGAGTGTTTGTGTCCTAGAAATTGGAAAATTTCGGTGGGTGAGGACACTAGACTCGACGTGGGTGGAAGAGGTGCAGTGAGAGGCGGGGCACTGCATGTTCAACATCAACCGTCTCCAAGTGGGGCGGTGATGGCTAACGTGGTTCCTCTTGTGCGAATGAAACAGCTATCTGCGAAAGGATAGCTGAGTGGTTGGGAGGGGTTAATTGCGCGGTTGGACCAGATGCCGCGACTTCTACTCGGAAAACGAACGAGTCGTCTCCTGTACCTATGGGCGAGGTCCGGGTTGTGGTGAGATATGATAGAGGAGTGCGATCATGTCGTTGTTGGTTCGCAACCCCTGCAAGCGACTTACGTCATCCTCCCGAGATCGTTGATTGGATCTTTGCGTGGAGGAGGATGTCGCGCGACCTAGACCTAGACTAGAGAGGCTAGGGTAGGCTCGTTCCTGGGTTAGGATCAGGGGGGTTTCACTAATCCATGGGAACTATGGTGGCGTGGCGTGATCGCGTTGAAAGGCGACCACGAGTGATGTCGACGAGGGTGGCCCAAAACTGTTGATCAGACACTTCTGAGACTCGTCAGGTGGTGGTGGTGGTGAGGGCGTAAAGAGGATCACGGTGGCTTAGGACGTCTCCATGTAGCGCACCATGGTGGAATGGATGGCAGTGGGTGGACGGTGGAGTCTGGAACCTGAGATCCACATCGTCTAAGCATCGAGATTGGATGGCGCGCCCACTGATGGTTGGTTGATCTCTTGTCAACCCTTCTTTGTAGGTCCGGGTTCTGCACGGATTTGTACAGAAGTCATGATGGTTGCTCGCTTCTCTGACATCCCTTCATGCACGTGGAGCAATCCGTGTAACGTGCATGATGGGGTTGGTTGCTCGCAGTGCATACCGGTCATGAATGTGGAGCAACCCATGTACCATTCATGCCGGGGGGTGGTTGCTCACGTCGTGTACCAGTCATGTATGTGGAACAACCCGGGTACCATACATGCTGGGTGAGTGAAATTGGCATTTGGAAATTCCGCTCTGAAAAGTTTGGGGGTGACCTAAACTTTTTCTATAATGTGCCAATACCATCCTAGGTCGATCGTTGGGTACGGTGATCGTTGCCGCGTTTTGGATTTGCCTTCAAAATTTCACAAAAAAAACGTCGTCTATACTGAAAATTTTGGCCCAGAAAAATTTATTTCGGAATTTTTTTATTTATTTTAAATCTATCTAATGATATAAAAAATTTTCAACCAAATATATATATATATATATTTTTTTAAAACTTATTTAATCCGAAGGGGGGACCAGAAATTTTTGGTGGTAAAAAACGTTTAAGTGTATTTTTAAAGAGTGATTTTGCAAGATCCGAAGCCAAAAATCGGTTTGTATCAAGTTTAAAGGTCGGGGTGCAAATTTCTCGGGGGGTGCGAAAATGATGTGTGCAAATGTGCGAAAAATGTTGTCCCGAGAAATTTCGTTGAGAGAGTGAGTCGCGAAAACTTTGAAGTTCCGAAAAATTTCTCAGTTTGAAAAAAAAATCTCAGTTTTTAAAAGTTTTTCAGGTTGAAAAATTCGCGGGTTGAGGAAAAAGCAGCTGTGTGAGAGAGACCGCGAAAAAATCATGAATTGTGAACTGAGAAAGTTTCGCAACTGAAAAATTTCTCGGATAGAAATTTCTCAGCCTGGAAAAGAAAATTTCTCGGTTTTGAAAAAATTCTTAGTTTTGCAAAATTTCTCGGATTTGAAAAATTTCTCAGTTTTGCAAAATTTCTCGATTTGAAAAAATTTCTCAGTTTTAGCAAAATTTCTCGGGCAGTGAAAGTTTCTCGGCCAGCGAAATTTTCTCAGGCAAACTTTCTCGGCTAAGAAATTCTCGGCCTAAAAAAATTTCTCGGCTAAGAATTTTCTCGGGTATGAAAATTTCTCGGGCAGTGAAAGTTTCTCGGCCAGCGAAATTTTCTCAGGCAAACTTTCTCGACCAAGAAATTCTCGGCCTAAAAAAATTTCTCGGCTAAGAATTTTCTCGGGTATGAAAATTTCTCGGGCAGTGAAAGTTTCCGGTTTCGAAATTTCTCGGCTACGAAATTTCTCGGCCAAGAGCAGTGAAAAATTTCTCGGTTTCGAAGTTTCTCAGCCTGAGAAAAAAAATTTCTCGGCTATGAAATTTCTCAGCCTGAGAAAAAAAAATTTCTCGGCTATGAAATTTCTCGGCCAAGAACAGTGTACGCGCGACTTATACCAGAAAAATCAACTCGTTTTCGCTCAAATCTCACTCAAAATCGACGAAACTTGTTCCAAAACTTCAGAAAAACATTCCTAAACACATAATCAACCTTTGGGATGTCTAAAAACAACAAATCGAGGTCGAAATCGCCCAAAAAGTGAAAGTGACGAAAATAATTTTCCAAGCAATTTTTCACTCTAATCTTGCTCAAAACACGCAAATCCGGTCGCGTTGGGCTCTGATACCACTTGTTGGTCCCTATTACACCAAACAATCTAACCTAGGATGGATTAACCACACAAATAATCTTGAAATCAAAGCAAATAGTGTGGGGTGCTTGAGAGGATAAGATGGAGGCTCAAAAATTTTTCTCTCTAGAATAGAAACACTCACAAGCACACCTAACTATGTGTTAGGGTTTTCCTATTTATACCACAAGTTGGTATATAATAGGTGGGCCTCTTGTGAAGGCCCATTACATGAATAACTAAGAACTAACCCAACTAAGAATTAGCCCAAAGTTTAATAAAGCTAACCAACAAAGATAATATAATGAAATTGAACACTACAAAATATTTCCTAACAGCAGCAAAAACATATAGCAATTACCAGGTCATATCATACGAAATGTCACAAATCACCATGGAATGTCACAAATTTTCAGATCATATCATATGGAATGTCACAAGTTACCACGGAATGTCGCAAATTATCACACCATATCAGTTTGCTCCCCCTCGCTCTGTGCGGAATTCCTTAATCCTTAACAAATCACAAACTCAAGCACAGACCAATTAAGACATAAGCATATAAAAGCAAGCCGATAGTATTAATCGCATTCCAAGATAACTAAGGGCCAAAAAGTGAACGACTCAACACCAAACCAAAACACCCAAAACACGGCATTAATTGCCCAAATTCTCCCCCTTCAGCATAAAAAATGAGGGATCCAAAATACCACTAACTTAGCAAAAACGTGCAACTTACCACAACCTACTAACCCAAAAACCAGCAAAATAAAACAACTTAGTACTAAGCACAGACGGGAACTATGCATGCTAGAGCTAGGCGATCACTGGGGATCGAAGTTCTAAGGGCTGGAATCACTATCAGATGAGGCAGATGAGGATTCAGTGATATCCAGAGCCGTGGAGATCTCCTTCATAAACTTTTTAACCCTTTTAAAGTGCTGTGAGATCTCATCGAATTTCTTCCTGTTATCATCTTTGATGCCTTTGATACTCCGTTTCAAATCAGTTATGGTTCCCTGCTCGTAGTCGCTCTCTTGATCCGTTTTCTTCTTGATTTCGAACGAGTGGCTTTCGGAGAGATTGGAGATTTGATCAGAGCATACTTTCGCTTCTTGTCTGAGACAGATTCGACGCCTTTGGTTTTCATCATGATTGAGATCGAAGGATTTCGAAATAATGAAGTGAAAGACTTAGGGTTGAATGAATTGAATAAAGAAGAGACTGGATGGTTAGAAATGCCGAAAACTTCTTGGATAAGAATGAAAAGAATTTTGGAGAGATGTAATAATGATTAGACGTGAGGCAGATAAGAAAAAGATTTCAAAATTTGAATTTCAAAGATCATGGCTGGATAAGGAAACTGCCATTAGATGGAATTAAATGAAGATCAGAGGATATCTCGCGGAGATTAAGGAATGAAATAAGGACTAAGATCAGAGTTAAAAAATAATAAGGAATTTTTGGCTGAAAAAGATTTTGACATAAATCTCGAAGAAAATCTATTTAGAGAAAAAATAATCTTCCCATGAGTGAAAGAAATAGGAAAGATAAGGTAAAATCAATAAAGAATGCTAATAGAATCAAAGGCTAAAGTCGAGGAGATCCTAAAGGATAAGATCAAAGAAATACTAAGAGCTAACTTATCTAGTCACCTTTCCTATTTGAGCTCAATAATTCCTAATCAGTCACGAATATCACAAAATCTACTCTCAATAAGAGGTTTCGTGAAGATATCAGCCAGCTGATCATTAGTTCCAACGAAGTTCACGCTGATATTCCCCTTCTGAACATGATCTCGAATAAAATGATGTTTCACCTCTATATGCTTAGTTCGAGAGTGGTGTACGGGATTCTTAGTGATACTAATGGCACTAGTACTATCACAGAAAATACGAATTTGGTCGTACCTTAAACCGTAATCACTCAAGGTCTTTTTCATCCAAAGGATTTGCTGAGAACAACTTCCTAAGGCCATATATTCTGCTTCGGTTGTGGATAGGGCGACGGCATTTTGTTTCCGACTGGACCAAGTTACAAGTGACTTCCCTTGTAATTGGCAAGTAACACTAGTGCTTTTCCTATCTTCTCTAGAACCGGCATAATCAGCGTCCGAGTATCCCATTAATGGGAATTCCTTGGAATTTGGATACCACAATCCAAAATTGATTGTTCCTTTCAAATATCTAAGTATTCGCTTGATTGCTGTCAAGTGAGATTCCCTAGGACTCGACTGATATCTAGAACATAGACCAGTAGTAAACATAACATCGGGTCTGCTTGCCGTAAGGTAGAGCAAACTTCCGATCATACCTCTATACTTAGTTTGGTCAAAGGGCGTACCTTGTTCATCACTGTCAATTTTGGCGGTCTGATGCATAGAGTGGGAAGTACCTTGGAATAAGCCATTCCTAATTTTTTAAGTAGTTCCTTCGTGTACTTCGTTTGAGATATGAATGTTCCCGTATCCAATTGCTTGACTTGCAATCCAAGGAAATACGTGAGTTCTCCCATAAGGCTCATCTCAAATTCCTGTTGCATAGACTTAGAAAAATTCTCTCAAAGAGTGATGTCAGTGCTACCAAATATGATATCATCAACGTATATCTGCACAAGTAGTATGTGATTCCCTTCGCACTCTATAAACAGAGTGTTATCTATTGTTCCTGTTGTAAAGCCCATGTCTAGTAAAAACATACTCAATCTTTCATACCATGCCCTAGGGGCCTGTTTTAAACCATATAAAGCTTTGTTTAATTTAAAGACGTGATTTGAAAATTCTTCTTTTTCAAAACCGGGAGGTTGTTCGACAAAGACTTCCTCATTTATAAAACCATTTAAAAATGCACTTTTCACGTCCATTTGAAAAAGCTTAAATCTTTTAAAAGATGCATATGCAAGCAAAATGCGTATTGACTCAAGCCTAGCTACGGGTACAAAGGTTTCTTGAAAATCTATACCTTCTTCTTGGGAATAACCTTTGGCAACTAACCTGGCCTTATTTCGTGTCACGTTACCGTTTTCGTCCAGTTTGTTACGAAACACCCACTTCGTGCCTATTATGGACTTGTCGTTAGGTCTTTCCACAAGAGTCCACAGTTGGCTCTTTTCGAATTGTGCTAGCTCTTCTTCCATGGCAATCGCCCAGGATTCATCGTCAAGAGCTTCACTGTTTTAGGTTCCATGGTTGATAACAGCACGTCATGTGATTCCTCAGCAATATCATTTCGTGCAGTTTCTCTCGTTTTGATCCCTGAAGTAATATTCCGTATGACTTGTTCAGTGGATGGCTGGAAGCATGTTTGAATTTTCTGCGCTATTGTTCGTCTGAAGCCTCAGGTTCCTCTGACTCAGTATCTAGTTCCAACGGAATTGCGCTCACTCCTTTGTCAGTAACCTGTATATCTGCAGGAGACACAACTATACCTTCCTCAGTAGCATCTGCGTTAGGAAATTCATCAAATGTAACATGGACAGATTCTTGAACAGTCTTCTTCCTATTATTAAAAACTCTAAAAGCTTTGGAATGAAGGCTGTAACCTAGGAACTTCATCTACCTTGGAATCGAATTTTCCTCTTTTATCCCTATCATTCAAAATGAAACATTTGCAGCCAAATACATGGATAGGGGTTTTATCGTTCCAAAGTTCATAGGGAGTTTTCTTAATAATCGGTCTAAGGAAAATCATATTCAAGACATAACATGCCGTACTAACAGTTTCGGCACAAAAATGTTTTGGAGTATTATATTCGGTCAACATAGTCCTAGCCATTTCTTGTAATACTCTATTTTCCTCTCGACCACTCTGTTCTATTGAGGCGTAATAGGGGCTGAAAATTTATGACTATAACCATTTTCGTCACAAAAAGATGCAAAGGATTTACTATTAAATTCTAGACCGTTATCACTCCTAATCTTACGGACCTTCATCTTTTTCTCATTTTCTAGCTTCTTAATCAGTGGCGCAAGATTATCTAAAGCCTCACTTTTGTGCGCAAGAAATAAGACCCGTGTGTACGTAGTATAGTCGTCTACGATAACAAAGGCATGTCGTTTACCTCTCAATGACATAACCTGTACCGGACCAAAAAGGTCAAGATGCAGCAGTTCCAGTGGTCTGGACGTAGATATCACATTCTTAGGTTTAATGGACGTCTTGGTCTGTTTCCCCATTTGGCACGCTTTACAGATTATGTCCTTGGTGGCTTTCATATCTGGAACACCTCTCACCAATTCATTGCATGATATGTGAGACATCAGTTTCATGTTAGCATGTCCCAGACGTCTATGCCATAACCATGTGATATCCTGCGTAACTGCTAGACACTTGACATTTTGGTTAGCAATATCATCAAGAGTGATGCAGTAAATGTTACCATGCCTAGATGCACTAAACATAATCTCATCATCCTTTTTAACAAAGCACTTATCTTTGGCGAAAGCTACGGTATGTCCATCATCACATAGTTGACTAATGCTAATTAAATTATGCTCTAGGTTCCTAACAAACCATACGTTATTTATAGTCATATTCAAATTGTTACCAACTCCAACGATTTTGGTTTTTGCGTCATTAGCGTACGAACGTATCCTCCACCAACCGCCTTTAACGACACAAAATTACCTATATCACCTGCATGTGGCGGGAGCACCCGCTGTCGAGATACCACCTATTTTTCTTACTGGAATTCTTCCTTCGTACCTGAAGAAAGAAGTACTCTTCTGAGGTAGCCAATTTCTGTTGGGTCCTAACGTGCTAGCGGAGAAATAACTTCTGTTAACATATGAGATATCATTCTGTATAGACGGTGATCTCCTGTTACAATCAGATACCATAGGAGTGCTTAACAACATATCTAGGTTCTGCCTACCCTCAAGAAGTCTATCAACTTTCTGCTTTTCTCTATCTAAGGAATTCCTAAGTTCTACAATATCTCTCGATAAGACACTATTTTTCTTTTCCAACTTCTCACAGTCACATGGAATTCTCTTTTTCTCAGCAGTAACTAACTCTCCTTTCAAGCGTGAGATCTCTAAGTCAGCCTCATGTTTTTCCTTAGCTAAATTATCTCGTTGTTTTATCAGTTTCCTATTCAAAGAATTTAGCGACTTAATCTTTCTCTCTGCATTTTGAAGTAATGCACACAGTTGTTCCTTACTTTCCTCTATGTCAAAATCAAATGAGTCACTTTCACAATCATTGTTATATAAACTGTTTAGGATATGAATTTTCTCAATAGAGGAAGAGCGGGATACCTGATCCTCGTCAGCCATGTAAGCGTGATCCTCGTCCTCGCTTTGTTCTAGTTCAGAGTCATTTGATTCCGTCACCATAGCCTTTTGCTTCCTTGGTTTCTCATTGTTGGTTGATGGGCATTCATGTGCATAATGGCCTGGTTTGTTGCATCGGAAACACTTCTGAAATTTCTTCGCAGACGTGGGTATTCCCTTGCTCTTGTTCTGGAATTTGTTGAAGTTCCCTTGGAATTTCTTTTTCTGCTGGAATCTTTCAAATCTTTTTGTAAGCATGGCTAGGTCGTTCATCAAGTCCTCTTCTTCGTCGTCAGAATCAGATTCTTCTTGGTTGGATTTGAATGAAATGGACTTCTGATTTTTGTTCTGTGACTTCTCATTCATTGATGTTTGAATCATCTCGTAGGATATAAGAGATCCAATCAGTTCGAAGATGCTAACTGCTTCTAGATCCTTCGCTTCGTAGATGGCAGTAACTTTGGCATTCCATTCTCGCGGCAGTGATCTCAGTATCTTTCTCACTTGTTCACTGTCGGGAACCTTCTTGCCGAGAGAGAACATTTAGTTTATGATTCCCATGAACCTGCATACATCTGGCTTATATTCTCGTCAGATTCCATCGAGAACAGTTCATACTGATGAGTAAGCAGAGCCAGTCTTTCTTGCACAACTCTTTGGGTTCCTTCATGAGTGACTTGGAGCATATCCCACATGGCCTTTGCTGATGAGCAGGAACTGACCCGAATGTATTCTTCCCGTGTGAGTGCGCATGCGAGCATGTTCTTCGCCTTTGCGTTTCGCGTGATTCCCTTTTTGTCATCAGCATTGTATTCTTTGGCAGCATTTGGGGTTCCATCTTCTTTCGCAGTCGCGTATGGTCCATTGATGATTGTTTCCCAAAGATCGTAGTCGACAGCGATTAGAAACTCGATCATACGATTCTTCCACACTGCGTAGTTCGTTCCATCAAAGAGAGGTGGCATAGAGTGGGATTGACCCTCTGCAAAAACATCACTCGAAAAAACCATTAGATCTTAACTCAGACGTGTTAGGCCTTTCGTTGCGTAACGTCTCTCGGATACCAAATGAAGTGTTGACTAAGAGGGGGGTGAATTAGGCTATAAAAAATTTGGCTTCTTCTTCTTTGAAAAATACTTTTCTTTAAGAAGATATTTGCAGAGTATGTTATTTTCTAGAAAGCAGTACGAGTATCAAAGTTATCTCCCTAACCCTGTTTCAAAATATCACGTTATTTTCAGAAATCGTTTCAACGATATCACCTAGTTATTAGCACGTGTTCTGGGTTTGTCTCATAGAAAAGTAAATAGCAGAAAGTAAAGTGAGACGAGATTTTATACAGGTTATATCCCCAACTGGGGTTTAATCCTGTCCTTGGGGTGTGATCTCCCCAAGAGTTCCAATCAATCACTAGGTATTACCGGTTATGGTTACAAAATGATTGACCCTTACACAACCGAAGCACTTTGGAAACTAGACCTCCACCTAGGATGACGCACGCCAAGTTTCGATCCACGTCGTTTACCCAGAAAACCTATTCCTCGACTGGATACAGCTTGCTACCGAAGGGCCACCGAATCCACCAAATTCGTCCCTCCACGTGCGAAAGACTCCAACCGTGCTCCTTTGTGCGTTCAACGTGTCCGCAGACACAACACGTCCGAAGACAAAGGTTTTAGGGTAGGGTGTTGCTAAAGATAGCTCAAGGGTACAGATTCGGAAATTAAGCTCAACACAAACTACGAATTTTTCGCAAGTTTCAGCTCAAAAACTCTAAGGGATTCGTTTGCTTGTGTGTTCGTTGTCTACCCTTCAACGTGAAGCGTTTTCTTCTATATAGACCCAATAATCGCTTCTACACTTCACAAGGAAAGTTAAGCACGAAAACATGCAAGAGACAGCTTAATTATCACGTGCATTAACTCAATGAATCGTGCCAAGAATAAAATTAAGCTCAATGGTCAACATGAATTCTTAACATAAATACCGCAGTCTAACTTTCATTCCACTGTAATCTCATCCGTTAGTCAGCATATTCCATATATAATTCCACTCAGCATATTATCAATGGTAAGCTCAATCAAATGATTTCTTTCCCAAAATATGATAGCCAATTCGCACAGAGAAAGATTTGATTTACTGAGTATAATGCAAAGCATACTTTCCATGTATGGTGAGCTCATCCGATTTCAGCACATTCCATAAATAGACTCAATCAGCATCTTACCACATACGAGCCCAATCAATTAATCACTTTCCAAAATATAAATCCTAAGTCGCATAAGGAAAGATAGATCACGATTCACTGATTTAAGAGTCAAATAATATCGCACTCAACGGTATATCATTGATATTCTTTCCTAAAATAGATCAATCACATGTAAGCACTTAATTAGAATATCTTTTCCTTATATACAGCATAGTCATTCATATCCGGGTGATCACATCGATATTCCTTCCTAAAATAACTCAATCACGTTTTTAGCTCAATCAGAATATCTTTTCCATATATAGCACACGATGATCACTATGATATTATTTCCTAAAATAACTTATTCGCAGACAGTTCACATATCACTCAGCATAATATATTTTCCATATATAGCACGCAATGAGATTCCATTCATACGAAAACGTTCATAACCAGGTGATCACATAAATATTCCAGTTAAGCACAAGATCACACAAATTCGATTTTCTTAACAGTTTAATCACATTTAAGCGCTTAATCAAACATTTTCACATACTTAAACATCACATAGCATGCATATCGAGTTTTCTAATTTGTACCCCCCAATTTACATAATTACTTGGAATAATCAAAACTCTCATAATCATTTGGACCAAAAAGGTCTACATAAACGTATACCAAATGAGAGTTTTTCAATACCTATTAACTGTTTTACAAGGACAGATGCGTCCATACCACGTTTTCGGAACAGTGGTTTAGGCAACAATCCGGCGATTGTATTTAAATTTCTGCAAACCTTGAGCGACGAACAATAGAGCCAATAAGGTGTTTCACATTTGTTCAGGATATGGGTCTCTAGAATTTGTACAAAATATCTTCAATTTCGACCGAATCGGGATTCGATTTCGCCGTGTTTTTATTATTTGCGTCAAAAGAATTTGAAACCCGTAAAATCGAACATTCGAGACCTGAATAACATGATAAACCGTCTAGGACACACCCAACTTAGTTTGGTGCGGGATGTGTGTTCGTGCAGATGGAAATAATATATACGATCGATTGTTTCGATCGAATTTCCACTGTTGATACCAGATAATTAGAATTCGGTATCAAAGCCAGCTTACAAATACCTATAAATCAGTATATATGCCATATGCTAGGTCACCAATACCAGTTAACTGTTTCAAGGTGACAGATGCATGACCATCCATACCACGTTTTGGGAACAGATGTTTAGCCAACCATCCGACGATTTTAAATTTTGGCAAACCATGAGCGACGAACAATAGAGCCAATACTGTGTTTCAAAGATTTGTTCGGGTTATGGGTCCCTCGAATTTGTACAAAGTATCTTCAATTTCGAACGAATCGAGATTCGATTTCATCGTGTTTTTATTATTTGTGTCGAAAGAGTTCGAAAAATATACCCGTAAAATCAAACATTTCGAGACCTGAATATCGAAATAAACCATGGTGGATAGATCGAGTTTCGTTTTCGAGGATCGTTCGAAAGAAAACAAAATCTGCGCACCGTTTTTGATCGGAAAAAACAATTTATTACTTAATAATATAGTTAACGATGGTAACAGAAAACTGGTTCTGGGTACCTCTTATTATATAACTTGGTAGGAGTATTTTGGTAAGATCAAGTATTTGGTCATTTTCTCTAAAGCTGAAAGATGTTGGGTTCTTAATACCGAAATTCATTGATAGGGCCTGAACTCTATTTCCAAACTTAAAGAGGACCTGAAACGAAAAAGTCCCCATATTTAAAGAAACTTCCATTAATATTTAATCGTAGCTTCTCATCATGATACGAAATACGATCTTTGAAACATATGAATCTAAAGTAGGTGATTTAAATCACGTGGCTACGAAGCATGATTCGATTTAAGGTTGTACGTAGTTAGATACGATATGGTTACGGTACTATACTAGGAAATTATATTGGTATTTATGTTAGAAGTAACGAAAAATAAATATATTTTCGCTTTGATTAGGACTCCCAATCTGCTCCTAATTGATTGATATTAATTTTGCATTAATTTTCTACTGTCACTTTCACGTCCAACGCAAAAGGCCCTCTTGTAAACAAGTTTACTTAACAAAAGTTCACTTTTAAAATTGTGAAAAAAGACTATTAACTGCATTATTTTAATTTCCTAACCCATTCTTATCTAATGAGTAACGATAACAAATGATATTTTTTCCTGTTATTTTATTGTTATTATTTATATATAGGGGTGTTTTCATAATTTGCAAGTGTGTGTGGGTCAACTGTCCATCGAAGTAGTGATTAGCAAGGCCCATCTGTGTTTTATAAGCCCAGTCAAGGTTTAAATTTAATTTTTGCCTAACAGAAATGATTTATTATGAACATTGACTTTGATTGAGCGGCTTAAGGCGTTGACTTTAAGACGACTCGAAACGTAATAATTTATCGATAGGCCAACAATTATAACTAAATAAAACTTGGGGAAATTTGAATTCAGGCCCTAGTTTGTAATTTTGTAAAAGGTCCAGTCCCTGTCCCTGAGCTAATAGTTATTTTCCGGCGTCTTCTGTTATGCTTTTACATAATATTGTTATTAACGTCTTGCTAAATGTTATTTTCCATACATTATCTGTTACTACGATGCAGAAATTTGTTATCGACAGAGTATTTATTTTACGAATCTCGTTTTTACAGTGAATCAAGGTCTGAAATTTCGAATGCCCAATAATAACCAACCAATTTCGGCGTGTAATGTAGGATGTATTGTGGTATTGACAAAGTAAGATGTAAGATGTGTATGAGTTTTTATCTTTCTATTTAGGGTTATAATATGCGGAAATAAGATGAAATCAAAGCCGTTTTTGGCACCGATTACATCTAGTACGTACAAATTCGAAGTACCCATAGTATGGACAGCTCGGTGCAGCTCATTGCTTGCTCGTTCATCCGACCTTCATCTTTCAATTTCGCGAAAATACGATCGACCCCAATAATTTGGGTATATTTTTACAGTGTCCAGACTGTTACACTCAGTGTCAAATATGTTACTTTTCGTGCCAAAACAGTTACTAAGTCTGTCAAGACCGTTATTAAACTGAACTTAATTGTTACCATGTGTAGTGTTCTAATTTGCGAAAACAAGATGAAATCAAAGCCGTTTTTGGCAACGATTAAATCTAATATATTAAATTCGAAGTACCCATAGTATGAGAAGCTCGGTGCGGCACATTGTTTGCTCGTTCGTCCGACGTTCATCTTTTAATTTCACAAAAATACGGTCGACCCCAATAATTTGGATATAATTATACTGTCATCAAAGCTGTTACTCAGTCTACCAAACTCGTTACTATGTCTGTCAAACCCGTTATTTAACTGTAATTAATTGTTACCATGTGTAGGATTCTAATTTGCGAAAACAAGATGAAATCAAAGCCGTTTTTGGCAACGATTACATCTAATATGTATAAATTCGAAGTACCCATAGTATGAGCAGCTCGGTGCGGCACATTGTTTACTCGTTCGCCCGACGTTCATCTTTTAATTTCACGAAAGTACGGGCGACCCCAATAATTTGGGTATATTTATACTGTGTCCAAACTATTACTCGGGGTATTAAATCTGTTACTCTGAGTATCAGTATCGTTACTAGTAGTATCAAAATCGTTATGAAGCTGTAAGCAATTGTTACCATATATGTACGAAATGTTACTGTGTGAACGTAAGTTGTTATTACATGCAGAAACATCCAATACGTACACAATGAGAAGCTAAAAAGTTACCAATTGATATCAATTAGACAAAAAGGACAAATTGATATCAAATGGCCGAAAGATGACAAAAAGAGTACTGCAAACGTTAAATTGCTTCTTTGCATGTTCGGCGATTGTGCCCGACCCTTTTACATCTTCCACACTTGAGTGGACGAGTGTCTTGAACTTGTGAAGGAATTCTTTTAGATCGTGGGCGGCCTAGGGGTCTTTGAACGTCTGGTTCCACGACGTCTTCGGGTATAGGTTCTTCAAGTGCAAAATTAGAAGGAATTGGATTTATAGAACCCTGTTATGCCTCCCGGTATTTCGCCAAACTCTAATAGCTATCGCAGAACTCATATGAAGAAAGGGCCATTGAAAGAATGCATGCTTACACGGAAGCCCCTGTAAATCAAAGTGTCGGCAAGAACATCTCTTGTTGTTTAAATTTACGGCATATTTGGTCCCCTTTTCTGAAACCTCGAACTGCCACCCACCAGACCTATCGACCTCCAATGTTCGAGATCATCGATGCTTACTTTCAGCTTCTTCTCAGGCTTCGTACACAAACGGCCGAGCTGTTTGTGTGCTTCTGTGCGTTTGTCGTTCATCATGATCATTGTCTTCCGTCTTATCTCGTCGACCAAACTAACAATAGGTAATGCCCTAGCCTCACGAACCCAACTATTCCAACTTTCCGCAATGTTGTTGTCAATTATTCTCCATCTATTGCCACGAAATAAGGAGTTAGCCCAACAATTAGGATTCGTCTTTCCTATGAGTTTGAGTGTGCGGGAAATGTCGTTTGAACTTCTGTAAGAAATTGTCTGAAATCCTCCAGGTAAGGAGAGTAAGCTGCCTTCTTGAACTTTGTTGTCCAACATTTCTTGTTCTTATATGGGTACTTTCGCAATACCTGTACACATGGTGGAAAAAACAAAAACCTCGTCTGCAATAACAATACATCACTAACATATTAACTGAAATGAGTCTAGAAATAACAATACATGGTAATGTACCTCAGTCTTGAAATTGTCAATGACATGTCTTAGACAATATGCATTGTGAGACCCTGAAAATATCGAGGGAACGCCTTGAACCAATCCTTCATGGCGGTCGGAAAAAAAGTATAATCTCCGAAGTTGTTTCTTCCATAATAGCATAAGAGGTGCCTCAGTTTCACAAGAAACCACTCCCAGTTAGGAGATGATTCTGCATCAGCCACTATCCAATAACAAATTATGAGTAGATAACAACGAACAAAGCTACGAAAATAACAAACTGTTGTTAGAAAATAACAAATTGTTGTTAGAAAATAACAAATTATTGTTAGAAAATAACAATACCTGTGAAAGCAACAGTAAACAATCCATCATTTCCATCTTTTGACACAGCAGTAAATAAGCACCCTTTGTGCTTATTCTTGATTTGTGTACCATCAAGGAAGAGTAGTGGTCTACAACCCTTTATAAACCCAATTATACACGCATTGAAACTCACAAACATTCTCCTAAATTTGTGTTTCAGGATGAAGTTCACAATCTGCAAATGAAACTGGATATGTTCGAAGCAGAGCATTGCAATACCACCTTAATTGATCGTACGAACCTCTTTGAATCTCATGAATATTTTTTAAGGCTATTTCTTTCGCTGACCAAGCTCGGTGATATGGTATTGCAACCCCGTATTCCCGCAACATATCATTCTTCATAGTGCGTGGCATGTAGAGAGGCTCCATGCTCAGCTTCGGCTGAACAACTCGGCAATCAATTTTGCATCGGCTTTTGGGTGGTCTCTCATTAGTAAACTGGATTCACCGCAAGTGTGGTTGAGGTTGCAGTTTTTTATGCTAAACATACCATCACATTGCCGGTGAGCTGCGTATATCCTCCATCTACATCCATCGACCTATACTACGATGATCTTCTTAGCGTCATTTTTTATATACTTCAAAGACTTTCTGCTCGCAACGGCATACCTTTTAAGCTTCTTCGAAACTCATTGGCACCCTCAAAGACTTGCCCTTCACCCTCAATACAGCGAATCCAAAATTCGAGTGAGTTCGCATTCGCGAGAAGTCGACATTCACCCTGAGATGGCATTTCCTCAGTTGTATTCCCGTGTTCAGATGCAATCATGTCAATGACCTTTATTCTTAGCTCGTGGTGCAACCTCACCATGAACTTCACATCACTATCCATAAGCAATTGCATAGTGGTGTTGTTAAGATGTGATTTGTATCTCAAGGAGATGGAGCTACTATCGAAATCTGAGGAACGTTGGGTAACTAGTAATAAGAGGTCTGTTAAAGATGATGTTTCTCTTACCTCCAACAAAAAAAATTCGCTTTTATATGCACAAAGTGCAAGAATCGAATCATGTATTCTTGACATAGTGGGGACCATGGATACTGTCAAAGGCAGTAAATAAAGAAGAGAGATGATTTTTGTTGTTGAAATGGGGTTTAGAGTAAAGTGTGGCGTATTTTTTTTGCATTGGCGGGTTTTGTAAAATTTTCAGGTTCTGTTACTAGTATGTGCATTTCTGTTACTTTCCCGCCTACATCTGTTACTAAATTGGCGTTGAAGCTTCTGGCGGAAAAACCATCATGAGATGAATTTTGGGCGGGAAAGTAAATAAAATCAAGCGTAGATTATATGTTACCCTGTATGTGTAAATATGTTACTAGCTATAGGTTTTCTTGTTACTGCCTGAAATCATAAACTAATCTACTTACATATTAAATTGTTATTGCACCAGCGTTATCCGTTACTCGTCGAGTACCGACCTGTTACCTGGTTATCGCCGTCCGGTTATTCCTATCGTTAATTTGTTACTAGTTATACGTTGAACCATTACTGCCTGAAATCAGTAAACAACATATGGTTTACGTTTAAGATTAATTGAAGACGTCATTAACTTTGTTGAATTGCTTATGTTAGGTCGACCATTTGGACTGTATAATAACAACTAATAGATCGTATCTTCCCGTTTTGTGTAAGTAGAATCAATTCGTAGAATCATAATCATGATCTCTAGAAGAGTGTTACTTGTTTTTCATACTCTATACTTCAACTTCTTCAATTCCAACAAAACCTCCACGAAAATCATAACCTAAACTAACATGTTTTTATCTAAAACATCGTGAATTTATATATTTAAGTGACTGTAGCGTGTTTACAATATAAAATTTGAAAATCATTTCTTAAAATTATTTACATATTAAATTGTTATTGCACCAGCGTTATCTGTTACTCGTAGAGTATCGACCTGTTACCTGATTGTACTCATGTGGTTATTCACGACGTTAATTTGCTACTAGTTATACGTTGAACTGTTACTGCCTCAAATTCGTAAACAACATACGATTTACGCTTAAGATCAATTGAAGACATCATTAACTTTGTTGAATTGCTTATGTTAGGTCGACCATTTGGACTGTAACTTAACAACTAATAGATCGTATCTTCCCGTTTGGGTAAGTAGAATCAATTCGTAGAAGAATAATCATCCTCTCAAGAAGAGTGATACTTGTTTTTCATACTCTATACTTCAACTTCTTCAATGCCAACATAACCTCCACGAAAATCATAACCTAAACCAACATGTTTTTATCTAAAATTTTGTGAATTTATATATTTAACTGAATGTAGCGTGTTTACAATGTAAAATTTGAAAATCATAAACTTAACTAATTACATATTAAATTGTTATTGCACCAGCGTTATCTGTTACTCGTCGAGTATTGACCTGTTACCTGATTATACTCTTATGGTTATTTCTATCATTAACTTGTTACTAGGTATTCGTTGAACAGTTACTGCGGGAAATCAGTAAACAACACAGATTTTACCAGAATCATGCACACATTGTCAGCAACATAATCGAAATTTGCTCAAAAGAAAACATTCTACACATAAGTCCAGGTACACATAGCAGCAAATTGTAACAAACCGGCTAAGATCTGCGGCCGATATGATCGGATGTCGCCAGTATTGTTGCTTTCATCCCATGTACCAACATCATCTTTCAACAATGCGTACCCAAACATGCACACCCACGGGCCACAATCCAAGCTATCCATGGCTTGCTGGCGACAAATCTTTCCCATGACCATTGAAGCGTACTTCTTTTCCAACCCCACATGCTTCAAATATTGTCCAAGAGCAAACGCCTATAACATAATAATCAGCGAATCAAGTTCGACGAAGAAATAGCTGAAACAATTTATTTACATATCAAACTTACACAACGGTTTGCAACAGCTGTTCCAGTCGGCCCTCTCATTGAATTATAATGCTGCCAAGATCTATTTTCGACATCGAGTACAAGCAGATGCCAATGATTGTGATTATTCAATGGCAGCGCAACAAACTTGCATCCGGACTGTACGATCGCTCGAAAATGCTCCAACTCGGTCTTGGTAATAGGAGACAATTTTTCCAACAATGTTATCATACCGTTTTTGGTTCCTACCTGGAGACGCTTCCCCGCTGTAGACAACACAGCCTCAATATTTTGCTTCACAAGTTCAAGACACTCGTCCGCTCAAATGTGGAAGATGTAAAAGGGTCGGGCACAATCGCCGAACATGCAGCAGCAACTTAACCGTTGCAGTATTCTTTTTGTCTTTTTTGTCCATTTGATATCAATCTGTCCTTTTTGTCTAATGATATCAATGGTAAGTTTTTGGCTTCTCGTTGTGTACGTATTGGATGTTTCTGCCTGTAATAATAAATTATGTGCACATAGTAACATTTCACACATACATGGTAACAACTTATTGTAGATTAATAACGGTTTCGATACCCACAGTAACGTTTCCATACTCAGAGTAACAGATTTGATACCCCGAGTAACATTTTGGACACAGTAGAAGTATACCCAAATTATTGAGGTCGACTGTATTGGTTTCGATACCACGAGTCCTTATTGGTTTCTATACCCCCAGTAATCGTTGCCAAAAACGGCTTGGATTTCATCTTATTTTCGCAAATTAGAACCCTACTCATGGTAACAATCACTTTCGGTTTAATAACGGTTTTGGTAGATCTAGTAACGGTATTGGCCTATCTAATAACGGTTATGGTAGACATAGTAACAGATTTATTACTACGAGTAACAGTTTGGACACAGTACAAATATACCCAAATTATTGGGGTCGACCGTATTTTCGCGAAATTAATAGATGAACATCGGACAAACGAGCCCACATGTGCCGCACCGAGATGACTATACTATGGGTACTTCGAATTTATACATATTAGATGTAATCGCTGCAAAAAACGGCTTGGATTTCATCTTATTTTCGCAAATTAGAACTCTACACATGGTAACAATTAGTTATAGTTTAATAACGGCTGGTTAGACTTAGTAACGGTTTTGGTTGAAATAGTAAGGAATTTGATACTACGAGTAACAGTTTGGACACAGTATAAATATACCCAAAATATTGGGGTCGACCGTATTTTCGCAAAATTAAAAGATGAACGTCGGACGAACGAGCAAATAATGTGCCGCACCGAGCTGACCATACTATGGGTACTTTGAATTTATACATATTAGATGTAATCGGTGCTAAAAACGGCTTTGATTTCATCTTATTTTCGCATATTAGAACCCTAAATAGAAAGATAAAAACTCATAAAAATCATACATCTTGCTTCGTCAATACCACAATACATCATACCTTACACGGCGAAATTGGTTGGTTAATGGACATTCGAAATTTCGGAGCTCGATTCACTGTAAAAACGAGCTTCGTAAAATAAATATTATCTGTCGATAACAATTTTCTACATCGTAGTAACAGATAAGGAATAGAAAATAACAGTTCGTCAGACTTCTATAACAATATAATCTAACTGCATAACAGAAATTCGCCGGAAAATAACTGTTAGTTCAGTATGTTATGAAGGGTATTTTCGTCAATACATATCCTTATCTATGCCATTTAACGCAATGTTGGTCCTTTAAACTATTGGGAGTTCTGACAGGTACTGAACGCTTTACAAAGTTACTGACTAGGAACTGATTAGAAAATTCACCATAAAATTTTAGCTTTTAAATCGTACGTGACTGATGTATACAAAATTCTTGGAATGATTTATAACATCTAAAAGGTATTCATATAACAATCTTTTACGACTATTTTAAAAAAAAAAAACTCATGTAAGTAGTGAAAAACTAAGAAAGCTAAAAAAGAATCACATTCTCTTTATATCTTCTCACCCATGATTGAAATGTCAAAACATTCAAAGTTAAGTTGACTTATAAGAGGGATTCGATGAATATTAAACGCACTGATTCCCATCTAAAGTTATTATTATTCTTGCAAAATTCGAAGAGCATCTCCATACCATAGCATAAAAATATAGTTAATTTTACGTAAAAATATAGGTGCTATAGTGCTTTTGCTCCAACCCATAAACTTTATTTTCAACACTAACTTTTATTCCAACCCATCAACTATTTCACGAAAATATAATATTTAAAATACGTGTGCCAATATATATAAATAATTAATTTTATTTTAATATAAAATATTTAATTGAAATTATATTTTAAATTTTATTATATATATATAAATTATAAAAGTAAAGGTACAAGAATTAACAAAAAATAATTAATCAAAATTAACTATTAAGATAGTATTAAAAGACAGTGGGTGATTTTTTAAATTTCATTATTAGTTTTGTTTTGAAATTGACAGACCAGGGGGCATAGCCATCTCCGACGCTTAATAAAATACTAGTACTTTTAGCACACCCTATGTTGTGTGCAAAATTTAAAATTTGTTATTCGTGGATGAATTTAACAAATTATTTACTAAAAATAGAATGATGTGGTTATTATGAGTTTTAAAGCTATGTAGTTTAATAAACTTTTTAATAATTGATATACTGAATATAGAATGAGGTGGTTATATCATTTAATAGGTTTTTTATTCTTTTAATTGTAATTAAAGTATAAAAATTTGATTGGTCAGTTTTGACAGACCAATTTACAGTTTTTACCCCCTAGGCTCTTTACATAAGAACTTCTCCAACGAGTACTTTATTTTTGTGTAAAACACAAAAATAAAGTACGTCTTTAATCCAATGGAACTCTACATCTAACACTAATATTGTGTCGATTAGCAGACATACTCTAGATGTAAAGTACACATAATTTTCAACACAAAAATTGTGTTGTACTTTCTATTTATTTATAATTTATTTAATAAAAAATACTTTTATTATATTTAAATGTTTGATATTTGTATAATAATAAAAGTAAAAATAATATTAATTTCCCATTATTTATTTATATTCTCGTTCAGTTTAATAATATTATAATTAAATAATATGCTAAGTTTATAATTTAGTAAACTTTAAATATTAATTATTATAATTTATTGAATTTTTAGTTTTTATAATATAAAGTTTAATATATGAATTTGATTTTTAGAGCAGAAAATAAAGTTAATGGGTTGGAGTGAAAATTAGTGTAGAAAATAGAGTTTATGGGTTGGAGTAAAAGCACTGTAGCAGCTGTAATATTGTGCATAATTAACTGTACTTTCAATGTGCGGCTTGGAGATGCTCTAAGAGTATAGATAATAGATTTTTTGTGTGAAATTGGCAGACGAATGAGAAGTTTATAGCCATCCCTGACGCTTAATAAAATAGAATAGATTTTTTAATGAAATTGACAGACCAATGGGAAGTTTATAGTCATCCTGACGCTTCATAAAATAGAATAGATATTTCCACCCAGTACAGCACTGTAAGTCAAATTCGTTTCGCCGGTGTCAATTTAGTCAGCATTATATTCTATGTCTCAATTGTTATGAGAATGTAATGACATTTTAATGATGTTGAATCATACCATCTTATATATATAATGAAATGTAGATTGATTCTAATTGCGACACGTGTCCATTTCATTATATTAAACAAAATAAAAAAACAATGGAAAAAATGCCCACTAACAAAGTGGGAACACTTTTTTTTCACGTTAAACAATTTCACTATATTATTATTGTTATACAAGAATGTTATATTAATTACACATATTTTACACCCGTGAAATGCACGGACATAAAACTAGTATATTACTAAGGAAATGTATGTTCTCATATGTTGCCACGTGTCCCATAATAATTAATTATAATAGATCAAAATATAATAAAAATATGAAAAACTACCCACTATCACACTATCCAATGTAAATAGTTATTTATTGAAATAAAATAATTATATATAGTTAACCCGTGCAATGCACGGGTAATAAACTAGTAATATATATACATATTTTTGTCTGTGTTGAATTTGAAGCGCAAGTATTAAAGGATATTAAGACGAAAAACTCAAATTTAATAAATAACAATGGAACAAAACCCTAATAATCAACACACCTTAAACAACTAACGTAGATCATAGGGTATGAGATATAACCCTAATAATCAACACACTTAAACGAAAACATTAAATAGACACAATAACATTCACAAGGTACACAAACAACCCAATAAATCATATCCTTATTAAATCACACACATTAGCTCCTCAACAAACCTTTAAATGAAAGCACCAACCACTCAACAAAAAGCATAAATAAGATTATATAACTTTTCTTTTTTTTTCCAAACATAATAAGATAGATAACTCAAACCCCACTTTTCAGACAACTAGGATTTTTTTCCAATGTAGGCATCGATCTCTTTGGACATGGTAACCAAGAACTCAAGATGCGAATATGGGTGTGGGACATTTTCGAATGCCTTCTCATATTCAAGGCTCCACTTCACTATATTCTTGCCAGAATAAGCCATAGCCTCAAACGTTGCCCTAAAACCTCTGAAGTACTTCGTAACTTCTCCATCTATGAGTTCGAAGGTTATCGACTTCTTCTCTTCATCAAGTGCCACTATCTTGTCCTTGGCTATCACCGAATCACCTGAGAATAAAAGAAGGGATGAAATTGTTGAAATAAAAATGTATATAGAGTATGTCGTTTTAGAGCATGGATTTATATTGTTTCATTTATTACCCATGACGTAAGTCCATAGCCTAACAGAACCAATGCTCTTTCCATCGCCTTCTAACACTTGAATGCTTCTAAGCTTGTCTGGGCTAATCTTTGGCATGAGATAGGTTTTGTTCTTGTAAACGTCGAATAATTTGTGTGGAGATGAAGTTACTTGTGCATGTAACTCAATCTTGTGAATCTGAGCCATTTCTTCTTCTTTTTTTCTTTTTTAGGCTGAGTTGGGCTTATATATTAGTGAACAAAAATGGGAAACTCGATGATGAAATGATCAGTCATTGTTCGAGGCTTGACTTATATTGCAATAAAGTAGACGCTGCTTATATTCCCATTCACTTTGAGAGTTCTTGATTCTTTGTTCCTTCTTATGGCAAGTATGTTATGGTGAGGGTACAACTATATTCAACTAAGCTATATATTCCAATAGAATAGTATGCTTTTGTTATTTTTTTCCAGTATACACAAGATAAGAAGAGAAAGGCTTGTATTCCATATATTGTTCTATTACAATCGAGGATGGCCTCATATATAGCAGATATTTTTTAAACTAGCCGTTGAGACACAATCATTTTAATTTAGCTAATCATATCTTTTCCTAAATTGTATAGTCTTTGACTGGTTTCTGATTTTGTGCCTTTATCGGTGGAGTCTTTCCTACAATCTTCAACACTCCCCCTCAAGTTGGGCTCTTATATATTTATAGAGCCCAACTTGATTAAAAACCTTTCAAATATTTGTCGATCAACCGTCTTTGTAAATATATCTGCTAGCTGATTTTGGCTTTTGACAAATGGTGTCTCGATTTCATTAGCTTGTACTTTTTCACAAACGAAATGCCAATCTACTTCAATGTGTTTTGTACTCTCGTGGAACACCGGTTGGATGCTAGGCCTCGCTGCATTATTGTTGCAATACAATTGCATCGGTTCTTTGCATTCTATCTTCATGTCTTGTAGTAGTAGTTTTATCCATTTAGCCATAGCCTGATATTCTGCTTCAGCACTTGATCTGGCTACGACTTTCTGTTCTTTGCTTTTCCATGTGACAAGGTTCCCTCCAACAATTGTGCACTAACCTGTCGTTGATCTTCTATCATAGCTTCTTGCCCAATCAGCATCGGAGTAGCCAACAATGTCGTTTGCCTTGTTTAGTCTCATTCAGATTCCACGTCCACGTGTCCCCTTTAGATATCTTAAAATTCTGTATATCCTTCGAGATGACTGGACCTGGGAACCTGCATAAACTGACTAACACAACTAATAGCAAATGAAATGTCAGGTCGTGTAGAAGTCAGATAAATATGTTTTCCTACTAATCTTTGAAATCGACCGATGTCTTGCAGAGGTTCTCCCTCTTCTTGATTCAATTTTTTATTAGAGTCCATGGGAGTTCTAGAGGGAACTTTCCAGTTTCTTTGAGTAAATCTAAAGTGTATTTTCTTTTGGAGAGAAATAAATCCTTTTCTGAATGGGCGATTTCTATCCCTGGAAACTATTTGGGGTGTCCTTAAAAATCTTTAATTTCAAACATTTGTTTCAAGTAGTTTTTTATGTTATTTATTTCTTCATTATTGTTTTCAGTTATAATTATGCCATCGACATATATTAAAATTAGGATAAGTTTCATTATGATTTCTAATGAACATCGATGTACAGCAAAGCTTTTATCAAATTATCGTGCAAGAAATGCATGACTTAATTTAGTATACGAAGCTTTTGGAGATTGTTTTAAACGATAAATTGACTTATTGAGTTTACACACTAACCTTTTGTTTGTTGTTTTTCAAGTTTGTGGCCTGGAGGTAGGTTCATATAGATTTCTTCTTCCAAAACTCTCCTTGTAAAAATGCATTTTTAACATCCATTTGAGATAAACTCCAACAGAAGGTTACAACAACAGAAAATAAGATCTGATGGTATTCGTTTTGCAACCGGAGCAAAGGTTTCCTCGTAATCCATGCCATAAGTCTGAGTGAAACCTTGTGCCACCAGTCTGGCTTTATATCTTTCTATAGTTCCATTACTGTTAAATTTTATGTTGTAAACCCATTTACAACCGACGGGTGTTTTTATCTTTTAGTAGTGGAACAATATCCCAACTATGGTTTCTTTCAAGTGCGTCGACCTCTTCTTCCATGGCTTTACACCAAGTTGGTTGCTTAAAGGCTTCATTATAATTTGCAGGTTCAACTTCTCTCTCTACAGAGGTTAGAAAACCTTTGTGTTGAGATGATATCTTACTATATGAAATATAATTTTGGATAGGATATGCTATATGATTTGTTACATAGTCATTGAATTTTGTGGTCGCTTTGTTGGTCTGATCTTCTAATTATTTGATTTTCATTATTTTCTCCCCCTGAATAGGATTCGGTGTTTTTATTAATTGCCATATCATTTGGGTCTTATTATGTCCTGGGTTCTCGAGGAAATGGAGACACAGGTTTTTTGTGGCTTTTTGCTTCCAACCATGGTTTGATTTCTTACATGGTTTTTGGGAGCTGATGTGAATGTAATTTTTTGGCAATGGTCGAGATCTTTTCGAGACCTTTTTCTTTCAGTGGGTATTTTTGCAGCGCCTTCTCTGATACCGTGTTATTTTTTTACAGTATACACAGAAATAAGAAGAGAAAAACTTGTATTTCATATCTTGTTCTAGTACAATCGAGGATGGCCTCATTATATAGCAGATATTTTCTAAACTAGCCGTTGAGACACAATCATTTTAATTTAGCTAATGATATCTTTTCCTTAGTTGTATAATCTTTTACTTGGGTTTCTAATTTTGTGCCTTGATCGGCGGAGTCTTTTCTTCAATTCTCAACAACTTTCTTTCTATATTTTTTTTCATGGATGTGATAATAATTGATTTGTGCTAATTTATAGTGTGCTTCTTTCTTTCTCGAGCCACACTCAAAATGATAGTGAAGGAAGAAAGCTATTATGATTTGCAAAGCTTAAGGGACAAGAATTGGAATCCAAATGGTGTTGGGAACAAAAAAAAAAAAGCTACTGTAATAATGAAGAATGTTACGATCTCCTTTATACGTGAATTGCACCAAGCAAATATGACAATATAATCGAGTAAAGGGGGGAATATAGTAAATGATTGGGGAAATGGAGCTTCTTTAAGTCACGAGTGGGTCAAATTCTCTACGGCAAAGGGGAATAGAATTTATGTCGAGCCAATCGACCAACTCAAAGAAAGGAAATAAAAAAAAGAGAAAAAAAAAAAAAGAAAACGTCCAATTCCATAATTAATTGGTGACATACGAGGGCCAGATTAGATCACAATTTATTTTTCTAATATTACTAAAATTAATATTTTATATTTGTCAATCGAATTCTTGGTTCCTGATCAATGTTTTAGTTTGTCCCTAGCTTGTGCTTTTAAATCATATGTATGTAGTAAAACAGAGACAAACACAAATTCGAACTTGTCTTTTCTAATGTAATAAATAATGAATGGTTCACCGCCTTAGCTCTCTTAACAACTTGAAGTACGTACAACTCAGAAGAAATCAATATACATCATCCACAAGGGTGGACGGACAACATAGTAAAGTAAAACCAAGAAACGAAAATGATTTTTTCGTCTGTAAATCACAGCTTTAACCTCCTAACAAAAAACCCTAATCATCGAACCCGAAAAAGAAGCAGAAGGAGATTAAAAAAAAAAATGAAAGAATCGCAATCAAGATTCGCTGGTTAGCAGCTACATTTGCACAAATAATAATCGTAATAACGAACAAAGGCTCTCAAAATCATGGCGATTTCGAATCTTCAGTCCTATTTGCTTTGCACATGCAATCGGGACAGGGAAACGAATATATGGAGTCGTTCGGTCTCTTTAATTCGAAACCTTTCGAATCACTATGCGATCGCATACTCAGCATTTGCCTCTTGAAGCTTTTCCACCTAATCGTTCCAAGAATACAGTCGATATTTGAAAAAAACATGCTGAATTGAACTCAAGACAAGGAAGGCACAAGAAACATAATAAAAAAAAGATAACGGTGATGAGAAAAATTTCAATCAACACAACCGACCCGAGATTTGGATTATCGAATAACACCGCGAGCTTCCTCTTATCTGGTCTAATAGTCCTCGAATGTCCACCGTACAAAAACCTTCTGTGGCCCAAAAGAAAATGGGGGAAGTTTCCACCTTGAGTTGTAACAAATACCTCGCCATGGAGGCAAACGGTGTAATCCAAAGCAGCCATTCGCGACGAATAATTCTGGTACGAGTCAATTTTTTGCACAGTGTGAGAATATAGCGAACTAAACTACAGAGGCGAAGATTTCCATGAATTTCACACCTGAAATGGAGCTAGTTCCTCGGGCGATGCGAGCATTTCTTTTGTTTTCAGCAATGGGAACATTTGCAAAAGAGGCGCCATGTACCTTTCTGAGTCGTATATTTTTCCAGACGCCAAATAGATGGACGTGCTTTTATCAAATCCCATTCCCCTGAGCATCAAACCTACCTGGTCAGCAGCGTTAGTACATTAATTGACTTAGGCATGCTAAACATACTCAACAAAACACCCAATTCATTCAAAGTATGGTTGTCCAAATTCGAAGCACAATGCAATTGCAAGGTAAACTGAAAACAAAAGGTACTACCTCAAGGGGAGTTAGAGGACATTTCCCATTTAATCTGATTGCTCCAGGTTTTATTACTCGACCAGGTTTAGTAAATTTCCCTTTCCAACCTCTTTCTCTTGCAGCATCCATGTCTAGCTTTTCTTGGTCACCACCATCATATATACAACAAGAGAAGGCAACCATGTCCTATGTGTGAGGGGAAAAATCATTACTGATTGGATTCATTATATCATGGTTATGGAAAGATCACAGGGGGTCACTAGATTGCAAACTAACCTCCTCAAATCGAAGATGCACGGAGATGTACTTTCCACTATTATTTGCACTGCGTTCTTTCATTTTTGCAACTAAAGATTCGGCCAAAGTAGATATGGGATCTGAAAATCGTAGAGCTTGATAGTTTGCCAAGCATCTAAGCCGTTGTACTGCAGGTGGAGCATCGAAGGACAGCCGATTTGCAAACGGTGAAATTCTTATAACCCTGAATCAGCAGAGCCACAAGGGGTTAACAAAATATAGATAAAAAACTATGAGAAACTTTTGAGGAAGTCGTGGTAAGGATAAAAGGTCCCAACTTTGATTTGAGATATTGAATGTAACATTGAAAAGTCATGCTGGTTACCAATGGATTACGAAACCTGGGACCTGAAAAACTCACTTTTCCTCGAGCAACTTTGGGAGAACTGTATCCTTGTAGTAGTTAATGGATGACCATGCTTTTACTCTGAAATTATGCACATTGCTCATGTTGTTGTCGAATCGCTCCATTATATACCCCGGAATTGTTTTGACTATCCTAACATCATTTTCCAATGTCTTGACGAAGAACTCTTCATCATATATATCACCAAATTTGCTGCACATAGAGAGGCAGCGTTAGACATTCCAGTAAGGAGCGTAAGCCATCTCACTTAGTAAAGCCAAAAAGAAAAGGGCATAAAAGTTGAAAAAGCAATCGTTTTAGGTATAAAGCATCATCTCACAAAGACATTAAGTATAGAAACTCACCTAGGATCTCTCCAAATGCTGTGGAAATGGAAGTTTGGTATTACAAGAGTAGCATTAAGGTATCCCGCCACTGCAACAGCATTGCATATCTAAAATTATCAACACCAACGAGTGAGGAGTGAGTTGTGTATCGTCCAAGTTCCAAGCACGTAACTAAGTTCAGTTTTCCAGCTCAATTTTACAGCAAGACTTACTGATGTCCTCTGCTGATTCAGACCACCATTGGCCTCAACAAAGATATATCCATTTGACTCTGGCAAGACTACACAACAAGAATAGAGAACAATCTATTGCTAAATCCCCCACATTTTGCACTAAGCTAATTCAACAGACAGTATTCGTGAAAAAAAGAAAGAGCCTTAATCTATAAGAGAAGAAAACAAAATAAAAATAAATAAAACAGAAACTCTTTGAAGCTTCGAACCTTCAGAGGACTTGTTGATGCATGGCCTCCATTCACCACTTTTATACGAATGTTTCCATATAGTAGATATCTGCTCGAGAATTTGACAGGCTCCGATTAGCATCATGACAGCCCATCAACTGAAATCCGACGACTTAATAAAAGCTTATGGGCACAGATTTTACCAAGAAAACAACGAAAAAAGGTAAGAATGAATCTCTCGCTATCTATAAAGTGAAACTAAAACATGCTACAATCAACGTTTTAATTGATTTTCAACATTCTCAGCACATACTTCTAAAAAAAAAATCAGCTTGCAGAATAGAATAGCCCCAATTTTATCACTGTTATCGTCCAACTTAAGGTTAGCTCCAATTCAACCCAGTTCTAATCACCTATACAATCCAAATGAAACTAATGTCAAAATCAATCACAGTAGACCAATAGAACAACCAAAATGGCAGATCAGACAATTTCCACTAACCGCGTCAGCGGAAGAATTATCAGCCTCCATCTCGGGCCTGAGCTTCGCATAGAGCTGAGGACTCCTATAAACCGACCCAGGCGCATGCCTATGCTTGTTTATAACCGGCACAACATCGAAAGACATCATTCCCAAGTAAAAGAACATCGCCGCCATGTACAGCAAAGGAACGAACAAGAATATCCCCTGATACTTCAACCACCACGACAGCACGACCCACGCGAGCCTCTGCGCGAGCGTCCTGGGCCGGGCAGGGTTCGGCCTCGATTGGCGGCGGAGGCGCGGCGAGGATCGACCTCCGATCGGAGAGGTAGGCGGCGACGATGGGCTGCTGTGTCCGCTGCTGGGGAGGCGGTTGTACGCGCTCATCGCTGGTGCGTCCGATTCACGTCATTGGGCGGAGCATAAGCCGACGATGATATACGGACTTTTGAATCTACGAAAGGGAAAATGAGATTCGATGGAGGTCACTAAGGGCGTGTTTGGCTGAGTGTGATTTAAGAACTTCGAAAAGATTTTTTGTTTCGAATTTGTCTTTTTGTGCTCTCAGAGATTTTGCCTGCGCCTCTTCGATGACTGATGACGACGACGACGACGGATTTAAATTGGGAAAATTACAAATAAACAATAAAAATCACAATTAGATTGATTAGCAAATTTTTATTAATTTATTTAAATTTTCTCTCCTCGTCTGATGAGATCCGTGAATAGTGATCCCAATGATGATTTAAATTGAGAAAAATCCTACCAAATAAAAATGTAAATGGTCTGATTTTTTATATACATAATCCAGCTCATACTGCATTGTTTTTGTAAGGGTTAAATTAGATTTAATGGATCGAAATAAAAACACTATCAAATCAATTTTACTAAAAACTCATGACTGTCGAGTGTTGAGCCCAAGGTCAAACTTCGTCATGACGCTTAAAGCTCATGAACTAATTCTATTAACCTTAAATTTTGATGTTTAAAGCTTAGTCTTAATTATATATCGTCGAGCTTAAAAGTTGAAAGCTTAGCATATAGAGGTCGATATGTAATTTTGGGGTCAAGCTTGAGCCTAAAAATGGACCCACCTCGGATTTGTACAACCTATTTGATGTAGCATTATATTTGTAAGTTTCATTTGCTTAAAAATAATTATTTATTTCGGGCCATTTTTGGTATCCATAATACAAATACTTTGAAGTCTTCATCTATAACTTGATTGAAAGAACTTATCATAAGCAAGGTATATACGTATAGAGAATGTACAAGAAAGAAGGCAAAGAATCTATTGATATAATTTAAAATGAAAAAGAAAATGACTACGACGAAGACCATTCTATTCCGATTAAATGCATACAACGCAATTAGGCAGGATGTAGTTAATATTTATAAAATTGAATTCTGACATTACAGCTCTACTATTTACTAATATATTCCCAACACTCGAGCACTTTGTATTAACAAGTTGGCAAACCACATGTTTTTTTCTTTTTTCTTTTCTGCCCTAACATTGCTTAGTTTCGCTTATTGCGCCTCGTGTCAGTGTAGTAGCCATATTAAATTATTAAATATAATCTGTATTATTTATTTCAGACTGATTACCTAATCTTGTCCCCTTGTGAAGTCTAACGTGGGAGTTGGAATTAATGGATCATATGTGATGTATGGAATATGTATATATGTATGTATAAGTATTGCATATACAATTATAATCACAACTCGAAGTACATATATTTGCGGCTGGCTGGAATATTTGAATGAAGTGTAAGGGTGACGAAGTTTTGGAATGTCGGAATTAAAGGCAATTCCTACAATATTGTAACCAGAGAAATATAAAATATTTATATATATGATTTTAGTATTCATGAGGTATGTCGATATTCATTTTGCGGAGCAATTATTTATGAACCGACCCATAAAAAAGTTTCAAGTCTGCCACTAACGACGTGAGGCCCTTATTCATTGCAAGAATTTCATAATGATTAAACTATTTTATAGTGTAGACAAGATAAATTAAATTATTGGATAGTCCACAATTTGCTGGCGAAATAAATTTATTTATTATTGCTGTCCATATGTGTCGATAAAATTGGGTCGCCCATGTATAGACTTAAACTCAATACTGGTGTAGGTGTTTCGAGTAAATTTTGTAATAAGTGATCGTGCGGGGTGGTTATCGGGCATGACTAGAAATCATGTGCGCTTTGCCGTGCAGGGTTCGAATCCACCCGATCATTTATTTTTTTTCTTTTTTATACTTATAATTTATATAATAAGAGTTGAATTAGTTCAATCACGTCTATACTATCGATTCTATAAAAGGGTTAGATGGCTACAAACTATCAATGTTTTTTTAAATTTAGTCCCTCTATTTTTAGTTAATTTAATAAATTATCATTTCACTTCCAAATTTTGTAGTTATTGGAATTATCACCCAACACATTGGTTTTCACTGTATATATTTAAAAACATATTTCATTTATTAAATATTAAAATTTATATCAAAATAGAAGTAAAATAAATATAGTTATATTTTTAAGCACACGCATAGAGTTGCGTAAAGTACTAGCATATATATATATATATATATATATCTTATTAAGCGGGGCTTGCTATAAACCGTGCAATTAGTCTGTCAATTATTTAAAAAACATTATTAAATAAAATAAAAAGAAAAACACCCACAACCTTTACTTACTATTTTTAGTTAATTATAATTCTACTTTTAATTTATAATATTACAACACACGCAACTTGAATGTGCAAGAGTACTAGTATTATGAATAAGATAAGAGGGTGTTAATGATATTAATGATATAGATCGTGATCCTTAGGATATCTTCTATACAGATCGTAGTCTATATATTTTATGGTTGTAATCCCATTCAGTCAAGGGAATAGTACCAATCTTACATGGTATCAGCCTAACTGGCTTGAAACCCTAGGGGATCCTTCTTCCTCCCCCAGCATATCCACACCGACAGTCTTCCTCGCCGTTCATCCATGGCAGAGCCTGAAACTCCAACCCTTCCTTTTTCCATCATGATCCATATGGTCTATATCAAGCTCTCTTCGTCCAACTATCTGTTGTGGTATGCTCAGATCGAACAACTTCTCACAAGTCAAGCATTCATGCCCCTTCTTGACGACTCTTGTGTTCCGTCGCCATCCCAAATCATTGTTGTCGGCTCCTCCTCAACCGATCCTGAATTCACAAAGTGGCAATCTCGAGATCAACTCCTCAAACTTCTCTTGGTCTCCACCCTCACCGAAGAGTCCATGACCGTTATCATTGGGTGTAAAACCTCCAAGGACGTCTGGGTGCTCTCTCTCAGGCGTATCGCCATGACTCAAAGCACGTGAACTGAGTCTGAAGGATGATTTATTGATTATGAAACGCGGCTCTCTCACGGTGGCTGAGTACGGCAGAAACTTCAAGTCCATCTGTGATCAACTCGCAGCGATTGGCAAGCCCATCGATGAATCCGATAAAATCGCACTGGTTTTTGAGGGGATTAGGTTCAATCTTCTCGAGTTTTACCACTGCCCAGAAGGCTCAAATTCCTCTCCCAGATTTTTCGACCTTACTGGCTAGAGCACATAACCACGAGCTTTTCCAGAAATCTCTTGATGAGTCCCCATCACGGGTTGCTTTCACTACTGTCACTCGAGGGCGTGGTCGCGCGGCTTCAAACAACTGAGGGCGTGGCTCTTCTCATGGTCGAAGTCGGTGCAATACCAACCATGGCAGTCGGGGTCGTCGCAATTATACCCCCCGTTGTCAATTCTGTCGTGACCAATCATGATGTTTTCGATTGCCCTAAGCGCTTTGATCAGAGATCGTTCTTGTCGTCCATCTTCCTCGGCGAATCTTGCAGAAGCCTTTTTAGCGGGTTGTTCCATCTCTCACCCAAGCTCGTCCGATTGGTATCTCGACACCGGGGCCTCAGCCCACATGAATTCTGATGCTTCCAACCTTGACCTCGCTTCTTCCTCATCCGGGACTGATCACGTCACAATGGGTAATGGTGCAAATTCGCACACTGGTACATTATCTGTTTCGGATTCTATTAGATTGCACAATGTTTTTGTTGTGCCTGGTATTGCAAAGTATATACTGTCTGTATTTCGTAAGCAAGATGACAAGTGATTATCCTGTTAAAGTTCTTTTCACTTATTCTAAGTTTCAAATTCAGAATCGGGACACAGGTCAGGTTCTCGCAACTAGCGTTTGTGATCGAGGCCTTTATCTTCTAGACTTGCATGCAAAAGCCTTTTCGGCGGTGCTTCGAAATAAAAAGTTGCATGGTTCATATGAGTTATGGCATTCTAGACTTGGTCATGTGACAAATTCTACTATTACTTTACTACATAGACTTGGTCTTGTTTCTGTTATGTCTTTGTTACCATCTCCTAACCATTGCAACTCATGTCAGTTAGCTAAAAGCATTGTTTTAAAAAGCGTTGGATTGCGCGATTCGAGGCGCGCTATAGCGTTTTTTTTCATCATTTCGCTCCAACGCGTAATAGAAAAAGCGGCCCTTTTTAATTTATTTATTATTTTTTATTATTTTGTTTCAAAGGAGGTGAAAGGTGATGTGATATGTAGCGAATTTCGAGATATAAATAAAAATCAAGTGGCAGACGCCTATTCCAACTTCCAAGGCAAAACTTATTCATAATAATTTTCTTTTTGATTTTAAATTTTATTACATATTCTTATTAAATTTGGAAATCATCTTTACATTAGGTGAGTTATGTATAATAATAAATAACCACGTCTAATTTATCTATTATTTTATGATCACGAAAATGACATATATATCTTATATATTTTGATATTTAAATTATTTTTAATTAGAAAAAATAGTATATGTAAAGATATCTGTGTTTAATTTATAGATATATAATATATATTGTTAAATATGAGACATAAATAGTATAGATGTTATTTTTTTTATTAAAATTGGCTTGTTCGAAATACTCACGCAATACGCAATGCTATTTACGCTACGCGCTGTTGGAACAAAAACGCGACGCAGTGCGCAACACGCTTTTTAAAACATTGGCTAAAAGTAATGGATTGCCTTCTACTATTAATGACACACTGATAGAACAATAATTTGTATCCGCAAACATGTTTTTATAGATGTTATTTATCCAAATTTGCTCGAGTATTTTACACTTAGCGCATATTTGTTGATTTACCGATATTCGAGGAAAATGGTTCAGAAATGAGTTTTTGGAACAGACCAAATATTACCATGTGATGTTTCACAGACTCTTTTGGTCCAATATCAGCCCATTCTTACCATTGGACTCGTAATACAGTGCATGCTCAAGGATTTTCAGAGGATAATTAACGGTTTATCATATGCACGGGAAGATTGGAAATTTATGAGGCAAATTCAACCATGAGCAACTACATACACAATTATTGAAGGTGGAGGGACCCTCACATGTTTTATTTTAGGGAGAATGAATAATATTAATCAATGGGTGTCCGAGTACAAGATATCGGCCATGGCTTGAGTTGGAGGAGTAATTCCCTCTCCATCAAAACCAAGGATTTTAGCCAAGTAATGAGCTACTGAGTTACCCAAACGTTTAACAAAATTAAAAGAAATTGCATCGAAAGAACCAAACACACCGTGCGTGTTTGCATCTCATAGTGCTTTGACAAATACTTGGACAATAAAGAAAAGCAGACAAAAGAGAAAACATTTTTGGACTTTATTATTAGTCTATATGGAAAAAGGAAGAAGACTTCGAAGGTTACAGCAGACAAAAAGAAATAAAGACAAAAGCATATTTGTGTTGAGCGACATTCAAGCAGACATAAGCCAACCAAGAGACTACCTTTGTGGGAGAGGAAAAGAAACGGGAATTCAGCTTCCCATGTTTCGTGTGTGAAAGAAGAAAAGAAACGTAAGCACATCTATGAATAAAGGGAACTGTTCTTTTACATACGTGGGAAGATACATCTATTTATACACGCATACACATCGAAGGGAGGCATATATTCAGCGATAGATGTGAGAGAGCAGAGAGGGTCAAATCTAGGGGTGTTCTATATTCGGTATACCGACCGAAAAAACCGAAATACCGAAATTTCGGTACAAAACCGAACCGAACAAAAAAATTTGGTTCGGTATTCGGTTCTTAAAAAAAAAATCGGTATTCGATAAATTCGGTTCGGTACAGATTTTAAATTTCGGTAAATTCGGTATACCGAATTACCGAAATTTTAAATTAAAATATATTTTATTATATTAATATTGAAAATAAAATTATAATTATATTAATATACATATTAATTTAATTTTTACCGATTTTTTTATTATTATTATTATTTAAATTTCGGTAACCGAATTTACCGAAAAAAATTTCGGTAAATACCGAATACCGAACCGAGAAATTCGGTTCGGTATTCGGTACCTATTAGGGGTGTACCGAAATTTCGGTATACCGAAATTTCGGTTCGGTACGGTATGTACCGAACGAACACCCCTAGTCAAATCCATGAAATTCGCAGCTCATCTCCATGGAAGCTGTTAGCTATCAAATCAAATACCAAGGAGCGACTGTGAGTAAAAGAGAGTGAGCAATCATCCTCAAAAGTATTCCAGTATTCATTTGCTTTATCTTGTTCGGTGAAGGAGATAACTCTTATACCAACTTTTGTTGGTTTGCGGAGATTGATGGATTTGTGTGTGCTTCGACTTTGTGTGTGTATGGAGAGGACGGACACAATGCTATATTCGGGTAATATTTTTTTATTACACACTCATGCACATTGGGTGCTTTCTTTCATTTCTTCTCACTTTGATTTTCCTCTCAGTTTTCAGTTTTCTACTCCTCAGTAGCACACCTGCTACACGTCCTCTCACTCTTCCAATATACTTAGTACATGTATATATAGATATATCTATAAGCATGCATAATAAACTTATTTAACAATATCACATACTCTTCAAATGTGGCGGCTGCGCATGCTATGTGTTTTTCTTCTTTTTACACCTTTTTTTCTTTGGCTGCTTCAATTATATCGGCTCCTTTGTTCTTTTATATTTTTGACTTCTTTTGTTGGTTGGTGTCTCCCAACTATTCCTTGTTTTACTTGTGAAGTGGATGGCAATGAGATTAATTGTCAACAAATCCCTCCTTAATCTCAGCGCCGTCCGATATTTCGTCACTCCTTGTATGAATGGATCGTCGTGAGAAACACCCTCGAGACTTATATGAATAACTTGAGGAAACGAATTAATGAAAGGGATAAGCTTGCCGTAAATTGGATTCGGACGAGAAGGACGAGGTCAAGACGGCGACCAAGGAGGCCCCAAGTGGATCGACGATAAACAAAATATGAAGGAGAAAGAAGCGACTGACGTAACCACGAAGGAGACTATCAAAATGCCGAGGAAGGCCAAGCGGTCCGAAGCTAAGGACCCAATCGACACATCCGCGGATATTGGGTACGATAAAAGTCTTGTGAAGGTCGTGGAGAAGGTCGCAAATAAAGTCAGAAAAAGCGATGCGCTCGTGAACAACGAGACAGAGCGGTTCATGGTCGCCACCATGGAGGACATTAACAAGAAAGAGCATGAAGGATTCGACACGCCAGATTCTGGCGACGAGCCGACGATCCTGAAGGGCTACGTCCCGAAGATGGAGGAAAAACATGCCTATATTTATTACAGCACCGATGAAAGCGAAAAGGCCATAAAGAACTGTCTCGTATTCGAACGCCCGAGGAAGAAGTACTACGAGTTTTTGCACGTGATTGATGCGATCGAGGAACGTGCAGTGATGCAGTTGAAGGAATATAACGACGAGAAGTTGTTTTTCGCCACTAACGAAATGCAAAACCTAGACGACGAAATTGAGGAAGAAAGGATGGTATGACAAGGTCCCCAACTCACCCAACTTTCTGGTAACTGGCGAGTACAGCTGGACAACAAATTTGGAGAGAATTATGAAGGCATTTAGAGACGCCAAGTGGCGAGCCACAACGTATGATACACGAAAAAGAGTTAAGTTTAAGGAGGATTGAAAAGACGAAAGAAGATTGAGCTTAAGGGGGAATTTGTTGGATAAACTCAATCGAGAAGAAAACAGAAAAACGAGAAAGTCTGCTCCGCCGGAAAAATTCTATGCGCATGAAAGAAAAAAATCTTCCAAGGATCGGATCGAAGGAGGATAAAATTTGTTTGACTTCTGTTCACTTGTCTTCTAATTGGTTAGATAATTGGTTAGATAACATTATAAATAGATCATACGTGCAAGTGTGATAAATATAGAGGAAGTAAAGGAAAAGGGCTCCTTGTGCTTGTATAAAAAATAGAAAAGAAAAAAAACTTTGTCACTTTGTAAGAAATATCGTTTCTTCTCCCATAAACAAACGAGCAGAGCTCTTAACAAAATTTATTTTTCTTCTCCTCTCTCACAGTAGATACTCGTCCCCTACAAAATAAAAATAACATATCTTTCCGTTTTAAACTTAAGTATTATTTTACATCTCAAGACATATATTAATGGTTGTTCTATTCGGTTTTAGTGAAGATGGGTTTTGAGATTTACAATTAGTATTTGATTAGTTATAGTTTAATTGGTCGAATCCTTGCTGTTTCGTTTTATTTTGTTGAGTATGCTTAGATTGTCTTGATTGCTATTCTTAGAATATAATATAAGTCACTAAGTTACAGCAAGATGGTATTAGAGAAAGCTATTATTGCGTTTCATAATTGATTTCTTTCGTAGGTATTTGTGTTTTTATTCAAAGTTGTATGTTTTTATGCAAAGGTGGTCTCCGTAGTTTATCTATCCTTTTTTTCCCTGACAGCCATTAATAGTTTGATGTTGTTGCTTTATTCAGTAAAGTAAGTAAACTCGTAGAAATCCATGTTGTAGTAAAATTGTGATTTAGTTTTATCTTCCAATACGTCGGTAAATTTTATATGCATTATTATGTTTAGCGTCTAAACTCTCGACAGTCGAAGGATTATTCGAAGCCTAATTTTGTTGAAACTGTGAGATAAAACTAGCCTACTTTTGAAGGAGTAGGAGTAGTATTCGTTTAACCGGGGGGTCATTATATCGATGAGCTTAGGTTAAATAAACAGTGGCCAATGTCTATGAGATATAGGTAAATCAATAGGTAATTAGAACAATAAATCCGTAATTGTTTGTGCGTTCTAATAAGTAGCAAACAATATTAAACTTCTCTACCTACGGTAAGTGTAAGTTATAGTGTAAGATTAAATGATTTGATTTTAATAAACCGGCGTCCGAGTTTATTATTCAATAACTGGGTCTTTTTCGTATTTAACACTGTCGGAACTTTAAATCTTGCAGGGCGTCCCAGAGATTATTTTCGATTAGGGAAGTAATTATATAGCGTCTCTTAATTACCAAGAAAGTAAGAAAAGATTGGTTATTAGGCGTTCGTCTATAAGTATAACCGATTATGCTTTCGTTGACATAATATTTTTATAAATCGATGATCAGTTAAATAAATCTAGGTGGACAATAATTCCTTCGACTATTATTTTATTATCATTAGTTTCAATATTTTTTTGTTCACTAATGCGCTAAAAACTTTATCATCAAAACACCCTTTATTATTATTATTATTATTATTATTATTATTATTATTATTATTATTATTATTATTATCGACCGAGTTTGAAATTAGAAATAAATCAGCCATTTTCCCTGTGGAAATGATCCATACTTTTTTTTTGGTAAGGATAATTTCATTACCACATAGAAATTAGTACATCATCGTAGTTTACGCTTCACATCCAACTCACACCTGACTCATTTCTAAGACAGTCTCATCTATCCTACACACATTCACCACAATTAACCACAATTAAGCCAAGGCATTAGAGCATATATAGTTAAGGAAGGCCCTGTCCTTGGCTGACTTAAGGGATCTGCAGCAGGCGGGAATACGCCAGCAAAGATCTCCACTAACATCCTTCGCCACCATGCCAGGCAGCCTCTTTACTTTGTCAGGCTCATGGACCCTGTAGTTACGCTCCTTCCAAATGAAGTATACAGCTGCTACGTAACAGGCAACCTCGATCCGATATCGTGCGCACCTCCTCCTAGACATGGATAACATCCAATACCTCCAGGCCTCAAATTGTATTGGGGCAAGATCTGTCTGCGTCCATGCTACGAGATCCCCAATAACCTACCTACTAAAGTCACATTCAAATAAAATATGTGAAATAGTTTCCCCATCCCGGTCACATAGCCGGCAGGTTGCATTCCTCACGTCAATGTTCCAAGCCCGAATCATATCAAATGTTAATAGTCTCTTCCAAAAGGCAAGCCACATAATAAAGCTATGCTTTGGCGCATTCATCCTATTCCATATGATCGAGCAGGGATTCCAATGGTAGTAGTATACTTTCCATTCTTTGTATGTATCCAAGTACCATTCTGGTATCCCCCTTGAAAAAGCAGTTTAATCTTGTTAATTTTTCGCCAAAACCAACAGCTATCCGAAGGGGGTTGATGACTCCAGAAATCACCATTTCTTAGATAGACCCCATTCATCCAACGGACCCATAATTTGTCCGCTTTAGAAGCTAAGTCCCAAATTTGATTCCCAAGTAAGGCACAATTCCATCTCTCAGAGTTCTTGATATTGAGACCCCCCGAAGACTTGGATTTACATACTAGTCCCATCTCACAAGTGCATTGTAGTTGCCCCCTATCTTACCATTCCATAGATATTCCCTACACAATTGATCCACCCTTTTAAGAACAGACTTAGGCAACAAGAACATGCTTCCCCAGAATCCATGGCAAGACAACAATACAGAATTAATCAAGCAAGTCCTTCCTGCATAAGAAAGATGCCTCGAGGACCAATGCTTAATTCGACAAGCTATTTTGTCCACCAAGCTCTGGCATGTGGTTTTGTTCCATTTCGTGGGCAGAATTGGCACTCCAAGGTACTTCATTGGGAACGAGCCTTTCTGGAATCCAGAAATAAGCTGTAGCTCATCATAATTTCTTCCTGTAACTCCAGCACAATATACATTAGATTTGCTGGGATTAGCTTGCAACCCTGCAGTCTCATGAAAATGCATTAGCACAGCTTTGACAACAATCATAGACCCAAGGTTACCTTTGCAGAACACCAATAAATCATCAGCAAAACACAAGTTCACAAGCCTCATCTCTTTGCACATGGGATGAAATCTGAAATCCTTGTGGTTTGATTCCAATTGAAACTTTCTAGTTAGGTACTCCATGACAATAACAAAGAGTAGAGGAGAGAGTGGGTCACCCTGTCGTAATCCTCTTTGCCCTTTAAACACTGGTCCATCTTGGCCGTTAAGAGAAATGGAGAATGAGGTAGTTGTTATGCACTCCATTATCCATTTAACAAACTTAGGGGGAAATGCTGGGTCATCCGCTTTCTAATGAATTCCCATGAAACCATGTCATACGCTTTTCGTAAATCAATCTTCATTAGACACCTTGCAGAAGCATTTTTCCTATTGTACAATTTTAGAAGATCTTGACTAATCAAGATGTTATGTACAATAGACCGCCCCTGAACAAAAGCACCTTGATTGTCATTGACAATCCTATGGAGGACTTCTTTAATTCTAATGATCCATACTTTCGCTATACTAGTATTTAGTGAATAAGGTGCTAAATTTTATTTTTCGCCGTTTTCGAAGCGACTACACACGCAGTTGAGTGTGCAAGAATACTAGTATTATGAATAAGATAAGAGGGGATTTTATTAATCGATCACAATAATGGATAGTGGTGTTTCCATTATCAAACAAAACAATCATAGAGAATAATACTGTAGTTTTAGGATACTCAATTGGGGTTAAGTATGTGAAGGTTCAAAAAAAGACATTATGATGATGATTGAATAAAAACCTTTTGTTAATTAATTACCCCATGATAATCGTGAATATATATAATCATATTACCGTAACATTCGGGTACAATTTAATTTGAATCCACGTACATATGCCAAAGAGAGTACACACCGTGCGAGATAAATTAACACAATTATAAGAATATAAGAATTATTACTCATTCATGCATGTCTTCCAGTTCTACTTATTATTCCATTTACTTAATCCACCCACCTTCATTATGTTTTCTATTACATGCCAAAGCCTATAAATGACAATATTCAAAGCAGCTGTGGTTTTAGAGAACTTACCTTGGCAATTATCGTATAAAAAACCTTGAAAGCTGAACTTCACATATTACAAATAATTGTGCTATTATAGTTCTAATTAGCCAAAAGGCAAACCGAAGTGCTTAAAGAATCAAACATAACAGCTGTTTAAGAATGTCCATCAGGCCCGTAGCTGAAGAACTCGGGACCTGAAGCGAATGCCGAAATTCGGGCCTCAGACGTATTAAATAGTTTTTTTTGGAAATAAGATCCGTATCAACGCATGTAACTTGAATTTAAGGAGTACATGCAACTACTTTTCTAAAACTTATATATGCATAATCCAATTATCTGTCAACTTTTTATTTTCAACAACATTTCTAACCCCCATTCAAGTAAGTCACTTGCACAACAACTAAAAATCTTCAAGATATCATATTGAAGCTAAGATGTTTGGACTATGCTTAGAATTGAGAGAAACATACTTTAAAAACACAAAAGAGTGCTTGTGTTGATTGTTGAGTTATGAATTTTTTTTAAAGTTTGACTAAGATTTGATTAAAAAAATAAAAAATTAAAAAGATCATCTCATTCTCCTCTCAAGTCATATATGGCATATAACCAATTACTTTTCTTTTTTATCTTCTCAGCATCAATCACTATTTTTTATGCCGTACGTACATGTATATACAGGTAAGAAAAATATTGGGCCCCCTCAAAAGCTGGGCTCTAGGCGACTGCCTCGTTGGCTTTACATGAGCTAGGGGCCTGATGTCCATTTTTGTTCATGTGAGGACTCACAGTGAGTGTGTGTGTTTTGTGGTAATAAAAGGCTGATTTCAGTGCAAAGTGTGGCAAACAAGCAATTCTAGGCTGCTTTTACTTCAGGTTCATAGTCTGTTCAACCTTAGTATTCTGACCAAAATGTCCCATATACTTCGTATTTTCATAATTAACAGTGTTGTTTTCGTACAAATTTTGTATGTCTTGTATTATTGTGCCAGAAAACAATCTGCAGGCGTTAGGCCAAAAAGAGTGAGCTAATATATGAAATGTCTGAGAAAGAATCTTGAAATTTGATCCATGAAGTTGACCGAAGGATCGGAAATCTTTTCATCTTTGATAAAAGAGAGTCTATTTTCTGCAATTTTTTCCTAATCGCACAAACTAATTACGTAAAAAAAGGATAATATGAACTAGTAAATTAATAATGATCCCCATTTTCGAATCACACACACAGACACATAAGAATCATCTCTTTTTCAAAATTCAAGTCTTACATGCCAATAAAAGGTTGATCTAAACAAACCTAACATCAAAAAATCAGTACAACAAAGAAAAAGGGGTTTGCAAGAAAAAACCCAAAGATCGAAAATACAGAAGTTTATAACATGATATTCAAACAAGCCATGATTTATGATCGATGAAATCAAAAAAATCTTTCTCTAATTCAATACGTAGTTAAAAGGAATTACTCAATTAGGTTTTTAAAGAAGTTCAAGGTCGAACAGACAATGAAACAGAAAGTCAAAATTATTGCAAGCCGAATAGCTTATTCGACAATCCCCTAGCATCGAAACTGTTGGCGTGGCAGCGGACCCAGTCGAGTAATACCGCGGCTAATATTTGAGCAATTAAAGATAAAATGTGGACACCGAGATTTAACGTGGAAACCCCCAAACAAATCGGGGTAAAAACCACATGCAAGGAAGAAGAATCCACTATAGAGGAAAAATATAGGAGTTACAAACTCTCAATCTATAAAGGAGAAAACCCCCAACCTCTCTCTTTATAGTCGGAGAAAATACCCGACAAACTCTCTATTTTTTATTCTCTCTTCTCTCTATTTATTTTTTTCAGTGGGATGATCTTCACGTGATCGATCGATGCCCTTTTTATAGGCAAATCCCAAGGTGTGAACAATGTAATATGAACAATCATCAGCACCACTTTGAAAAGTGTTTCCCACGTTTAAATGCTCCCTTGATTGACTATTCAAACCTACCATTCAACCCTTGTGGTTGATTATTATGTCGACAGAAACCACTCACCTTATTATACGATGATCCTTTTTATTAAATTCAGAAGAATATGAAGAATATAATCTTCCCTCAAAAGGGCTCTTGTAAGAGATTTAAGGATAAGATTGATCCAAATATATCAGTAATAAGGGTTTTCTGGGATTCGCATCGGAAGATTTTTTTATAGGCTAACGACGTTTGGTGACTAAAAAATATTTCGACCAAAATATATTTAATGAAACGATAGTAAACGAATGAAAGAAATATTTATTAGGGGCTAAATCACAATCACCATAATTATCGTCAAGAAATATTCAATGTTTATTTATCAATTGGAAAAGGACTTTGTTTGACTTACTGGTGAATTGAATCCTTGTGAAACCTTTCATTTCAACAACTAACTCATCGGACACGTAAGATGTGTTATTATTATAACCAAGGAAATATCACACTCGGTGTGTGCAAACGTGTTTATATTTAGTTCATATAATACATTTTTGTATTTGCTTTTGCACATTGTTTGATTTAATGAAGTCGATCATTATTACTTTTTATTTGTTCTATCGATGTAGGTTAGTTGTATTCGTAGGCGATGGATCGTGTCATGTGAAATAACACCAAATATATTTTCTGTTTATTATTTATATATAATCTTATGAATATGATCGACTAAATTCCCCAATAAGTTTCTTCGTTAGGTTTTTATTTTTTGTTTATTTATTTAAAATAGGATCTTTTCGGGTCAACAACCAACCATTCTCTATTTCTTCTTTACTACAACTACGAACAAGCAACGGCTTTCAAGCAAGACCCCTCCACCCGCTTTCCAACTCATCCCGTGGGACTGAAATGATTGGATAGATGGTTTGCTTGATTGGGGAAAGGGATTGGAAGGAAATCATTTAGCAATTGATTTAACGACGAACTCCTCCCTCACCCGAAGGCGAGCATGTGCACTACATTGACAAGGAATTCGAAGCTAGGTGGTACTATTATGGCGGGGGAAGGTTCTACTTCTGCTCCATCGGAATGTTTTTGGTGGCAGGTCTTTCTAGTAACGATATGGACCTCACTAAACCTTACTAGTAAAGGGGGGGTGCTAGTTGTAGCGCGCATTGTATGTACTAGTGAATAGGAAAAGCGAATTGAGATTACTAATGACGGATGGAGGTTTAAGATAGACTGATCTACTCCCACTCTTCACCTCGCCCTTGTCTCCTTCGCCGGAGACTGAAAATGATGGGAATCCTATCGATAAAGAAAAGACATAAGCATCGCCTCTCGATCCAATCTGTCTCCCTAGCCTCCGCAACACACTCTTGATACGAAAGAAACCTCCATAGAGAAGAGATCTAAAGTATGGGTCCCCTCGATCACCCTCCCTTGAACATGATCTGGTCGAGAGAGATGAACCCACACCACATTATAGTTCCTTCGATCGAAACCCCCAACTAGAGATTCAATTCCAGAACCTAAATAACTCAGTTGAGAGCTCCGTGACTGGAAAAGGGAAGGTTCACCAATGATTTCTAGGCTATTCCCCCTATCTCTCTCTTGATCCCTCATTCTAGATGGAAAGGGGCAAGCCAGACCCCACTCCTAACAAGTTGATGAGTTCGGCTTTCGGGGCTACCTACTCTAGGGGGGAAGCCGCCCGATCTAATCTATTACGCAGGAAAGGGAACAAGAACTCAAGGCTCAGTGAAGTGGTTCAACAGACTGAGATATCGATTCAAACGGAGATCCACAACCTATTCCAAATAGGTGGCAGCTAAAAGTGTGGTCACCCTAGTAAGATGAATAAGGCCCCGCCTGAGGGGGAACGCATAGGGAGAGCTATATAAGGCGTAGCTTTCCCGGTCGGATTTTCACCTGCAGTAAAACATGGGAACACCTACCAGATGAACAGCATATTCCAAGGCTTTGGCGGGTCATTCTCTTGTAAAGTAGAACATTAGGCAGACAAGAGTTAAACAATACATGCAGACTCTACCTTAGTGATTCTGAAAGGGGATTAACGCTGCAATCATAAGAAACATCATATCTTGAGGAAGTAAATGAATCAGCTACAGTACAAGACGACGGGCATTGTTGGACTAGGGAGATAGCAACTCCTGACTCCAGCTTGTTGGATACGTCCTAACTCCTGATTGGGGGAGTGGTGGTCGCCAATCCCTTAAGTACGAAAGGAAGAGGAGAAGGCATGCCATGGTGAAGAAGGTGGCTCCACACGGTGAGAACAAGAGGGATTCCTTTGGTTTGGTGTGCCCTATGCACGATAGAGAACGAGCTCTTTTCGCCCTACGGCTGCATAGGTTCCAAGCTATTATAAGATGTATAGAAGCGATATCGAAAATCTCTTATATATTTCTGACTGATCCAGGGTTCTGCGACATGGGCGCCTTGTCTCGAGCGGTTTGCCCACCTAAGAGATGATGAGATTCTCGATCGATTTTATCTAATTTTGTTTTGAAAAGTCTTTCTCACTATTCAGAAAAGTGGATCTTTCGATCAAGATCTTTCCCCCGTTTGAGCTCTCGCTCGAATCGGAACCTTTATGCAATGCGTTGGTAGGCGTTCGCCTCAATCTAATAGCCTACCTATCGGGTGCCAATAAAAGAGAAAGTTTTCGCATGGGCTCATCATCTGATGCAGAACCGATGCGAGAGGGAGAATAAATATGGGGGAAGTGGGGATTGATAGCTTTCAAGAACCAGTGGAAAGGAAAGAGTCTTCCGAGCATTCCTTCCTTTCAAAAAAGAACTTAACAGGCGAGCACACCTAGGGAAGAGAATTTCCATTCCCCGATTAAACAAATACTACTTTGCTGCATATGAAATAGTTGCGCTTATGCCTCCAACATCAATAGCAGCAGAGAATGAGATTTTTCACGCTTCCCAGGCTGAGGCAAAGAATGGGGGATTTGGCTACGTGTAAAAGTTTGATCTTTTTGTTCCTTGGCCTCTGGAAATTATCACATTTACGTGGACCAATCCATCTATTAAGACAGCTAGCAAGGATCGAAGTTTTTCCAAAAACCATCGATTGAATTTCCAACTACCACAAAGAGACACACTAACGGCACCAAAACCATGTAAGATATCCAATTCCATCACATTGCTAACCAAAAGGTTATATATTTTGTGCCTTCAATTTCATAATTAACTTCGGAGATCGTATCAACTATATAATATATGTGTATATATACACCTTTTATGTTGAATTAATTGCTTATTTATTCTATAGTTTATCACCACGATCATCAAGAAATAAAGTACCCCAAATTTCAACACACAAGATAAAGAAATGTATCACGAATTAGTAGTGTATTAATGGGTCGCAATGATATTTGATTAATTTGTTTACATAGTGGCCCGAGATTCAAAATAATTAAGAACGGATGCATGTCTTATACCAACAGACACACTAATAATGCACATTCAATTAGTTCGTGACTCAAATTAGTTATCGTCTTAATTTTCAAAGAGAGATGCATTTGGAGAATTAGAAAGAAAGAAAGAAAGAAAGAAAGAAAGAAAAAAAAAGTTTATCCATCTATTATATTAAGAGATAGCACTTTAGAGTAACTGGTCTCTCAATGTAATACCCGTGAAATTAATACGGGATTATTTTTGTAAGTGTTCGAAATTAATGAAGTCAATTTTCGGGCAAAGTGGATTTTTGGAATTAAGTCGAAGAGATAATTGGGCCGAAAGAGTGATAAAATAAGGGGATTTTAGAGAAAAATACCCAATAACAACTTTATCTTATGAATCAGACCCTCCAAGCTTGCTTTTGTGATTAGCTTATGACATTAGGCAAAAAATTTGTTTCAGCTCCCTAATTGTTAAATTACTATATTACCCTTTCATCTTAAAAGCTGTGTCGGATAGAGAGAAGCGAACCAGAGCTTTCAAATGGGAGAAAGAGATGAGAACTAGGGCAAAAACCTATTTCCGGCCATTTTCGAAACTGCCTAGCTTTTACTGCCGTGATAAACTAGGCGACGCTTCTTAGGGTCGGCGAGTCAAGCGTCGTTGCTTGTGAGACGCAAACCGTGGGAGCAGATGGCGAAGAATAAAACCCGAATTTGAAGTTCATGATCATATTGTTTCGAGTTATTTTGATGAACTGTTTCTTCATTTGCATTGATTTCTCAAATTTTCGTAGTTGATGGGCTCAACTTAGTTTGTTTATGGAGAATTGTTTGAAGTTATAATGTTTGAGAATACGTAAAGTTCTTTATCATGTTTGAAAATTGATTCCTTGAATAAATCACTTTCTGGCCTTCTTCAGACATTCTTCACTGATCGAATTCACCCATTTCATGGACACGCAAAGCAAGTGCAGTCGCTCCCTCACAAAAGAAGACACGAAGTTGAAGAAGAAAACATTAGAGGAAAGAACCCATCGAAGAAGTGCTAACTGTTGAGTGATTCTGATCTGGACAAGCAGATTGGGAATCCCCACTCGTTTATTGGTCCTAAAGTGAAGAAATTTATCGAGGAGATACTTACGAGTGAGGAGCTACGGTGGATTTCGAGGAATTCTGAGAAGAAAGAGTGATTGTGGCCACCAATTTTAGTCTTAATTTATCGGTATTGCATAAATACTAGTATTTTCGGTCTGAATTTTAGTATGTTTGGCCTGATTTTGAGTATTTTTGTATCCATTTCAAGTATCCAACTTAGTAAGATAAAGAAGATGGGGGAAAACACCACTTTTGGTATTGGTGATGATCAAAGTCCTTATTATGCAAGATGTCTTATTGAAATCTACACTTTTAGTGATATATAATTCGGCACAACCTGCAGGTATTTATTGCATAAATACTAGTATTTTCGGTCTGAATTTAAGTACTTTTGGCCTGATTTTGAGTATTTACGTATCGAATTCAAGTATCCAACTTAGTAAGATAAAGAAGATGGGGGAAAGCACTGCTTTTGGTATTGGTGATGATCAATGTCCTTATTATGAAAGATGTCTTATTGAAATCTACAATTTTAGTCATATATAATTCGGCACAATATGCAGGTATTTATCGCATAAATACTTTAGTTCAGCAATAAAATACCTAAATCGAGACTGAAAGTACCTAATTTAAGGCAACAAATACTGATTTGTACGCATAAAATACTTGTGTTTATGGTCGAGTTTATCTAATTCTAAAATAATGGTTTTTAATCAACATCTTACAAATTAATGGCATTACTCATCATAAACAACATAAAATGAGTTTTCTAGAAACTTCACATTCATTCACGGTCAAATACTTTAATTCAGCAATAAAATACCTAAATCGAGACTGAAAGTACCTAATTTAAGGCAACAAATACTGATTTGTACGCATAAAATACTTGTGTATATGGTCGAATTATCTAATTGGTTTTTAGATAACTCGACCATATACACAAGTATTTTATGCGTACAAATCAGTATTTGTTGGCTTAAATCGGGTACTTTCTGTCTCGATTTAAGTATTTTATTGCTGAATCAAAGTATTTGACCGTGAATGAATGTGAAGTTGCTAGAAAACTCATTTTATGTTGTTTACGATGAGTAATGCCGTAATTTGTAAGAGGTTGATTAAAAACCATCATTAGATAACTCGACTATATACACAAGTATTTTATGCGTACAAATCAGTATTTGTTGCCTTAAATTAGGTACTTTCAGTCTCGATTTAGGTATTTTATTGCTAGTATTCGATCGTGACTGAATGTGAAGTTGCTAGAAAACTCATTTTATGTTGTTTATGATGAGTAATGCCCTTAATTTGTAAGATGTTGATTCTAAATGATGGTTTTTAATCAACATCTTACAAATTAAGGGCATTACTCATCATAAACAAGATAAAATGAGTTTTCTAGCAACTTCACATTCATTCACGGTCAAATACTTTAATTCAGCAATAAAATACCTAAATCGAGACTGAAAGTACCTAATTTAAGGCAACAAATACTGATTTGTACGCATAAAATACTTGTGTATATGGTCGAATTATCTAATTCTAAAATGATGGTTTTTAATCAACATCTTACAAATTAAGGGCATTACTCATCATAAACAACATAAAATGAGTTTTCTAGCAACTTCACATTCAGTCACGATCGAATACTAGCAATAAAATACCTAAATCGAGACTGAAAGTACCTAATTTAAGGCAACAAATACTGATTTGTACGCATAAAATACTTGTGTATATAGTCGAGTTATCTAATTCTAAAATGATGGTTTTTAATCAAAATCTTACAAATTACGGCATTACTCATCATAAACAATATAAAATGAGTTTTCCAGCAACTTCACATTCATTCACGGTCAAATACTTTAATTAAGCAATAAAATACCTAAAACGAGACTGAAAGTACCTAATTTAAGGCAACGAATACTGATTTGACGCATAAAATACTTGTGTATATAGTCGAGTTATCTAATTATAAAATGATGGTTTTTAATCAACATCTTACAAATTACGGCATTACTCATCATAAACAACATAAAATGAGTTTTCTAGCACCTTCACATTCATTCACGGTCAAATACTTTAATTCAGCAATAAAATACTTAAATCGAGACTGAAAGTACCTAATTTAAGGCAACAATACTGATTTGTACGCATAAAATACTTGTGTATATGGTCGAATTATCTAATTCTAAAATGATGGTTTTTAATCATCTTACATATTAAGATATTTCGTTCATAATTAATGTCATTGATCTTCATCAACATCACATAATAAAGTCATTGATCTTCATCAACACCACACACTTTGCTAAAATGAGCTTCCTAACAAGTTCATCTTCGTACAAGTTCAAGTACTTGAATTCAACATTAAAATACCTAAAAGTGAGACTAAACTACTTAAATTCCGGAAAAAATACTTATATTTATGCTGTAAATACATGTGAAAACTACCATTTTTGACTTTGATTGCTCGGTACAATTCCCATATATTATTTGCATAAATATTGGTATTTATTGCTAAAAGTCAAATACTTTTTTTGCATTGGTGATGATCAATGACACTACATTGTATGATATTGTGATGAAAGGCAACCATTTTAGTCTAAGATAATTTGTTCCAATCCAGTTGTATTTTCTACTTAAAAATTGGTATCTTTTGCCCAAAATTAAGTACTTTTTTCTCCATTTAGGTATTTATCACCTAAATTCGAGTACTTGAAAGAGTTTGAAGGTGAAGCCGAGTGCAAAGTCCTTTTAGCATTGGTGATGATCACTGACACTGCACTACAATGTTTGATTGTGATGAAAGGCAACTAATTTAGCCTAAGATAATTTGCTCCAATTCAGCTGTATTTTCTACTGAAATTTGTTATTTTTGGCCGAAAATCAAGTATTTATTTCTCAATTTGGGTATTTGTCACCTAAATTCAAGTACTTGAATGAGTTTGAAAGTGAAATCTATATATTTATCACCCCAGACCCCTCGTGAAATTGTTGAGCTCTTCGCAGAGTGTTATGGTTAGGGTTTTGTAGAAAAATTCTTTCACAATTTTCATCGGTTGCTGAATTCTTACGCCTACATCAGCCATACAACATAAATACGCATCAAACTCTTATGTCTAACATTGCAGAAGATACTAAGGTCATGCGTGTGCGACAATAAGGTAAGGAGAAACAACCTGAGCAAGCAAGATTCAACCCCCAAAATATTTTCCATGTCCGCAAACCAACCTTGGAATGGAAACCAGAAAACCATAAATAAATGGAAAATCATACCACACAAAATTGAGAAATAAATCTCATCACAATTCGGAATGAAAGCATAAAAAACTCATTTTCAAAATAATTGAAGGAACATAACAGATATGCTTTGGAATTCATCCCAGGTTGAAAAAAAAACAGAATCCATTTGAGACGGAAGCATGTAGTGAACTGAACAAGTAACGAATAAACAGTGATCCAAGGGATGATATCGACTAATCTGGATTTCAATTGCGTAACCAAGAGGATATACACTAATTGGGTTGAAATTTTAGTCACGAAGGAAACTGCGTTCGATCCAAGGATGAGATGCTTGTTATTTGGGATTTTTAGTATTAATTTTTAATTTTTTTTTTGCGTCAATAGATCTATTTGGAATTTCTTTAAAGATAAAAGGGGAGTGAAAACTAAAACTTTAGTACCTATTCACAAAAGTAAACGTATAGGGACTGATCTCCAACACTAAACTGTAACTAGGTATTTTTGTCTAAATTACTCATAAAATAATATGGGTCGAATTTGTTAAGCTCGAAATATTATCGAAGCCCAAAGGAATAAAATGGGCCCAATTTAATTACATGGCCGAAAGGTGTTTTATGGCTCAAACAAGAATTCCCCTCACATGAAGTAAAACACGTTGAAATGATAAATTTGCTTTGGATTGAGAAATGCACTACCTTAAACAACCAATTATGAGTGATCATGGATGATACTTAGTGGCAAGGGAAGCCACGTGGGAATCTAACAATAACTAGCCACTCATTAAGTGATAAAATCCTCAATTGTAAACCAAGAGTAAACAATCGAGCAACACAAAAAAAAAAAGAAGAATCGAACGAAAGGGAAACAGATTTCCGCAGGCTCAGGCGAATTTTCAACTTAGGAATCCAAACTAAACTAAGGAGGTAAGAATCTTATCTAAACGTATAAATCTCCTATTAGCCTATATATTTAACATATTACATGGTTGATGAATTTTCATAAAGCCGAAGCAAGAGAAAACGAGGGAGTAGGATTCGGGCAAGTTCAAGCTGATCTCAACCTAGAAAATTAATCAAATTAAGCTTGGGGGCTAGGTAGGTGGTTTTTAACCCCTTACAAACCCGTTTAAAGGCGTATTACAGTTCTAGAAATGCTTAGAATTCGGTAAAAAGGTCATCCGAATTTAAATAGTTTATTTTATGATTTTTCGGAATTTTGTGATGTTCTTAATGTGTTATGACATGGATTCGAGCTCAATATATGAGCTCTATAATCTGTTTGTGTTTAGAATGTTTTAGAAGGTGTTCGTATGATGATATTCCCAGAAAATTAGGGTTTTATGAATGAAACTGAATTTCGATGGAACAGTAGATCGGGCGATGAGTAGGTTCGGTCGATTTTATGTTTCGCGGGCCGCATTTTAAATTCGCGAATCGAGTGAGAAAGGTTTTAATAAATAGAAGAATCGGCCGAATGGAATTTCGGCTCGCGAAAGTGTTTTGCGGGCCTAAAGGGTTTTTCAGAGTGTACAAAATAGGTTTCGCGGGCCAGGGTTTCGGGTTCTAGCGGGCTTAAGCATTTCGCGGGTCGTGAGATAGCGCCAGGTCGATTTTGGATTTCGCGGGCAGACTCAATTTCGCGGGGTGATTCCTGTGAGAGAGTTCGGGAGATTCGCGAACTTAAAATCAGGCTTCGCAAATCGGGCAATTCGCGGATTCGGCGAAAGCTTCACGAATTCGAACATTGACCCGAACGTTCACGGGTTGACCAATTTTAAGGTGGAATCGGGTGATTCGCAATCGGCGAGTGATTTCGTGTAGTGGGGCGTTGACCCGATCGTTTTGCGGGTTGACCAGTGTTTAAAATGTGGGCTTCGGGCGATTTGAGATTTGGGCTTTGACCAAAATGGTGTGAGTTGACCGTCCATTTTAATTTTGGGCTTTTGCCCTATATCAGGCCCAAGTATTTTAAATAAGAATATTTTCAGCCCAAATCATTTTAAAATAAAATATTTTCGTACAATGACTGATATTTTTGGGTCAACCTATATTTTAAATTATAAATATTATTTTTGGATTTTAAAACATTTCAGTAGTTATACAAGTTAGGTGATTTCAGTACTTGAGATACGTTAAGGGTGTATGTGATTATGTGTGCATTGCACTACATGTCATGTGAGAGGTTGATGTGCCGTATCTATACGGTGACGCCTTAAGGTGTCGGGCGAGTTGGGTAGAGTGACAGTTATTGGTCGTCAGGATTAGACTCGCGTGGCACCTGGTGGGAGATAGGGTTTATGACACCTGTCTACTCGGGATTGAGCCACCCGAGGTGTATACCACCGGATATATATTTTTGGCTCAGGGACGGCAGACGGGTGTGAGATTCCTGTCTACCCGGGTGAGTGGTACACTACTCGGGGTAAAACCGTCGGGATGAGATTGTTGCGGAAGGAGCGACCCGGCACGGCCAGCGTGGGCTACCGCTTGGTTTATGGTGTACTTTTTCATTGCGCGCGTGGGTGTTGAGTCTAGCCGAGGGCCCTGTTATGTGTTGAGATGCGACGTAGGAATTGAGCGTGCATTATCATGATTGTGAGGATTGGGCTTGGGTTGAAGTGCACGCACGCATTGCATGTTTTTACTACCACCTACTGGACAATTTTGCTCAGGGTTTTATTTTTGTAGGTAAGACTGAGCCCGACACCGATGCGTGTCCGGGTGAGCTGTAGGCTGGCTGGCGGCGGTGACTCCACGGGCTTTTGAGGGCGGCGCAGTACATGGGATGCGACCTGTGGAGCGGCGTAGGATAGTCGGGTTGATTTTTTGGGCTTCGGCCCGATGTATTATAATGACGCTTTTTTGTAAAACCCGACTTTAGATTATATATGTATATTATTCTTTGAAAAGGTTTTGAAAAATCGGGTCCTCCGCGACTTCCGTTGCGGAAATCCGCCAATCTAATTAACTAGGAAGTGGGTCGCCACAGGTGGTATCAGAGCGTAAGCTTTAGATTCTGAAGACTGTCCATGTACTGCCGCTCAGAAGCCGGAGAACCAGCCTTGCCTGTAAGTATTACATGTTAATGTGATTATGTGTTCTTACGTGCTCATTTATTTATTGTATAGTATTTGAAAATGTCGAGAGGACGACCGAGACGAGAGATTTTAGGAGAATCAAGTCGACGGGACGAACCTGAGCATCGTTCCTCCCCACAGCCTGATCGCGTGGAAATCATTGGGGAGAGATTTCGTAAGCTTAACCCCCCAACCTTCGCCGAGGCCGTTAGTCCTGCGGTGGCCGAGGATTGGATTGGCACCATCGAAGATCTCTTTATCTATGGTCGCGTGCCGAATAATGAGAAGGTGCTGTGTGTCGTTTCTTTACTTCGGGGAAATGCGCGTTTTTGGTGGAACACCATAAAGGTGTTAGAAGATCCCGCTACTATGACGTGGGAACGCTTCAGGGAGCTCTTCTATGAGAAGTACTTCACTGCGCACGACCAGGAGCAGCGGATGTACGAATTTATGAACATAAAACAAGGACACATGCCAATTGCGGAGTACATCCACAGATTCGAGGAGTTATCCCGCTTCGCCCCACATCTCGTAGCAACTAATACTCTTAAAGTGACGAGATTCCTTAGGGGTCTGAAACCCGAGTTCCATCGAGATTTGAGTGTAGCGCGTGTATGACAACTAGATTTTCGCCAAGCGACGGAGCGAGCGTTGATAGTCGAACATGAGGAAGGGTAGCGAGAGAGGCCCAGGAAGCGAACCAGAAGAGAGAGAGCCAGCAAGGAGGAAGTAGCCAGAAGCGTCAATTCTTCAACAAGGGTCCGAAGAACAAGGGCAACCGACCGGGTCAAAAGATATGGCACCCAAACGCTTATCAGGGACCAACCAACGTCCTTAATCGACCCCCGATATCAGCACCCCACTGCCAACAGGGCGGGCAAACACCATTTTGGCGTTTGTTACGGACCATGACCGGTGCAGGCTCTGCAATGTTTCCGGTGTGGTGAGACCGAACACGTTGCACGGACTTGTACAAGAGCTCAGCCTCTACTACAGAATCAGCCGCAGAATCTAATTCGACCTCCACCCGTACCTGCACGTGTTTTCACGCTGAAGAACGAGGAGGCGGAGGCGAACCCAACTGTAGTTACGGGTACGTTGAATATCTTTCACGTACCGTTTTTAATTCCGATCGATTCTGGAGCCACACATTTGTTTGTGTCGGCCAATTTTGTGAGTAGGGCGGTAATCTATCCTACCCGTTCCTTATGTAATTTAGTAGTATCCCTACCACATGGAAATCCAACTTGGACGAATTTAGTGGTAGAAAATTGTCCCGTTAGTATTGAGGGTAGGGAGTTAGATGTAGATCTAATAGTAATCCCGATGAATGATTACGACATCATATTCGGGATGGATTGGCTCTCGATGGAGCCATCATTGATTGTTCAAAGAGGGTAGTTAGGTTCCGATCCCCCGAGGGAGAGGAATTTGAATTTTCGGGAAAGAAGAATGGTAAGACGATCCCTCGGTTTCTGCCTTGAAAGCTCGACGACTCATAAATGCGGGTTGCGAATCATTCCTAGTCTTTGCGTGAAAGCCGAGGAGTCTTCTCAACCGAAACTTGAGGAGTTTCCAATAGTGAATGAATATCCCGATGTATTTTCCGAGGATCTTCTGGGATTACCTTCAGATCGGAAAATCGAATTCGTTATCAACCTTGTACCTGGAGCTGCCCCGATCTCTAAATCTCCGTATCGGTTAGCACCGAACGAATTACGAGAACTGGAGGAACAATTGGAAGATTGTTACAGAAGGGTTTTATTCAACCCAGTTTCTCGCCATGGGGAGCCCTAGTGTTATTCGTTAAAAAGAAAGACGGGTCGATGAGAATGTTATCGATTATCATGAGCTCAATAAAATCACGATTAAGAACAAGTACTCGTTGCCAAGGATAGACGATTTATTCGATCAACTCCAAGGAGCGACGGTATTCTCGAAGATCTACCTACGTTCCTGTTACCATCAGTTAAGATCCGTGAGAAGGACGTTCCCAAAACCATGTTCAGCACGAGGTACGGCCACTACGAATTCTTGGTCATGCCTTTCGGGCTAACGAACGCGCCAGCTGCATTCATGGATTTGATGAACCGGGTGTTTAAAGAATTTCTGGACCGCTTCGTTATCGTCTTTATTGACGATATCCTCATCTATTCTAAGGCGAAGGAAGAACACGAGGAACATCTGAGAACGGTCCTTGGAATTCTCCGAGAGAAGCAATTATTCGCTAAATTCAAGAAGTGCGAATTCTGGTTAGAACAAGTGGCTTTTCTAGGGCATATTATTTCGGGAAGCTGAATTTTAGTAGACCCCTGCAAGATTGAAGCGATAGATAATTGGCCACGACCGACTACTCCCACTGAAGTACAAAGTTTTCTCGGGCTTGCTGGATATTATCGGAAATTTATTAAAGATTTTTCCAGTATAGCCTCGACGCTTACGAATTTGACGAAGAAGAATGTTCCATTCAAGTGGACCAAAGAATGCGAGCAGAGTTTTCAGGAGCTGAAGAAGAGATTGACGACTGCTCCAGTTTTAGTAATAGCTTCGGGTACCGAAGGATTCTCGGTGTATAGTGATGCCTCGAAAAATGGGTTAGGGTGCGTGTTGATGCAGAACGGAAAGGTAATTGCTTATGCCTCCCGACAATTGAAACCATACGAGAAGAATTACCCCACCCATGACCTGTAACTCACTGCAGTGGTGTTTGCTCTTAAAATATGGCGACACTATCTGTACGGAGAAAGGTGCGAGATCTTCACCGATCATAAGAGCTTGAAGTACTTCTTCACACAGAAGGAGTTGAATATGAGGCAAAGACGATGGCTCGAATTAGTAAAGGACTACGACAGCGTGATAAACTATCACCCAGGAAAAGCTAACGTAGTCGCAGATGCTTTGAGTCGAAAAGCAGTGAACGCCGAATTATGCCAGCTCGGAGTTAAGGTAATCAACCTCGGAGAGATTGAAGCAAAATTAGCAGCATTAACACTCAAGCCGACGCTGTTAGATCGAATCCTTGAGGCGCAAAAAGAAGATGAATTGTACTTGAAGATTCGAGATGAACGTGATGGAGATGTTCCGTCAGAGTTCGAATTTACAGAAGACGGTAGCCTACGTTTTAGAGGTCGTCTGTATGTGCCTAAAGACGAAGACATCCGTCGAACCTTAATGACGGAAGCGCATACGACAATCTACTCGGTGTATCCCGGTGCCACGAAGATGTATCGGGACTTGCGAACGAACTACTGGTGGCTAGGAATGAAAAGAGATGTTACTGCTTTCGTAAGTCGATGCATGACCTGTCAACAGGTTAAAGCAGAACATCAAAGGTCGGCAGGGATGTTGCAGCCTTTGACAACACCCAAGTGGAAGTGGGACCATATAACAATGGATTTCGTCGTTGGGTTACTGAAGACTGTAAGAGGTCACGATGCGATTTGGGTGTTTTTCGACAGATTGACTAAATCCACTCTTTTTCTGCCGATCAACCAAACATATTCGATGGAGAAGTACGCAGAGTTGTACATCCAAGACATTGTGAGACTTCATGGAATACCGAAGTCAATCGTTTCAGATCGAGATTCGAGATTTCTGTCTCAATTCTGAGTGAGTTTACAGAAAGCGATGGGGACTAAGTTGTCCTTTAGCTCAGCCTATCATCCCCAGACCGACGGACAATCGCAACGGACGATCCAGGCACTCGAAGACATGTTAAGGGCATGTGTTCTGGATTTCCAAGGAAGATGGAGTAAATACCTCACATTGATTGAATTCTCGTATAACAACAGCTATCAAGCGACGATCGGGATGTCGCCATACGAAGCCTTGTATGGAAGTAAATGTCGATCCCCAGTTCATTGGGATGAAATCGGCGAGAAGGCGCTGTTAGGTCCCGAAATGGTTCGTGAAATGACTGAAGCTGTTGCTAAAATTCGGGAGTGAATGCAAACTGCCCAAAGTCGTCAGAAGAGTTATGCAGACAAAAGACGGAGGCCGTTGGAATTTGTGGATGATGATCAAGTATTTTTGAAGGTATCACCAATGAAGGGTGTTACACGTTTCGGACGAAAAGGTAAGCTGAGTCCGAGATATATAGGACCCTTCAAGATTTTGAAAAGAGTCGGCGAAGTAGCGTATCAGTTACAACTGCCGATATCATTAGCACAAGTCCATGACGTCTTCCATGTTGTCCACGCTACCGAACTACGTCCCGGATCCGAGCCATGTGCTACGAAGTGAGACACCTCATCAGCAGTTGAAACCGGACTTGAGTTACGAAGAAAGACCGGTGGAGATTTTAATGTACGAGGTGAAGCGACTTCGAAATAAGAACAACCCCTTAGTGAAGGTCTTGTGGCGAAACCAGACAATGGAAGAAGCCACTTGGGAACGAGAAGACAAAATGAGAGAGAAGTACCCCGAGTTGTTCTCGATGACTTAAATTTCGGGGACGAAATTTCTTTTAAGGGAGGAGGATATAGTACTCGTGAAATTAATACGGGATTATTTTTGTAAGTGTTCGAAATTAATGAAGTCAATTTTCGGACAAAGTGGACTTTTGGAATTAAGTCGAAGAGATAATCGGGCCGAAAGTGTGATAAAATAATATGGGTCGAATTTGTTAAGCTCGAAATGTTATCGAAGCCCAAAGGAATAAAATGGGCCCAATTTAATTACATGGCCTAAAGGTGTTTTATGGCTCAAACAAGAATTCCCCGCACATGAAGTAAAACACGTTGAAATGATATATTTGCTTTGGATTGAGAAATGCACTACCTTAAACAACCAATTATGACTTATGAGTGAGCATGGATGATACTTAGTGGCAAGGGAAACGTGGGAATCTAACAATAACTAGCCACTCATTAAGTGATAAAATCCTCAATTGTAAACCAAGAGTAAACAATCGAGCAACACAAAATACAGAAAGAAGAATCGAACGAAAGGGAAACAGATTTCCGCAGGCTCAAGCGAATTGTCAACTTAGGAATTTATTTCCAAACTAAACTAAGGAGGTAAGAATCTTATCTAAACGTATAAATCTCCTACTAGCCTATATATTTAACATATTACATGGTTGATGAATTTTCATTAAGCCGAAGCAAGAGGAAACGAGGGAGAAGTAGGATTCGGGCAAGTTCAAGCTGATCTCAACCTAGAAAATTAATCAAATTAAGTTTGGAGGCTAGGTAGGTGTTTTCTTAACCCCTACAAACCCTTTTAAAGCCGTATTACGGTTCTAGAAATGCTTAGAAATCGGTTGAAAGGTCATCTGAATTTAAATAGTTTATTTTATGATTTTTCGGAATTTTTGTGATGTTCTTAATGTGTTATGACGTGGATTCGAGCTCAATATATGAGCTATATAATCTGTCTATGTGTTTAGAATGTTTTAGAAGGTGTTCGTATGATGATATTCCCAGAAAATTAGGGTTTTATGAATGAAACTGAATTTCGATCTAACAGTAGATCGGGCAATGAGTAGGTTCGGTCGATTTATGTTTCGCGGGCCGCATCTTAAATTCGCGAATCGAGTGAGAAAGGTTTTAATTAAATAGAAGAATCGGCCGAATGGAATTTCGTATCGCAAAAGTGTTTCGCGGGCCCAAAGGGTTTTTCAGAGTGTAAAATAGGTTTCGCGGGCCCAAAGGGTTTTTCAGAGTGTAAAATAGGTTTCGCGTGCTAGGATTTCGAGTTCTCGCGGGCTTAAGCATTTCGCGGGTCGTGAGATAGCGCCGGGCGGATTTTGGGTTTTGCGGGCCGACTCAATTTTGCGTGGTGATTCCTGTGAGAGAGTTCGGACGATTCGCGAACTTAAAATCGGGCTTCGCAAATCGGGCGATTCGCGGATTTGGCGAAAGCTTCGCGAATTCGAACATTGACCCAAAAGTTCACGGGTGGCCAATTTTAAGGTGGAATCGGGCAATTCGCAATCGGCGAGTGATTTCGGGAAGTCGGGCGTTAACCCGATCGTTTTGCGGGTTGACCAATGTTTAAAATGTGGGCTTCGGGCAATTTGAGATTTGGGCTTTCACCAAAATGGTGTTAGTAGACCCTCCATTTTAATTTTGGGCTTTTGCCCTATTTCAGGCCCAAGTATTTTAAATAAGAAATATTTTCAGCCCAAATCATTTTAAAATAAAATATTTTCGTACTATGCCTGATATTTTTGGGTCAACACATATTTGAAATTAGAAATATTATTTTGGTTTAAAACATTCGGCCTAGTTCAGTAGTTATACAGGTTAGGTAATTTCAGTACTTGAGATACGTTACGGGTGTATGTGATTGATTTATGTGTGCATTGCACTACATGTCATATGAGAGGTTGATGTACCGTATCTATACGGTGACGCCTTACGGTGTCGGACGAGTTGGGTAGAGTGACCGTTATTGGTCGTCAGGTTTAGACTCGCGTGGCACCTGGTGGGAGATAGGGTTTGCGACACCTGACTACTCGGGAGGGAGCCAACAGAGGTGTATACCACCAGATATATATTTTTGGCTCAGGGACGGCAGACAGATGTGAGATTCCCGTCTACCCGGGTGAGTGGTACACTACTCGGGGTAAAACCGTGGGGATGAGATTGTGTGCGGAAGGAGCGACCCGGCACGGCCGGCGTGGGCTACCGCATGGTTTATGGCGTACTTTGCCATTGCGCGCGTGGGTGCCGAGTCTAGCCGAGGGCCCTGTTATGTGTTGAGATGCGACGTAGGAATTGAGCGTGCATTATCATGATTGTGAGGATTGGGGATTGGGTTGAAGTGCACGCACGCATTGCATGTTTTTACTACCACCTACTGGGCAATTTTGCTCAGGGTTTTATTTTTGTAGGTAAGACTGAGCCCGACACCGATGCGTGTCCGGGTGAGCTGTAGGCTGGCTGGCGGCGGTGACTCTACGCGCTTTTGAGGGCGGCGCAGTACATGGGATGCGACCTGTGGAGCGGCGTAGGATAGTCGGGTTTAGATTTTTGGGGCTTCGGCCCGATGTATTATAATGACGCTTTTTTGTAAAACCCGGCTTTAGATTATGTCTGTATATTATTTTCTTTAAAAAGTTTTTGAAAAATCGGGTCCTCCGCGACTTTCGTTGTGGAAATCCGCCAATCTAATTAACTAGGAAGTAGGGTCGCCACACTCAATTTGGTAATTTTATTTTTATGTACAATTTATCTTTGATTTACTTCAAATATATCCCTCCAAATATATTATGTATTGAGACATGCATTTGAATGTGCTTAACATACTAGTGTAATACAACAAATTACACCAAATTAATTACGAAAGCATTTGGGTTGGGCGAAGAATAGAGCTGAATAGGTCTACTAATAAAAATCATAACCCAATGGGCTAAATGCAATTATTTATTTTAGTCTTTTAAATATTTTTTTGGTAAGAATTTATCATTACCACAAGAACAAAGATGTTCGACACATTACAGTTAATTGCTCAAAGTACTACCAGCAAAGAATTAACAAAGTAGTTGCTGTATAATGCTCTGTTCGGCCAGTCTTGTATGTAAACTCTTCAATCTGGTAAGCTGCTCGATTGCTACTCCTTTAACTCGTCTCAGCACTTCGTCCTCTGATCTTGCTCCCTCCCCATGCAATCTTCGTTTCCTTTCATTCCACACCACATATAGCATAGCAGCTATCACCATGATTCTCACCTTGCATGCCTTGTTGTTGCGCTTCCCCAACTGTTTCAGTTGCCTCTTCACTCCCTCCAGATCATCTGCAATTGGTACTTTGATCCAGTCATGCATCCTCTCTTTGACAACTATGCTAAATTCACACCGCATGAAGAGATGATAGATGGTTTCCTCTTCAGTCCCACATAGTAAACACTTCGTATCTGGCAGCTGCATTTCCCATTGCTGTAGGCGATCTCTAGTTAATATTTCCCATGACATATCAGCCAAAGCACTACAGAATGCTTAGGCACAGACCAACTATTCCAGACAGCATCAGCTAGTTCGAACTTCACCTCTCTATTTTGACCTAACCAGTTGTAAGCTGAGGTGATTGTGTAGTTTCCATGTGCAGCTGCAATCCATCTCCCCTGTGAACATCCTTATCTAAACAGCTCCTTGATCTTGTTCAGTTTCCTCCATGTCCAGCTGCAGTCCTTAGGTGCAATATGTGACCAGAAGTCCCCATCCCGCAAATACACACCATCCAGCCATCTGATCCACAGGCAGTCCTTCTTCCCAGCTATGTCCGACATCAGCCTCCCAATGCATGCATAGTTCTAGTCCCCATAGTTCCTGATGTTTAGACCCCCGCAACTTTTCCTTCTGCATACCAAATCCCATGCAACCAAGGCTTCCCCAGAGAAATTCTCTACACTTTTGATCAACTAGTTTAACCACACTTCTAGGCAAGACAAAGATTGACCCCCAGTAGCTATACAGAGACAGCATCACAGAGTTTATGAGGAATCTTCTCCCCGCATAAGAGAGATTCCTAGTGGTCCAGCAGGTAATTCTCTTCACAATTCTGTCCACCAGTTCCTGACAGTGCTTTTTTTTCCATTTGGTTGGTGAGATAGGTACACCTAAGTATCTCATTGGGAATTTGCCTTCAGTAAATCCTGTTATATCAATTAGTTCCTGTCTAACAACTGCAGACACACCAGCAATATATATGTGAGACTTGTTATTGTTTGCCTCTAGCCCTGTAGTCTGCTGATACTGGTGTAGAGTCTCCATGATTACTTTTACAGACCTCATCTGAGCTTTGCATAGGATTATTAGGTCATCTGCAAAGCATAAGTTGACTACTTGCAGCTGTTTGCACTGAGGGTGATATCTGAACTCTCCCCAGAAGCTGTCAGCCTAAGTTTCCTTGTTAAATATTCCATGACCAAGACAAAAAGTAATGGTGACATGGGATCTCTTGTCTGATCCCCCTAGCCCATTTATATTCCCTTCCAATGCCCATTTTTAAAGATCTAGTAGGAAACTGTGGTTACGCATTCCTCAATCCAAGCCACCATTTTGACAGGAAATTTCAATTTCTGCAAAATGTTGATTATGAACCTCCATTCTATCATATCATAAGCCTTGTTCATATCAATTTTCATCAGATGTCTGGCTGATACATCTATGATCTACCTACTAACCTTCATTTTCGACTATTTTAGTAAATAATAAATATATATCATGCTCGGGCAACTCTTCGTAAATCACAATTTATTTTCCTTTTCAAAAAGTTACTAAAATATTTGTAGTATTTTTAATCCGAGCATTCTACTATGATAAATTACACAATTTGATATTCTTTTACTATTTCTGTTCCACCCACGTGCCACGCACGTGGACTTTTCAATTGTTTTATCATATGCGACAAAAAAAGCTTCAAACACTTGATATTTGATTATTTGTTTATTAGAAGGTTTCTTACCCAACCAATCATTCCCTCAAGACGTTAATTTCACATTTGTACGGTCGCATAAACCAATGCCACACCTTGTCTGCCACTTCTACTAAATATGTGAATTATATACTAACTCCGTCCCAAACGATTTTGGACATTTGGGATTTTGCACGGGTTTTAAGAAACTGAATATTTTAATAATATAGTACAATCAAAAGGTAAAAAAGTGTATATTTTGACACGTCTTTTGAGAATATTTAATATTATTATATTGATTGTTTGTGATAGTTTTTTGCTAAATAAGGAAATGTCCAAAACGATTTGGGACGCTCGATATAGTAAAATGTCCAAAACGGTTTGGGACGGAGGGAATATAAGATTAAAGATATATATATCTACTTCAAGAGATTTGCTATGGTGCCCACCTACCGTGAGCAACCACCGTGAGCACCATAAGCAAATCTCTCTTTTTTTTTGCTTCTTTTCGATTCCCAACGCCGTTAACACCTCCGTAGACTCTCATATCCATTGCTAACCTAAATCCCTCCTCCAACATGTTAATTTTAAGAAAATTTATTATTTATTACTCAACACGTGGACGACGTACCAAGGTGATGATTTTCTTAAAATTAACGTGTTGGAGGAGGGATTTAGGTTAGCAATGGATATGAGAGTCTACGGAGGTGTTAACGGCGTTGAGAATCGAAAAGAAGCAAAAAAATGAGAGATTTGCTTATGGTGCTCACGGTGGTTGCTCACGATAGGTGGGCACCATAGCAAATCTCTCTACTTCAATACCCCAAGGTTTTATTTTATTGCCTAAAAGTCGTCCTAAAGATCAAATTAGAAGCAATCATGAAACATCATTCCCATGTTGCATAAATAGGTAGTTATTTGGATAATACTACATTTCATTCAAAAGGCTCATTCATAGGAGAGTATTAGTTGAATATATTTTAGTTCGAACGAACTAACGCACCAAAATCTATTAAAAACACACAAATCTAATAACAATTTAATTACTCATACACGAACATAGATAGAATAGAATAAAGGGTAAATTCGTCCTAAAAAAGTAGACAAAGCCGAAATTCAACAAGCAATAAAACGGCAGTAACTAATATCAACGTTCACACAACTACACAAATCATGCGGACTTATCATCAAAAGCTAACATTAAACGTTACATTCCGATACAAAAAAGTACACTTAAAACACAAAAGCTTCCGCCTTTTCATTTTCCTTTTTCTTTTTTTTTAATACTATTTACCAACTACACTTACATAATCGAGCAGCTGCTAGTGTTCTCATCACTGAACATGTGAGTAGGAGACTGAAGACTGTATCCACCGGCGCCGGCGCTACCACCGCCGTAGTAACCACAAGGAACCGGACCGTAGCCTTGGTGGTAATAACCCGTCGTACTAGGAGGAACGTAAGGCGAACGACTGTACATCATCTGAGGCTGTGCCGCCGGCGCCGCCCCGAAATTCATCATCATGGGATGATTCACCTGCTGAAAACCGTTCGCGCCCACCATCATCGCCGCCGACGGCGGATGATGGCGTCCGCCGTTGCCGCCGTCCCCGGCGGCCATTTGGAAACCGCCGTTCTTGGGCGGCGCACCGTTGAGCCCAGCTCGACTCATCATGGCGCTGAGTTGGTCTGCTCCTCCTTGTCCGCCGGCGAACCCACCTTGAGTGGGGCCTACCACGCCTGGTTTGTTCTTATTACCACCGCCTTTCTTATTATTACCGTTGCCATTTCCTCCGTGGTTCTTGCCGTGGTTCGCCTGCTTGGAACCCTTGTTATTAGCGAGGTCATTGAACTTCTGTCTTAGAAGCTTCATATCTTCTTCTTCTTCAATATTATCACACCCATCATCATCATCATCCTCTAGGAAGAAGCAGCCATCTTCAGACAAGAATGGTAGCTTGTTCTTATTTTTCTCGAAGCCCTTGAGTGGATTTGGCTTATTATGGCCGTTATTATTGTTCTTCCCTTCTTTGACTTTTTGCTTGTTAGGGCTTTGAACGTTCTTCTGAGACCATAGCTCGGCGTATTTTCCAGCCTTGAATAGTTTCTTGATGAGCGTAGATGAGTCAACGCTGCCTGAAATTGTGACCCTTTGATTTTCTGAGTCTATCTTCACTTGGTAAACTCCTATTCAATACACTAAGAAATCATTTGATATATATATATATATATATATATATATAGAGAGAGAGAGAGAGAGAGAGAGACACCTTCTATTCTCTGAAGGAGCTTCTTCACTTTCTGCTCACAACCTTCGCAGTGTATGTTCACCCTGAGAACACAGTTCTGTAGCAAGGGAAGGAAGTTAGAAAAAGGGGGGAAAACGGCGCAATCTTTATCAAGAACAAGCAAGATCTCTTCATTTTTCAGCATATTCAGACAGGCACAATTGATATGCAAGAAAAACTAAGTTAATACCTGAATCTTGAGGAGTTTAAAGTCTTCGCCTTTGCCCATTTCTTGAACGATCTTGAAAAGGACGAAAATATATATGCAGATATTTCGAAGCTATTTAATGTTAAGTAGTACTACACACCAAATGAAATGAGAGCTACTTAAGTGTATTAATGTTGTGAGAAGAGTGCTGTGGCATGTGTTTGCTCTATCGATAAACTAGACACGAACAAACACACTTTTACTCTCTCTCTCTCTCTCTCTCTTTCGTAAGAGAAGTGAATGAACAAGGCATTGGGGAGGGATCTTAAATGCTATTGAATATGTGCCTTCAACTGTTCGGATAATTTACAGAGATGGTCCTCATATTTTCCCACAACTATGTAAAAGCCTCAATCGGCAATCAACTGTCTAGATTATGACAGAGGCACGAATGAAATAGAATGAAAAAACAAAAACAAAAACAAAAAAAAAAAAAGAAGTCCGCATAGTGTTCTGCAACTCACAGCACAGGTCAATCACTGCTGCACACAGCTATATGTTATCACCCTACGCTAAACCCTATAAAGTACAAATTTTCTTCTTTTTTTTTATCCTAGTGTGTGTGAGTTCGTTTTTCTTTATTTGCACTTCACTCCATCACATTATCGCCTAATTCAATTTAGCCACTGGTGAAAATACACATCCATTTGTTACCCTGCAATTAAATAACCTTATCTTCCTAAATACAAAGTCGTTATAGATTAAATAGAATGAATAATTAATTAACGGTATAATAGAGATTTTATTTTATTCCTTAATATGTGTTCAGTTACCTTAAACGACTTGTATTTAGGAACATAGGGAGTATTAATTTTATTTTTGTTTGTGCAAGTAAGGTATGCTCATGCTCCAATCCAATTACGTTTGGTCTGTATCGAAATTGAAATCCCTTGTAGGTTTATGAGAAATTCTCACGCTGAATCATGTGTCATTTGGGACACAATTAAATAGGATTAGTTTATCAAATATATGGATGACATGCTGAAATTTTTTTTATTTCTTTGCATCCTTTTGCAATATAACATATCTACAATTGTCGAATGGAGATGTCAACGACGTTTCAACTACTACTCACGTGCGAATTTAAATAAAAATTTATTACAAATGTAGGACTAGGACCTTGAATGTTTATACGATTTGTCTCTGTCACGCAGCTACTATATCTACCACTCTTAAATGTTCCTCAAAAAGGGCACAACCACTCCAATAATTGAATTTTTGTATATTATGCACACAGAAACTCTAATAGACTTTTCACTGTTTTTTCATAGCTCACGTGTGTTTGTTTCTTGGGGAAATTCATTATCAATCCATTTTGAAATTTAAACTTCTTATTCGGTACCCTAGCAATAAAACTTGTGTGTTTGATACCGTAAACAGTGAGGGACGAAGATACTCTTTCCTGAAATTAAATTGGACATCATACCAACTGTTTGATTATTATATCAATTGTTATCTCTAATTATACCAACAGAATAATGTTAAAATTAGGGTTGCAAATGAATAGAATCTTTTTGTTCGATTTGAAATTCGATTCGAAATTTAAGATTCGGATTTGACATATTAGAATATCAATCCGAATAAGAATATTTTTTTCAATTCGAATAATTTTAGAATATGAATACAATATTCTATTCGAATCTTTTTAGAATATTATATTCAAATAATATAATATATATTAAATAATATATATTTATAAATACTTGTAGTTAAACCTTATGAAGCAAGCTAAGGAAAACAATTATTGTTGGAATTTATCGATGAAAGATATTTTTGTGCTTTCGTATGATGTATTGGATAAATTAATGATATGTTTTGCTACATTTTTCTTTTTATGTCATAACCGCATATTTCATCCACTAGTATTTTTTTCTGCTTTATATTTTTGTAAAAATAGGTTTCCTGAAAGAAATTTATTCGTATCGGAATATTCGAATTTTTGCAATTATATTCGAATATATTATCAAATAGAATATGAAATAATTTTAGTATTTGAATAATAAAAGAATACGAATATGAATATTTGAAAAATAAAAGATTACAAACAGAATATGGTGATCGACTCGATTCGATTCGTTTGCAACCATATGTTAAATTGCAAATTATACCAACTGTTATAGTTATAAAGAATTGAACACTAATAAACGTATGATAAAATGTGGCGTCCCACCATCTACTTACCATTTCTAACATTAACTTATGTGGCTAATAACAATGTAAAGTGCATAGTGCGTGAAAACGGGGTAAAATATTTCCTTTTATATAAAGGAATTCATCATGTATATATCAAAATATCGCTCCCAGCCTAATTACATAGGATGGTTACATAAATGCAGCAAAAGAAATCCTATCGTCCGCCCCACTGGTCGCATTCATGTACACACCACCCTCAAAAGTCGTCGCATTCTTAAGACATGTTAGCATATAAATAAAAACATGGAATTAGGCTTAGGAAATATACCTACTCCAAGCTTAGGTAATCTTTGTTCGACTTTTTCCTTTCTCTTCAGGGGTTTCCGAAAGTTTAGTTCTTTTCTAATGATAATGATATACAAATTCTCTTTTATCCCAATCTTGGTTTTTGCGTGTGTATGTTATAAATGACATCAACACCTTTTCGATTAGTGCTTATCTTATCTTATGTAACACTTATTATTTTATTATTATTATTTCAATTCCCCCTAGTTAAGTCATCGAGTCCTTAGTTATTAAAAGTTTCTTTATACTATCTCTTCTCATTCAAGTCTATTATTGGAATATCATGTAACTTGAAATTCTTATTTTCATGACCTATATAATTTGAAACCCTTAATTACTTTGTAACTAGTTTCTACCGAAAATTGCATGCTTTATATATACTTATTTCTAAGTCTCAGTTCAAGTTTCCTATCAGGCCGGTTATCCTATTAGCACATAATGAAATAAACACGTAATATGCAGCCACATAAACACATAATATGCATGCTAATTTATTGGCCAACTTACTCGCGGAATCCGGGTATTACATCCTCCCCCACCTTAAAAGATATTTCGCCTCCGAAATCAGGTAGGGAGAAACATTTCAGGGTATCGATTCCTCATATCATCCTCTCGTTTCCATGTCGCTTCCTCTGTGGACTGATTCTGCCATAACACTTTTACCAAAGGAATCTATGTATTCCGCAATCGTTTCACGTCGTACATCAACTGGCCTTTCTTTGTAACTCAAATCTGGTTCAAGTTGTCGATGAAGAACTTCCTTTTTTATTACATGGCTAGGATTCGCATTGTACTTCCGTAATGTTGATACATGAAATACATCGTGGACTTGTGCCAGTGACGCCGGTAATTCCAATTGATATGCGACTTTGCCAACCTTCTTCAGTATCCTGAATGGTTCGATGTACCTCGGACTCAATTTACCCTTATTTCCAAATCACTGCCTTTCATTGGGGATATGTTTAAGAAATCCCAATCGTCTATTGCGAACTCTAATGGCCTACGTTTCTGATCTGCGTAACTTTTCTGCCTGCTTTGAGCCATCCTCATATAAAGGAATTCGACCTATATATAAAGGAATTCGACCTATATTTATCAAAATATCGCTCCCAACCTAATTACATAGGATGGTTTCATCAATACAGCAAAAGAAATCCTATCGTCCGCCCCGCAGGTCGCATTCATCAAAAGTCGCTTGAAGCTTCAAAAGCAAGCCTTGCCATCATAAGCGATCACGTACCGTGGTCGCGCGCACCTACAACACATAAAAATATGGGGTGAGCTACAAAGCTCAGTATGTAGGAATGATGCATGCCGTGCACGTGTTACATTTGCAAAGGCATCCACGCCAATGCATACAGACCCCCGTAGGATCAAACTCAATCTCACGTCTCTCAGGGCCCTCGGCGAACTTACAATGCACTATTTCAGAGCTCAAATCCAATAAGGATAAATGGTACATCAATCCGCACTGGGTGACGTACTACACAATACTGGTCACACATTTCGGCCCAATCTGCACTGGGATGCATGATGTTTCGTCATTTCGGCCCATGCAGTACTTGCTGTTCCGCTGGTAGCCCACGCCGGTAGCCCACGCCGACGTCGCCAACAGCAGAGATGCCCTCGGTGTCTCTTCTTCCGTCAGGCCGCACCCTCCAGGTCGCACCTACCGCAATTAAGGGCATCTGCCCAAGTAATATATTCATACATAGGACGACAAACCGGATCGTCATGGTGTCATAGAAGTACCCCTGACTCAACTGTGAGTTGACATCAGATGCCTATATCGGCAAATATCCATCGCTTTCAAGCGATCTTATATCATGCTTACTCTTATCTCATAATTCTCATGCATGTCGTGTATGCATATGCTCATGCTCATACGAACAATAAAAATACATGTCACATCATCACGTATAGCAAATAATTCACATAATATCATAGACGCAGATAGCCACATAAATAATGCTCATTCAAATTTCCACTTCCCTGTTGTCCGTAGATTATTTGCTAGTAATCCTGTGAAATTCTTAGCTCCTGACCTTAAGCATAAAATTGTAATGTTAGTGTACTATTTAATTTATTACACTGCCTAAGTTCTCGAACTCTCTAAGTGTTGAAATATTAGAAATGTGTTAGACAAGTAGTTATTTTAAAAGGAATTTGCCAAGCTAAGTTAACCCGTGAAATTACTTAAACCCGTAACTTAACTCAATTCGTGAAGTTCATCTTATTACTTAGGATTCATGACTTACTTACTTCATAAACTACCTAGTGCTCGTGAAAACATACAACTCGCAAAGTATTATTTTATTCCCTTATGATTCGTGAAAGATTCTAATTCGTGAAGTTCCCAATAGTTCGCTAAGTTCATATAATTATTGACATTAGCACCTCACAATTCGAGAAGTGCTATCCTATGAATTCGGGAAGTTCATGTGCTTATAATATTTTTCTGTTGCCTCATGAAGTCCTATGTAGCTTATAATATTTTTCTATTGCCTCGTGAAGTCCTATGTAGCTTATAATATTTTTTATTCCATTATGCTTCGTGAACTTCCCATAGTGCATGCACAATCCCCAATTTTACTCAATTCGTGAAGTGCTGAATCACCTCCTCTATACTTCACGAACCTATTATCTCGTGATCTTTATGGGTTCGCGACTCCCCATGAAATTCGTTCGTGAAGTCCAATGTTTACTTCACGAATCCACTTTGAACTATCCCAAAACACCTTAAACATTTAGAACTGTTAAGATTTTCGATCAAAACTATCTTTTTCCAAGAACGGTATAAATACCCTAAGAACTTTAAGTATTTTCAAACCCTCGTGAACTAACATGTTAAAAAAAACTAATCATATATAATTTTTCGAGCTTAATAATTCTTAGGACATGTTAGCATATAAATAAAAACCTAGAATTAGGGTAAGGAAATATACCTACTCCAAGCTTAGATATGATCTTTGTTCGACTTCTCCCTTTCTCTTCAGGGTTTTTCGAAAGTTTAGTTCTTTTCTAATGATGATGATATACGAATTCTCTTTTTATCCCAATCTTGGTTTATGCGTGTGATATATTATAAATGACATCAACACCTTTTCGATTAGTGCTTATCTTATCTTAGGGTAACCACAATGGTGGTTTATATGCGTGTCATATGTGCTTATTTGGCACTTTATATGACACACCACCATTGTGAATGTGTCATGAGCATGACACTGTGTCATATTTATGACACTGTGTTATAGGAATATTATAGTATTATTGAGGAGAGAGAATGAGGGAGAAAAAAAAAGAAATTATTTATTTATAGTTGTGGGCCCGTGTTATAGTAGTGTTATTGTTGTGGGAAAAGTAGAATAAAAGTGTTATATAATAAAATATAGGAAAATATAGTGAAAAGCTGATGTGGTAGTATTATGGGTGTGTTATTGTTGTGGACACCCTTAGGTAACACTTATTATTTTATTACTATTTCAATTCCCCCTAGTTAAGTCATCGAGTCCAATACTAATTATAAATCTTTGTTATTAAAATTTTTATACCATCTCTTCTCATTCAAGTCTATTATTGGAAAATCATATAACTTGAAATTCTTATTTTTCATGACCTATATATTTGAAACCCTTAATTCCTATGTAAAGTTTCTACCAAAAATTATATGCTTTATATATACTTAATTCTAAGTCTCAATTCAAGTTTCCTACCAGGCCAGTTATCCTATTAACACATAATGAAATAAACACGTAATATGCAGTCACGTAAACACATAATATGTATGCTAATTTATTGGCCAACTTACTCGTGGAACCCGGGTATTACATATAATATCTACAGTTTTTGGTATACTAGCAAAATTAGTTAGTATAATGTCCAATTTTTTGCTGTATAGAATTAAAATAACTTTATTTGTTGGTATAAAAATTAAAATAGATGATACAATAACGAAAATAGATGGTATAAATTCCACAATTTCTGGTATAATTGCAAAAGTTAGTTGGTATAATGTTTAATTTTGTTGTATAAAATTAAAATAATGTTATTTACTGGTATAATGACGAAAATAGATGGTATATTTTCCACAATTTCTGGTAAAAGCAAATTTAGTTGGTATAATGTTCAATTTTGCTGTATAAAACTAAAATAACGTTATTTATTGGTATAATAACGAAAATAGATGGTACAATTTCCACAAATTATGGTATAATTGCAAAATAGTTGGTATAATGTTCAATTTTGCTGTATAAAGGTAAAATAATGTTATTTATTGGTATAATAACAAACAATATATGGTATAATTTCCACAATTTCTGGTGTAATTGCAAAATTAGTTGGTATAACGTCCAATTTTGCTGTATAAAATTAAAATAACGTTGTTTATTGGTATAATAACGAAAATAGACGGTATATTTTTTGCAATTTCTCGTATAATAGCAATAATCACAAGTTTATTCGTATAATATCGGAAACAATTGGTATAATTTCTACCAATTTCTGGTATAATTCCAATTTTATTGGTATACTAACAAGTTTTATTGGTATAATTCATGTGAAATAATTTATTCAGCTTTTTTATGTGTGAAGGGTATTTTCGTGTTTTTAACGCTGAAAAGACCAGTTTAGGTACTAAACAGGAAGAAATTTTCAAATAAGCACTAAACAGGAAGAAATAATCCGATGGGTATTTATGAGGAATTTTAAAACTCAAATAGGACTGATAAGAAATTACCCTTGATTTTTAACTTGGTATCATTTTTGGAGCATAAAAGAGCAAACAACTACGAGACAATTCTTCCGTCATATTTATGTGTGTTTGGGTGTCTCCTTCAAATAATTTAAGAAGAATAGAAAGTGTTACAAGAGGACAATGTAAACAGTACGAAAATTCAATCAAGGCTTTCATCATCTCTTTTGTTTTATTGTAAACATGGTGATTATTTTAGACTTAGATTTGATTATTATTTTCAATCTAGAGGAAGATGTAGGCTTTTTAAATAAAATAATGCAATTTTAATCAAAATTTAATAAAATGGGGTTATTTCGTCCGAAATTAATTAAATAGGGCAAAACGCGGCCATTAAATGCGACGTCGCAGCTAATAGCCGCGACGATGACGTGCCACAATTAAAACACGCGTTGGGCCCGTTGAAGGCCCAAAAATAAAGGCCGTCGCGCTGTGGCTATAGTTATTTTTTGTACTTTTTATTTCTTTTGTTTGTGTCGTCGCCCCTAACTTTTCTTTTCTTTTTTAATTTTTTAACTTACTTTATATTTATTATTTATAAAATCCACCAAATTATAAAATCATCGTTATTTCATGAGATTTACATAATAAAATTCGATAAACGCATCTAATTTATTGTTTGTTTCGCAACGATTAAAATGATATGCATATCATATATTTTTCGATAATCAAAAATATTTTTTTATTTTTATAAATTAAAAAATACTTAATTTGAATAAATTAAAAAAAAAAATATTGAGCTTTTGACTCTTGATTACCTCTCATTTATTACAGTAGTGATCTTTATTTTTAAAATAGATGAAGGGTAGGGATATTTGTTTGGTTAGTGTTTGATTCTTGGCGTAGGTAGTATAAGGCCGTCCATGGTTTCTTGAATTTTGTCCTCAGCTGTGAAGCCGTGGCTTTTATTGGTTTTGATTTTTGATTGAAATTAAGTATTTTTTAACTTACTAAAATAAAAAATATATTTTTGATTATCGAAAAATATATGATATGCATATCATTTTAATCGTCGCGTAACAAATAATAAATTAGATGCGTTTATGGATTTTTATTATGCAAATCCCATAAAACAACGATGATTTTATAATTTGGTGGATTTTATAAATAATAAATATAAAATAAGTTAAAAAAAAAAGTGAACATCGCACGTGTTAGGGGCGACGACACAAACAAAATAAATAAAAAGTGAACATCGCACCCATAGCTGCATCTATTCGACGCGGCGTCGCGCCCACGGCCTTTTTGGGCCTTTAACTGGTCCAACACGTGTTTTAATTCGTGCCACGTCATCGTCGCGGCTATTAGCAGCGACGTCGCATTTAATGGCCGCGTTTTGCCCTATTTTATTAATTTCGGACGAAATAACCTCATTTTTAAATCTTGATTAAAATTGCATTATTTTATTTAAAAAGCCGAAGATGTAAGGTAAGTAGTTGTTGGCTTGACAAGAGAAAGGATGAATTATAAAAAGAAAAAAACAAATGAAAAAAAAAGAGTTCTCCAATGGAGACTCATTATCCAGCAAAACCAAAAAAAAATGATCCAATAAACGCCCTTTCCTATACCCAAAATAGGATATATATATATATATATATATATATATATATGGTGTTCACCTTGCGTTGATGTGGTTGGTGCTCACTCAAGGTGAGCACCATAACATTCAGAATGTTATGGTGCTCACCTTGCATGAGCACCATACGTGGGCTCATGTTGTGTGGTATTTTTTTGTGCCACGTCAACATGTCAAATCAACCCCCGACGGGTTCACTAATCTCATGTGTAGGTTATAGATCAATAGAAAAATCTCATTGTATGCTGATTTGGCGCGTTGATGTGGTTGGTGCTCACGCAAGGTGAGCACCATAACATTGTGAGCACCATACGTGGCACTTGTTGTGTGGCATTTTTCTGTGCCACGTCAACATGTCAAATCAACTCCCGACGGGTTCACTAATCCCATGTTTAGGTTATAGATCAATAAAAAAAATCTCATTGTATGCTGATTTGGCGCGTTGATGTGGTTGGTGCTCACGCAATGTCAACACCATAACATTACTCATATTCAAAAATGTTATGGTGCTCACCTTGCGTGAGCACCATACGTGGGCACCTGTTGTGTGGCATTTTTCTTTGCCACATCAACATGTCAAATCAACCCCCGACGGGTTCACTAATCCCATGTGTAGGTTATAGATCAATAAAAAATCTCATTGTATGCTGATTTGGCGCGTTGATGTGGTTGGTGCTCACGAAGGTGCTCACGCAAGGTGAGCACCAAAACATTACTCATATTCAGATGCGGTAGCACCATACGTGGGGGTGGGCACCTGTTGTGTGGCATTTTTCTGTGCCACGTCAACATGTCAAATCAACCCCAACGGGTTCACTAATCCCATGTGTAGGTTATAGATCAATAAAAAATCCCATTGTATGCTGCTGATTTGGCGCGTTGATGTGGTTGGTGCTCACGAAGGTGCTCACGCATAACATTACTCTATATATATATTATATATATATATGATTTTATCTCTCCTTTGGACCCATATATCCGTTTGTTGAGAACTTTTCAACTCTTACAAATAAGCCCACTTAAAGTTAATAATTGTCTTTAGTGCCATTATACTAGTTGAAGAACTAATTAACTTTCACTTCCGACACAAAATATAGTTAGACGTAATACAAACAGCTGAATAATAACGAAAACAACAAACTTAAAATCAATTCATTGATAAACATAACATCCTCTCAGATTACAATATTTCGAATATAAACGTACGGAGAAACTGCTGCATAACCATGAAACATACAAAGGTACACTAATACTAATACGTCATAGACAATCAAACTCAATAACATACAATCAATAATATGGTAAACCTGCATAATATGAAGCCGGGCAATATGCAAGCCGTAGTGGAAAGCCTACAATTGTTATTGAAGCTGTAGCTGATTATGATGTTTGGATATGCATGCTTATTTCGGTCTGCCGGGCTCAAACAACGACATCAACGTATTGGAGTCGTCTCATCCTTTCTCTAATCTAACTAAAGGTATCGCTCCTCCCGCTCGATATGAAATTCAAGGAAAAGAATATAACATTGGTTATTATTTAGCTGATAGCATATATCCAAAATGGTGTACTCTTGTGCAAACGAATCATGAGCCACGAGGTTCCAAGAAAAAATATTTTCAATGAAACAAGAAGCATACAGAAAAGATGTTGAATGGGCCTTCGGTGTTCTTCAATCGCATTTTGGAATTGTACCGGGGCCCACACGCTATTGGAGAAAAGACGTGCTACGTGATATAATAAGTACATGTATAATTTTGCACAATATGATTGTTGAGGATGAACGTGAATTAAGTGCTCCAATTGGATTTGAGATGGAAATGACGCCGTCGAAGGTCGAATGCGCGATTGATGAAAATGCTCGATTTCAGGAATTCACATCTCGGTACCAAAAAAATTGAAAATAAACACGATCACATTGCACTTCGGAATGCACTTATTGATCATTTGTGGGAGGAACACACCAATTCCGATAGTTAAATGTAACTTTCAGTTGTACTAATAATGTTTCAAAAGTTATTTTATTAAATGTTTTCTCATTTATTTTTGTTATTGAATTTAAAATAATATTTTATTAATAATATTAATGAATTTAAAATAATATTATTGTACAATAAAATAATATTATTATACTAATAATATTATTTTATTGAATTTAAAATTAATCGTTGTTTAATTTTTTTGGCATAATTGTTGTCTAATCTGTAAAGTTGTAAAATACATGGAGTAATACTGAAATGTTGTAAAATTTGGTGGAAAAGAATATTCTACGAATATTATTTTAGTTTGAAATGAGTTTAATGGTTGGAGAAGAATTACTGTTTGATGATATGACATTTACTGTATTTTTTGATTTGAGAATATATTTTTCGGTTAGAGATGACCTTAGTTGTCAAATGGAAAAGGGAAAAATTAAAATAATCGAAAGCCCATCAACGTATATTCTTGTGAACTTTGGAATGCTAAAGCTCAATATCTATAGCCCAATTAGTGTAATAACAAAAAATTAACAAATGTTGTTACTTTATAGAGGACTAGTACTTTTATGCTGGTGTGCCAATGATCTAATATATTATGTTGCTTTTAATTTTTAGATTTATTATTTGTTTGTCGAATGGATGAAATATAATTTATTACTATATAAAAGAAAAGTAATGTTTAGGACACAAGTATAATAAATAAAAAAATATAAAAGTAACATGAAAATTAATAAAAATAATTAAATAAAAATAAAGGGACTAAATTACAAATTAATTTGACAGACAAAAAATGTGGCAGTTTATAGCCACCCCACACCTTTATATAATAGTATAGATGAACTATGCTTTGGCACATTATAAGAAAAGAAAAGGGGATATAAATAACAATTATTTATTACCCTTCAGCTACACAAGATTTCGATATAATAGTTACAGGATAATGATCTTTTCGCTTTAATCATTTTTCTTTGTAAGGTGATAATCTATTTCCGTTATCTTGATGGACATTGATTAGTTAATCATTTATAATTCATATAGCCTCCCACATAGAACAGGTTTAAAATGCTACAATTACTGAAATAATTGTTTATACTGTCCTTTTGGGCACCTTTTCAGGAAAAATATTAAAAATAAGACTAAAAAAATTATATATACAGTAAGGGGAAAAATACTAAAAAAAATAATATTATATAATAAATATATATTTATAATATATATATATAATTATGGTTCAACTGTCAAAACACACAAAAGGGGTTTTATAGATCATTGCTTCTTTTAGAGAATGTTCCGTAATTATTCATAGGGCCATCGATAATTTATTTATATGGTCGGAGGATTTAGGGCTGCTAAAATCCAACGACCCCCACCCGACACGAACCGCACCCAAAAATAGCAGATTTCGGTTAGCATTTTTGACCTGTTTAAGTAAATGGGTAAACCCGAACCCAAGTTAATTATTGAGTGGGTCAGATTAGGGTTCGAATGTTCAACCCGAAATCTACCCGTTTATCAACCCATTTAACCCGAATAATATAAATTATTAACATATCCATAATATAAATAAAAGAAAAGGAAAAAAAGGATCATATGCTTGATGAATTAGGCTGAGATAACTTGATGAAGATGAGGGTGAAAGATCAAATGGACGAGAACATTATCGAAAGTTCGAGTTAATTATCATCGGTTTCAGGTCGATGCCTAATGACTATGAGATAACTTGCAACTTTATATTGTTTCTTAATGATGTTGATGTTTTAGAAAAACAACTGCTTTGTTTCTCTATTGTTTTGTTTTTGTGTTTACAATTCAATTTATTTAGGGTTTTTTTTTTTCTTGATTATTTTTTCAATTTTAAACGGGTTGGCTGGTTATTGGTTAGATTTGGGAAACAAGTCGGGCTTGGGTCCAATATTTCAACTGGTTTAAGTAAACATGTCAGATTAGGGTTAAATTTTTCAACAATTTAGTTAAACGGGTTGTACCCGAATGTGATCCAACCCGACCTATTTAACACCCTTACTCCGATTAATGTGTTCTTTTGTCGGGATTTTCGTTATTATTTTATTTTATATTTCAGACAAATTGAAGTGAATGTAAAATGGGCTTTTTAAATAAAATAAAGCAATTTTAATCAAAATTTAATAAAATGGGGTTATTTCGCCCAAAATTAATAAAATATGGCAAAACGCGTCCAATAAACGCGACGTCGCGGCTACAAGGGACTCTTTTTTTTAATTTTTTCTATTTGCCGTCGCCCCGGGATTATTTTTTATTTTAACTTATTTTATATTTATTATTTATAAAATCCACCAAATCATAAAATCACTATTATTTCATGTGCTTTACATAATTAAAATCAATAAACGCATCTAATTTATTGTTTGTTTCGTGACAAGTAAAATGATATGCATATCTTATATTTTTTATAATCAAACATATTTTTTTTATTTTTATAAATTAAAAAATACTTAAATTTGATTAAATTTAAAAAACAATTAAATATTCCTGAAACATACAAAATTTGATCAACACTTTTATCTGCGATTCGTATCGTTACCGTTGGCTTTGATTCTATGTATTCTCGCTACTTAGACCCAGGAATCATACTTTGGGGATAAATTTTTTCTTGGCACTAATGTACAAGCTGTTTGGAGCGAAGATGAAGAATGGGAAGTGAATATTGTTACGCATGCTTTTTTGGTTTTAGTACATACTTCGCTTTTATGACTATTTTGTATCAGTTATGATGCGACAAGTGTCGCAGATTCGTACATACTCCAAATGGGTACTACATGTTGGATGGGAAACCAAGAAGAGGTGCCGCCATTCAGTTGTGAATATTTCAAATTTTTTAAATATAATCCAATTTAAGTATTTTGTAATTTATACAAATAAAAAAAAATTTGATTATCGAAAAATATAAGATATGCATATCATTTTAATCGTCGCGAAACAAACAAATTAAACTAGATGATTTTATTAATTTTAATTATGTAAAGCACATGAAATAATGGTGATTTTATTATTTGGTGGATTTTAAAAATAATATAAAATAAGTTAAAAAAGAAAAAGTGATCGTCGCCCTCGCGTTCTGCCCTATTTTATTAATTTCAGGCTAAATAACCCCATTTTATTAAATTTTGATTGGAATCGCTTTATTTTATTTAAAAAGCCTGTGAAATGTAAAGATGCATCATGTCCGAAAGTTGGAGGCTGCTTTGTCACAACTCACCATTGTAGTGGATATTTAAAGTTGTCTTAATTAGATCGACGCACTGCCATTTCATAAATTTTGAAAAATAAAATAAATGAAATTTGGCATTATCCTTTCCTTTTTCTCTCGTGATCCCTGATTTGGAGGGATTAAGTTGAATGGGAAACAGTGAAGTCCACTATCGTAATATAATTACCTTTTTTATTTTATCTATCTTTTATTGGAGGGATCACATTCATTCAAACGACTTATATTGGTATTTCATACCGTATTCAATCTCTATCAAATTTCGTTCGATGCAGTCACCTTCTCAATAATATTTGAAGACTAAATCACAAATTTAAACTACTAGTAACTTGTCACTACAACAATCAATAAATACACAAACAAAATATTTTCTACTGCTTCCACTACTACCCATATGAATACATATATACACATATACATCACAATAGTAATATTATTATTATAATTACATGATGGAGCAAGAATTAACATTCTCATCGCTGAAAGCAGTAGCATACCTCTCAACATTAGGGCTTGGATAAGCTTGAGCTACGTCCCTCACATAGTTTGGAGGTGCTTTCTTATCGTATGCTCCAGGGGCATAAGGGTAATATGTCAAGTTGTACTCAACGTACGGCCATAGCTCAGCTTTCTTACCAGTTTTCTGTATCCTCTTCAACACTTTCTTAGCTTCCACAAACCCCTCAACGGTCACCTTGCTTTGCTTTCTGTTCACATCCACCGACCTAGCACCTTTAATATATGTATATATTTGTATCAATATAATTGTTGAGTGAGAAAAAAGAAATAAAAAGATTGATTTTGTTATTACATACCTTTCATGGAAGAAACTGCACGCCTTACTCTTCTCTCGCATCCATCGCAGTCCATCTTCACTTTGACTTCAACAGTCTGTAACAATTATCATCGTGCTCGTAAATACGTTGTGAAATGAGAGAAAATGAAACTAATGATATATGGTATTTTACTTTTTTATATATATGTTAGGAAGGAGTTAATAATAATAATAATAATAATAATAATAATAATAATAACCTGCATTGGCTTTCTCTTGCTCTTCCTAGTGCTCGAAACTGTGAACATGTCCGTGACATGATCGATCAAGCCCATGATTTCTTTTGTTTGATGTATTTTCGTTTTTCGTAAATAGTATGCGTGTTTGTTTCAACGTTGATATAGGAGAGTTTTTGCTATATATGTAATGATTTGATCCTCTATGTATATAAAGCAAGTTACCAAGAACGAACTACAGAATAGAATCAAGCTGTAATTTTTTACCTTATGGAGGAGATATATATATAATATAATTTATGACAATATATTAGGAAGAAAGTGACTTGTGTGGTAATCATCGAATTCTTAATTCATGCAAAAGGGACAAGTGTGTTCAAGTGAGCTTTGATTGCCCTCTTCAGCACATCATTAAACAATTCGATCGTAGGTGGAGACTGAACGAGGTACTTATTACTAGTCTTTTTACCATGCGGTTGATATGGGTTTTTTTTAATTCAACACGTAGTTATTGATATATATAACTTCTTGATCAAGAAAATTAAGTTACGTGTTAATAAGATATTTTTAATCTTTTTGCATACGTAACATGGGGCGACCAATAATTTGGTGGCACTTATAATGGTCTCCCATGCAAGAAAAATGAATTTCATATTTTAAACCATATCTCTTTATACACCACATATAGTTTTCAACTCTTATAAGATCATGCATATGCAATGATGACATTTTAATATTTTTCACGTGGCAAGTAAATAAAACATCATCGATCTTTAGTTGGAAGAAGGAAATATCACATCAATAATTAAAATGATTCGTCCCCAAATCCAAGTTGCATCATCTAATTGTGTCATAGGATCGTTGGGAGTCTATGAATGTTCGTATCATGTCTACGTGTGGCTTTGTTTTTTGGTTATTTTTTATTTGACTTTGTTATATTACCTTGAAAAAAGAAACTTTATTTTCCATTTATGGTTTTTTCTTTTCACATTTCTTAACATGATACAAACTGCATGCGGTTAAGATATCACTTTTTCAATGGCAGAATATTAATTTGTTGTTTGAATATATCTCTATTTCATGTAAAGCCAAAAGTATAACATAACTCGTATACAATATATATGTGTAATAGGTTAGAAATAAAAAAAAAAAAAACATGGGACAATAAAATAAGTGTTGAGAGCTGCTACTTTTATAATCGTAGATTTATAATTTGAATCTTGAAATAGATATCATTTATTTAACTGTATAGAGCATTTCTCTGTGTGTGAATGATTTGAATCCAAGTTGACATATTTATGGTGAATAATCCTCTAGCTTTCATCATCAATCTTACGTCAAATTTTCAGTAATAGTCACTTGCGCTGCATTTATTATTAGGCACCTACAGCAGTGATCATTCCATTCGTAAATTAAATTCAAGGTGTAAGACCTAAAAAATGTATTAAAATCATCCTAGGTTTTACGACATCCACGTATCTTTTTATTTTTTTTGAAGTTTCCAAGGTGTCTTCATTCAAATCCGCTCATAATTACATAATTTGACTTTTGATCTCATTACGAGTGGTATTGTCTTAACGGTATTGCTCCAACACAACTTAATACATTAAATTTTGGACACTGCGATTTCTCTATAGTACTTTTGTTCTTATCCTTCACACGTAAATTAGATGAAAGCTCGACACGCTAACTATTTGTGTGAATACAACTAAGTAATTAATTATATGATACACGCGGACGATGATTCAGCATGATTAGGTAATATTACTATTACGAGTTATTTCATCTAACTGTATTACTATTCATCGTCCCTTTTTCCTAGTCACCGCCCCCTAAAGGGCTGAAAAAAGACAAAATTGCCCTTTTAAATATAAATTTCTATTAAAGTCTTTTTCATTACAACAGTTTCCATATCGCAATCATACATTCAAATCATACTCAAACATAAAAAAAAACTCAAATCGTAATGGATCGACGATAGGGTAAAGGGACAGGGAAAATGAAAGGATCTATTGGCACGACTGGTAAGTAAATTCTCGTAAAATTCATTCGTACGTAGATTAATTACCGAACATCGATCGGATCAGCTCGAAAAAAAAATGTCCGACCGAACTTGAATTTCGACTCCCACATGGCCCGGCCGAAACATGATTTCGGCCGCACCATGTGGGAGCCGAAAAAAAATTCGGCCCTGCACAAGACAGCCGAAATTTTTGTTCAGCTGTCAATGTGCGGGCCGAAATTGTGCTTCGGCCGTAGAAGGCAGATCCGAAGACCGAGTTCGGCCGTGAGTAGCCGTGCCGAAATCCGATTTCGGCCCTCTCATGCTCGGCTGTCAGTACAAGCGGCCGAAATTTCAGTTTAGCCGAAATTTTTTTTTTCAGACGACGAGAGTGATGTCCACATCCTGGAGGATTTTATCGGAGACGGGTAAATTACAGTGAGCATTTCCGCCAAGGAGGACGATTTCGGACCGACGCGAAAGCCATTAACTGGGCGAAAAGCGTCGCTATTGCTCTTGGTTTCGAGGTAATTATTTCGTCGCATAAGAAATGCTGTACGAAAAAATTAATTAGATGTTCTCGCGGAGAACGTTATAGAGGCAACGAGGATGAATTGGAGAGGCAATCGAAGTCTAACAAGTGCAGGTGTCCGTTTCTACTCATAGCCCAAGAGGATCCAGTTACTAGGGAATGGTACATTCGTACGGGCCCACCTGAAAAATCCACGCACAATCACCCTCTAATACATTGATCTGGCTCTGCGTCTCCGGCGGGAGCTGACAGTACCACTGCTTCAGTGATCGAAGCACTAACGTCCGCTGCTCGCACTTCAGCAGGGGCCTCTCCTCCTCACCCATCCAGATGCGTGGCGCGATGTGCCCCAGATAACTAGGGATTACCTCGCCATTTTCTGGACCGCCGGGCTGTGGCACCTGCACCCTCCAGGAATCGTTATCTACGACCCTGGAGCGCTTGCTCCCTATTTCATTTTTTACGAATAACCAAAAATAAATTTAACATTTTTTACACATATTAAGACACGACATTGCAAGTCAGTTTATACTGGAGAAGGGAATTACCTGAGGAGGCCGATATCACATCGTCGTCGGACGACTGAAACGACGCTCCATAATCCGGCACGTCCTCATCCGCATGCGGATCGTGATCCGCATATACGGAATGAGAAGCAGCCGCTCGTTGCCGCCTCTCCTCCTCCCGCTCTCTACGAACGGATGCATCAACGCCGCGCGTCCACGTGTGACGCTCTCCAGAGTCCTCCACCGGGGGGATCTGCTGCTCCCTCCGAGTAGGGACTTCCCACCCTTGGACTGCAATTAAATATTTATTTAAAAAAAAATCAACAGGCGAAATCAATTTTCGGCCGGAAAAGTGACGACCGAAATCAATTTCGGTCAGCACAGTTCCGGCCGAAACCCGATTTCGGCCGGACAAGGGCCGACCGAAACACGATTTCGGCCGGATCTTGCGCGGCCGAGACGTGATTTCGGCCGGATCTTGCGCGGCCGAAACAAATTTTCGGCCGGCGAAGTCACGGCCGAAATTTAGTTTCGGCCGTCACTCACACAGCCGAAATTATCTTTCGGCTGTGACTTGGCCGACCAAAAATTTGTTTCGGCCGTGCCGTTTTCAGCCGTAAATCGCCTTCGATCGGCCGTTCTTTCAACCTATTCCGACCCGTTTTCGACAATCTATCTACGTACGAATGAATTTTCTTACCAATCGTTCGAACACCCCCTTTCCCTTTCCGTGTCCTTGTCGCCAATCCATTGCGATTTGAATTTTCTCTGTTTTTTTGTCTGATTAGGATGTTTGATTTGAAAAGTGTTGTGTTGTAAAGGACTTTAAATAGAACTTTTTACTGTTTATTATAATTTATTCTTTTTAAATTAATTTAAATAACATAAGGGCAATTTGGTCATTTTTCAATCCTTTAGGGGGCGGTGACTAGGAAAAAGGGGGCGATAAATAGTAATTCCACTTAATTAAGTTGTGAATACCAATACAAAGAATTTAATCATTGTGATTGTGAATTGGTAGTTTATCCCCCTCGCATTTCCATATAATATATAGAAAGTTGAAGAATTATTTTTACCACGATAAGGTCTCGTCTATCATAATAATTTGCACAAGTAGTTACTATGATATTTGAGATTATATCCATTTAAATATTATGTATTAGGTTGGGAAGCTTATGTGTTGACCACGAGTTTATACTAAGTACTCCCTAAACTTAGGTTTCAAATTTTTAAAATAATATCAATCCTTACACACACGCAACAATTGAAAAATTGAGTTTTATTCTATGAATATTGAATCTGAAAGTAATTTCAAACTACAAAAAAATTGAAATATTTAGAAGTAATATTGAACAATTGTTGCGACTTCAATCGAATTGATCCATGATCATATATAATCATTTCCGTTCAATATCACTTATGTGTTTTAGATGTGTAGCTAAAATATAACATTCATGAAGAAAGAAAATAATACAAGATCAGTGTTGGGTTTTGGAATGTTTGGGGCCATTTGGGCCTAATAAACGAAATTACTTTCCAGACCCTAAAACCCCAACGACGTCATATAAGACTCAATACCTGGCTTAAGGTCACCGTTACTCAATCCTTTCACAAATGCATTTGGGAACATCTAAATTTTTTATTTTCCTAACTGAAAATTTTAGCTACTACAATAGTTTGGCAGTTACGAATACAATCCTTAAAATATTTACGATATTAACTTGCCTACACTGTGTATTATAACTTACTAGAGAATGATCTTACTAGGACATTAGTATATTATTGGGCTCCACGAGTGAACTCATTAATTTAGGCCTATGAGTAGATGAACGCTCATTGTAAGTTATATACGCTAAGTATGATTATCAAACTCAATTAAACTATACATGCATGTACACGTGGCATTTACAGATTCATATCTCACGTAAACATTTTGCAACTGCAAGGAGTGGGTCAACCTAACCTCAAGAGTCATCATCATAAATTTCTCGGATCATTCACGCATTGTGCTTAGGGATGCAGAACAGGAACAAAATACAAGAAGGAACTTCAAGTACTTCAATATGTGGTCTCTGGCCCCTACTTTTCTCAGGTTAGTAGAGGCCCACTGGTGGACTAAAACTGGGTCCAATATGAGGGATGTCTGTTGCAATTTGGATAAACTGCAGAAACCTCTCAGAACACAAACAGGAATGAGTTTGCCAACATAGTCAATACCACTGAAATGGCTCGGAAAAAACTTGAGGAAGTGCAAGCTAGTCTCCATGCTAATCCCCTGAATTTGGAGCTTCAAGCAAGAGAGATGGCTGCTAGAACAGAGTTTGGGTATCTAAGTGTGGCTGCTGATAAATTCTTAAGGCAAAAAGCCAAAACTAGGTGGCTGGACAAGGGAGATCAAAACACAGCATTCTTTCATGCTAGAATCAAACAAAGAGCCTACTCCAACAAAATCGTGACCATAGTCAATTCTGATGGTAGTATAGTTACTGATAATGGGAAAATAAAACAACACTTCTCTGATTACTTTCAGGAAGTGCTGGGCAGAAGGAGATCAAATAAAAATCAGGTGGACCATATGGTGGCTGGTATGGGATATACTCTAACGCTGGATGATCAGTTGAGACTCACTCGGCCATTTGAAAGAGGAGAGGTCTGGGCTGCTATGAAATCCATACATGATGATGTGGCCCCGGGTCCTGATGGATTTGGGAGTGGATTTTTCAAGGAAGTCTGGGATGTAGTAGGGGGACAAGTTACCAACGCAATACTGGAATTTTTTGACACAGGCAAATTACTGCCCAGGCTCAATAAAACAGTGATATGCTTGATACCAAAGCTGCCCAATCCCAGATCAGCGCAAGATTACAGACCCATAGCGTGTTGTAATACTATATATAAGTGTATTGCAAAGATGCTATGCGGGAGAATTAAACTTCTGCTCCCTAAACTCATTCATGCTAATCAAAGCGCTTTTGTAGAGGGGAGATCAATAGTGCATAATATTCTCTTATGTCAGGACCTACTTAGGATGTATAACAGAAAGAATGCCTCAGCCCGGGCTCTTATGAAGGTTGATATCAAAAAAGCGTACGACACAGTGGACTGGGAGTTTTTGCATGACTGGCTGTGTAATCTCAAGTTCCCTAGGAAATTTGTAACGTGGCTTATGGAATGTGTGACCACTGTATCCTACACAGTCTCTATTAATGGGTCTTTAACAGGAGTAATCAAAGGAGCTAGGGGTTTGAGGCAGGGGGACCCTATATCACCACTGGTCTTTGTGATTTCAATGGAGTACTTGACTAGCAAATTGCAGTTAGCAGCTCAAGACAACCGATTCAGGTTTCACCCTATGTGTAAGCAGCTCAAAGTGGTGAACTTATGCTTCGCGGATGACCTTATGATCTTTTGCAAAGGCAGTAATAGGGCTGTAACAGTGGTCATGGAAGCTCTTGAGCACTTCCATTTAGTTTCTGGACTGGTGGCCAACCAACAGAAATCAAGTATTTTTCTTGCTGGTACCACTAGTGTAGGAGCTGAAAAGATATTAGAGAACCAACCTAAAATGGTCCCTGATGTTTACCCTGTGAACCAATTTAGTCCCTGATGTTTCGCGTGAACCAATTTAGTCCCCGATATTATCGAAAATGAACCAAATTGGTCCCTCCGTCAATCCGACCGTCAATATAGACGGCGATGATATTTGCGACGGCATTAGCGACGGAATATCCGTCGCTAACTGAAAAAGTGAAAAATTGAGTAAATATTCCGTCGCTAATGCCGTCGCAAATATCATCGCCGTCTAAATTGACGGTCGGATTGACGGAGGGACCAATTTGGTTAATTTTCGATAACATCGGGGACTAAATTGGTTCATGCGAAACATCGGGGACTAAATTGGTTCACAGGGTAAACATCAGGGACCATTTTAGGTTTTATCCCGACCGGGGGCTGACGTGAGTTGGCATTGGAGGAAGCTTAACAGATTAAAAGAAAAGTTTAGAATGGGGTACAGAGGTACAGAATGGATTCCAGCAAAGGATGGACTTTACTCTGTCCGCAGTGGGTATGTATGGCTCAAAGGGGCCTATCCAGATTTTCCCTTTTGTAATGCTGTATGGAATAGGCTCAACATTCCTAAACAGTCCTTTCTACTTTGGTTGGTGCTACAGAAACGAATCTTAACTATAGACAGGCTAAGGAATTGGGGGATGCAATTACCTAACACAAGTTGCAGGTTATGTGGTGAGGCTGAGGAAACTGTGGAACATATATTTCTGTCATGCTCTTTTGGTGTGCTCAAGTATTAATATATGGGTAAATATGGGAACTCTGTTCCAGTCATTTGAAGAATTGTGCAATTGGATGGAACTTGCGGGGAGGAAGAGATCAACTCATCAGCGCATTAAGGTGGCTTGCTATGCATCAACAATATATAATATCTTGTGTGAGCGTAACAGGCGAGTACACGGAGTGGAGTCTAGCAATGAGGAACAGCTGACGCATAGGATCAAGTGGGAAATAGAAACAAGGTTAAAGTCGTTTAGTCATATGAAGCAGGTGGCCAATGCTCAAGTTAAAATGGTCCTGTATTAGTCCTACCAAGTAGTGTCAAAGATTGGGATGTATGGGTGGTGAGGTGTTGTCATACTCCGGTCCTTCGTGGTAAATGAAAGTTCAGTTTACCAAAAAATAAAAAATAAAAAATTTGTAATGTTGATCACCCAATCTTAGTGTTTTTCTATCATATTCTAACGATTGTTTAATAAACTGGTTCGATACCTCACCCGCTAGCACTATATGTCGACTGAAATAAACTATTACTTTCAATATTCATTTCGAAAAGAGTTTGAGATAATATCCAATATATTTGAAAAGAATAAAGTATGTCTCCCAATTGAATTAGTAGGAAAATTTTATATCGAAGCACGCATGAATATCAGAATCCCTCTATGGGTTGAAATTGAAGAAGTTGGTATCATAATAATACTTTTGCGGCTTTTTTAAATAACTTCATATAACGTCGTTATAGACTTAAAAATATATCGTACTTCCTTACCACCTCTGAAATATATTTTTTATATATAGAGAGAGAGGATAATTGTTTATTTGGTATGGAGGATTACCAACCAACCCAATGAAAAAGGGTTGACCATCATAAACTAACCAAACCTCAATTACATTTGATATCGACGATTTTATGATAAGTTTTTTATTAATTCAAAAAATATTTCCCAACCAATCAATTCTCACGAGTATAAGGTTTCTGGAATTGCAAGTTAGAGCTTTGAAGGCTAATTGTTTGAAATTGTTTTAATTCGTTGTGCTCACTTAAAGATTAAAAATTATACTTGATATGTCTATATTAGTTATGAAATATTACGTGTGATATCTAATTACGATATTAAAAGGAAATCAACATTTATGATAAAATTCAATTTCAGACACGATTACACTGTGTCGTTGACCAGCTAAAGACTATTTTCTCACCAGGGTTTTCAAGACGTTAACCTATTTATATTTCACTCCCAGAAATACGCAATTGGAGATTTAATTAATGGTTATCTTCAACGGATAAGTTCCACGTGTTCTTTGCGAAGATATAAGTTTGCTTCGACAATGAATATTTTGATTATCCACGTATGGTCAAAAACTCTCTGTTGATGTTGAGCTTTCAACAGAAGCAATGTTGGGGTAACATTCTAGTCAACATCTGTTGGCCGAGAATGTTCCCTACTTCAGTTTTATCTTTCATGCCCAAAACCTATTTTATTGATGACGTGGCATTTTTCTAGTGTTATGCAGGATATGGATAAGAGCTGGAAGCATTCAAACCGAGTGGAAAACGTGTGGATGTGCTAGGACGAAAATGAGGAAGAAGCATACTAAAAATAGGAGTCTTGGAGCTTAAGTGAAGACCAAGTTCGTAGGAGTGACCAAGTCGAGCTGAAACGTTCATCAACTGTTCCATTTCACTTAGTGGACGTTAGTGGACGTTGTGGGCCTTCACCAAGTCGTTAGAAGGAGTTCCTTACAAGTCGAAGAGCTATATAAGTCGAATGACTTAACACTTTGAAGGACGACGAACAACGAGCGAGAAAAGGCTTTCGAGCGAGCATTCTATTTCAACGAGAGATTTTCTTTTAGTCTAGCTTTTCAGAGATCGTTTGGTCTTGTAGTTTTTCAGAATCCTTTTTGATTCGTAGTTTCGCTAGACTAGTTTTAACTATCTTTTTGGATAGTTTGTAATCCATCTTTACAGTGGATTTTTGCGCCTTGAGGCACGCAGCAAGTTATTTGACTTGCTGCACAAAAACATCTCTCGTGTGCATTTTGTTCCGTCGTTATTTTACTACCATTTCCGCTGTGCTTAAAAAGTGAGAGTGAGTGTTAGCCCAACATCGCGTCTAACATCAGTGTGTTTTACATCCATTTTGTACGGGACCACCTTCAAAGTGGTATCAGAGCCTACGCTTGATATTACTAAGCGCTGAAAATCCTCTTTCATGGATGTTACAAACTCAAATCGTCTCGGTAAAGTCCCTGTGTTGGACGGTTCCAATTATGCGTATTGGAAAGTTCGTGTGCGGCAGTGTATTAAGTCCATCGATGTGCGAGCGTGGGAAGCAGTACTCCATGGATATACGTCTCCAAAGACTGCTCCAGACGCTGACGGCGAAGTCGTGGACAAGCCTGTCGAGCAGTGGACGGCGGCTGAGAAGAACGCGGCAGAATACAACGACAAGGCACTCAACGCCATCTTCTCATCCGTGGACATGTTTATGTTCAAGATCATCCAGAACTGCTCTACTGCTCAAGATGCATGGGATCTCCTTCAGAAGTACTGTGAAGGCGACGCAAGTGTGCGTGAAACCAAGCTTCGCCTCCTCCTTAGCCAGTTCGAGAATATCAGAATGAAGGAAGACGAAGATATCACCACGTACTTTGGAAAGCTGTTGACAATCTCTAGCGAGTGCGCCAGCCTAGGAGATCCGATGACAAACAAGGTATTGAATTCTAAAGCACTTCGTACACTAACTGAAAAATTCAATGTGAAGGTATCGGCGATCGAGGAATCATACAACCTAGCCAATATGGACTTCAACGTCCTGATGAACATCCTGAAGAACTTCGAAACCAATCTCGAAGTACAAAGGAGAGCCTCACGAGGAAAAAGTGTTGCACTGGTCAGTCAGCCATCGAAGGAACTGATCGAGTTCGATCCCAACAACGAAGAGGACATGGCCATGGTTGTGAAGAAATTTGCAAAGTTCTTCAAAAAGAAGAATGTTGTGCAGAATGTTGGCCCAACATTCAGAAAAGGCCAGAATCCCAAAGCTGAACCATCTTCTGCTCCTCCGTTTGCTAAGCGCAAGACCTTTGGGAAGCCTGATGGAAAGAAGAAGAACATCAATTATGAGTCCGTCAGATGCTATGAATGCCAAGGTTGGGGACACTTTGCCAACGAATGTGCGAACACACTTCGCAAACATGGAAAGGCCATGTGGATCGATCTCTCAGATGATGAAGATGAAGAATCGTGCTATGAGGAGAACAAGCAGTCTTCAGTTACCATCCAGTCCTTCTCTGACGATGAAGAAGATGAAGATTCTCAAATCGGCTTCACTGCGGTAACAGATGTTGAGCCAACATTTGACTCAACATCTGAAAAACACATTATTTTTGATTATGATGACTCAAACTGTTTTGATGGTTTTTTGAGTTCTGATGATGCAGAGCCTGAAACTGAGAGTTGTGAAGAAGCCCTTGAGCTAATGACGGCACATTATGAAATAGAGAAGGCAAAGAACTTACAACTCCAAGCCGCCGTGAAGATTCTGTCCGAAGAAAACGAGAAGAACGAAAAACTGATAGAGCGATTGACGGATGGAATTACCAAGTTGGAAGCTGCATTGACGCGAAAGGACAAGGAGATCGACAAGCTTCAGAAGCGAGTCGATGATGCCGACGAGACCTTTACAAAAATGAACAAGAGTAAGTCAACTCTTGATGAGGTATTGTCTATAGGAATCTTTGATAAGCAAGGTCTAGGATATAATTCACAGCCTGATCGTGATATCCCAAAACCCAAGACCCATGCTAAACCTAAGATAGTCTTTGTTAAAGCCAAAGCCGCTAGTGATGAGTGTGATGTTGTGAAGCCTAAGGATAGTTCCAAGCATGTGACCCCTAAGAATAATGATAGCTTATATATATGTCATCATTGCAAGCAATCTGGACACCTGAAACCATTCTGCTGGAAATTGAAGAGGGAGATTTCTGCCAAGAAATCGATGTCGGCTGAAATGTTACCCAACATCTCACCCAACATTGAGAAATCAGTGTTGGAGGGTATGTGTGGAGAAACTTCAGCTGGCTCATCTTCGAATTCTAGTAAACAGAATGCTGTAGTGTTGTCTAAGGAAGTTTGGGTCGAGAAATCAGGTCATAAATGTCTCGTTGTGTATACCTCTTTGCGAGCTAACATGACAGGTTCATGGTACTTCGATAGCGGGTGTTCCCGACACATGACGGGTACCAAGGAGTATCTAAGTGATTATATGCCTTTAAGAAGTGGATCTGTGACGTTTGGAGGTGGAGCCAAAGGACGTATTCTTGGCCGAGGCAGACTTAATGTGCCCGATTTTCCCAAACTAAGCAACGTACTTCACGTGGACGGTCTCGTTGCAAATCTAATCAGCATTAGCCAACTCTGCGACGACGACCTTGAGGTAAGATTCAATAAAGAGTGTTGTGAAGTTTTTAACAGCAATTCTGTGCGAGTAATGGCAGGAAAACGATCGAGTGATAACTGCTACCTAGTCGGCGAAAAATCCGGGGTGAAGGATGTGTGCCAACTCTCAAAAGCCGAGGACGACGTAGTACTTTGGCACTTCAAACTGGGCCACGTCAACTACAGAACCTTGGAGCAACTTATCAAGCATGATGCAATCAGAGGTATTCCAAGGCTGAAGGAGTTCGGTAAGGTAGTTTGTGAGTCGTGCGTAAAGGATCAGTTCAAGGATGTTCGGGAATCACAAGAGCAAACAGAGGCGGAACCAGCGGACAATGTTGAGCCAACATCTGACTCAACATCTGAGCCTGAACAGAACACTGAGGCTGGACCCAGTGAAGTAAGACGTGATCCGCCATCTAAGATTCAGAAAGATCATCCCACGGACCTTATCATTGGAGACATGAACGAAGGAAGAAAGACCAGAGACAAACCACGCAAAGACTACAAGACGATGGTAAGAAACGTATGCATGAATTCGGTATACGCTGAGGTACGCTTTAATTGCTTTGTTTCTGAGGTAGAACCTAAGAATGTCTTTGAAGCCCTCAAGGACAATTTTTGGGTAAATGCGATGCAAGAAGAACTTTTACAGTTCGAGAAAAACCAAGTCTGGATTTTGGTCCCACGGCCGAAAGACATTAATGTCATAGGAACGAAGTGGATCTTTAAGAATAAATCGGATGAACTTGGTAGAGTAGTAAGAAACAAGGCTCGGTTAGTAGCTCAGGGGTATACTCAAGTAGAAGGGATAGACTTTGATGAGACGTTTGCGCCCGTTGCTAGGTTAGAATCTATTAGACTTTTGTTAGCTATAGCATGTTGGCTTAACATCACATTACACCAAATGGATGTTAAGGGTGCGTTCTTGAATGGGTACATTGATAAGGAAATATATGTCGAACAGCCTAAAGGGTTCGAAGATCCCCATCATCCTAATCATGTTTTTAAGTTGCAGAAAGCTCTATATGGATTGAAGCAAGCGCCTCGAGCTTGGTATGCAAGGTTAGCAACGTTTTTACTTGAGTTTGGGTTCACACGAGGTGAGGCAGACCGCACGCTTTTTGTTAAAAGAATCGGTTCTGATCTTTTAATAGCTCAAGTTTATGTTGATGACATTGTTTTTGGTTCAAACTCACAGTCAATGTTAGATCAGTTTGTGCAGGCAATGAACACCACATTTGAGATGAGCATGATTGGAGAGCTAACGTACTTTTTAGGGTTGCAGATCAAGCAAAGTAGCGAAGGGATCTTTATGTCCCAGGAGAAATACGCGAAGAACACCGTCAAGAAGTTCGGGCTGGACACTGCAAAGGTAATGAAAACACCTATGGGGTCTACACAAAAGGTAAGTAAAGACGATGTTGGGCAGAATGTTGACCCAGCATTGTATCGTTCGATGATTGGCAGCTTATTATACTTATCTGCGAGCAGGCCTGACATAATGTATAGTGTTTGCGTATGTGCTAGATATCAATCTGAACCTAAGATCTCTCATCTCAATGCTGTTAAACGTATACTTCGTTATGTGAGTGGATCGTGTAGCCTAGGACTATGGTTTTCCAAAGACACTAATTTGAGTCTTGTAGGCTATAGCGATGCTGACTGGGCAGGTGACGAGGATGACCGCAAGAGTACAAGTGGCGGCTGTTTCTTCCTAGGTAACAACTTAGTTGCATGGTATAGTAAGAAACAGAACTGTGTGTCCTTATCTACTGCTGAGTCTGAATATGTTGCGGCGGGTAGTTGTTGTACGCAATTATTGTGGTTAAATAGCATGTTATGTGACTATGGGTTAGAGTGCGAATCTGTTCTCATGTATTGTGATAACCTTAGTGCCATTAACATCTCTAAGAACCCCATTCAACACTCACGTACGAAGCATATTGACATTAGGCATCACTTTCTAAGAGACATGGTCGAAAAAGAGCTAGTGCATATTGAGCATATAGACACTAAGAATCAGTTGGCAGACATTTTTACGAAGGCATTGGATTTTGAAAGGTTCTCGGACCTGAAGAAATCCATAGGATTGCACATGTTAGTCTAAATGTTGGTCCAACATTTGGATCAACATAGCACATGTCGATTTTGATAGTTGCTGCTTTAATGTTTGGTTTAATATTCTGTTCTGTTTTCCTGTGAAATGACTTGATTCTTCTTGATTGGTCCCTAAATAAACCCGATCCCTCTTTTATAGGCTCTTGGTAATACGTCCCTAGGTACACGGCATTCGCTGTGACGATGTACTCTTTGCGACTAAAAACCAATCCTTTTTGTGATTAGCATGCTCAATAAACTCTCGGCTAGATATAGGCATTTTTGACGGTGGAGCTGACGGTGAACACGCCCAGAATGTGGAAGGAGATAGCGCTGAGACAAGAGATGAAGCTGAGATGTAGGGGGAGTCAAGCAAAAGTAGACCTGTGTGGTCTTTTCTTTTTGCATGCTTTGCTTGTGTTTTTGTTTGCATGCCTGACCTTGTTTTCTTATGACTGCGTATGATTTCTTATGTTTTGCAGATTTGTGTACTTGGACCTCCTATCGGCTTGTACTTTTGATTAGTATTGCTACTATCCCAGATGTTAGTCCCACATTTACCTCAACATCTGCAAGTTAGCTAACAGAGAAGTTCTGTTAATTTTTTTCTTTCTTCCCAAAAAGGGGGAGAAGGTTGTGCAGATAAAAAGGGGGAGATAAGGAAATTCAGGGGGAGCAGAATAAGAAGCCGAACAAACAGGGGGAGCTGACCAAGAAGGAGAAGCAGTCGAGAAAGCATTAGAAGGAAACTCCATACTCCATTGAGAGTGAAGCTCCGATTCTTTCTCTTTTGCATGCATCATTGATTTTTTTCTCTGATTTTATTTTGCATGTCGAGAAATTTGTTTTACTCTATGCATGCTGATTTGCGTCTCCGATATGTTTACATGTGTGCCTGCTTACTTGCCAGATATTTTTATTTTGCAGATTTGCCTAAAGATCGTTTCTTTTTGCATGCCTAACTTTATGGTTATTTTGTGCATGCTGATCTAGTTAATTCTGCTTGTGTGAACCCGGCCTACGTATGAACTGTTTATATTTTGCAGATGTTTAACTTAAGACCTTGTTATGGCTATGTACTATTGTCGTAGTACTTTGAATAGGTTTTTGTGCTATTCTGTTTTTCGTCCAACTCTAACCATCTTTTAATATTTAGTGGTTGAGTAGATATGGCCTTCAGGGGGAGTTTCACTACGACTAACTTCTGCATTGGTTTTGGGAAGAAAGATAAAAAGGGGGAGATTGTTGATGTTGAGCTTTCAACAGAAGCAATGTTGGGGTAACATTCTAGTCAACATCTGTTGGCCGAGAATGTTCCCTACTTCAGTTTTATCTTTCATGCCCAAAACCTATTTTATTGATGACGTGGCATTTTTCTAGTGTTATGCAGGATATGGATAAGAGCTGGAAGCATTCAAACCGAGTGGAAAACGTGTGGATGTGCTAGGACGAAAATGAGGAAGAAGCATACTAAAAATAGGAGTCTTGGAGCTTAAGTGAAGACCAAGTTCGTAGGAGTGACCAAGTCGAGCTGAAACGTTCATCAACTGTTCCATTTCACTTAGTGGACGTTAGTGGACGTTGTGGGCCTTCACCAAGTCGTTGGAAGGAGTTCCTTACAAGTCGAAGAGCTATATAAGTCGAATGACTTAACACTTTGAAGGACGACGAACAACGAGCGAGAAAAGGCTTTCGAGCGAGCATTCTATTTCAACGAGAGATTTTCTTTTTAGTCTAGCTTTTCAGAGATCGTTTGGTCTTGTAGTTTTTCAGAATCCTTTTTGATTCGTAGTTTCGCTAGACTAGTTTTAACTATCTTTTTGGATAGTTTGTAATCCATCTTTATAGTGGATTTTTGCGCCTTGAGGCACGCAGCAAGTTATTTGACTTGCTGCACAAAAACATCTCTCATGTGCATTTTGTTCCGTCGTTATTTTACTACCATTTCCGCTGTGCTTAAAAAGTGAGAGTGAGTGTTAGCCCAACATCGCGTCTAACATCAGTGTGTTTTACATCCATTTTGTACGGGACCACCTTCACTCTCACAAACGTCAATTAAGCTTATCGACTTAATAAAACAAAAATGTCAATTTGTACACTGGAACTTGAAAGTTCATTCACTCAATTTCGTAATGGTATATATGCTCTCCTGAATCTTCCCAATTAGTCTTCAGTTATATGAAATATGATTATAATGAACTAATAATGGAACATATATCAATCCTTTAATGATATGCTAAAAATATAGGGTGCTACTATTCACACCCCCTCTTGAATAAAAAATGCTATTTACACCCCCCTTACATTAAATAGTTTACATATATAGTGCAACTTGACATTTAATACATTAAATACTTCACATACAAGGAATAAACGATTTCTATAACAATATAGTGCAATAATTTTTCAACAATACCCAATTATAATTGTGTTAGTTAACTTAACTTTCATTAACACATCTCATTTAATAATATTTTATTTTTATATTAATCTATTTTACTGTTTTAAAAAGTATTATTTAAATTTCAGTAATACTAATAATTAACCTATTTGAATAAGAATAATCATATAAAGTAATATTTCTTATTAACTTAGACAATTGAAAGAGTTACCAGTTAATTCAGTTAAAGTAATATTTTATATTATAGATAGTATAAATATAATTCATAAAAAATATAATCCATACTTATATATTTTGTTGAATTATAACATAAAATTATATGATTATGAAGTTATAATATTATTGGTTGAAAAAAAAGTAGTAATTGGTTACGTTAAAATTTCTCTATGAATAGAATGCAATAATATGAGAGAAAAAAATAAAGAATTAATTAAACTTGAACACATACTATATTTAGTAGTAATTATTTTAGTGGGGGTGTATTTAGTAAATAGGGGGTGTGAATAGAATTAAGCAAAATATATATTTTAAAAATCTATGACCACCTCTGAGACCTTCACAAATCACTAGGCAAAGACTCATTAATTAAAAAAACACATATAACTATAATAAAAAGGACCCCACGAAATCTCAGATTATACAATAGTCAAGTCAACATGACAAATCTTCTTTCCCCCATTAGACGCACATGAACTATAAATAAAAAAACCTAAACTTCGAAAAAGAGAAGAAAGAAAGAAAGAAAGAAAAAAACAAAACACGATGATGTACGATGTACAAATGGCGCCGTAATAAAAACAGACGGTGGGGACATTGCATGAAAAAGACTCATTATACACTTTGCATTCTATTCTTGGACTGTACATTTTATTTTCTCTTCTTTTCTTCTTTTATTTGCAGCATAGACGAAAAAGACGATCTCTTTTTCCCCCAACAATATATATAGACGGCGCAATCCATTTGAACAAAGCTCCAAAAATAGACGAAGAAATTTGAATCCAATCATTAGGTAAAATATATCTTGGCTTTCGGATTATCTGATCCCTCTTCTTTGTAAGCCTCTGTTTCCCTTTATTATGACTTGTTTGGGTTTTCCAAGTATTCCCTTTCGGTGATTCTTCGTTTATTCTTTTGTGTGTATAAATCATCCTTTCTGTTTTCGTAAAAGTTTGCCTTTTTTTTCCGAAACGTGCTTTTGGGTATGCTGGATTTCGATTCAGTATCTGATTTTTCTGATAAAAAATATTGATTTGTTTTTTCTTTGCTGTATGGGACTTGTTCTCCTTGTATGCGCTTCTCTTTCATGCTCTGTTTTCGAAACGTCAGGTTTAGATTTCGGATCGTACGAGGTTCATTGGAGAAGTTTCGTATCATTGGCATTTTTTTGCTCCACGACGAAAGAAAATGTTGATTAATTCCTTCAGATAGAAAAAGAAAGGATGCTCTGTTTTTTAGTCTTCTTTGTTTTTGTTCAAGGCATAAAATCGATGAATCAATCGATGGAAGACGAATACGTTTGGCTCGTGGACCGTCTATGGACAGAGTCGACCCTCCAAGCAGCCATCGATAGGCAAAACCGACTGACTCACGACCCGCCCGCGGCCCACGAAGACATCGAAGATGGCTCGACGCCGAGAAAGGTGGTGGAGTGCAGAATATGCCAAGACGAAGGCTTCGATTCTAACATGGAAGCTCCATGTTCTTGCGGGGGGAGCCTAAAGGTTCGTCCTTTCTTTTCTTTTTTTTTTTTACGTGCTAATCGTAATAAATATATCGATCCTTGTATATTAAGTATCGCGATAACAAGCGCATGTTTTTTTGTGCGCAACAGTATGCCCACCGAAGATGCGTGCAGAGGTGGTGCAACGAAAAGGGCGACACCACGTGCGAGATTTGCGGCCAGGTGCGCATTTTTTTCCTTTTATTCGTAGTCGTATGCGTTTTTTTTTTCCTTTTTTCCGGTGACCAGCGTAAGAATAGCATGCAAACTACCCCAATTGGTTTGACTACACTAGTCCAGGTCCGTAAGGGCGCGTTTGGTATGCAGAATTCGATGCGGAAAAGAAAATGATCAAGTATAACGGTACGACAAACGAAGCGAAATGAACAATGGTTGACCGCATCTAATTCCGTCTACCGATTGCACCTTAAGAGATGGCATTCACTCAAGGAATGTTGGCAGGAGGAAATCTTCCCCATTACCGAATGTGCTTTATTTAACGCGCTTTGTTTCATTTTTTTAGCAATTCAAGCCGGGATACGTTGCGCCGCTGCCCATTCTACGTATCGGCGGACTTCAGATGAACATTAGGTAACTTGGCAATTAATTTATTTTCTCTTTTTTTTTTCCGGCAAATTTCGTAAAACAAACTATTTACTATCGAATAGGGGACGATGGCAAGTCGACGGGCGGGAGGTTGACGATAGTCAAATCATAACCGCCGTACCGTCCGGCGAAAGCTCAATAAGCAGCGCAAATTACGTCGACGACGATGAAGATCTTATGGCTTCTACACTGCGCAGCATTTTCTGGTTCCGCTTTGTCGCCATGATCGTAAATATTCTCTCCTCTCTCGCCCACTATTTCGTTGTTTCTTTCTTACTAAAAAAGTACTAAATATTTCGTCGCTTTTTTTTTTTCTTACAGTTGATGGTTGTCCTCCTACTGAGGCACACGTTGCCGATATGGGTCACCCGAGGGGAAAACTACTCCGCGCCGTTTGTCGTAGTGAGTTTTTCCTGATTTTCGACGC